>JAWHQI010000327.1:1512500-2230000 GCA_033032865.1 Dactylorhiza incarnata
TAAAAAAGAGATGTTTTATAAGCAATATTTCACTTGTTGGAGGAGTGTTTAGAATAGAAATAGATCAGAGTTATAAGAAAAAAAAATTCAAATAATATAAAGTTTACCAAGCAAGTCTACCACTTGTTGCAAGAAAGGAATTTGAAGATTCAAGTGATGATGCACACAAGATGAAAGATTTTAAATAAGTATCAAAGTGCAAGGTAAAACAATTATATGGTTATGATGCGGAAGACATATAGAAGTACAAAAAACATCTTATGGTAATCAATGATGGTTCATAAAAAGATATATGAGTTCAATTTCAAAAAGAAGATGTTTTTGTAAATCATTTTGCATTTAAAATTTTTGTTTTGACAATACAGTAACCAAGCATGAAATAATCTTATCAAAAAGAGATTACTACAATGTTACTTTAATTCACAATTTCAAAACATACCAAACATTGTAGAAAGCATGCTAGGTTATCTAGTGCATTTCATAAATAAAGAGTAGTATAGAATTAGCATTAGGATCCAATACTCATGAGAAGAAGTGTTATGGAAGATAATGATGTGCATAAAAGTGTATTTTGAATAGAGTAAACAAATGTTTTAATCAAAAATACAAGTAATATGTAAAGTAAATAGCACAATAAAACACAAATAATTTTACTTCCACTCACTTCAATGCACAAAGAAAAATGTACAGCTACCAAGGTGCTCTGCACACACAATGCTCATCAAGACTTATCAGGGTGCAAAGTAGTGCTTGGGGGATCACATAGTTTTATTCTTCAAGATTGATTTTTATTGTGATCCGGTGTACTTAAGAATAAGTGGTTTTTATTTTGAAAGAAAGTTATGGTTTGCACAAGATACTTTACTATTCTTTCCAAGGTGCTCAACCTCACAACGCTTATTAAGACTTATCAGGAGGTTCAAGTAGTGCTTGGTGGAGTTAACTTTGTCAAATTATTTCATGATTTTTGTTTTGTGCAAAGTTCTCCGAATACACTTGTTTTGCAAACCAATAGAATTTATAAGAAAGATAACCACTTTTCATAATTTTTAAAAGTGCAAATAAAGGAGTGTAGGTAAGATACTTGTGCAATTTTAGTTCATTGTACTAATACATAAATATACACAAGCATTCTTAGATTAAACACATATGTAGACAATGCCAAAAAGGGCGAGTGAATAAATATCATTATCAAACATAAAACATTTACTCATACTTAGAGGCATGCTAAGTTTAGTTCTACGCAACCTTTAACACAATAATTGATGCACATATTAATAGATATATCAGAGCATGATGAAAGCAATGTTCAAAGTAGTTTGAAAAGATAAATTGTAACATTATAGAAGTTCTAAATAATAGATTACATCATGCTTGATTTTCAATGAAGTTCATACAATATTTTTGATATTCTTAAAGAGTAATTTTTATTTAAAGTTTGAACTCATAAAATTGATCTTGGACTTCTCGAGGACTACCTTGTGAGAGGTTCGCCCGGTACTAGGTGATATGATGGGATGATAGCCCAAATCACCCTTTCGCAAGATACATAGAAAAGTTAAGTTCAGAAGAATAATTTTGATACTTGTTTTTGTTTTGTTTTATATTTTGGTAGTTGATTTTTACAAATAAAAACATATTTTTGTAATTTTTGCTTTTGTAATTTTTATATTTGATTTTTGCATAAAGATGAACTTTAAGTAAAGGAAACAACACAAGCGAAAAAACAAAATATATTTTTTGTAATTTGGTTTTTGTAGTTTTGTATTTGATTTTTCAAAAAATAAAGAAACACAGAAGTGCAAAAATAAGTAGAAAATATAGATTTATATATTTTAAGGGATTTTTAGAAATTTAAAAAATATAGAAAAATGAACATGGACGCTAGCGCCTGCGGTAGCGCTAGCGCGGGAGACAGTGAACGATTTTTTAGGATTTTAGAAATTTTGATTGGTGGTCTTGATTAGGTGTCCCAGTAGTAGTTCCATGCTGAAGTTGCAGATTTTTAGGAGATGTTTTGGATGGTCCAAATTGCATGAAACGTAAGCGATTTCTTATATGACTTGACAAAATAATCATTGCATGAGATATATTTACTTATGTTTTCATTTTGACTTTTCCAAAGACTTGTGCTTATAACTTAAAAAGAATAGGAAATGAAAACCCAAGATATCATGTTTGAACAAATCAAATATGCATGGTTTCGGTGAACAAGGAGTAATGTTCACGCAAATAGTAACATGGATATGCCCTGACATATAAAACCTAACATAGATATAAATATTCTTTAGGTGACAATGTTAGTACGATAAATTTGAGATTAATGTTTTACCAAAGTTTGATTGTGTTTCAACTTAGAGACCTAGAATGGAGTGACAATTCTTATTTGATTTGATATCAAAATGATTCAAAGGTCTAAACTAGAAATAAATCACAATAAACACATAATATACCATAACACCAACCATGGTAAACAATTATAATGTCAATTGTTATCATATAATTTGTGATAGTTGTTTATAGATGATTCTTGATATGAATTATGATTTTAGGATGTTTAGCAAAAGATATCACTAGACCATGGTGGTGTTTGTGAATTCAATATTCATTATGAAGATAACTTCTTTCAACACATTTTAGTGATTTTACTTTAATTAAGAATTTTGAATATATATATATATATATGTGATTTTTGTGATAGGTGAACAATAGTGATGGTTTAGATCATGTTTGACATCAAGGAGAGAACACAATATAATTTTTTGTTGTGAACAATGACACCCATATTGAAAGTTGAGCTTTTATTTAAATCTTGAATTTTTTTTAGATCAAGTTATTTCACTAAACCACTTGTTGGTGAAGGCTAAGAATCTTAATAGCCTAATAACCAGATTTAATTTGAAATATCTTATAGCAAATTTAGAGTTTGATTCATATGGATAATATAAGATATTTAGAAGCATTGAATATAATAATAAAAGATAGGTCATCAAAATAAAAATATGATTTTGAATTTTGATCAAAAATGATTTATAAACTCATTAAGCTTTATGAGATAAAATCATATTTCCAATACTATATAAGATGACCATGACATGATAGTTTAAAAAGAACACAAAAGGAAAAAGATAGAAAAGACATTAACGCACATCATGAAGTAGAAATTTGTGTATTTCATTTTAATTGATTTCTACTTCATGCAAATGATGGGATACTAATGAATAAGAGATTTAGGTATCCAAAGAGGACCGTGAGTGACGGTTCCTTTGGGTACCCAAATACATCGTGTTTTCTTTTGGGGAGATATGTTTGAATGGGCCCTTTCGTTTGACATTAATGTGTCATTCTTAAGTATGGGTTTCCATTCGTACCATGAAAAAAAATGTAATTTTTGTTTTTCAAATTTCCATAATCATTACTCGTGAATTTATTATATAATGGAAATTTGTTTTCATTTGAATTTAAGTTGGGAAAAGAATGTGATGAATGGATCCTTGCATTTAAGTTTTCATTTTTGCTTTTTGGTCTCCATTCAAGACTTGGTT
This sequence comes from Dactylorhiza incarnata, assembly GCA_033032865.1. Lineage (NCBI taxonomy): Eukaryota > Viridiplantae > Streptophyta > Magnoliopsida > Asparagales > Orchidaceae > Dactylorhiza > Dactylorhiza incarnata. Next base: position 1,516,046 of record JAWHQI010000327.1, read on the forward strand.
TATGATTTCCAAAAGCTTTTTGTTTCTTATTCCCAATATTAGGTTTAAGTAAGATATTCATATTTGTATTCATCTTGCTTTTGGATATTGTTTGATTTTGTGAATTTGTATTTACAATTTTCATAAGTAAGTTGATTTTTGATTTTAATTCATCATTTTTAATCCTTAAATTATGTCTAGCTTTATTATAAGCGATTGTGCTAATTTTAAGAATGGAAACAATTGAATCAATATGATCTTGATAGTTGTTTCTATATTCATCAAATGTTTCATCCATCTCTTTAATTTCAATTTTATATTCTTTACACTTAGCACAATCATTTATCAAAGATGAATTTTCTAAATGTAATTTTTCATTTTGTTCTTTTATAAAAATAATTTCTTTTTCAAGTTCCTTAAATTTTTCTTTAATATTAATGCAATCAAGACAAGGTTTTGTATTGTCAATTGAAGTGACATGAGTAAAGCTAGATAAATCAGATTTTGATACTACTTTAACTTTTGCTTTTAAATTTTTATTTTCTAAGCGCAATTTGCAATTTGCATTTTTTAGTTTCTTAAGTTTGCGCTTTGTAATTTGTAGCAATTGTAAAGTAGAAATGGAAGTACAAGCGATGAAGTTTGATTTCCTTACATTGCTTTTGGATGAGGGAGGATTTGAACATAATGTTTCTTTGTCTTCTTCTTGGCACTCCTCTTCCAAAAGTAAGATTGCTTCATCTCTTTCCTTTGATGTGTGCTCCACTGATTCGTTATGAGGAGGGCATTCTTGATGATTTGTGTACGCTTGCATATTCTCCGGTTCGTGCGATTGTTCCATACCTGTAGATGGAGAATTATACATTTCTTCAAGAAATTGCCATACTTTATATGCACTTGAAAAACAATATTTCAATTTGAAAATTTCATTAGATAGACCGCAAAACAAATAGTGTTTAGCTTTTGCATTTAATTGAAGTTCTTTTTTATTTGATTCATTTGCGGGTCTTGCTATTGCTAAATTCCAAACTTCGATGTCTAAAGGTTTAATAAATTTTTCAATTAAGATTTTCCATCCTTTATAATTTGTCCCTTCAAATAAAGGTGGTGCAAGTGATTTTTCCTCTTCACAAAAATCTCCCCCACTAGTAGAAGCGAGATCACGAGACGCCATTATTCCCGGTTGTTAAGCCGATTGGAATAAAACCGCTCTGATACCACTTGTTGGATCGGTTGGCGCCCTTAGAGGGGGGTGAATAAGGGTTTTTAAAAACTTAAGATTATATTTAGATAACTTTGAAATATTGCAAGATTAATATAATGAGAAATCAAGTAAAACAATAATGAAAAGACATGCTTTATTAATATCAAATAATGTTTTACAAAACTTGATTTCTATGACGCTGGCAATCGGAGGCGGCTAATAAAAATCTTTTTTCATTTTCTATACCGACTCGTATCCCCACGAACCGGTTGACTTTAGCCGATCTCTCCCCAGATACGGCCTCAAGCCGCTCTAGCCAATCTATCCCCAGAAAGGCCTCGAGCACCCCCTAGACCTAACCTAGATCTAGTCGCCAACACGAGGCGAATTTCAGCCCTAAGTCCTACCCCAGACCTAGTCGCCAACACGAGGCGATTTCACTACCGTTTACAGAAAAGATATGAAATGAAAAGACAATAATATAAAAACTCCCTCTATTTGGATCTCTTGGAGAAGTAGACAAAGACGCAGAGTATGATCGTAGTCGATGCGGTCTTTCGTCACGATGATGAAGCGTGTTGAAATCTTCTCCACGGATCTCCTTAAGCCTTCATGGATTTGTGGGAGTATCACTCTGAATCTTCCTCTCTCTATTGTGGCACGAAGCTCTGGAGTTTGGGATTGTAGGAGGATGAAGAATTCGGAGCCAAAAGCATCCAATTTATAGCCTTCACGCTACCGCCGACGCTAGCGCTAGCGCCGGCGCTACCGCCGGCGCTAGCCCGGATTAGGAATGATCTTGCGCGGCCGAATCTCCCATCTGTGGCAACAATTTGCTCTATGCCTCTTGTGCGCCATGCTACCGCCAGCGCTAGTAGCTACCGCCGGGCGCTAGCTCCTTCTAAAAATGCCACCGGAATCGAGCTAATCAATGCTAGCGTCGGGCGCTATCGCTACCATCGGCGCTAGTGAGCTTGTTCGACTTTTGGCCTCAATTTTGGGGGCAGACATCATGAGTACTCCTTGAGTCACGTGGACTATGTTAACCTGCACACTTGAACACACAAGATCAAATACACATAGGATTTGATATTCTCAAACCTAGGAGATGCAGAAGACCGTGTTCCAACAGTATCTCAGACTCAACTTCTTGAGTCGTCGAATCCGTGAAACGCCTTTGAACGGCTTAATCTTCAAGAAGACCATTGTTGGGTATTGTATCCACAATAACCTTGATTTGTAGAAAGTCAACTTTGAACCAAGATTGAATTGTTTGTGTATTTGATATATTTTTCTAGTATTGTTCTTGCAGGTTCACATTGCTAAGTGTAGACCAATGTCAGGTCACAATGGGTCAATAAGCACAGTCTCATGCAATGTAATTCTTCATTGTGTGGGGTATGGGGTTGACTCATGTGTGATCTCTCAATTGGGATACACTTTATGATCAAGACATTAAAGATTCAAAGCTTGGTGTGCAACATTGGTCTAGAGAAAAAGGAAGAAATTTTTCCTAAGTAAATTTTTCGAGATGTAAAGGTACTTCTCGAGAAGTCCTTGTTATTTTTCAAGAAGGGTTGTCTCAAAGGTCTTTCTCGAAAAGGTTGAATTTTTCGAGTAGCTATTATCATCTCTCGAGAAATCAATGTTATCTCGAAGAGTCCCCTTAGTTTTCGAGAAAACTTCTTTTTCAGTTGTTTTCGAGAAGTCTGTCTCAGTGGCAGCTTTCGAGAAATCTTTCCTCTCTCGAGAAGTGCTTTTGTTTTCTAGAAGTCATCGTTTCTTTCGTAAAGCTTTCTCTCTAAAGGTTTTTCTCGAAATTGTTTGGGAGTTCACGAGAAGTTTCTTGTGCTCTCGAGAAGTCTTTCATCTCTCGAGAAGCTTTGTCATAATTCTTTGATATTCTCTTCTAAAGCTGTTTTTCGAGAACTAGCCGGTTTCTCTCGAGAAGTCTTGAATCTCTCGAAAAGTCTGGTTCTAGCTTTTCTCGTAAACCTTGTTTTTTTTCATTTTGACGACAAGTCTTTTCCGTTATATTGACGTGACGTCTTTCCTCGTTTTAAGGTTAAATCGTTAGGTCTTCATCTATATAATGATTGCTCCTTAAGAAAGAAACAATGATTCGAAGTAAAAGATCAGAATTCGTACCTTTCTTCAAAAACCTAATCTGATCCAAGATCGTCGTCTAGTGTCGTGCATCGCCATTGTTGGAGTTCGATCGTATGTTATCTGATTTCGTCTCCAAGTGGAAGAAAAAGGTCGATCGATCATCGCCTCACTCGTCCTGTTTTCATTGGATCGATCAAGACCTTAGAAGATCTGATTTGTGCCGATTTGATTCTTCTTCTTCAACATCAAGCCGAAGCCATTTCTATCTCAAGAAGGAAGAAGATCATCATCAAATTATTCAGATCTGATCGTGATTCGTTAAGTATTGTTTCAATCTAAATTTACATTTGATTGTAGGAGAGATTGTTCTCCGAGTTGTAGGAGAGGTATTCTCCGAGTTGTAAGAGAGGGTTCTCTCTGAGTTTGTAGGAGATTGATCTCCGAGTTGTAAGAGTTTTGACTCTGAGGATTGTAGGATCGTTCTTGATCCGAGTTTTAGTGAAGTAGTCAAGTCTAGCTGTGGTGCTAGATTGGCGAGGCCGGCAAGTGGAGTACCCAAGAACGGGGAACCACTATAAATTTCTTGTGTCGTCTGTGATTGTGATTTGCATTCTGTGCGTTCTTTATTTTCAAGATTTTCAATTCCGCAAAAGACGCAGTTATCACCTATTCACCCCCCTCTAGGTGATTTTGGTTGGCAACTAGATATTACAACCATGTCGCCCATCGTAAACTCCACATTTCTGTGACGCGCATTAAAATACTTTGCCTGCCGATCCTGAGCAACCTTCATGCGCTCCTGGATCGTTCGCACCAACTCACAAGCGTCCGCCACCACTTCTTTTCCTAACAGCTGGGTGTCTCCCGCCTCTATCCAAGACATTGGCGTTCGACACCGCCTTCCATACAAAGCCTCGTATGGTGCCATTTTGATACTCATCTGGAAATTATTATTGCAGGCAAACTCCACCATGAAGAGGTGGTCTTCCCAACTCTTACCGAAATAGAGAGCACACATCCTCAACATGTCCTCCAACGTACGATTCGTTCTCTCTGTTTGACCATCGGTCTGCGGATGAAACGCGGTACTAAATTTCAATTTTGTGCCCAAACTTCTCTGCACTAACCTCCAATCCTTGGACGTGAACCGTCCATCGCGATCACTAACGATGCTCTTCAGAATTCCGTGCAACCGCACAATGTTACGAATGTAAAGATCCACGAGCTTCTCCACGCTATCGTCCTTCCGATTTGGAATGAAGTGGGCTACCTTGGTCAGGCGATCCGAAATCACCCAAATCGCATCGTTACCTTGCCGCGATCGAGGCAAACCGTGCACAAAATCCATGGAGATGTCGTCGAATTTCCACTCGGGGATAGGAAGAGGTTTCAAGAATCCACCTGGCCTTTGGCATTCAGCCTTCACTAAGGCGCACGTCTGACACCGGCTTACATACAAAGCTACATCTCTCTTCATCCCAGGCCACCAAAAGGATTTCTTCAAATCCAAGTACATCTTCGTACTTCCTGGATGAATGGATTACTTCGTGAAGTGAGCCTCAAACATCAACTCCTCACGGAGCTTGCCAAAGCGAGGGACACACACCCTTCCATTTCTCTTTAAAAGTCCACCGACCATATCCAAAGAACTGACTTCGCTTTGCTGAGTTTCCAACGCCAATCGCTGATACTCCTCGTCTGCACTGGTTGCCTCTCGAATTCGATCTGCTAGGTCACACTGCATCTCGATCCAGTTCAGCCGAGCTGCGCTGGACTCACCTTTAGCCACACACACAATGCCAAGAGACTCAAACTCTCGCACCGAACGCTCGTCATGCGCTTCAATCCAATTTCCCTGCCCGGAATACTTCCTACTCAAGGCGTCAGCCACCACATTGGCCTTGCCTGGCGTATACTGAATCGCTACATCATAATCCCCAAGGAACTCGACCCACCTACGCTGCCTTATATTAAGACCCTTCTGATCTAAAAGATACCTCAAGCTTTTGTGGTCCGTGAAGATTTCAACCTTCGCACCATACACGTAGTGCTGCCACAACTTCAATGCAAAAATCACCGCCGCCAACTCTAAGTCGTGGACGGGATAATTTCTCTCATGAGGCTTTAGCTGCCTTGACCCAAAAGTTATCACGTTGCCATGCTGCACCAGTACGCAACCCAAACCGCAACCTGACGCGTCGCTGAAAATCTGAAATCCTTCGGTCCCACTAGGAAGACTTAGGATTGGAGCAGACATCGATCATTCCTTCAAGGTCTCGAACGCATGGGCACACTCCGACGTCCACACAAACTTCTGGTCTTTTCGGGTAAGAGCGGTGAGGGGCAAAGCCATCCGCAAAAAGTTCTCAACGAACCTTCTGTAATAACCGGCTAGTCCAAGGAAACTCCGGACTTCCGCCGCGGTTCTCAGTACAGGCCAATCTCTAATGGCTTCCACCTTCGCAGGATCCACTGCCACCCCATCTCCACTAATCATGTGACTTAAGAATGTCACTTTCCCGATCCAAAACTCACACTTTGAGAACTTAGCATAAAGCTGGTTCTCCCTCAAAGTCTGCAACACTATTCTCATATGAGACTCATGTTCCGCCTTCGACTTCGAATACACTAAAATGTCGTCGATGAACACCACCACGTACGAATCTAGGTATTGTCGAAACACTTGGTTCATTAAATCCATGAATACTGATGGCGCGTTCGTCAAACCGAACGGCATCACTGAGAACTCAAAATGACCATACCTCGTCCCAAACGCCGTCTTGGGAATATCCTCTTCTCGAATCTTTAACTGATAGTAACCCGACTTCAAGTCCAACTTAGAGTACACCGTCGACCCCACCAGCTGATCGAACAAATCATCGATTCGCGGAATCGGGTACTAATTCTTGATGGTCAACTTATTCAACTCGCGATAGTCTATGCACAACCGCATACTACCATCCTTCTTCGTAACGAACAACACCGACGCACTCCATGGTGAGGAGCTGGGCCTAATGCACCCCTGCTCGAGCAACTCTTGCAACTACACCTTTAGCTCAGCCAGTTCTTTCGGTGCCATCCTAAATGGAGGACGCGACACCGGCCTCACACCCGGCACCAACTCGATTGAAAAGTCGATTTCACGCTGAGGAGGCGCTCCCGGAAGCTCCTCAGGGAACACATCCTCGAATTCCTCCACCACTGGCACTTCTCCGATCTCCAACTTTGTGGAGTGAGTCTCCAATAAAGCTACAAATGCCTCCCCCCTTGATTCACCGCACGCACCATTTGCACGGCAGAAATTAGGGAGCAAGCCACTCCGCATAGGCCCTCGAACTTGACTTCCGCTCTTCCTTCACTCCTTAAGGTCACCACCTTCAACAGGCAGTCAATACTAGCTCGTTGCTCTGCAAGCCAGTCCATCCCCAGGATGATGTCAAATTCGTCTAGTGGTAGGATCACTGCTACCAACTCGAAATCACACTCGCAAATCCTCAGCACAATGCGTCCTTTCCTTCCAGTGGTCATGAAAGACCCATTCGGCATGCGCACACCAAGCTCCGCCTCTGCCTCGACAGTCTCAACACCGATCCTCCGAATAAAGCTTTCCGCGAGAAAAGAGTGTGACGCTCCCGTGTCGAACAACACTCTAAAGGGATAGCCAGAAACTAGCATGAAGCGTAACACGCATATAACGAATATGAAAGGTCGCAAATAGTTTAAAGCTATTAAACGAAACTCTGAACTTTCGTACCTGTCACCACGTCAGGTTGACGAATCGCTTCCTGCTGCCAGAGGTTGTACTCTCTAGGTTGCACAGGAGGGGAACAAGAAGCGCTGGACTCCGCCGCTTTCCCTTTCTCCACAACACTAGGACCAGAACGCACCAACTGCTCTTGCCTCTGCTCTAGCTCAACTCCACTCTCGAAATAGAACCGAGCTATGTGGCCCACCTTGCCACACTTGTAGCACGTCACTAGTCCCTTGGAACGGAACTCTCCAGAAGTCGCACCGCTCCTCTCGCCAGTCCTAAAAGGACGGGGCTTTTTCTTCCACCAACTCTTCCCAGACTTCCCCTGAGACTGAGATGGCTTACTTTCTCCCTGCTTTGCCGCCAAGCCCTTGCGGCGCTGGGTTCGCTCCATATCATTCTCCAAAGTTCAAGCAGCTTCAACTAACTCATTGAACCCCACATTCTTTAAGGCTATCAGAGGTTGCCTTAAATTCTCTCTCAGACCCTGATAGAAGAGATTATCCCTCTCCTCATCGTATGCCATGGTCGTTCCTGCGTAATGATCCAACCGAGTAAACTTTGTAAGTAATCGTCTACCGTCTTCTCGCACTGCACCAAGTGAAAGAACTGCCGCTAAAGTGCTAACCTCGTCGAAGAGGGGATATAGCGCTTCAGGAAGGCATTCCCGAACTCTTCCATGGACGGGGCACATCCAGGGAAATGATGACCGTTATGATTCACCCACCACAGCTTGGCGTCGCCTTCTAACATAAAAGCTGCGAACTGGGACTGCTTGTCCTCTGGGGTCTCTGCCGCTTTAGGAGTTCCTGAATTCTCGCCAACCAGTCCTCAGCGTCCGTCGGAGTGCAAACTCCTTTGAACGTCGGAGGATGGAAACTCAGATTGTATTTCATCTGAAGATCTCCTTGCCCAACCGCTCTCTCGGCTAACGGTTCTACCTGCCTTACTCCCACCTCTGGTGTCTTAGTACCCAGAGTAATGGGATTCGCAGCCTGCACAACAGGCATCGCAATCTGTGGCATTGACGCAGCTTGAGCCGCTGCCATCGCCTCCGCTAGCATACGACAGAAGTCTGTCGTGGACACACCAATATTCACAAGGGTCGGGGCCGTTGCACTGCTTGCCGACGGCTCCTCTTGTCGTCTCGACGTCCCCGCATCGTCGCCACCATCCCTAGCATAAGCAAGGAAACACGAATCAAACTCTATTCACAAGACTCGAACGCAAGGACATTCATGGTCCCGCAAGGTACTCCTATGTGGACAACTCCTTAACGCGATCCGAACACGCTAAACCTCAATAAGAACGTAAACTATCTCTGATACCAAATTGTAACACCTCCCCTGCAATGACTATATAATATAGGTCCGGCCGGGACCCCACAACATATAATTGCCACAGCTTTAGTATTAAAAAGTGATATAGATCTAACCAACTCAAAACTTAGAACCAACACAGCGGACACATTAAATAAACCACCGAAGTTGTCCACATCTACATAAGAGTACCACGACCTTAAAGCCTTACAAAACCCATACTCAAGTCAAACAAATAGGGCATAGAAAATGTCCAACAGACCATCACAACCAAAGCTACCTCGTCATGCAAGCTGGAACAGGTAAAGACATCATAGTAGAGAAAGAAAATAGGAAAAGTGCACTTCAAGAAGCTTAGGCCTTTTTGGCCGGCAAGCTAGGTCCAGCACGCGATCCTTGCCCTGCATCCAAATCACAAAGAGTGGTATAATGAGGGTCAGCTTTGGCTGACCAACAACGGTGTAACAACACCCCTCCTCCCGGCCGTCCTAGCGGACCCTGAGGAACTACATCACCCTGCAAGTCAGCACTTCGTATGAAAATGTAATAAACAGTAGTAACATAAAAACGACATGCATGAGTGTCATAGTCATCATCCACATTTCTATGTTGAGCAATAAAAGTAAGGGGATCTAGCAATGCATCATGTATGCAAACCTGGGTTTCACCCAAGGCACCCTATGGCATGTATGCTTCTAACATAACAACACACAACATCATTTCAGAACAAACCAAGGGCACTTATCATTCCCCCATGGGCGTGCAAGCCCAAGGCCAAGAACTCCACTGAGACCTCACCCCTTACATGGCTCATCTTGCCAACGGGCGCATCAACATACTTGTTCTCGCCACAAACACTAAGCTAAAAGCCAAGAACTCCACTGAGACCTCACCCCTTACATGGCTCATCTCGCCAATGGGCGCATCAACATACTTGTTCTCGTCAGTTAGCCCCAAAAGGGGGCTTGTATTGCTGAGACACTCTCCCCACATGAATCCAAGCATTCATGGGCTAGCCAGCCGACCACAAAGACAAAGCCACACCTTCACATACAAGCGGCTTCACAAGTCATTCATCACACATACAAGTTACCCTTTCCAAACCACCGTTCGTTCTCACACGAAACATAAAGGCAACAACTACGACGTTTTCGCCATCATCAGATTTCTAGCAAAATTCCTAAAATGCACGTTAAGCAACATCACTAAATCGGACAACCGGTCAAGATTTCGGCTTCACCCACAATGCCTAATCCACTAACGGAGCGGATCTCTAGTGCAAAATCATGTCAGGGACGGACTCAATCAACCCGATGGTTCTTCTTGAACCAAGACGACCCAAACCCATCTCATTTGAGAGATCCAGTGCCATAAATTTCAACAAAGAGAAGGTAAAAGCAAAGATATCATGCACGCATCCTAAAACCGGGAGGAGAGATATCGTTACCCTGAGAGTTCTCTTCCTCGCCATGGATCGGTTGAAAGGCATGGACAGAAAGAAGCGCCTTCTAGTCCTCTCCACGGATCTGGTCTCGGATCGGCGAACGGAGCTCCGGTGCTCCAACAATGGCGGATCTAACCTTCTTCTTCCTCCAAACCCTCCTCCTTTCTTTAGCCTCCAAAAGCACCGAAAAGATTTCAAGGAATGGAAAGGAACTCCTCTGCCCTATTTAGGACCTTAGGACAAACTTATCTGAGCCATTGGATCAAAGTTTAAGAAGATCGGACACCCAGAAAAATGCCACTTACGGATCTGGTTCCGTGGGCTAGCGCCTGCGCTGGCGCTACCACCCGGCGCTAGCCACTCGACGAAAAGCCCCTCGACGAAGAACAACTCAACGCCCCGACGGAACTTCGTTTCCCGACGAAACGCTACCGCCTGGTGCTATCTCTACCGCCTAGTGCTATCTCTACCGCCTGCGCTAGCTCTTCTACGAATTCCCTTCGACGAATCCACCTCGACGAATTTAACTTGACAAACACCGTCGAAGCAAGGCCCTTACTCGACGAGGCAGTTAACGCCTGCGCTAGCGCTAGCTCCCAGCTACGAACGCCTTGCCCTCCTCCTTGGACAAACCAGCTTCCGCGCTTAGCAAAAACTGGGGTGTTACAGGAGATCACTTTTCGGCAGAATAAGGCTCTGGAATTTTAACACTCAACCTCTCTCAAACTTGTGTGTAGAAAACGAGAGGAGAGGGGTCGTTTTTATAGCCTTTGAACTAGCTCCTGCGCTAGCGCTACCGCCGGCGCTATCTTGGATTAGGAAACATTCTCCGTGTGCGTATCTTCAATCCAAGGAAAGCCTCCTGACATTTCTCAAGTGCTCCGCGATAGCGCCTGCGCTATCTGCTAGCGCCTGGCGCTAGCGCCTTCTAAAATAGCTCCTGAAATTGCTAATCAGAGTTAGTGCCTGTGCTAGGTGCTACCGCCGACATTAGTGTACATGTTGGAAATCTGGCTTCAAATTTGGGGGCAACCTTCTTATGCTATCCTTGAGTCATATGGACTTATTTCCTGCACACTTAAACACACAAAATCAAATACACATAAGATTTGTTATTCTCAAACCTAGAAGATGCGGAAGACCATGTTCCAACATGGATGTCCTTGGCAATGGAGTTCATGATCCAGGAGATTGTTGAAATATTTGGTTCGGATCCTCCATATAGAAAGAAATACATATATATAATAATATTATATATATATATATATAGAAATAAAGTTTGGTTTTAGGTTTAAGATAAACCGTGAGAATGATTTAAATCGAAGACAAGTCGCATGCCTTGGTTCTGGGATTGCCTCCTGCGAGATATAGAATCATCCACCCACTTCTCTCTCTCCCTTCTCTCTCTCGCTCGAGCACTCGGAGGGGCCGCCGTACTTTGGTGTTGTTGCCAGCCTTGGAGGAGATAGCCGCCGGCGTTTGGAGAGAGCGTTATCGCCAGTCTTGGAGGTGAGCCGCCGGCGTTGGAGAGGGAGTTGTCGTCGGGCTTGGTGGAGATCGTCGTTGACGTTGAAGGCTTGCATGTGTGCAGTTAGCCTTGATGGCGTTTGATCTCGGTGGTGGCGTTTGGTCTCTGGTGGCGGCGTTGGTCTCCGATGGTGGTTGCGGTTGAACGTCGGACTACGACGTTGAAGGTTCGATGAACCTTGTGCGTCCGCTAGGAGGATTGCAGTCCAGATCTTCTACTCGCCCGCGGGTCGTGCGCGTCCGGCGCATCTGCGGTGTTTCACCGGACGGTCATTTCTTCTCCTGTTATTTCTTGTAATTGCATTTATATATTGTCTGATTTAATATATATATTTGTGGTTGTGCACCGGCGGGTTTTGCCGGGCAAAGTTTTGGTCTTATTTTGTATTCTTATTACCCGCATTATTTTATAGTTGTGCCTGCATTTGTATCAGATTTTACAACAAGTGGTATCAGAGGGAGGTTCCGAGTAGGTTACTGATTGGACGTTCCGGTTTTAGGTTTGGGTCAATGGTAGGTGACGACATCGGTCTGCTCCCTATCTTCCCAGATCTGATCCGTAAATTAATGAGATTACCTAGAGGTACTGCAGGCAGCTATGGCAGTGAAGAATGCTGTTTTGGCCAGGTATTCGGTGGAGAAATTTGACGGTAGCGGGAACTTTCGCCTATGGCAGATTTGGGTCAAGGATATGCTGGTTGAGCAGGGGTTGATCCAAGTGCTGCGGGGGCGCGATACTTTGCCCGCTCCGGTGAAGGATTCTGAGTGGACTGAGATGGATGAGCGCGCAACTAGCGCTATTCGGATGTGCGTCGACGATAGGGTGCTGTTCAACATCGGTATTGAAGAGTCCGCTGTCACGTTGTGGGAGAAGCTTGAGGGACTCTACATGAGCAAGTTGTTGACCACGAGGCTGTTGCTGAAGCAGCGACTGTATGACCTGAAGATGCAGGAGGGTGGTAACCTGCAAGAACACTTCAACATGTTCAATGGACTTCTTAGACAGCTACATGTGGTTGGTGTGAAGGTGGAGGAAGAAGACAAGGCCTTATTGCTTCTTACCTCGCTCCCGGCGTGGTATGAGCACATGCAGACCACTCTGCTGTATGAGAAGGATACAGTAGACGTGGAGCAGATCACATTTGCGTTACTGTCCAGTCAGATGCTGTCGAACCCCGCTCCTGAGGGTGAGCATGCTTTGGCAGTAGGAGGATGAAGAGGGAGGCAGTTCGAGAAGGAGTCTGGGAGTGCACGGTCCAGATCCGGATCGAGGAAGGCAGTGACGCGCTACCATTGCAGGCAGAGTGGCCATATCAGGAGACATTGTCCGCAGCGTGCGCAGATTTCTGGGGACGTCCAGGATGCGGGCAAGGTGACAGTAGCTATGGCAGATGATAATGACGATGTTTCTCTCCTCATCACTGAGAGTCCATGTGACTCAGATAGCTGGGTATTAGATTCTGGTGTTTCGCAGCACATTTGCTCAGATGCGGCGATGTTCAGTTCACTGGAGGTGACGACTGGGTCAGTCTCTCTGGGTGACGGCTCAGCATGTGAGGTCACGGGGACAGGGCGGTAGACATCCGGATGCATGACGGAGCAGTGCGTAGGCTTGAGCGGGCACACCTGGTACCCAAGCTGCGCAGGAATTTGATATCGCTGGGCAGATTGGATTCCAGGGGATGCAGTTTTGCGACGAGAGGTGGAGTTCTGACGGTGACGCGAGGGCGCATAGTGCTCATGCGAGCTATGCAGTACGGTAGTCTTTATCGGCTGATGGGGACCACGATGCGAGGTGGTGTGCCCATGATTTCTGCGACCGACAAAGTGGATGGTCGAGGTGGTGCAGTGGATCGCCCTTCTGGTAGTCTGACTAGGCGAGTCAGATTTTGCGATTCGGTTGCGTCGACATTCTGGAGTTGAGCCCGAGCAGGGATGAGTCGACTGGAGCAGGTCGGCTGACGCCTCAGGACTTTGGGGTGGTGCTTCTTGCAGAGAGTGCTTTGTGCAGGTGGTGGCTCCGGATCTCGAACCAGGTGGTGGATTGTTGAAATATTTGGTTCGGATCCTCCATATAGAAAGAAATACACATATATATATATATAGAGAGAGAGAATAATATATTATATATATAGAAATAATGTTTGGTTTTAGGTTTAAGATAAACCGTGAGAATGATTTAAATCGAAGACAAGCCGCATGCCTTGGTTCTGGGATTGTCGCCTGGGAGATATAGAATCAGCTGCCCACTTCTCTCTCTCCCTTCTCTCTCTCACTCGAGCACTCAGACGGGCCGCCGTCCTTGGGTGTTGTTGTCGGCCTTGGAGGAGATAGCCGCCGGAGTTTGGAGAGAGCGTTATCGCCGGTCTTGGAGGTGAGCCGCCGGCGTTGGAGAGGGAGTTGTCGTCGGGCTTGGTGGAGATCGCCGTTGACGTTGAAGGCTTGCGTGTGTGCAGTTAGCCTTGACGGCGTTTGATCTCGGTGGTGGCGTTTGGTCTCCGGCGGCGGCGTTGGTCTCCGGTGGTGGTTGCGGTTGAACGTCGGACTACGACATTGAAGGTTCAGTGAACCTTGTGCGTCCGCTAGGCGGATTGCAGTCCAGATCTTCTACTCGCCTGCGGATCGTGCGCGTCCGGCGCATCTGCGGTGTTTCACCGGACGGTCATTTCTTCTCCTGTTATTTCTTGTAATTGCATTTATATATTGTCTGATTTAATATATATATATATATATATATATTTGTGGTTGTGCGCCGGCAGATTTTGCCGGGCGCAGTTTTGATCTTATTTTGTATTCTTGTTACCCACATTATTTTATAGTCGTGTCTGCGTTTGTACCAGATTGTACAACATAGATGAGCATCGAGTTGCATGTGTCCCAACAACCGGCCTCCAGGCTTCCAACGTTGGGTTTAGCCAAGGTCCCATTGACAAAGCAGAGTTTATTCTTGGCCTTAAGAGCATTAACCATGGCCTTCTCCCATAGATCAAAGTTGTTGGCATTCAGAAAACATGACGTGATCGTAGCCCCCGGATTGTTCGATGGTGAGAGGAAGAGAGGGGAGGATGTATCGGTGCTTTGCTTAACATCGGCCATACAGAATGAAGAGTTGCTGAGCAAGGGAAGCAAAGCCAAGAAGTTTACCAGATGGAATACGCCAAAGGTCAGGGATGATCTATCAATAGATCAGGGGAACGGAAATCGGTGGGGGGGGGGGATCCTCCGACGACGATGGTGTGACCCGGTGCCGTGCGGAAGAGGGTCGTCAGTGGAGTCCTACAACGAAGGACTGGAAGACACAAGAAGGCCCTCCGGCGGTGAGATCACACAACACGGCGGCGAACCAACTGTTAAGTTGGTTTGACTATTCAACACTCCACCATCCTAAAAAGCTAACCTCCCTCCCTCCCCATGCAACCCACATGCACATATAATAATGAAAAAAAAGGAGGAAAACTTTGACCGGCATGCATCTAAATTATTATAAAGGTGCTTTGAAATGGACAACCAAAATAGGCAGAGAGGGGGAGCCTGGGAGATATTGCTGGAAGCAATATTGCTGAGTTGCTGCAGCCCGCTTGGAGGAAATCTCGCAAAGCCCTCTCTCCTCTCTCTCTCTCCTGTTCTCCCTCTCTCTCTCTCGTGCGACGGAGAGGTCGACGGCCTCGTGGTGTTTCGCCGTTGGAGAGGGAGGTGTTGCCGGTGTTGGATTTGAGCCGCCGACGTTGGAGAGGGAGTCGTCGTCGGGCTTCGCGGAGATCGTCGTGGATGTTGAAGGCTTGCGTGTGTGCAGTTAGCCTTGACGACGTTTGTCTCCGGTGGCGGCATTGGTCTCCGGTGGTGGTTGCGGTTGGACGTCGGACTTGACGTCGAAGGTTTCAACGAACCTTGTGCGTCCGCTGTGCTAGCGGATTGCAGTCAAGATTGTCCTCTCTCCCGCGGATCGAGCAAGTCCGGCTTCTCCGTGGCGTTTTGTATCGGACGTTGCTATTGTTATTTTGATATTCTCATTATAAATTATTGTGACTAATTTTTCCTGCACTATTTTGACTGTCCTGCGCATATTTCCTGACAAGTGGTATCAGAGCAGGTTCGATAGACGACCGTGATTGGACGTTCTAGGAAGGGTTTGACTGCGGTGGTGAACGACTAGGTCCTCTTCCCACTCTTTCAGATCCGACCTTTGAACAAATCAGGTCTTCTAGTTTGTCGGGGACAGTCATGGCAGGGAAGAACGCAGTTTTGGAAAGATATCCAGTGGAGAAGTTCGATGGTATTGGGAATTTTAGCCTATGACAGATTCGAGTTAAGGATATGTTGGTTCAACAAGGTTTGATTCGAGTCTTGCGGGGGCGCGACAAATTAACCACGGCGGTAAAAGATGAGGAATGGAAGGATCTTGATGAAAAAGCCACGAGCACAATCAGGATGTGTATTGCTGACCAGGTGCTCTTCAACATCGGGACTGAAGAGACGGCAGTCGAGCTTTGGGAGAAGCTGGAGCGACTGTACTTGGCAAAATCCGTGACGACAAGATTGTTGCTGAAGCAGCGCCTCTATGCGCTGAAGATGCAGGAAGGTGGCAACCTGCAGGAACACTTCAATGTGTTCAACGGTCTTCTGAGCCAATTGCATGTGGTTGGCTCGAAGGTAGAGGAAGAAGACAAAGCCCTCTTGCTTCTTACCTCGCTCCCAGCGTCATACAAGCACATGGTGACTACGCTCATGTATGGGAAGGATACGGTGGGGCTGGAAGAAGTCACGTCAGCGCTGTTATCCAGTCAGATGTTAAAGGACCCCACTCCTAGGGGTGACCAGATCTTGGTAGCGCATGGACGCGGGAGGAGTTATGACAGAGGATCGAGCAGTGCACGAGCTCGGTCGGCGTCGAAGAAGGCAGTGACGTGTTACCACTGCAGACAGGTTGGTCACATTATTAGGAGAAATTGTCCACAGCGTGCAGGAAGTTATGGAACTTCGAAGGATGTCCAAGATGCGGGCTTAGTGACACTGGACCTGGGAGGAGATGACGGATTTTATTGCGTCACTGAGAGTCAGAATGACTCTGATAGCTGGATTTTGGATTCTGGTGTCTCGCAGCACATTTGCTCAGATGCGGCGATGTTCAGTTCACTAGAGGTGACGTCTGGGTCGGTCTTTTTGGGAGACGGCTCAGCGTGTGAGGTCACAGGGATTGGGACGGTGAACTTGCATATGCATGGTGGAGCTGTGCGTAGGCTCGAGCGGGTACATCTGGTACCGAAGCTACGCAGGAATCTGATTTCGTTGGGTAGATTGGACTCCGGTGGGTGCAGTTTTGCATCGAGAGGTAGAGTTCTGACGGTGAGGCGAGGGCGCACCGTGCTCATGCGAGCTATGCAGCGCAGTAGTTTGTACTGGCTGATGGGGACCACGATGCGAGGTGGTGTGCCCATGTTTTCTGCGGCCGACAAGGTGGATGGTCGAGGTGGTGTAGAGGATCGCCCTTCTGGTAGTCTGACTAGGCAAGTCAGATTTAGCGATCCGGTTGCGTCGACATTCAGGGGTTGAGCCCGAGCAGGGATGAGTCGACTGGAGCAGGTCGGCTGACGCCTCAGGACTTTGAGGTAGTGCTTCGCGCAGTAGTGCTTCGCGCAGTTGGTGCTTTGTGCAGAATGTGATGTTTGAAATTCAAACCTAGGTATTAAGTTGGTTTGACTATTCAACACCCCACCATCCTAAAAAGCTAACCTCCCTCCCTCCCCATGCAACCCACATGCACATATAATAATGAAAAAAAAAGGAGGAAAGCATTACCGGCATGCATCTAAATTATTATAAAGGTGCTTTGAAATGGACAACCAAAATAGGCAGAGAGGGGGAGCCTGGGAGATATTGCTGGAAGCAATATTGCTGAGTTGCTGCAGCCCGCTTGGAGGAAATCTCGCAAAGCCCTCTCTCCTCTCTCTCTCTTGTTCTCTCTCTCTCTCTTGTGCGACGGAGAGGTCGACGGCCTCGTGGTGTTTCGCCGTTGGAGAGGGAGGTGTTGCCGGTCTTGGATTTGAGCCGCCGGCGTTGGAGAGGGAGTCGTCGTCGGGCTTCGCGGAGATCGCCGTGGACGTTGAAGGCTTGCGTGTGTGCAGTTAGCCTTGACTGTGTTTGTCTCCGGTGGCGGCATTGGTCTCCGGTGGTGGTTGCGGTTGGACGTCGGACTTGACGTCGAAAGTTTCAACGAACCTTGTGCGTCCGCTGTGCTAGCGGATTGCAGTCAAGATTATCCTCTCTCCCGCGGATCGAGCAAGTCCGGCTTCTTCGTGGCGTTTTGTATCGGACGTTGCTATTGTTATTTTGATATTCTCATTATAAATTATTGTGACTAATTTTTCCTGCACTATTTTGACTGTCCTGCGCATATTTCCTGACACCAACGACAAGGTCGCGCCAAAAGGGGTGTCGGCTAGGGTTTCTACTCTGATACCATGATAAAATATAAACGTATTTTTATTTTCTTCTCTTCTTGTACCTACAGGAAAAATTAATAGATATATATGTGTACATAACTTACAGTTGACGTCAAATAGCTGTAAAGTAATATAAAATTAACAAAAGTTGAGGAACTAATGCATTTTTAGGATCCTTTATAGGAACTTTCCTTGTAAGTTTTCTAAATTACATGTTGCACTCTTATGTCTTTTGAAATTATATTTCATATAATTTTTTTTATAAATTTACTAAAAAAAGGCACATGTATCAACTACAAGATGCTTAAATTCTCACATTAGTATCATGCATTTATATCCAAGTTCTCTTTTGATATAACCTTTTGCAATCCTTATATAAAACATATAAAGAACTGATCATAATACTATTTTTTTAAATATTTAATGTCATTCCTCTTACATATTAAGATCAAGTATTGTAGGAAATATGGTGAGACGCTTACGATATGCAGTTAATAAAGAACATAGTACGTTCATCCATAACTAATAAGTTTTATGTTGGATGCATAAGTTCTAACGAGATATCAGAGTAGGTTACGCTTACAAGTCGCCCAATTAACAACAAAAATAGTCCGCGTGTCTCAATAAACCCATATATGTTAGAAGGCGTATTAAAATTTTAGTCCCGCGTTGAAAAATTGACATACTTGTACAATAAATAAAAACCCTAGCTCGCTTCACCTATAATCATGTGAGGGTGGCTGTAACAATATAGGAGAACCAAATATTTTTTTCATGCACGATAATTACAATTTTTATTTATGCTCGAAGAAATTAAGGCAGCCCATTTAATTGCCCATTTTTTGACCCATTTGAAGGCCCGTTGGGTGGCCCATTTGATCCTATGATTTTCCCCTGCTTTGAAAGGTTTTCTTAGCTAGCAATTTGGAAGCATTTAATTGAATTAAGGTTTTTTTTTTCATTTCATTTCTTTGGGTCGTTTAGAAGCCACCGCGGCCATGATTGCCTCTACGTGGCGGATTTTCAAGTGAAATCCGTGGGAATCCCTTGGCGAGGTGGATCGTGTGGAACGCATGGAATCTTCTGCCAAACTTGCATTCAGAATATCTCTGTGCCTGATTTTTTTGATCTTTACGCTAAGGGTCCGTTCGTTTGACAAGAAACGGGATGCAGAAATTTTATCACGAGAATTGGAATTAGTAATTCTGTTGTTCGGCTGCATGTTAAAATTCAGAAGATGAAATTGATGTTTCAAACTAAAACAATAACAAAATTGAAATAAACACACATACACATATAACATACGCACAAACACATACAATCACACAAATGCATACTTACACGCATAGAATCACACAAACACACACACACAAACATACACACACTTTCACACGCATTCTGAAAGTCAAAATAGACTACAAATTTTTACTGTTCCACAAAAAATTCAATTAAACATGCAAACTTGAGGTAATACTAAGATAACAAGTTGGTTAAAAACATGTTCTAACCTAAACACAATTTTTTTTCTTTTCAATCAGATCCAACAGCCATTTCGAAACAAAAACAAATAGAAATTAAATGACATCCTCGGTTCTGATCGATTACGTCGACGATAACAACATATTGAAGAATACAAATGGGAGGAAGCGACGGTACCACTCACTCACGATGACTGGTGCACCTTGCCGAAGCGCCAAGAATGAGACTACTGAGCTAGGGTTACAAATGACAAGGAGGCGAAGGGGAGAGGGTTGGATCGTCGCCAAGATCGTCGCCGGAGAAGGTGCAATCGCGTGCGTGAGCCGGAGACGCCGGAGAAGGAATTCAAACGACGAGGCGGCGAAGGCGGCGAAGGGGAGGCCATTTTCTAAGGAATTTTTAGGCTGCCGAATAGTAAAATTGGAATGGGCAAAATTATATATTTTAAATATTTCTTAAAATATGAGATAAAAATAATTAGGAACATTTTCATCTTATATACTGAAGTTTATGAAAATCTATCCTATATTTTAGGAGTTATTTTGGCTTTAATTTTTTGTCATCATGAGAAGGATCGTGGCACACGTGGCAGCGTGTTTATGACGCGGATGGATAAGGATGCATGCAGAGACATTAAATTAATGAGATAGAGAGAGAAATAGACCAATCAGCTTTCTATGAATGAGGTTACGTGGCCCGTTAATGGCAATCGCACAGTTCTTTAAAAAAAGATTAATTAATTAACTAATTGGTTTAATACTAACTTTTTTTAGTATTGTTAAAGAAAATAAAATTACTACTCATAAATTAATTTTTGATCTTATACTATTTGTAAATCACAAATGACTATTTGTAACACATTGATATTTGTACATCCCAAAATTATATTTGTACCTCAATGTACTAAATTTTAAAATAAGTTTAAAATGAGCATTTGAAAGAGAACTAGCTACATTCTCAAAATATATTGTGACATTTATATTTCTTCGTTCAAAATTAAGTCATCTTCCGTAAGCTTCCGCTCAAAATATGTTGTCCATGTAAAAATACCGTGTCTGCTCAAGCCACCAATTTGCATGAAAAACCTTGTTTAAGGATGATTGGCATCTGGGACTCAACATTGCTATTGGGATCGACTCGACATGAGTCCCTCCCTTGATAGTACCTTATGAATGTCATGTAGAAAGAAAATCATCACTTAAATTGTCTTATAGAGGAAGCTGAAAATGATAAAATCACGAGTTCTTCCTGCGAGAAACCTGTTGAAATTGCCCATCGCTGATGCATACACATATCTCCCACCTGTCATTGACTTTCTGTGGAGTCTTGAATGATTGGATGCATAATTCAGATCAGATATGTGTTCAAGTGATGGAAAAGAGGTTAAAAACAGAAGGAACTTCCATCCGAACCGGTCCAAATCAGGACCATCTTCCTTTACACATGTGCTAGTGCAGAATAAGGACTACATCAATTTAATGTTGTATTACTTCAGATTCATTATTTATCATTAACTGAGAAAGTAGAGTAGAAATCTCAAAAGAAGTAGACTGTAGGTAGGGGTTGACATAATCGGTAAAAGTCTTAACATGAAGCTTTTGCAAATTCAACTTGTTGCGGGTCGCTCGGGTGCTTTGGTAGACCGGTCGACTTGAACCAACTTAGCTCGGAAACGAACAGAGCGCGCAAACAGTCAAAGAGTAAGCTAGTAAGTGACACGAGAACTTTTAACGTGGAAAACCCGGAAAGGGTGAAAAACCACGCGGCGGGAGCTGTGCCAGCCAACTTTCACTATCTTCTGGGGGAATACAATTAGAGACTTAGAGCTCGAGCGCGACAGGCCGCTGTTCGTTACACTGAGAGAGAGAGAGAGAGAGAGATCTCCGAAGGTGACAGACCAACTCTCGGAAAGATAAGTCTTTTTCCTTCTGAGAACAGTAGTGAGAACGAAAGTGAGAATGCTGGTGAGAATAAAAGTGAGAAGGCTGAGCCGCCTTTCGCGACCTTCGAAGGCTCGAAGGAGACCTTCGATGATTCGAAGGAGATCTTCAAGCGCCGAAGGAGAATTCCAAGGAAATCTTCAAATGAGCTCTCTCGTGTGCAGAAGGCAAGGTCCCTTGAAATGAAGGTCTGGGCTCCTTTTATAGCTTTGGCCGGAGGTAGCCCGGTCATTTTGCCGTTGTAACCACCATAACCACCTGACGGGCGAATCACGCCGGTCGATTTGGAACACACGGATCGTCATTTTTCGTAAATGACCGTCTCGCCCCTCGGGCAGTTCGGGCAGCTTCGTTGAAGGTAAGAAAGGCGACAAGCGAGTCCTGCAATCTGAGAAATTAGGAAAGACAAAAACTGAGCGTGCCCGGAAAGCGGAAGTGCTCTGAGCGCGCTCAGAAGCGTTCTGAGCGCGCAATGAACACATAAGTGTTCTGGGCACGCACGAACGCGGAAGTGTTCTGGGCGCGCAATGAACACGGAAGTGTTCTGGGCGTGTAACGAACACGGAAGCGTTCTGGGCGCGTTATGAGCGCGGAGCGTTCTAAGCGAACGGAGGAATGAGAAGTCGCGCCCCCAAAAGGGGCATTGGGCTCAGGTCGCACCCAACGAGGGGCGCGACTTTGGTCGAGCCCTCCGCGAGCCCCCCTGCGAAAAAAGGGGGAGGGGGCTTGGCCGCACCCCATTGCGGAGAGGGGTGAGGCTTGGCCGCACGCCACAAGGGGTGCGGCTTGGCCGCACCCCACGTGGGGTGCAGTTAGGCTGCACCCCCGTGATGGGGGTGTTGCCTGGCGGGGTAGCGCCGCGCGGTAGTGCTACCGCGTGCGGTAGTGCATGCTGTAGCGCGTGTGGTTGCGGGCGTCATGGTTGCGCGCGGCCTTGCATAGGCGGTTAGTTGCGGAGATAATGGGTTTGCCCCTCTCCCACTCTTCCCTCATCAACTTTGTGGGTTTTGGGAATAACCACATCTTGGACTTGCATATAGATAGATGAGAGTCATGCATGAGTGCATATCACAAGCCCCCCAAACCTTCAGAGTCCGAGCTTTTGTGCGGAGGAGTGTGAAGGTTTTGCCTTGCTCGTGGTAATTCCAAGTGTTGTCATCTTCGAGCGACGCGTCGCACCATGCTGGAGGTAAGTGACTATTTTGCTCAAGTAATGAAAAAAGGGAGGGAGAGCACGTGCCGCCGGTGCGGTTGATGCTCGCGTGCCACCGGTCATGCGGCTCATGCCCGGCCGAGGGGCGGCCGGTTGGCGGGCGCGGGTGATAGCGACCGCGCACGTGGGGCCGGAGGCGCCTGACGGCGGTGGCGCTCCCGGGGTTGGTGCCGACACGCATAGCCGATCGGCGGGTGTGGCCGGTGAGCGGGCGACCTGTGCGCGCGGGCGACGACGTCGAGGTCGCGCGACCTGCGCGCGTGGGGCTTGTCCTTGCGCGACCTGTGCGCACGGTTGTCGTAAGGCTGGTGGCGGTTCGCGCGCGCGGCCGGCGAGCAGGAGGCCTACGCGCGCACGGGAGGAGGCCTTGGGGTCGCGTGGCCGGCGTGCGCGCGGCCTGACCGCGTGCGTCCTGCGCGGGTAGTTGTCGTTCGGCCGACGAGCAGGCGGCCTGCGCGTGCACGGGCGGCGGCCTTGGGTCGCGAGGCCTATGCGTGCACGGGCGGCGGCCTTGGGTCGCACGTCCTGCGCGCGCGTGGCCTGCGCGCGCGGTTGCCGTGTGGCCGACGGTGGTTCGCGCGCGCGGCCGGCGATCGGGCGGCCTGCGAGCGGTTACCGGGTAGCTGGCGGTGGTTGTGGGGCTTGCATACTTGTGGCTGGGATTTGAATAACGCGTGCGTGTTCGGCTCTTTGCTCCGCGACACACATACATTTGTGGGGAGGCTTGCGGCTCCTAACTTAGTGCGCTCATGTACGTATATATTTTGTTTGTTCCAGGCTTCAAAACGGAACGGCCAATCGAGGCCGATGCGCTTGCGCTCCACTCTTGACAGTGCGTGGATTGATATATGGCGTAAGAGGTTTGGGTTGCTTTCTAATGTCGAGGTGAAGATTCTGCGGGTGGAGGAGCGAGCTCAAAATCCGCCGACCGGTTTCTTGACCCTTTCTGAGAGCTGTTTGAAATCCGGGTTTCGCCTTCCCCCATCGGAGGAGGTTATTGAGATACTCCGGTTCTGCGGTGTTCCGATTACTTAGTTCACCACTGCTGGAATGGCGAAAATTATGGGGATGATTGTGTTTTTTCGGGAACACAACGCGCATTTTTTGGTCGAGGTGTTCAAGGACTGGTGTGAGGTCTCTACTGACTCAGGCGGCCGTATTGAAGTATGAAGAAACAAGAGTTGGTTTCATTTCAGGGAGAAGAACGATTATCGCCACAGGAACACCCTTTATGGGTATGTTCAGAATCGTTGGGAACTGTCCGAGCTATGCAGAGCACTTCCTGGACGTTGTCACCGGCAGGCAGGACGGGAGGATGAGTTCCTTCCCATCCCTGTTTTTCCTGGCTGAGAAGGGCTGTCGAAGGCCCTGTTCTGTATTTCCAGTTGCGCGGAGGAGAGAAGACTGCTCTCGGCGGGGCTTTCCTGGGACGCCGAGCGTGCGGCCGCTGCTCCCCTAGATCGTGGGAAGAAGAGGAGGATTGTTATCGGGAACAAAGCTTCTAGTTCGGGCTCTATCCCACCGGTGCCCAGGAGTCATGACCACGAGGCCGGCCCGAGCAGCCGCAGGTTGGAGCCGATTCCGTCCGATCCGGAGATTGAGATTTTGGCGTCTTCTATCGTCAACCCAGTCCCGCAGGGAGACTTGCTGCCACCTCCTCCTTTGCCGCCAACGAGCTGAGTTTCCTCTTCTCTTCAGGCGATGACTTCCGCGGTAAGTAAAGTTCCTCTTCTCTAGTTTTGGGTCCTTCTTCCCCATCGTTGCTTTTGTATGCTGACTGTTTACCTTTTGTCCGCAGGCCGATGTTCTGACCAGTGTTGCTCTTACATAGAACGATTGTTACGTGGGACTCAAGGATAGCTACTTCACTCTTCAGGAGGAGCTGCGCGTAGCTAGGAGTGACTTATCTATTTTGCAAAAGAAGAGGGATCGCGACTTGTCCAATATCAGGCAGTTGGAGGCCGACATCTCCTCTTCCCGATCGGAGGTCGAGAAGTTGCGGGAGGAGTATGGTGGTGATAATGCGCTTGCCCGAGATGCCCTTCGTCAGCTGTCGGAGGCTCAAGGGGAGATGTTCCGCCTGGAGGGGGAGCTGGGCTTTCTGAGAAGCGAGGTGGACCGATTGTCGTCGGTTGAGCGCAACCTCGAGGATGCCAAGGTGGCTGGAGTGACTAAGTACAAAGATTCTCTTTCTTTCGTAGAAGAGCGGTTCCAGATGTCGGAGGAGATTCGCGCCGAGGTTATGACGAAAGAGGTCGAGCCGCTGATAGCGGACGGGTGTGAAGTTGCCTTTCAGAGAGGCATTCAGAAGACTCTCCGTATGATGGGGAGGAAGTTCCGGTGCGATACCGTTGGCCTTGGAGCTGGGGATCTTTCAGAGGATGATTACTCGGATGTAGCCGAGGACTGATGTTCGTCTTTGTTATCTTCCATCTTCCCACTTTTGGTATTGTTGTTCGTTTATCGTTTCTATTTGCGTGCAGCGTTGCGCTTGAAAGTAACCTCTGATAGAAGTTGAAAGTGAGGTTTAGATCTTAGATTTACTCTAGAGGGGTGGGGGTGGGGGTGGTGAATAGAGTATTAAAATATTTTTCACTTATTTTTATAGCGGAATTAAAATAGTGATATTTATATGTATATAGCAGAGTGATTATGAAAACAAATAAAGAACACACAACACATCACAGTACAGAAGAATAAACACAAACACAGAAGACACAAGGATCTATAGTAGTTCCCCAATCAACCTGGGTACATCTACTCTTCAACCACCCTTGGTAGGAATCCACTAGGTTTTTGATCAGGTGCCCTATCACCAATGGGTTTTTGATCAGGTGCCCTGCCACCAACCACAGGTTTTTGATCAGGTGCCCTGCCACCAACCACAGGTTTTTGATCAGGTGCCCTGCCACCACAGGGTTAACTTGTAAAGGGAGTTAGAACCCTGTACAAGATGGGATAAAGAGGGTTATGAAGTTCTTCTCTGTCAATAAGCTGAGATAAGACTGGTGGACTTGTTGTTGTAAAGGTCCCCCTGTCTGATAGAAATGGTTGACAGTAAGAGGATGGAGATTTCACTTAAAAGAGATATCTTCCTTGATAGCTGATGAATCTGAGAGACAATGTTTCTCAGATTATTGTTGCTCTTGAAGATTTAGAACTTGCAGCTGAAGACTGAGAGAATGATCTTGTTGATGTTCTCAGAGATTGAAAGGGTGCTGCTTGAGGAAGATGATCTTTCTTTCTTTTACTTTCTGTATGTTTCTCTAGAATGTATCTTCTCTGTCGACTGTCTCTTCCTCTATCTTCTTCTTCTGTCTTTCTTTTTCTTTAGACAATATATCTCTAATTTAAATTTCAAATCCTCTGAATAAGGAATAGAATAATCAAGAAAATTATTTCTTGGAACTGCAAGCAAATCTTTAATTCATTTTCCTTTTCAATAAATGTATCCTTTTCCAATAAGCCAAACGACTACTTTCTCGAGAGAAGACAATGGAAAGGAATAAATAAATGGAAGGATAAAATCCTTGATTTATCTGGAATAAATAATAGAATAGATCCGTTGCTGATTTAGTTGATCTGAGTTCAAAGAATAATATATAACGGATCTGTCTAGAAAATTCGTTGAGCTGAAATAAGAGTTCGTCGATCTGAAGGTTGAGTTCGTCGAACTGAAGTTGGAGTTCGTCGAACTGAACATCTGTTACTGATTCGTCGAACACAGTCTGGAGTTCGTCGAGCTCAAGTTGGAGTTCGTCGAACTGAAAGATAATATGTTGAATCTGGCTGGAAGAATTGAGTTCGCCGATCTGAGAAGCACTTTCGTCGATCTGAACATCTTGTTACTTATTCGTCGAGCTCAGAGATGAGTTCATCGATCTCATGTTGGAGTTCGTCGAACTGAAGAGATAAATCTGATAGACTGGCTGGAGAACTGAGTTCGTCGAGCTGAGAAGCTATTTCGTCGAACACAAAAAGGAGTTCGTCGAACTCAATGTGAAGTTCGTCGAACTGAGAAATAAACTTGATTCGTCGACCTGAAGCACGCCGTTCGTCGAACTCAGGATGGAGTTCGTCGAACGCAGTTTGGAGTTCGTCGAACGCAGAAACTTGATCTTTTCCTTAAGTTCTAGCAGCCTAAAACCTTGACCCTTAGACTATACATTGGGGTCAACTTAGTCCTAGTCAACTGATCCTAGCCCAAATCAGTAATAGGGTTGTTCCAACAACGCTGATGTGGTTGTACTCCTTTATTGTATATTGCACTCATTTCCTTGTGTCATTTGTAACTTTGTCGTTCTAGTCGTTGTCGAAGTGTTGATTGGGTGGTATGCTTCAGGATGGCCCGTGAAGGGTGTTCGTACTTTGGAGATTGTGGTGAGCTTGATATTTGACGTTGATACCTGAGTAGCTTGATGGTTTTTCACAAAATACCGGATGAGCCTGCGCGAGTCTTAGCTCGCGGCTTTTTTCATAGTAGAATATTAGTTTGCGCGAGTATGAGCTCGCGGCTTTTACATAATAGAAGATTAGTTTGGCCGGTGAATAGCGGGCGTATTCAAACCGTGGACGAACGTAAGAGGGGCAGACCCTTACGACGTCGGGACCCGACTGCGGAGGAGAAGGGAGAACATTCAATCAACGACAGCGCGAAGTCCCCGGGGCAGGGCCCCGAAGTGGCCGGTGAATAATGAGTGTATTCAAACCATGGGCGAACGTAAGAGGGGCAGACCCTTACGACGTCGGGACCCGACGACGGAGGAGAAGGATGAACCTTCAATCGACGGTGGTGCGAAGTCCCCGGGGCAGGGCCTCGAAATGTTCCTGCAGTAGAACAGTTTAGAACATGTAAAGCATAATTAGAAAATGAACGTTGATACATGCGCAAGTGCAATCTTGCGACTTCTGAGCTAGTAAGTTTATGATGCAAATTTGACGAGAGAAAAGGTAACGTCGAGCTTCGTTTGCGTTGTGCCTGCTCGAGCTCTTCCTGCCGTTCAGCGTGGTAGGCAGTAGTGATCTGGGTGTTGATCATCCCGACGACCGACCCTTGGTGACCTCCTTCTGTGCTTCTTTGCGAAAGCCTCAAGGTGTCCTGACTGGACAAGGCATTTAATTTCTTCTTTCAATCTGGCACAATGCTCCGTACGGTGCCCTCGGCCTTTGTGGAAATTGCAGAACTGAGATTGGTCTCCCCTGTGCAGGGAGAGCGCTTTGGGCCAATTGATGATTTTGCTGTTGTAGATTACAGAGAGTATATGCTCGCGGGGGGAGTTTAACGGGGTGTAGACCCGAGAGCTTTGATTCGCTGACCCTCGGGAGCGGGCTGCTTGGCTCTGAATGGGCCGTCCGGCCTCCACGAACTGTTGTTGCTGTCCCTTTCTCTTTTGACATGTATCTTTAAGTTGTAGCTGGTCTGCTGATACCGGAAGATTAGCTTTTTCTGCCAATGTAGGGGTTGTGCGGCCCTCTTGCGCGCCTCGCTCCTCAGAGTTTGGATTTGGCGATGGGTCGTAGTTGATCCAAGGAAGCCCGTCCGCGGCCGCGTCGAGTCCACGAATTGAATCCTTGAGGATTTTCCCTTTGTTGGCTATGCGTCCGGACATGGAAACGTCGTGATTCAGGGCGCAAGAGGCTCCCAAATATTGCGTCGTAGGTGAGTCTGCTTCTACGATGGTGAACTGAACGTCATATTGGACCAGTTCCGAGTGTATCCCTACTTGAACGGGGAGGGTGACGACTCCTATAGTGGGTACCATAGTTCCGTCTGGGAGCTCTGCGCCGCTGGATCTGATCTTGAGGATCCTGCTTAGGAGTTTGAGTCGCACCACGGCTGCCATGAACAGGATATTGAACGAGATGCGATGGGTTATCAACGCCCTCCTTAGTTCACAGGCTGGATTGCCTATGCTTGCGTATAAGGCGAAGTCCAACCATCCACGGGGATACTCATGGTGAAAGCCTATGAAGATCTTTTCTTGCTGTTTGCTCTGCTCCGCTTCTCGTGGGTGGGGGCACCCGCCTGCCTTGTGCTCTTTTCACTCCTCTTCTTGGGTCCTCTGCGTGCGTGCTTCGTGCCATTCAACGAACAGCTACTACAGCTCGGTGAAGTTGTGAATCGCTCCTTTGGGCAGAGATCGATACCAGCGGAGGGCGTCTCCGCGCAGTGTCTCGGGGAAGATTTTGTAGCTGATTTGATCGGGAAGTCTGAACGTCCGCATCGTTATCAGGAAGTGATTAATGTGCATGTACGGGTCCTCTGCTCCGTGAAAATCCTTGTAGTGCGGGAGCTTTAGCCATGACGGGACTGGATATGCCAAGATTGACTTTGACAGAGGGGATCGCCTTTGCCGGTACGTGTCATCATTCGAATCCTATTGCATCGTGAGAGGGGTCGGATTACCGGATGATCCAAACCACTGGGGTAGGATGGGCGCAACGTCGAGCGCTCTCCTCGTCGGGCTTTCAGGGACAGAGGAACTGCATGCGTCAGATAGTTCCGGGGGGGGGGGGGGGGGGTCCATTCCTGCTGGTTCCGTGAACTTGGGCGAAGTGGGCGCTGCGTTCGGAAATCCTTTGCAGGGTATTTGGGGATCCGTTCCCACAGATGACGCCAAACTGTTGCGGGTCGCTCGGGTGCTTTGGTAGGCCGGTCGACTTGAACCACCTTAACTCGGAAGAGAACCGAGCGCGCAAACAGTCAAAGAGTAAGCTAGTAAGTGACACGAGAACTTTTAACGTGGAAAACCGAGAAAGGTTGAAAAACCACGCGGCCGGAGCTGTGCCAGCCAACTTTCACTATCTTCTGGGGGATTACAATTAGAGACTTAGAGCTCGAGCGCGACAGGCCGCTTCACGTTACAATGAGAGAGAGAGAGAGAGAGAGAGAGAGAGAGAGAGAGAGAGAGAGAGAGAGAGAGAGAGAGAGAGAGAGATCTCCGAAGGTGACAGACCACCTCTCGGAAAGATGTCTTTTTCCTTCTGAGAACAGTAGTGAGAACGAAAGTGAGAATGCTTGTGAGAATAAAAGTGAGAAGGCTGAGTCGCCTTTTGCGACCTTCGAAGGCTCGAAGGAGATCTTCGATGATTCGAAGGAGTTCTTCAAGCGCCGAAGGAGAATTCCAAGGAAATCTTCAAAGGAGCTCTCTTGTGTGCAGAAGGCAAGGTCCCTTGAAATGAAGTCCTGAGCTCCTTTTATAGCTTTGGCCGGGGGTAGCCCAGTCATTTTGCCATTGTAATCACCATAACCACCTGACGGGCGAATCACGCTGATTGATTTGGAGCACACAGATCGCCATTTTTCGTAAATGACTGTCTCGCACCTCAGGTAGTTCGGGCAGCTTCGTTGAAGGTAAGAAAGGCGACAAGCGAATCCTGCAATCTGAGAAATTAGGAAAGACAAAAAGTGAGCGTGCCCGGAATGCGGAAGTGTTGTGAGCACGCTCAGAAGTGTTCTGAGCGCGCAACGAACACGGAAGTGTTCTGTGCACGCAACGAACGCGGAAGTGTTCTGGGTGCGCAACGAACACAGAAGTGTTCTGGGCGTGTAATGAACACGGAAGCGTTCTGGGCGCGTTATGAGCGCGTTATGAGCGCGGAGCGTTCTGAGCGAACGGATGAATGAGAAGTTGCGCCCCCAAAAGGGGGATTGGGCTCCGGTCGCACCCGACGAGGGGCGCGACTTTGGTCGAGCCCTCCGCGAGCCCCCGTGCGAAAAAGGGGGGAGGGGGCTTGGCCGCACCCCATTGCGGAGAGGGGTGCGGCTTGGCCGCACCCCATGGGGCCGCACCCCACGTGGGGTGTGGTTAGGCGAATTTTTAAAAATACGTCTTGTACATGCATTTTTAGGAAAAGTGTTCAACACGAAAGTTGTAGATCTCGACGAAATCTACAATTTTAGTGTTGAACACTTTTCCTAAAAATGCATGTACAAAACTTATTTTCAAAAGGCACGTAATAACCCATAGAAATTGGTGCGCGAATAGCGAATTGTGGTGTACAAATAACATCACCCAATTAAAATGACCCATTAAAATAAAATAAAAACAAAACTAAGTAAAAAACCACACTTATTAGTGGGGCCGGCATAATACCTCTGAGAAATAATTGTTGGGTTAGAGAAGGGGGATGATCCTATTGGAGGAGAAGAGTGAAAATAAGAAAAGCTTCCTTCGATAGTTTTTTTTTAGAGTGAGAAAGTTCACTAATCTCTAGAAGGTCCAGTACTATTTTTAGGCAAACATTTTTTTTTCACAACTGCAAAACCAAATTTCTCTAAAATAATGGTGATTGGTGACGATGAGATTAGAACTTTTTCCACAGGTAACTACCATCCCAAAGATGAAGTTTTTGGAACCGGGTTCTAAGACCATCCGGTTGATCTCCTTGATGGTCCGCGACTCGGATGAAATAATCCCCTGTCCCAAATAGAGCCTAAAAGGGCGCTTTATTTATTTTTACAAGCCGTCGAAAGTTGAATTTTTCATTGCACCGTTAACTATTTTACTTTTTAAACTAACATTACATGTATATATATAATTAAACAATGTTTAATATTATGAAGTTCAAGTAAATGTAAATAATAATTTATGACAATGTTAGATTAAAATGATTTCATATAAGAGAAAAAAATTGCTTTGCTATGTCATGTACATAGAAATTCAATATGAAAGGACAAGATTCTATCATATTTATAATTTCTACTAAATGTATGCATGAATGTAAGTCATGATCAGTGGAGTTTCTTCTTACACCATGCTCTCTAATGCCTGTGCTTTGGAGGTTCATGTGACCGTCCCTATAACAACCATTCCCATGCTTAATGCGTCGACGAACGCATTCTCTTCTCACAATATCGAGACTGTGGAGAACGACTCGAATGATCCCACTTCTTTCTTTGCTTTGCACTGGTAAAGCTTCGGAGATGCATGGTTCCTTAGCTTCATACTCGTCTTGAATTTCCTGAGCAATTACTTATGCGTTTGTTATGACACATATTCTACTGTAAGGTTTTTCGTAAGCTGAATCTCGACTAAGAGTGCTTCATATTTCGGATGACTGTTTATCACATCGAATGATAACTTTATATGCGATGGATGCTTTCTCATTAAGGCTAATCCAGTACAATTATGAGCCATCACAAATGCGCCCTGATGCCTCATCTACAAACAACTTTCATGCGACTTATGTGTGATCTGTATTCTCCCCGATGGTAAAGTCTCCGATGAAATCATTGAATATTTATGCTTCGATCTTCATCTTATGAGTGTGCTTCAGTTTGAACTCACAAATCTATTGCCAATTTTGCAAATCTCATGGAGTGCTCTATTTTCTCTATGACAGTCTTGAGGGACTAGTTGGTGACCATTAAACATGGTCTCATCCTTATCGCAAACATGACTAGGGAGAGCATGAGCTTAACTATACAAGATTGATTAGTTCTAGGCACATGACACATGCCTATTTGGACGTGATCACTTTAATTTGTCATGTCTTAGCTTTGATTGAAAACACAATATTTTGGGATCATAAGGTTTGGTGCTTCGCTTCAACCTGTCTTACATGTGTTCACTCACGTCTCGTGCATGCATAAAATCCTTCTAGCTGTTGTAGACTTGTCGTAAAATACCCTCAACATGCTATCCCTTCGTGTGGACTTGTTGTGATGAATGTTCTCTGCATTTGGGTGAGAGTATTCCATTTTGAGGAGGTTGGATGCCACAAATCCTACCTAGGAGTATGGGAGTTTACTTGTATGTCCAACATCTAATGCAGTGTTTGAACAACTCATCTATATAAAGGAGGAAGGGCTAT
Source organism: Dactylorhiza incarnata (assembly GCA_033032865.1). Lineage (NCBI taxonomy): Eukaryota > Viridiplantae > Streptophyta > Magnoliopsida > Asparagales > Orchidaceae > Dactylorhiza > Dactylorhiza incarnata. Next base: position 1,548,267 of record JAWHQI010000327.1, read on the forward strand.
GATTGGCGAAAGGGGAGAGAAGCCGGAGGGGTTATGGCCAATGAAGGGGAGAGAGGGCTACATGGCTCCACTAATGATCTCATTAGAACAAGGCGCCCAATGTTCAACACTTAAACACAACTATTAGCACTAATGAGTAAAAAAATATGTTAAGCAAGTTCGGGTTGTCTAATTTGGCTAAGCCCATAGTCATCATAAATTTTGACTTAAGAGAGACCTATTTTGACTAATGGAGTCAACTGAGAGTAGTTTAACACAATTACGTCAATTAATGCACGTAAACTAGCTTACTATGTTAGAACTGATAAATCTAGCAAAATAGCTGAATTTTGGCGTCTCTGGTCATTAAGCGAGCTTATAAGCTAGCAAAATTGACCAATTCAAACAATTTCACATGTTTAACTCATGCGGGGTACGTTCGACTGGACATACATACGATCTTATAAATTTTTGGTGAGCTTTGACGTTCTAATTGGATCATGCTAGCTCGAACCAAATGGTTAAGGTCCGCTCAAACCGAAACTCAATTGGGTCGCTATGGTCAATTTGAAATGTTTGATCAAATTAGCTCGATATGGCCAATCAAATTAGCTTTAATACGTCAAGATTCACAAAGTTGACCTTACCCGGGTTACTCACAACCAATCTAGCCAGATCAACTCGTTCCAAGATTCACCATCCACGAAATGGACCCGCTGGGTCGAAATAAGCAGTTTGGCAAATTTAACGCATCCAACATTCACAAGCGCAAATCATAATGTTGACACCCAAGACTATGTTGAGTCATTAATCGCATCCAACATTCACAAATTGAAATGTTTGATCAAATTAGCCTGATCTAGTCAATAAAATTAACTATAATACCTCAAGATTGACAAAGTTGACCCTACCCGTGTCACTCACGAGTAATCTAGCTAGATCAACTCGCTCCAAGATTCACCATCCACGAATTGGACCTGCTCGGTCGAAATAAGCAGTTTGGCAAATTTATCGCATCCAACATTCACAAGCGCAAATCATAACGTTGACACCCAAGACTCTGTTGAGTCATTAATATGTCATGACGCACTTTAATTATTAACTAAAGCCAAAGGTGTGGTGATTGAAATATTCTCCTCATGATATTAACAATATTTATATAATGCTATAAAGAATCAAATCTCTATCCTTTCTGTGCTCATGGCTTCCTTTATATCCTCAAAGCAACATGACATATTCTGATGAGAGTCAGGGAGATGCCAAAATATCCCTAGAATACATATGGGCTTCGTTTGGTGCGGCGGTGACGGTCGTGAACGCGGTGATGTGGTTATGAACCGTCGTTCGTGAACGCCCGACCACAACTAAGAAATTTCATCAATTTTTATGTTCAAAACTAGTTTTCTTTTCTTGGCGGTGGTCATAAACGTTGTCATGCCAAGCATGCATTCTATGATGACGGTGTTTTTGTCCAAACTCAATGGAGCAAAAACATCGTGTCAAACGGAGCCACGATGTTAATTGTGTCTGTATCAATTCTCATGATGCATATTCTTCTTATATATATATACTATGTAATGTGGTCCTAAGTATATATTCATTGGAGTTGATCATTTCCCTCCAACTCCAACTAATTAATTATGGTGATTGATATTGATAGACCTAATATGAATATTCGTACTCCTTACTTAGGAATTTTAAATAGTTTTTTAACCCTCAAAAATCACTAAGGCTGTGTTCGTTTCGTAGGTTTTGATCGAAAGAAATTAGTTTTAGTTCAAAACCAAAAGCTCCTAGATTTTGGTTTTGGATCAAAACTCAATTTTGTTGTTTGTTTGCAGAATGGTTTTCAGTGATAGAAATTGAATATGTCAATTTTTTTGTTCGGCTATAGGATGAAATTCAAACGTATGAATTGATATTAAATATATACATATACCTAAACATAATGAAAACTTTTAATTAACATGATAATCATAATATAATTATTATAATTCGTACTCTAAATAATGAATATTTTTTTTGAAATAGTTAAAACACGAAAGAATACTATATAAATATTTATTTGAAAGAATATTATATAATTAGTGTTTATAAGATTGCTCTAAATAATAATTATTTCTTTGAAATAGTTAAAACACCAAAGATTAATGAAATATAATATATCAATAAAGCGTAATTAGTTAACAAAAAATATTAACATATATAATGTCATAAATAATACTATATAAATATCAGAATTTTTAAAATAATAGATATAATGTTATAGGGAGAGATTGATGGCGCGTGATTAGCAGGAGAGAGAAAGATCCCCCCAAAACGAAGCCTAAGGCTCCGTTTGACGCGGGGATGACAGTCATGAACACGGTTGTAATGAACTGTCATTCGTGGACGCCCGATCTAACCTAAGGAACTGCATCCACTTTTATGTTCAAAGCTAGTTTTATTTTCTTGGTGGTGGTCATAACCGTTGTCACGCCAAACATATATTCTATGTCAGTGACATTTTTGTCCAAACTCATCGGAGCAAAAACACCGCGTCAAACGGAGCCTAAGTAACCTAGACCACTTATAGATTAAGCAAAGAGGTTAACCACCACACCATTCTGTTCCTCCTATCTACTGCTATAATATATTATATACATAATAATATTAATATAAATATAAAATTAAAGTAATATTTCACTCCATCACCGATTAAAAAGTCATAAATTAGGTCAAATCCTCTCTTTTTTATTTCATCGCCCATAATATATTATTCATATTTGTTAATGTAATAAATTTATTCTTCTCAACTTATATATATATATATATATATATATATATGATATACCAAATTTATTCTTCTTAATCCTAAACCCTAATATTTATTATATTATCTAACATCACGGTTCAACCCCGGTCCGACCGGTCCAACTGGTCCGACCTTGAACATTTGATCTCACCGGTTCGTTCTCCGGTCCGGCTCTCAAAACCTTGGATAAAAGACCAAAAAGAGTGGAAATGACGTCCAAAATCGACGAGGAAGGAGAGACGTAATGCGCATTACAAGGAGCAATAGATGAGGAAGAGAAGACGGAAGATCGATTTATTTTACTTAATAATTAGCGCCCCGCACAATAGAGGTGGAGGGAAGGAGAAGGTGATTCGTAGAAGATCTATTTTCTTAAATATTACTTTTTCTCTCTCTAATTTTTTTATAACGAGGAGGGAGAAAAAGAGAAATAAAAGGATTAGACATATGCCTTAATGGCCTATTATATAATTAAATATGTTAATTAGTTAATTATACCACCAAGACTTTTTAGCCACTTAATTATTCGGTAATATAACAATATTATTAATCACCACGTACGTTGATGTGATGTCAATCCCAGGCTTCATGTTAGATAAGATCCAACCAGCTAATTATATGTGGGCTACGTCACCTAAATCTGGATATAAACAAACAGTAATCGCTTTGCGAGCGCACAAACTCTCAGACGATCAATTATAGAGTCGTGCACTCGCAAATGCGGAAATTTCGTCAGAAATGGAGAAGATTCGGTTCCAAATTTATTTGGTGCTTCCTAAGTTCACTTCTCTGTATGCGCTGGGGCAGTGGCGGATCCAGAATATTATAAATTGGGGTGCATAAAAAATTTCTAAACACAAATGCTAGCGGGGTGAGTAGGAGGGTCGTGGGTCACATGTTGAAAATTAATTTTGGGGGTGCACATATCTGAACTTGGTCTGCGAATAGCTAAATTTGATCTGCGAAAAGCCAACTTTGGTCCGCGAATAGCCAACTTTGATCCGCGAACAAACTAGTTACGTGACGTGAGAACGCTTCCATCGGAGCTGTTTTTCCCTCATCCTGCCACCGTTTTTGACATATAAGTAGTCAAAATTTATTGTCTCGACGAGAGGAATCCAAATCACTAATAATTTTGAAAAATAATGAGGGTGTTAGTGTCCCTCGGGCCCCCTCTGGATCCGCCCTGCGCTAGGGTGATTTTTATGTACTAGATCACATTTTTTGACTTATTTTTTTTAAATCACAAAATATTAATGCTTGTATTTTGTATACTCTTTTTAACTACCATATTACTCATATTTCGATTACAACTGAAAAGAGTACATTCGTAAAATCATGCATTACGATCGTATTTTCATTATAAAATGACATTCCAATGATAGAAATGATCTGAGTCTTTATAATTTTTGAAATAAATCATTCATTACGATCGTAAAATGACATTACAATCGTACTTTCGTTATAAAATGACATTCCAACGGGGAAATGATCAGTCTTTATAATTTCTAATTTTTTTGAAATAAGTCACACTTAACTTTTCATCTGCTTTATTAACAATTTTTGCAATGTTGACGATGATGAGACGCTCATGTGACAGTGATGATGTGAATATTAATTATTAAAAAAAATTTAATTTTTCCCAAATTAATTGACTTCAATTTTAAAGTTTAATTGTGTGATTTTTGATAAAATATCTAAATCAGTCCATAAATTTTAAGCAGGAGTTGAAATAAGTCACTATAATGTTTATTTTTTTTTTGAAAAAAGTCCCTATAATTTCTAACTTTTTTTTTGAATATTGTTATGTTGAGTTAATTTATATATGTTGAGGTGATGAGAATATATGTTGTATATGTTGAGTTAAGAACTTGCTATTATTATTGAGCGGATGTGGCGGTTTTAATTAAAAATAATACGAGTATATTATTAGTGCTTGATAAAAAAAATTAATATTAGTGTATATAATTTATACATAAAATTAATATTAGGGTAAAAAAGAAATGTAAATACAGAGAGAGAGGACGGGAAGGAGAGGAAGAGAGAGGGAGTGAGAGAGAGGGAGAGAGTGAAACTGATTTTTTAGATAAAAATATATAATTTTTTTACAAAATAAAATAGGAATATCGATTTATATTTTTTTATGATAATTTTAAGTACTCATATGTATATGTTTTGAATAAAAGTTTTAAAAATGTAATTGCATTATAAAAATATATTGAAATTGATTTGAAAATTATAAAAGTTGTATTTCCGGCCCCACTCATACATGAGCGCAGACCGATAAGAATCAACGAGCACGGGTGCGGAACTGCTCGTATTTTATTAAAGAAATAGTTTGACTCTCTAAATTTAATCTATCATCTAATATATGTCAAGCCTGCCATCATAGTCGTTCAAAAAATTTTAATATAATATATAGAAGAGAGAGGAGAGAAGCATGGTACACTTAGAAGCACATGCATTTACCGGAAGATTAGATAGTGAAGAACAAAAAATAGTCCAAGATATGTATGCTTCTAATGTAAAATCACGGAAAATATTGTCTACTCAACAATCATTTTTCTCAGCCTTTGTGTTCTTGTCAAATGAAACCGAGGACAGTTATAAGTGGGCTCTTGAACAATTCAAATCCATATTAGATCAAAATGCATTACCACTGGTGCTTGTAACTGATAGAGAATTGGCATTGTTGAATGCCATAAAATATGTGTTTCCTACTTCTAAGCATATTTTATGTCAAGTGCACGTGCATAGAAATGTTTTGGCAAATTGTAAGAAGTTTTTCAAAGAAGGCAAAGAATGTGAAAAATTTCTTGGAGTATGACAACGGTTGGTAGATGCTAGAACAGAAAATGAATTTCATATGCGCTACAATGCTATTATATCATCATATACAGCAAATTACCCCAAAGTTGTGGCATATGTTAGTGGTACATGGGTGGAACCTTATAAGGAGTACTTTGTGTCAGCATGGAGAAGGGTTTTGATGTTTAGATTATGGAGTGTATTTTTTGGACAATGAAAAGCAAGAAAGTATAACTATTTTTGACATTTTTTTTTGGAATGGAGAAGGGTTTTGATGTTTGCATTATGGAGAATGTATTTTTTGGACAATGAAAAACAAGAAATGTTGGCTATTTTGACACTTTTTTTGGAATGGACAAGGGTTTTGATGTTGGCTATTTTTTTTTTAAAATTTTTTGATGATTTGCTAATAACAATAATGTTTGCTAATAGTCATTTTCAAAATATATGGTTTGCTAATAACCATGGTTTGCTAATAGCGTAACAAGGTTTGCTAATAGCGTAACAAAGTTTGCTAATAACAATGTCCTTATTTTCACACCGGGTTTCGTTTGTAAATCTAAGTCTTGGTTAAACGAGAGCTCGACACATATCGCAATTCTGGGAGACCGGTTAAGTGTGAGTTTCCTTCTCTAAATAGCGCAAAAATTCTTCTTTTTAGGGTTCCGAAAAATTTCGCCAGGAGCGACTTGTCACCAGTGGCGGATCCAGAAGATTATAAATGAGGGTGCACAAAAATTTTTTTAACACAAATGATAGCGGGGTGAGTAGGATGGTCATGGGTCACATGTTGAAAATTAATTTTGGGGTGGACACAAATTTTTAAACACAAATTTTAATATAATATATGGTTTGCTAATAACCATGGTTTACTAATAGCGTAACAAGGTTTGCTAATAACAATGTCCTAGATATCCTATCCTTATATGAGAGGATGAGAGAGAGAGGAGAGAGAGAGAGAAAGAAAGAGAGAGAGAGAGAGAGGAGAGAGGGTGGCTGAATAATGAGGATAGAAAGGGGGAAGAGATAGAAGAGAGAGGGGAGAGGACGGGCGCAACCCGCTCAAATTTCTATGCAGACGCAACCCGCTCAAATGCGGCCGCAACCCGAACGCGAGCGAAGCCCCGCTAAGAGTCAGCGAGCACGGGCCGCTGGAAGAACCGAGCTGTGAGTAGTTCTGTTTGATTATGATTTAGGCTAATGCATTTCCAGAAAAGAAAAGTCAAGATGTAGTTACAAATCAATTCGTTATGATCCATGAAGAACTGATGTAATTTAGGAAATCTCTGCAAAATCGATTGTCTTGCATAGTATAATCCCATGAAGCATTGGCGGATCTCCTGCATCTAGTACTCACTTTTTTGCTGCAGATTTGTGACTTTGTTTTCTCACTTTTCTAATACTCCAAATGTTGATCAGTATGGAAATATTTTCTTGATATCCTCCAAGTATTGTTTACAAAAACGTGCAATTTCAACTATTAGTGATGTTATCACTTGAAGAGCAAATACAAAAAAAAAAACTTTACTATGGAAGGACATGTGGTCTTTAGCTAATAATTGTCGGACAGTCTTATTGTCCATCCAGAGCTTATTAGGAGGCGAGCTATCTTATTATATCATCGTTAGGAATGCGGAACTATTTTGATCATCGCTTTGCAACTTCCTTTTTGTTTGACATCGAACAAAACAATGAAAGCCATCTCAACGACTATGCTGCAACGCTATGGAGCAACCAAGAAGGTATACATTTTTTGTTGTCTTTTTCCAATATTTTTTATATTTAGAGTCTGTTTGGGTCGCCTTAACCGATTGGAGAAGCAGTGGTGAGAAGCCGTGATAGAATAATCTGCTTATTTGATAAGTTGTGGGAGAAGCAGTGAAACTGTTTGGCTGAATAACATTTTCAGTGCTTTTTGAAACATAGAAGCCGCTTTAACTGTTTGATAGAAAAATGTGATGAAATAAATTTTTTTTTTATATTTTTTAAAATTACACTATACAATTTCAAGATGATTACTAATCTAAAAACTTAAAAAATACAGTCAAAATGAAAGTTTTATACTTAATTTATTAATTCACAAAAACTGAGCATAAACTAGCAAAAATTGAGGATAAGAGAGCATAAACCAATCTGGTAGTGAACAAATCCATAACTGCACATTCATTTTTATGAAAAATTTCATACAATGACAAGGAAGTGTGAACAATCAGAAACTTTGCAGTGAACACAAAAAGTAATCAATCAGAAAAAATGATCAATCGTAGGTGAAAAAATGATCAATCTCAGATTTGAGGTGAAAAAAATGATCAATCTCATAGTTATACATTTTTTGTTCTTTTTCCAATGTTTTTTTATATTTAATTGTTAAGCTGTTACATGTATGTTGGATCTAGATAAGCCTCATAAAGGTAATTCTAGGATCTATTTTTTTGGAAGGTTGGGCACAGGAGGTAATTATGCTTTGAAGTCTCAACACTTATCACAATGTTGATTTCTTCAATGGACACTTAATTTTTGTTTTTTATTTGTGCAGGGACAATGCAAATGATCTTCGCATTGCGATTGGGGCAATGTATGCTTACACATGTTCATTTTCTTAACTTTTAGTCAATTAATGGTGTTTTGTTGTTGTTACGTTAATATGTTTTGTTGTTTACGGATTTTTCGCTCAAGTTTTTGGCTGGAATGATGATGATAGAGTGAAATAAACGTCTGAGATGGGTTGGTTGATGATGAAAAATATCATGATAGTTGGGTAGGATACTTGTCTCTGTCTGAGTTTCTACGATTGTATTTTGTTGGGTACTTTGGAGACAACTATTTTGATTTTTTGGTCAATCACCTCCTACTTGAACTTGTTGAATTAGTATTGCATGTAACTAGTACAACGTAACTATCTTTTCACAGTCATATGTGTTGGGAATATTGCCCTTAATGTTCCCTTGATTTGAAGAGGCATCACTCACAATGTTAAGTACATATTATATTTGATAAACCCCATTTTGCATCATGACTGTGCAGGGCTTAGATATTCCAAGCATATGAATAATGTTAGTGGCTCACTGTCTGAACCGCTGAGACGAGCTTACTGTCTCAGCGGAACCGCTGAGATGAGGCCAGGATCCGCTGAGAAGTAGTCTACCTCAGCTGAGCTGCAGATAGACAAAATCCGCTGAAAAGAGAAACTGTCTCAGCGGATCTGTTGAGACGAAGACAGCTCAACCGCTGAGACAGAAGGCTGTCTCAGCCCAACCGCTGAGAAAGGTTCAAATCTGAACAAGACACTGGCGGGATTCACTTTTGGCGCAAACAGCTGTAAAGCTAGATAAAGTATGTTACCCATCTCCTTGCTGTGTCAGGGGCCTCCTTAGAGCCGTTGAAGATGAAAGGAGTATACAAGAACATGATAGGGCATTTCAGAAAGTTTTTTTTGGGGTACTAAGTGCTAAAAAGTAGAAAACCATCTACTATTCCATTGACGGCTTCCAAGAGTTATCTCCTTCTGCTTCCAGACCCAACAAGAAGATACAAGGAGAGAAGATAACTCTTCTATTCAGAAGAGCAAGGCGATCCTCTCTCATCCACTGAAGTGAAGGATCAGATAGGAGCAAGGTCTCAAGATTTCATTAAGCTCTGCTTCAAGGTTGCACCATCTGTGCATAAACAACAGAAGACAAACATTGATGTCAACTGCTGTAAGCTATACTTATAAGCTTTTGTAGGAACTGCATTATTCTGAGCTTGTAGGGCACTGTGCCTGAGATTGTAGGGCTGTTGAGCCTAAGGTTTGTAAGGCTGTTGAGCCTGAGCAGTAGGGCATCTTGCCTGAGAAGTGGTAATTCTTGATAGGCCCGAGGTAGGAGGTCTAGGGGATCTCTGAGCTGTAGGAGTGGGAGCACTCTGAGTGGTAGGGTTGGTTGGCCTGAGTTAGGGCTTGGAGCAAGCCTGAGAGATCCTGAGGGATCTGTGTTGTAAGCTCTTGGAGCTGAGATTGGATGAGTAGGCCTTATCTAACACACTGTTAGAAAGGTGTAGAGGGAAAGTGGACTACCCATAAATACACTGTCTTGGGGAACCACTATAAACAACTGCGTGCTTTCTGAGTTTGCTTGTTATTTTGTTTACTACTAATTTACTGGTAACAACAATTAAGTAAGAACCAAAGAGACCTACCTATTCATGACCCCCCTCTAGGTAAATTAGACTACTAACCTATAAACTATCAAGTGGTATCAGAGGTAGGTTGATCAAAAAGGATTTGATAGTCTGACCAGATCCTACATAGGTGTAGTCAAATCTGAATCCAATGACTACCAATAGAGTTCAGAAGGATATGGGGTCAATGAAGCGGCCAATATGCAAAAAGGAAACATTTGACATTTGGAAGCAAAGGGTTAGGCTTTTCATGGAAGCATCAGACCCTAGGATTTATATCACTGTCCAGGAGGGTCCCTTTCTTATCACAAAGCCCTCCACCATTGATCCTACTAGGCAGGTAGGTAAGTTATACATTGAAATGACAAGGGATGAGATTGCATTGACAATAATGGACAAAATAGCTCAAAATATAATAGTCAATGCAATTGATGATTCCACCTTCCAAAACTTGGTTCACTATGAAACAGCCAAGGATATGTGAGATACACTGATTGTGTATATGGAAGGTACTGAAGAAGTGAGGGATGATAGGAAATCCCTCCTTAATTAGGAGTATAAAGCCTTTATGCAACAAAGCCTGGAATGCATAGCTAACTGCTATGAGAGGTTCTTCAGAATAGTGAATGAGCTGATCGAGGACCTATGAAAGGGTCTTCACTCATTATGAGCTAAATGATGAATTCCTAAGATCTCTAACCAGAGATTGGGATACCAAGATTTGTGCCATAAGAGAGGTGGAAAAGCTGGGTGAGACTCATCCCCACACTTTGTTTGGAAAGCTGCTCTCCTATGAAATGCAACTATCTGCCAGGAAGGAGGAGGGCACTTCCTCCAGGCCTCATGCAAGGGAAAAGACTGTGGACCTCAAGGCTGAGGGCTCCAAGAAGAGCAAGGCAAGGAGGCCTACACCTCCAAGGAAGGCTGTTGGTTCAAAAACTTCAGAGCCCAGCTCATCTGATAGCAGCTCTTCTGATGAGGAGTTTGCTGCCTTCTCAAGGAAGTTCAAGAAGATGAGGAGGAGGAAGCAGTGGAAGAACAAGCCTTCCTCCTCCTCACATCCCAGGAAGGATCTCAACAGATCAGACAAACATCACCCCAAAGGGGACAAGAATGATTCTGAAAGTGCACAGTTAACCTCACTAGAATTCTCTAGAGGGGGGTGAATAGAGATTTAAAAATACTTTGTGCAATTATATATATATATATATATATATATGTGTAATAATCACAGAATTAAGCTTCCCACACACCAACAAGAATTAAGCAAGTAAAGAAGGAAAATAGCAAGAAGAAAATCACAGCACAACACAAAGAAATATAGTGGTTCCCCAAACTTTGGGTAGTCCACTCTTCTACCCCCTTGGTAGGAATTCACTATCTTGCACTGAGTCTTTTGATAAGGAGACTCTTAGAACCAGCCTGAGTCTTTTGATAAGGAGACTCTTAGAACCAGTACAACTGAATTTTTTGAAAAGAGATTCTAAAAACTCTTTTACACAATTGAAGTTGAAATAAGAATGAGAAGAAGAATTAGAAGAAACAATTAAAACAAGAAAGAATCTTCTTCCTAGCAAGAAGATTAGAAGCACAAGAATAGTGAATGTAATCTCTCTTCTATAGTGAGAAGGAGATTGTAAGTTTTTCTCTCTTTTGTGAGAGCTTTCAGAATTTGCAGCAGAATGGCTTCAGAAGGAGGCGAAGATGAAGGCTTTTTCTTTGCTGCAACACACTATCTCTTTTCTCAGCTTTCTCACTCTTCACTTGGGAGTTCTTCCTCTTTTTCAAATGTATATTGTGGATCACTAGTTTTTATTCTCTGTCGACTTCCTCTTTATTTATAGCTCTATTTAAAAAGATATTGCTAAAGGAGAATAATCAATTAGCAGACAGAGAATTAGAAAGAGATAAAAGTTTCCATAATCAATATTTCTGTAGAAGGAATGAGATCTTTTTTATTTCAAATAATATCCATAATAAACTTAATCAAATTAGTCAAGAATCAAATAGAAGGAAAGACTGATTCAGAACGGCTATAAAAGAATAATATCATTCCATAAAAATCAGATTTACAGAAAGAAGGAAAGAGATCTGGCGTGTTTTTGAATTTCTTATAGAAATCGACGTGCGTCGATTACTATTCGACGTGAACGTCGGTTTCTTCCTGGCTGAACGTCGAGAGGAGAATAAGGAAGGTGCGTCGACTAAGGTAGGTCGACTTTATTAAATGCGTCGACTAGAAGTCAGAGGTACGTCGACAAAGATTGCATCGAATTCTTCTTAGAGTTACTTCGACTCATTCTGAGAGAAACGTCGACTATATTTCGACGTTGCGTCGAATATTATTCGACGCATATTTACTTAGCCTAATTTTTCATTCTTAGAATTTATATTCTACTCAATTCTAGGGGTTAAGATAAATCATTTCCCCAACAATCTCCCCCTATTTGTCTTAACCCTATTTAGAGAGAAATTATATCAGCTTTTAATCAACACAACAAAGCATTTATGTAGAGAAGAAATATGCTAAGTAATCAGAAGAAGGGAGAAATCATATAAACAGACTTCATTAATAAGTATTTAAGCATAGAAAAAAATATAGAGTGTATCAATATTGTTCAACACATCATTCAGGAGGGGTAGGAGGAGTTTTTCTTTTCCTAGTGAATACTACTGTTTTTGGAGAGGTGGGTTGCTCCTTCTCAGTAGCAGGTAGTTCACTCAGCTCCCCCTGAGTCACAGCAGGTTGCTCCCCCTGGGATGGAACTTCCTTTAAGCCTTCTACTTCTTCTTCTTCAGTTTCTTTTTCATATCCAGTTTAAGGTATAACAGCATCTGGCTCCCCCTGAGCTTCAACTTCCTCTTCAACTTCATTCTCTACTCTACTTGCCTCCCTTTGCAATAGATCCATTTGTTGTGCAGCTTCTCTTGCTATAATCAGTACATCTGATATCTGCTCTTCAGTATGTAGCTCTGGTACTACTTCACTCCCAATGGTCTTGAGTAGATCTAAACTGTCAGATTTTGAAGAATGAGGGGTTTTGTGAGAGGGAGTTTTGTGGCTGGAGAGCTGCTCTTCATCTAACTTCTCCCCCTTCTTGACCTTCTTAGCCAAGGAGGTTAAGAAAGACTTGGTGACCCTAGATGAAGAGATAGAGGATTTCAGGCTTTGCACAGAGGCATTGACCCCATCTATTTGGGTTTGCATGTGCATGATGGAGGAGTGAATCTGAGAGCAGTGTCCATCCAGCATGTCTGAAATTTTTGGGCTGCTGACTGGATACATTGGGTGAGGAGGTTGTCAGTGGATGGAGATGGTTCATGTTGTGTTGGGGGAGGAGGAGTCAATGGAGGAGGAGGTGTATGTGATGAAGGTGGAGAGGGGACTATATCATTTTGATGAAGTGTATTTGATGGAGGAGGTGGAGGAATAGAGGAGGGTTGAGCAGGTGATTGAGTTGGTATTTGTGAAGGTGTGGATGATGGTGGTACAGAAGAGATGTCTGTATGAGGAGGAGGAGGAGGAGGAGGTGAAGATGGATGAGCAGGAGAGTTAGGAGGAGATGGAGTCCTTTCAGAAATGGCACCGGGATTGGGGATTTGCCTGGTCCATTTTGAGAAGAGAGCAATGGACATCCTTTTGCCAGGTGGGATGGGAATTCCTTTTGACCTGCATAGGTCAGGGAAGGAGTGGAAGAGGACTTGACTCATAATCCTTATGTAGGCATTCTCTTTGTGAGAATATTTGTAGCCTATCATTTTGAGTAAGCAGCTGCCCCAGTCTACTTTCTTCTTCAGCACAAGGGCCCCCATGAGATTCAGTTGCTGCCTGGGCACTGCATCATGGGCAGAGATCTTACATAATAGTACTTTTCCTACTATGTCTGCCAGTAGCCTATACTCATCAGAAAAATCTATTTTCTTCAGATGGATTAGTCTATCTTTTGAGAACTTCATTGTGATTAGTAAATTCTTGATTTCATCAGGGGTGAGTTCCACAGGTTCATCACCTGATAAGGGAATGGTAAAGGAGATTTATTTAGTTACTCTTTTAGAAAATAACTTGCTTTCCCTATTTGATTTAAACAAGGATAATATTGGAATGTACCTGATGAAAGATCAAAGGTGTTCCTAATGTGTTCAGCAGAGATTGAGACATGTGTCTCATATATTGTTCCAGTGATTTCTCCTTGTTCAGATATCTGAACATGAGCCATTAGCTCTGTGAGTTCTGTCTCCAGGAGCTTGCATCTTGTGGAGATGAGCTTATCTAGGCCAGCTCCAGTGTATAATTTTCGGCGGCGGCCGGGAAGGATTTGAGGTCAATATCGAAACCAGAGTTTATCTTGGGAGCCATTTTAGGTCAGTGAGAGAGAGAGATAGCTGGACTGAGAGGTAAGAAGGATGAAAGATGCAGAGTACGAGAGGATTTCTAACTGAAGAGTTTATTTAAGTCATGTGAAACGTCGAAACGAGACACAATTTGAGGTTTATTCGGTACTACAGTAGATGTGATCGAAAAATATTTTAATATTGCCGCTCTTTTTCATGAAGTCGACGTTACGTCGAGTGGAATTCGACGTAAGCGTTGATACAGTCTGAGTTAAGATGTTAGGGTTTCCTATCGACGTATGCGAAGTCGATGCATGCGTCGATTTTATTTATAATGATTGGTTATCGACGGTGCATCGATTAATAAGTCTACGTGACTTTCGTCTTGCCTGAAACTTCTTGGTTTCTCTTGAGAGATTATTTCTTCCTGCTCCTAATGTTTTCTAAGTCAGTATTGGACTATTTTTTTTATAAATAGTTAGATTGATTGTGCCAACATTGTTTGGCAATGTGGCCAATTTTATTGCAGATATAACATCTGACTATCTTTAGATTATGGGAATTTGAGTTTAGAGAGGGATATTGGTGTTGATTAGGATAGAAATTTTGATTAGGATAGAAATTTTGGTTAGGATAGAAATTTTTATTAGGATAGAAATTATGATCAGGATGAATGGGTCCTGAATGGGGGTTAAGATGGAAAGTTTTTGGAGAATAGACATGTCCTGTAATTATGTTGCTCTGAGTTTTTATGCGTCGATATCTATTCGACGTATGTTGATAGTTGCGTCGATTTATATTCGGCGCTTTCTCCTGATTGTGTTGATCTAAAATCATCGCATGTAAGAAGTTGCGTCGATTGGAAGTCGACGTACTTTTATTCAAGCGTCGAGTTGAGGTCGAAGAATCTGAGAGATTGCGTTGAGTAGAATTCGACGCACTATCATTTATGCGTCGATATGAAGTCGACGCAATTGTGTTTTCACAAATTTTATTTTTCCCCTTTTCTGATTTTATTTCTTTATGAGTTGTTTCTTTTGGCTTAGTTGCCTTCTTAGAAGTAGTTTGAGAGTCTTCATCTGTATAGTATGATGTTTCATCAAAATGGTTTATCTCATTGAGGGAGTCTTCTTCCTTATTTTGTGAGTCTTCTTCTTGGTTTATTGATTTAGTGGGTTTAGTGAATTTAACAGGGCTCATCCAAGCAGGTTTGTTGGATGGAATTAGACTAGCTGAGGGATCAGCTCCTAGACCAAGATTTTTATGTCTTCTTGTTTGTTTTTCTGTGATTTCTGTAAGTGTTTGGCTTCTCATTTTTATTGATTCTTCAAAAGCTTTTGCTTGGGATACCTTATTCTTAAGGAGCTGGTTTTCTATTTTAGCCCTCTCTATTTCTTTTTCTCTGAGGTTAGCCCTTAACTCATAATTTTTAGAACAAGTATCCTCTATATTTCTCTGGTTTTTAATGACATTAATTTGTTCTTTTAGATTCTTAATTTCTTGTTTAGCTTTTAGTTGATCTAAACATAATCCTTTAAAATCATTTTTGAAATCATCACACAGAAAATTTATGTCATCAAAAATGCTTACCTCATCCTTATCCTCAGATTCCTCTATGAGAATAAGGCTATTTTCTTTATCATCTTCAGAAGAGATGCTTCCTTCTAATTCTGTCTCACTCCATGATTTAGCACCATGTTCTTCCTTTGAGCTTTCAAGAGCCATTAAGCATAGGTCTTCTTGCTTAGACTCTTCATTGTCACTTTTGGATGAGGTGCTGTCCTCAGAATCTGTTTCACTCCATGCTTCTGCAATGAAGCCTCTTTCTTTCTTCTTCCCTTTTTTCTTGAGATCTTTCTTTTTCAGATCTTTCTTTTTCTCAATATTTTCTGGATATTCTGGAGCAATATGTCCAGTTTTCCTGCAGGAATAATAAATGATTTCTTTAGTGGGAGTTTTATCATACCTTGGTTTTGATTCCCTCCTTCTAGACCCATCTGTCCTGACCCATTTCTTGAATCTTCTGGCCAGGAGGCTGAATAATTCTTCTTCAGTGACAGGGGTCTCTTCTTCTGTTGTTTTCAAAGCAATGATTCTATCTTTTGAGGAGGTTGGAGTGCTTCCTCTTCTTTCCTTCTCTTCTCTGGTTTTCAACAGTTGCTCAGAGGATTTGAGTTTTCCTAAGAGGGCATCTGTTGAGATTTCCTTTTGTCCTCTTGTATCTCTTATTGCCCATATTCTTGAGTCCCATGAACTTGGGAGACTCATTAATAGTTTGTCATTGATCTCTGTGAGAGAGATCTCTCTATCCAGGCTCCTTAATTGATTGATGACCAGACTGAATCTGTCATACATCTCAGATATGCTTTTTTCATGCTTCTTTTGAAAGTTCTCATATTGGGAGATCAATAGAGCCTTTCTATCTTTCCTTTCATCAGCACTTCCTTCTACCATCTTGGTAAGAGCCTCCCAGATTTCTTTGGTTGATTCACAGTCAACAACCTTTTGAAAGATTTCATCTGAGAGGGTTGAGACAAGAATGTTCACAGCTTTTGCATCACATGTTCCTGCCTTCTTCTCTTCAACTGTCCACTCAGCCCTTGGGACAAGTGTTTGAGTCACTTCACCACTTGAGTCTCTTCTATAAGGCTTGGGAGGACCTGTCAAAATAACATTAAACAATTCTTCATCAATAGAATTCATATAGATCATAATTCTTGTTTTCCAAATTGCAAACTTTTCAAGATTGCACATTGGTGGTCTGGTGGAAGCATAATCTTTGATTTGTGCCATGTGAAAAATAATTTTTAGAAATATATATATATAAGAGGTAGGATCTTTTTGATCAAGGAGTTAACCTTTTTAGATCAACCTCCCTCTGATACCAATTGAAAGTGCACAGTTAACCTCACTAGAATTCTCTAGAGGGGGGGGGGGGGGGGGGGTGAATAGAGATTTAAAAATACTTTATGCAATTATATATATGTGTAATAATCACAGAATTAAGCTTCCCACACACCAACAAGAATTAAGTAAGTAAAGAAGGAAAATAGCAAGAAGAAAATCACAGCACAACACAAAGAAATATAGTGGTTCCCCAAACTTTGGGTAGTCCACTCTTCTACCCCCTTGGTAGGAATTCACTATCTTGCACTGAGTCTTTTGATAAGGAGACTCTTAGAACCAGCCTGAGTCTTTTGATAAGGAGACTCTTAGAACCAGTACGACTGAATTTTTTGAAGAGAGATTCTAAAAACTCTTTTACACAATTGAAGTTGAAATAAGAATGAGAAGAAGAATTAGAAGAAACAATTAAAACAAGAAAGAATCTTCTTCCTAGCAAGAAGATTAGAAGCACAAGAATAGTGAATGTAATCTCTCTTCTATAGTGAGAAGGAGATTGTAAGCTTTTCTCTCTTTTGTGAGAGCTTTCAGAATTTGCAGCAGAATGGCTTCAGAAGGAGGAGAAGATGAAGGCTTTTTCTTTGCTGCATCACACTATCTCTTTTCTCAGCTTTCTCACTCTTCACTTGGGAGCTCTTCCTCTTTTTCAAATGTATATTGTGGATCACTAGTTTTTATTCTCTATCGACCTCCTCTTTATTTATAGCTCTGTTCAAAAAGATATTGCTAAAAGAGAATAATCAATTAGCAGACAGAGAATTAGAAAGAGATAAAAGTTTCCATAATCAATATTTCTGTAGAAGGAAAGAGATCTTTTTTATTTCAAATAATATCCATAATAAACTTAATCAAATTAGCCAAGAATCAAATAGAAGGAAAGACTGATTCAGAACGGCTATAAAAGAATAATATCATTCCATAAAAATCAGATCTACAGAAAGAAGGAAAGAGATCTGGCGTGTTTTTGAATTTCTTATAGAAATCGACGTACGTCGATTACTATTCGACGTGAACGTCGATTTCTTCCCGGCTGAACGTCGAGAGGAGAATAAGGAAGGTGCGTCGACTAAGGTACATCGACTTTATTAAATGCGTCGACTAGAAGTCAGAGGTACGTCGACAAAGATTGCGTCGAATTCTTCTTAGAGTTACTTCGACTCATTCTGAGAGAAACGTCGACTATATTTCGACGTTGCGTCGAATATTATTCGACGCATATTTACTTAGCCTAATTTTTCATTCTTAGAATTTATATTCTACTCAATTCTAGGGGTTAAGATAAATCATTTCCCCAACAGATTCTAAACATGTTAAACATGTTTCATCTAATGTGATTTGTTATTGCTGCAGTAAGCCTGGACATGTCATTGCTGACTGCTCAGTCAAGAGAAAGGAGAAGGGCGATAAGAAATCTTATCACCAGAAGGAAAGAAAGGGGGAAAAATCCTTCCTAGCCAAGAAGGACAAGAGCTGGAGTGAATCTGAGTCATCATCCTCAGATTCAGATGAAGAAGAAGCCTATATTGGACTGTTTGCAGCTGAGGAAGATGAGGAGTTTCCTGCTGCAAAGGTGGGCATCAGGGCCCCTCTATCACATTCAGACAGTGATGTAGAGGAGGATGAAGATGCAAGATATATAACATCATGGCTTAATGGCCATAACAGATGATGAATATAGTCAGGACATTCCTGACAAGGTACCTACACTTCCCCCCTCTTCTGAGTATGAGTCAATGCCAGACTCTGAAGCATGCTCATCAATTGATGAAAATGATTAAGAATCTGAAGTGGCTGTCAATCAATTGATTGACAAGTATGATGCTTTGTTGGATGCTCTAAAAATGAGCAAGAAGCTGGCCAAGAGGCAAGCTCAAGAAATTGCTTCCCTTAAGATGGCTAAGCAAGATTGCACTGAGTCACCTACCCTGGTGGCTTAGATGAGTAGAGAAATAAGTCAACTCAAGGGGATAACAATTGTCCAATTGAGCACCATTTCCCAAAAGAACAAGGTTACCAAGGACCTTAAGGAGAAGCTTTTCAAAGAAAAGGGCCTAGTGGCTCAATTCTCCAAGCCCAAATCAGTGCTTCCAATTATTGACACCTTTTCTTTTCAAACCAATAGGACAGGACTAGGGTTCAATAAAATGGAAGTGGGTGAAGGGAGTGGAGAAAAGAGCAAGGTTAAGGCTAAGCCTCATACCACCTTTCAAAAGGTGTTACTTCCCTCTAACAGGTATGACCATGACAACATGTATGGTCACTAGAAGAATAGAAGTTCCTATAGGAAGGAAAACACTCCTTCCCATAGTAAAAAAAAGGGCACGGGGATGAGTGCTATGAGTGCTCCTCATGAAGAAATTCAAATGGCCCATTCAGGACCATTTATTTTTGGTAATTCAGCCCTTTCAGTCAAGAATAAAAAAACAAGCTCTTCCAAGCCCATTCCAGCAAAGCACTTGGCTGCTGTCAAACCTGTAAACAACCATAACAGTTCAGTGTCTGATGCCATCAAATCCTGCCTAGCTTCCAAGTCAAGGCAAGCTGATGTCATTAAGACAAAGACTGCTAAGACTGACCACAGGTTAACCTTCAGCTAAATGATTGCTGAAAGGAATAAGAAGAATGCTACTATCTTCCCTCCTGAACACAAGCATATTGATGCTACTTCTTCAAAGAATGTTTAGAAGAGAAGATACAATATTCATGAGTGTTGGTGCTATGGTAAGGTGTGACACTTTGTCATAGATTGTTGGAACAATCCCAATGTGCCAAGTGCAAATAAGAGATTTCCTGCAGAAGTTGCAGCAAGTGTGAAGTCTTTTCATGCTAAGAAAAGCCTAGGACCTAAAAATTCTTGGGATCCTAAGGGTAAGTAAATTCCTTCTTGCAGGATAGTTCAAGTACCATCCTTGGGCAAATATGGTACTTTGATAGTGGGTGCTCAAGGCACATGACAGGTACCAAAAGTCTTCTACAAGAATACATAGCTGTGAAGAATGGACCTAAGGTCATCTTTGGTGGATCAGAAAAAGGCAACACTAGAGGATATGGTATAATTTCAAATGGCATAGTCTCCATCACAGGGGTGGCTTATGTTGAAGGGCTGCAACACAACTTTGTAAGTATTAGTCAACTATGTGACTTATGCCATGTCATTGAATTCCACAATGATAAGTGCTTGATTAAAAAGTCACATGACTTAGAGATTGAAAGTGGAGGTTAGATCTTAAGTTACTCTAGAGGGGGGGGGGGGTGAATAGAGTATTAAAAACTTTTCCTTAGTTTATTTACAGAATAAAAAATAGTGTTATATATATGTGTAAGCAGAGTGAGTAATAAAAAATAAGTAAAGAAAAACAGCACAGCACAACACATAAAAGAAATCAAACACAGAAGACACAAGGAGCTATAGTAGTTCCCCAATAAATCTGGGTACGTCTACTCTTCTACCACCCTTGGTAGGAATCCACTAGGAATTTTTGATAAGGTGCCCTCACACCAAGGGATTTTTGATAAGGTGTCCACACACCAATGGGAGTTTGATCAGGTGCCCAAATCACCGATAAGCTTTTGATAAGGTGCTTAAAAACAAAACAAGGATTTTTTGATAAGGTGTCTTGACACCAGTGAGTTACACTTTTGAAGGGAGTATTAACCCTGTACAAGAGAGGTGAGAAAGAGTTTATAGTATTCTTCTCTGTCAAGATGCTGAGAGAAGACTCTAGTGGATTTGTTGTAAAGCCCCCCTGTCTGATAGAAGTATTTGACAGATGGTGGAGAGGCTTTCTCTTGAAAACACAAATCTTCTGTAGCAGATTGATCTGGAAGAAAATAGTTCTTCAGATTCTTTGTTGCTCTTTTAGAAGACTTGAACTTGCAGCAGATATCTGAGAGTTTGATCTTTGAAGAAGATGTTCTCAGAGAAATGATGATTGCTGCTTGAGGAAGAAGAAGACTGAGAATATTTTGACTGAGTGTTCTTCTCTTTTCTTTCTCTATTCTTGTATATGTTCTTTCTCTGTATTCTGTAAGAATGTGTTTTAATTCTGTCGAGAGCTAAGACAAATAAAGTCTGTCTTGATATCTTCTCTTTTTGGAAATAGAATAATCAGCCTTTAATTCTTTCTTGGAATAACAACAAAGACAAAACGACTTTGGCAGGTCCTTTAATTCCTTAGCCGTGAAATATTCCTTTGCATTAATGGTCAACAACTATCTTTGCCTTGGAATAAAGGAAAGAAAGAATATAATAACTGAATATAATATTCTTACTTATCTGACTTGAATATGTCCAAAGATATTTGAATAGATCCGTTAAAGTCGTCGATCTGTGTTCAGAGAACTGATATTTAAGGTATCAATTGATCTGGAATCAGTATTTGTCGATCTGAGCCTTAATAAAGAATTTGTCGAGCGCTGGGTGGAATTCGTCGAGCGCTGCTCGGAGAATGTCGAACGCTGGCTAGAAATCTGTTGAGCGCTGGCTGGAAAACTGTCGAGCGCTGGCTGGAAAACTATCGACCGCTTCCTTGATATTTCGTCGATCGCCGTCCGATGAATGTTGAGCGCAGTTCGACGAATGCTGAGTGTTGGATCGGTAGGCGCCCTTAGTGGGGGGGGGGGGGAATAAGGGTTTTAAAAACTTTAGTATATTTTGAATAACTTTGAAAAAGCTTTGATTATTAAACTAGAGAAGATCAAGACAAATCAAGTGAAGTAAAAGTAAAGACATGATTTTATTAACTTGAGAAGCATGATTACAAAACTTGATCTCTTATCGAAGCTAGAAATCAAAGCTAATAGAAAGACTCTTTTTGTTTTCTATACTGACTCGTATCCCCACGAACCGGTTGGCTTTAGCCGATCCTTCCCCAGATACGACCTCAAGCCGCTCTAGCCAACCCTTCCCCGGATATGGCCTCGAGCACCCCCTAGACCTACTCCCGAGACCTAGTCGCCAACACGAGGCGAATTTCAGCCCTAAGTCCTACCCAGGCCTAGTCGCCAACACGAGGCGAATTCACTAACGATTACAAGAATAAAGATGTGAAAATAAAAACATCAATAATAAAAACTCCCTCTATGTGGATCTTTTGGAGAAGTAGACGAAGACGCAGAGTATGATCATAGTCGATGCAGTCTTTCGTCACGATGATGAAGCGTGTTGAAATCTTCTCCACGGATCTCCTTTAGTCTTTATGGATTTGTGGGAGTATCTCTCTGAAACTTCTTCTCTATGTTGTGGCACGAAGCTCTGGAATTCTGGATCTCTAGAGGCTTTTAAGAAAACGGATCCAAGGGGTCCTTTTTATAGCCTTGGAGCTAGCGCCTGCGCTATCGCTACCGCCGGCGCTATCCTAGTTTAGGAAATATTCTCCACGTGAGAATCCTTCATTTTAAGCAAGCCGGCCGCCTTCCTCTATTGCTTTGCTCTATCGCCGGCGCTATCAGCTACCGCCGGCGCTATCCCAAATTAGGACATGTTTTGCGCGGAAGAATCTTCAATCCGAGGAAACAATTCTCCCTTGCCTTCTGTGTGCGTCGCTACCACCTGCGCTATCGGCTACTGCCAGGCGTTATCTCCTTCCATATGTGCTCCCGGAATTGCGCTATCATCGCTAGCGCCAGGTAGTAAGTGCTACCGCCAGCGCTAGTGGGAGTACTGTCTTCTGTTTTCATTCGTCGGAATTCGTCGGGAGTTCTCGAGAACATTCGACGAATTGACTTAGCCGCACAATTTCCTTCACACGTCTGCCTTTTTGACTTCTGTCTGCGTTCGTCAATATTCGTCGGGAGTTCACGAGAACATTCGACGAATAGACTTAGCCGCATAAATTTCTTCTTCAAACTAGAAATTTGGCTTCTGTCTGGATTCGTCGAGATTCATCGGAACTTCACGAGACATCTCGACGAATTGACTTAGCAAAAATTTCTTTTCTCCTAAAAACCTGCTCCATCCTTGAGTCACGTGGACTTTGATTTCCTGCACACTTAAACACACAAGATCAAATACACATAAGATTTGTTATTCTCAAACCTAGGAGATGCGAAAGACCATGTTCCAACAAACTCCCCCTTTTGATAATAACAAATCCATTAATGATAAATCAGAGCATTAATAAATAAGTATGATGAAACTATATTTGTGTGTGTGTGTGTGAGAGTGATGACTTAGGATACTTATTGATTTTAGCATTCAGAATTGCTCCCCCTAAATACATGCTCCCCCTAAGTGAATGCTCTCCTAATATGTAAGCTATCATCTTAATTTAGCATTATAGTTTGATAGTAGATTAATATTTATCATGTTAGTTCTCCCCCTTTTGTTATTAGCAAAAGCGGGTAAGGAGACACCACTTAAAATTTGATAATAAGATAAAAGCATGATCGAGCTTGTAGAGAAGGAAATGAGAAGGAGTTTTTAGAATTACTTTTCATTTTAATAGATCAGAGTTTGAGTATCTCAACATTTTCATAAATCAGAGTTTGTAGCATAAACAAAGATGTAATGATTTCCAAGTAACTAAACTACCCAGACAATATGTCTACACCCTAGCCCCGTACTAAGTGACGGATGGGCATGATGAGCTGCATACATGCCGTAGGTTGGGGTGTTAGTCCCATATGCAAACACTAGACACAACTCAACCTAGCACTCTTTCCCCCCAGTGCCTCGCAAGGCCCCACTAGAACCCTCCCCGGTTAAGGACAAGACATGACTAGAGATAAAGGTTATCTAATGTCTACAACCCTACGCCCCCGCTATGGTGAGAAATGAAGTCATGGATAATAATTATTGGAAACATATAAGCATTTTAAATCTAATGACATAGCCTATGGATTTATATTTTTATTTGAATTTATGAAACCACTCACATAGCTATTTTGAAATCCATTCATAAATCAGAATTTTTAGCGTAATAATATTTTTATAGAAATAAATCAGAGTTTTTAGCAAAAAAGAAAATATTCATGTGTAGAGTAACCAATATAAAATCTACCAAGCAAGTCTACCATTTGTTGAAAGAAAGGAATTTTGGTATTTAAGACTTTGATATAAGCATGAGAGCGCAAGGTAGAAATATATGGTGATAATGCGGAAGACTTATAGAAATACAAGAAACATATTATTGTAATGATGATCCATAAAAAGATATGAGTTAAATTTCATAAGGAAGATGTTTTTGTAAATCATTGTTCAATTAAAAATCTTCAATAATGTAACCAAGCATGAAATGATGTTATCAAAAAGAGATTACTACAATGTTACTTTAATTCATAATTTCAAAACATACCAAATATTGTAGAAAGCATGCTAGGTTATCTAGTGCATTTCATAAGTGAAGAGTAGTATAGAATTAGCATTAGGATCCAATACTCATGAGAAGAAGTGTTATGGAAGATAATGATGTGCACATAAGTGTATTTTTGAGTAGAGTAAACGCATGTTTTAATCAAAAATACAAGTAATATGTAAAGTAAGAGCACAATAAAACACAAATAATTTTACTTCCACAAACTTCAATGCACAAAAAAAATGTACAACTACCAAGGTGCTTTGCACACACAATGCTCATTAAGACATATCAGGGTGCAAAGTAGTGCTTGGGGGATCACATAATTTTATTCTTCAATATTGATTTTTTATTGTGATCCGGTGTACTTAAGAATAAGTGGTGTTTATTTTGAAAGAAAGTTATGGTTTGCACAAGTTACTTTACTATTCTTTCCAAGGTGCTCAACCTCACAACGCTTATTAAGACTTATCAGGAGGTTCAAGTAGTGCTTGGTGGAGTTATCTTTGTCACTTTATTTTATGATTTTGTTTTGTACAAAGTTCTCCGAATACACTTGTTTTGCAAACCAATATAATTTATAAGAAAGATAACCACTTTTCTTAATTTTTAAAAGTGGAAATAAAGGAGTGTAGGTAAGATACTTGTGCAACTTTAATTCATTGTACTAATACAAAACATACACAAGCATTCTTATATTAAACACAAATGTAGACAATGCCAAAAGAAGTGAGTGAATAAAGATCATTATCAAACATAAAACATTTACTCATACTTAGAGGCATGCTACGCTTAGTTCTACACAACTTTTTCAATATAATTGATGCACGTATTAATAGATATATCAAAGCATGATGAAAGCAATGTTCAAAGTAGTTTGAAAAGATAAATTGCAACATTATAGAAGTTCTAAATAATAGATTAATTCATGCTTGATTTTCTCAATGATGTCCATACATTATTTTTGATAATTTAAAGTTTGAACTCATAAGATTGATCTTGGACTTCCTAAGGACTACCTTGTAAGAGGTTCGCCCGGTATTAGGTGATATGATGGGATGATAGCTCAAATCACCCTTTCGCAAGATACAAGTAAAAAGTTAAGTTCAAAATAATAATTTTTGATATATTTTTTTTGTTTTATATTTTTGTAATTGATTTTTCAAAAATGTAACAAAAGCAAAAGTGCAGAAATGAATAGTACACATAGATTAATATATTTTTAGGAATTTTTCAAAATTTTAAAAATACAGAAAAACACATAGGTGCGCTAGCGCCGGCGTTAGCGCTAGCGCGGGAAACAGTACCAGATTTTTGATGATATTGAAATTTTAATTGTTGATCTTGATTAAGTGTCATAATAGTAGTTTCATGCTGAAATTTCAGATTTTTTTTAGGAAATGTCTAGATAGTGCAAATTTCATGAAACATTAGCGATTTTGTATATGACTTTACCAACTAAACTTTGTAAGTGATATATTTCATTATATCTCCATTTTAATATTTTTAAGGCTTATATTTACCAATGTAGTTTGAAAATGATTTGAAATGTAAGCATGAGAGGTCATGAATGAACAAATCGAATATGCATGATTTTAGAGATTAACAATAATGTTCATGCACAATCATACCATGGATAAGCCCTAGATGAGAATACCCAACCTGTATATCTTAGTAAACAAATAAAGCCTAACATAGACACGAATATTCTTTAGGTGGCAATGTCAGAATGATAAGTTTGAGATTAATGTTATACCAAGGTTTGATAGTGTTTCAACTTATTGACCTAGAATGGAGTGACGATTCTATTTGATTTGATATCAAGATGATTCAAAGGTCTAAACCAGAAATAAATCACAATATACACCAACCATTATAATATCAATTGTCATCAGTTAATATATCAATTATAATTCACATAAATGTGATAGAAATAATTATTTTTAGAAGACTTTTGATATGACTTATGATGTTAGAGAATTTTAGCAAAGGACATCAATAGATCATAGCGGTGTTTGTGAATTCAATATTCATTATGAAGATAAATTCTTTCAATACATTTTAGTGATTTTCCTTTAATTAAGAATTTTGAATATATATGTGCTTTTTGATAGGTGAACAATAGTGATGGTTTAGATCAAGTTTGACATCAATGAGTGAACATAATATAATATTTTGTTGTGAACAATGACAGCCATATTGAAAGTTGAGCTTTTATTTAGATCTTGAGTTTTCTTTTAGATCAAGTTATTTCACTAAACCACTTGTTGGTGAGGGCTAAGAATCTTAATAGCCTAATAACCGGATTTAATTTGAAATATCTTATAGCAGATTTAGAGTTTGATTCATATAAGATATTTAGAAGCAATGAATATAAGAATAAAAGATAGGTCATCAAAATAAATATGATTTTGAATTTTGATCAATTTGATTTTATAAACATATTAAGCTTTTAAGAGATGAAATCATATTTTTAATACTGTATAGGATGACCATGACATGATAGTTCAAAAGAAATAGGAAAACAAGAAAAATTAAAAGACATGAAAGCATATCATGAAGTAGAACTTTGTATATTTCATTTTGAAAGGATTCTACTTCATGCAATTGATGATACCTAATGAATAAGATATTTAGGTATCCAAAGAGGACCGGATGTGACGGTTCCTTTGGGTACCCAAATACATCGTGTTTGCTTTTGGGGAGATGAAAGTAAATGAGCCCTTTTGAGTGGAGTTTGTGTTTCATCTTTAACTTTGGGTCTCCATTCAAATCTTATTTTAACATTATTTTTAGTTTTCAAATTTCCATTATGATAATCTTTATATTGATGATTATGATTGTAATGATTATTAAAAGTATTGTTCATAGGAAATTTGTGCAATTTTAATTTTGAGTTGGGAGAAACATGATTTTGCAAGTAATGATGATTTTGATTTTGATTTACAAACACTTTGCGATTCTTGCTCCCATTATTAGACTTAGTTAGGATGTTCATATTCATATTCAACTTGTTTTTAGATATAGTTTGATATTGTGAATTTGTATTTACAATTTTCATAAGCAAGTTGATTTTTGATTTTAATTCATCATTTTTAATCTTTAAATTATGTCTAGCTTTATTATAAGCGATTATGCTATTTTTAAGAGTTGAAACAATTGAATCTATATGATCTTGATAATTGTTTCTATATTCATCAAATGTTTCATCCATCTCTTTAATTTCAATTTTATATTCTTTACACTTAGCACAATTATTTTCCAAAGATGAATTTTCTAAACATAATTTTTTATTTTGTTCTTTTATAAAAAGACGTTCCTTTTTAAGTTCCTTGCAATTTTCTTTTAAGTAATCAAATTCCATACAAGGTGTAGTGTTTTCAACTAAGGAACCATGGATAGAACTAGATAAATTTGAATTTGATTCTTCATTAATTTTTGCCTTTAAATTTTTATTTTCTAAGCGCAAATGTTTATTAGCATTTTTTAATTTCTTAATTTTGCGCTTTGTAGTTTGAAGCAATTGTAATGAAGATATAGAAGTACAAAAGATAGAATTTGATTTCCTTACATTGCTTTCGGGAGAGGCATGATTTGATCATATCATTTCTTTGACATCTTTTTGGCTCTCCTCTTCCGAACACAATACTTCTTCTTCTCTTCCATTAGATGTGTGCTCCATTGATCCGTCATGAGAGGAGCATTCTTGAAGACTTGTGCAAGCTTGCATATCCTCCGGTTCTTGCGATTGTTCCATACCTGTAGAAGGAGAATCATACATTTCTTCAAGAAATTTCCATACTTTGTATGCACTAGAAAAACAATATATTAATTTGAAAATATCTTGAGATAAAGCACAAAAAACATAATGCATAGCTTTTGCATTTAGGTGACGCTCTTGTTTATTTGATTCGTCCGCTGGTCTAACTATTGCTATATCCCATGCATTGATATTTAAACTTTTAATAAACTTTTCCATTAATATTTTCCATCCTTTATAATTTCTCCCTTCGAATAAAGGTGGTTTAGGAAATTTTTCTTCTTCATAAAAATTTACCCCACCAGTAGAAGCGAGATCATGAGACGCCATTATTCCCGGTTATTAAGCCGATTTGGAATAACCTGCTCTGATACCACTTGTTGGATCGGTAGCCGCCCTTAGAGGGGGGGGGGGGGTGAATAAGGGTTTTAAAAACTTTAGTATATTTTGAATAACTTTGAAAAAGCTTTGATTATTAAACTAGAGAAGATCAAGACAAATCAAGTGAAGTAAAAGTAAAGACATGATTTTATTAACTTGAGAAGCATGATTACAAAACTTGATCTCTTATCGAAGCTAGAAATCAAAGCTAATAGAAAGACTCCTTTTGTTTTCTATACCGACTCGTATCCCCACGAACCGGTTGGCTTTAGCCGATCCTTCCCCAGATACGACCTCAAGCCGCTCTAGCCAACCCTTCCCCGGATATGGCCTCGAGCACCCCCTAGACCTACTCCCGAGACCTAGTCGCCAACATGAGGCGAATTTCAGCCCTAAGTCCTACCCAGACCTAGTCGCCAACACGAGGCGAATTCACTAACGATTACAAGAATAAAGATGTGAAAATAAAAACATTAATAATAAAAACTCCCTCTATGTGGATCTTTTGGAGAAGTAGACGAAGACGCAGAGTATGATCATAGTCGATGCGGTCTTTCGTCACGATGATGAAGCGTGTTGAAATCTTCTCCACGGATCTCCTTTAGTCTTTATGGATTTGTGGGAGTATCTCTCTGAAACTTCCTCTCTATGTTGTGGCACGAAGCTCTGGAATTTTGGATCTCTAGAGGCTTTTAAGAAGACGGATCCAAGGGGTCCTTTTTATAGCCTTGGAGCTAGCGCCTGCGCTATCGCTACCGCCGGCACTATCCCAGTTTAGGAAATATTCTCCACGTGAGAATCCTTCATTTTTAGCAAGCCCGCCGCCTTCCTCTATTGCTTTGCGCTATCGCCGGCGCTATCAGCTACCGTCGGCGCTATCAGCTACCGCCGGTGCTATCAGCTACCGCCGGCACTATCCCAAATTAGGATATGTTTTGCGTGGCAGAATCTTCAATCCGAGGAAACAATTCTCCCTTGCCTTATGTGTGCGTCGCTACCGCCTGCGCTATCGGCTACCGCCAGGCGTTATCTCCTTCCATATGTGCTCCTGGAATTGCGCTATCATCGCTAGCGCCAGGCGGTAAGTGCTACCGCCAGCGCTAGTGGGAGTACTGTCTTCTGTTTTCATTCGTTGGAATTCGTCGGGACTTCTCGAGAACATTCGATGAATTGACTTAGCCGCACAATTTCCTTCACACGTCTGCCTTTTTGACTTCTGTCTGCGTTTGTCGATATTCGTCGGGGTTTCACGAGAACATTCGACGAATAGACTTAGCCGCAGAAATTTCTTCTTCAAACTAGAAATTTGGCTTCTGTCTGGATTCGTCGAGATTCATCGGAACTTCACGTGACATCTCGACGAATTGACTTAGCAAAAATTTCTTTTCTCCTAAAAACCTACTCCATCCTTGAGTCATGTGGACTTTGATTTCCTGCACACATAAACACACAAGATCAAATACACATAGGATTTGTTATTCTCAAACCTAGGAGATGCGGAAGACCATGTTCCTACACTGAGCGCCGATCGACGAATGCTGAGCCTTAATGAAATTTCTAGTTCTAACAGCCAAATTTCTTCCTAAACTCTTGACCCATAAACTATACATTGGGGTCAACTTGTCCTTAGTTAACATATAGTGATCCTATCCCAAATCACAAATAGGGTTGTTACAACAGATATCATTCTCTCAGGCACTAGGAGTGGGAATGTGTGTTGCTTAGACTTTATATGCAATTCTTCTTTATCTCCTGTGTGTTTTGTAGCTAATGAAAGTGAGTGTCTTTGTGTTCAATGGCACAAGAGACTTGCTTACATTAACTACAAGATTATGTATGGGATATTTTTTAGAAACTTAGTTAGAAAAAGTCCTAATTTGAAATGTGTTAAAAGTGGTCAATGTCATGCATGCCAAATGGGCAAGCAAACAAGGGCCACCTTTAAAAGCATTGGTTCCAAAGACACTAAAAGATGTCTTTATCTATTGCACATGAACTTGTTTGGTCCTTTGCCAATTCAAAGCCTAGGTGGGAAGTTGTATACCTTGGTGATTGTTGATGATCACTCAAAATATACATGAGTATTCTTCCTTAAGAAGAAATCTGATACTTTAGATGTCTTAAAAAATCATGTTAAGGTAATCCAGAATGAACTCCAATGTACTATGGTCAAGACCAGAACTGACCATGGTACAAAATATCAATCTGGGGCAATGACAAGGTTTTATTAAGAATTTGGTAACACCCAAGAATTCTCCTCCCCAAGGACTCCACAATAAAATGGTGTGGCTGAGAGGAGGAATAGGACCTTGATAGAGGTTGGGAGAATATTGCTTAGTGACTCCTCACTCCCAGAATATTTTTGGGTTGAGGTAGTCAATACTGTATGTTATGTTCTCAATAGAGCATCTATTAATGAGGCCATAGGAATAACCCCCTATGAGATTTTGAAAGGCAAACAATCAACTATTTCATACTTTAGAATCTTTGGTTGCAAATGGTATATTTTAAATAATAGAAAATCTCAATTAACTAAATTTGCTGAAAAATGCAATATAAGGGTTCTTGTTGGATATAACTCAGATAGCCAGGCCTATAGAGTATTCAACAAGAAAACTCATGTTGTAGAAGAGTCTATGCATGTAATTTTTGATGAGACCATCCTGCTCTATAAGGGCTGGTCCAACCCTCCTGTTTTCACAGATACTGAACAATAAATGCAAGAGATGTCTCTTCAAGACACACCAAGGACAAGCAAAGTCAATTCAGAGGTAGCAATACCTGAAGTTGAAGACCAGCAAGTTGCTGAAGATTATGCTGCTGATAGCTCACAGGTTGCCTGCTGCAAACAGGCACCTAAGGGATCATCCAATAAACAAAATAATTGGAGATATCAACCAAGGAGCGGTTACCAGAAGCAGGGCTCACAATGAAGCCCTATTATTTAGTTTTCTATCACAAATGGAACCCAAGAAATTTGATGAAGCAAATGAAGACACATTCTAGATTCAAGCAATGCAAGAAGAGCTGCTTCAGTTCAAGAGGTGCAAGGTGTGGAAATTGGTGCCAAAACCTCAAGGACACAATATCATTGACACCAAATGGATCCACAGGAACAAGCTTGATGAGAATGACACGAACATCAAGAACAAAGCCAGACTGGTGGCCAAAGGGTACAAGCAGGAAGAAGGTATTGACTTTGATCAAACCCTTGCCCCAGTTGCAAGGTTAGAAGCTATAAGGATAATTCTTGCCTATGATGCCCACACAGGGTTTAAAGTGTACCAGATGGATGACAAATTAGCATTCCTGAATAGCAATCTAGAGGAAGAGGTATATGTGGAGTAACCCTCAGGTTTTGTTCACCCAACCCTCTTCTCTCATGTCTATTTGCATAGAAAAGCTTTATATGGTCTAAAGCAAGCCCCTAGGACTTGGTATGAGACCTTGTCTAGCTTTCTCATCAAGAACAAATTCTTGAGGGAAAAGATAGATAACACATTATTTCTTAGGGAAACAAAGGGCAGATGTCTTTTAGTTCAAATTTATGTTGATGATATAATCTTTGGGTCTACATATGACAACCTTTGCAAAAGGTTTGTAAACCTTATGCATGGGGAGTTTGAGATGAGCAGTATGAGAGAGCTCAAGTACCTTTTAGGCCTCCAAGTGAAATAGTCTGATGAGGGGATTTTCATCTCTCAGACCAAGTACACTAGGGAGCTTATTAAGAAGTTTGGGATGGAATCAACTTCCACCCTAAAACTCCCATGGGGTCCAACATTTCCCTGGACAAGGATGAAAAGGGTAAGCCCTTTGATGAATCCATGTACAGGTGCATAATTGGGTCCTTGTTGTATCAAACTGCCAGTAGACCAGACATTATGTATGCCACATATGTTTGTGTCAGGTACCAAACAAGCCCTAAGGAATCTCATGACTAAGCTGCAAAGAGGATTTTGAGATACCTTTAGGGCATCCAACATCTTGGCCTTTGGTACCCTAAGAACAATGATTTTGAACTAATTGGCTTTTCAGATGCAGACTTTACAGGTTGTAAGGAAGATCAGAAAAGCACAAGTGGGACTTGTCAATTCCTAGGAAGAAAGCTGATATCATGGAGCAGCAAGAAACATACCAGTGTGACAATATCCACAGCTGAATCTAAATACATAGCTGCAGGGAGCTGTTGTGTACAACTACTGTGGATGCAACATCAGTTAGAGGATTATAACCTCAAGGTAAATAATTCTCCCCTATATTGTGACTCATCCAGTGCTATCTCCATAACTAAGAATCCTGTCTCACATAGCAGGACTAAGCATATAGAGATAATGTATCATTTCATTAGAGAGCATGTAGAATGTAAAGATGTATGTCTTGAATATGTCCCCACTGACAAAAAAGTTGCTGACATATTTACAAAGTCATTGGATGAGGCAAAGTTTAATGCTTTTAAAATTGAGCTTGGCATGTTGAATTTAGAATAGATCTTATTCTGCCCATTTGGATGTCTTGCTCATGATGTAATCATGCACAACAAGCTTTGATAGAATAAGTTGCTTTCTAAGTGTTTAGTAACCTGTTTAGCCCTTGAAACAAGCCTATCTAGATAATTCACTGATAGGTAGTGAAATCAGCTGAAACAGCTGAGAAGGTTTCAGCTGAACCGCTGAGATTAGGCCTGAAATTTAAAAACCGAAACCGCAAAAAACCGCAACACCGCACCGCACCATTTTCAAACCACACCGAACGGTTTGGTTGTGGTGCGGTTTTGGTTATGGAAAACCGCAAGGTTTGCGGTGTGGTTTGGTTTTTATCTTGAGAGAACCGAGTAAACCGTACCGCACCGTAATGATTACCATGGTGCAGTACGGTTCGAGTTTAAGGTTTAATCTAGTAAAGACTAAAGTGTCGAACCTAATTTCTTGCCATAACCTGATTTCTCATTTTCGAGCGCCTCCTCACTTCACTCGCGAGTCGCGACTCCGTTCGGTCCTCCCTTCCATCGGTAATAGAAGCACTGCTCGGCGTCCGAAGCATTGCTCGTCTGCTCCTTGCGACGTGCAACACCAACTCGCATGGAAACTGGGAGCTCTGCTGGACTCCTTCCCTTTCATCGGTGTGGGAACTAGGAAGCATGCGGGTTTATGGGAACTGGTCTACTGGGAAATGGGAAGCTCTGCACCTCCTCGCGTGCAGGTTTATTTTAATATATTTATTTTTTGTTTTAGAGTTGGAAAAAAAACAACGAGAGAGTCCAGATCATCTTGCAGAGGAAGATGCATAGTTGTAACTTGTAATACTGATGCAATGTTTAATTATTCATGTGATTGAAGATTTAACATGAGGTAAATGATTTTGAATTATTGTTTTTAAAATCTTGCGCATGCTTTGTGTTTTATGAAATATTTGATTTTCGTTTATTTGTAATATTTCTTAAATTATGATTCTAGAGTAATAGTTGTGAAATATTTCATAAGTTTGGTGTTTAGAAATAACATTAGTAGAGTGTGCATAAATATCATTAGTGAAATGTTTCATACAAATGAATTTCACCGTAGTTGGAAGGAATTTATGCTCTAAAAATATATAACACAAAATAATTCATACAAATATGTGCTTAAAATAAAAAATGCATAATATAACTGTACAAAAACCGAAACCGCACCGCAAAAACCGACTCCAAACCGCACCAATGTCAAACCACATGACATGGTTTGGTTGCGGTGCGGTTTTCTTCAGTCAAAAACCGCCCCCTACGGTTTGGTTGCAGTTTGGGCTCAAACCGCACCAGTTTCAGGCCTAGTTGAGATAGCTGAGAAGGTCTCAGCTAAACTGCTGAGAAGACTAGAACTGTCTCAGTGGTTGACAATTCCTTGTCCCAGCGGATAACAACTTTGTCTCAGCGGTTCTGCTGAGACGGGTTGTCTAAATAAAAATATGCCATTATTAACACGTCCGCAATATAAAATCAAGTAATTTGATTAAGTCTAATCAACATATACACTTAGGCCAAAGCTAAGCCTAAATCAAGCCCCTATAAATACCAAAATGTTGATTAATTAAGTACACTTTCCATTAACCTAGCCGACGAGACGATCCCTATTATCTCCGGTCTCAGTGACTTGTCCTTCAGTAAAAATGGCGCCAAAAATGGAAAAGAAATCCATGAAGGCTATGAAATAGTTAGAAATGGATTCCAACATGCCCCTGTAGAGATTAGAGAAGTGATTCAACTTCTAACAGACCAAGGACTGGAATATGTACTGTCTTAACCAACCTCAATTCTCAGAACTGAAGTTCTGGAATTTTTCAACAGTGCCAGGATGTCATCCTCTAATTCTTCAATCAAGGTCAAAATAGGAAGCATAAAGATTAAAATCTCTCCAAGAAAGATGGAGAAGGCCCTTCAGCTAACCTCTTGTAGTGAAGAAGAGGAAGAAGAAGTATTTGAAAAAGATAAGGACCAAGCACTACAGTGGTGTGACTATAGTGAAGCCAATATTGGCTCTCTAAAGAGGAAGTTCTTCAATCAGAGGGGCAAACTGCTCTCTGATATAGTTGGCAAGACACTATTATGTAAGCCTGGATCACATGAAAATTTCCAAACATATGTTTGAATTAATGTCAAGAGTGATTTTGAAGAAGAAGACATCCTGTTTTGTTGTGCTATATATTTCAAAAGATAAGAGAATGTTTGCAGGCCCCCAACCTAGGCACAATTCTCTCACTCTACCTTCTAAACACCTACCCAGAGGAATTTAATAAGTCAAAAGGAACAAACCTCCATTATCTCAAAAGGATGGATATCAAGACCTTGGACAGGTTCTCAAGGGTCCTCACCATGAGCCAACCCTTTGAGCCTAAGGAGAAGAATAAAAGTTTAGTCAAGGGGCTGAGAAAAGCCAGAATATATAATCTGCTCTGATTCTGGGTCAGAGGCAGAAGAGAATGTCCCAGTTGTGGACAATCATGGTCCAGCCAGCAATCCTCCAAAGGATGATTAAGGAGGAGATCATGACACTGAAGGTCATGGAGGCAATGCTCCTGAGAAAGGGCATGACAAAGAAAAGGATGATGCTGCTGAGAAAGAGCATCAGAAGGAAAAGACTACTGTTGCTGTTGCTGATAAAGGTGTACAATATGTACCATCCTTCTCAGAAGATAATGATGATGATGAAGACACTGCTCCCGTTGACCCTCAAGGTAAGACTGACTTATTTATATACAATCTAGAGCAAAGAATTAAACTACTTCTCCTGAACCAACAAACTACTGGGGAGATGCTCAAATCAATGATGATCCATCATTTGAGGGGGGGGGGGGGGGGGGGGGGGAAGCAGGACAAATCTCCTGTTAAGGAAAAGGAAGATGCTCTAATTGTGGGGGAGCAAGCAAAGCTAGATGCTCAATCCCAGATAAGTGATAAAGCTGAGGGGGAGCATGATCAGCAGGCAATGGAGCCAGTGGCAGCTGAAGACCAAGCATCTGCAATATCACATGACAAGCTCATCAGCTCAATCAATTTATTAATTGAAGGCCACATGTCTTCCATTAAGAATCATATTGATAGCTCCATCTTATCTGTAAAGAAAGAAGTAATGGCAGAAGTATAAGAGATTAAGGAAGAAACGGCCTTCCTTAATAAACAAATGACAAAATGGTTTGACCTTGCAGAGAAGTCAGTGGTTGCTCAGAATACAATCCCGAGATCAATGGACAAATACCTCAAACTATCTGAGCAAGATATGTCATATGTAAAGAACTATGTAAGCAAGACAGATGAGGTTATAGAAAAATCCACCACCCATATACAAGATTATGTCTGGAGCACATCCACTACAATGATAAGTGAGGCTGAGAAAATGAAGGATGAGATGAAGTGTGACTTGGAGAATGCCTTCCAGACAATCTCAGGTTCTGTAGCAGCTGCCTCCTAGTCCTTAGAAGCTAGGATAATTGAAGAAGCCATAAAGGGGGAGATGTACAATGCTGAGACTAATTCTAGATTAGCTCTCCAAGTGCTACAAGGAACCAGGATAGCCCTAAATCTTCCCTTGTTGGATAACTTCAGGATGGAAGACTTTGAATTTGAAGGGCAAGCTAAGATAGCTCAAGATGCTCAGCTGGCTAAAAGGATAAAGAGAGAAGGAGTATTGCTAGCTGAAGAATTTATGGCTAAGCAAAGAGAAGAGCAGGGCAATGACCCAGACAATAAGTATTGGAGTGAGGACTCCAAGAGCATTATCCTTAATGTCTGACTAAGCCATGGTCAAGTATGCAAGAACATTGACATGATGTATCTAGCTGAAGAATGGATCAAGCATCTGGAGAGAAACACACAAAGAAGCAAAATCTTCAAGGAAAATCTAGTAAAAAAGAACAATCCAAGGAGAATGCCTTCTAAGTACATTCCAAAGCCATATCTTTATTTCAAGAGGCAAGAAAAAAGAAGAAGCTAGCTGAGATTGATGCTGCTGCTAAAGGGAAGGAGAATGCTGCTGACAAGGCTGAATGCTCAAAGAGAAGAAAAACTTAGATGAATGTATTTAGTTTTTCATTAAATCAACTTGTAATTTGAACAATGGATCAACATTTTGGCAGCAATGAAAATGAAAATTCTGTTGAAATTAATAGTTTGTGTTATAGGCTAATCTTAGTCAAAGCTTAATGTTGTTTATGATTTATATTTTTTGTGATGCCTAGACATAAATAGTTAACAATGTTATTGTTTTTAATCAAACAATGGTGTTATGTTGTCATGAAAATAATATATCATGACATTTTCTGTGATGTCAAACTGCTGTTAACATTTAACTATTATGATATCATGAATGCTATGTAATACATTCTCATGATAAGTTTTTATTGGTTATGTATCTTAGCATTGGGGGTATGTTCTGCCTTCTTCAAATAGGGGGAGATTGTTGGGAATATTACCCTCAATATTCCCTTGATTTGAAGAGGCATCACTCACAATGTTAAGTACATATTGTATTTAATAAACCCCATTTTGCATCATGCCTGTGCAAGGCTTAGATATTCCAAGCATAGGAATAATGTTAGTGGTTCACTGCCTGAACCGCTGAGACGAGCTCACTGTCTCAGCGGAACCGCTGAGACGAGCCCAGGAGCTGCTGAGACGAGGCCAGGAGACGCTGAGAAGTAGTTTGCCTCAGCTGAGCTACAGATAGACAAAATCCGCTGAGAAGAGAAACTGTCTCAGCGGATCCGCTGAGACGAATGCAGCTCAACCGTTGAGATAGAAGGCTGTCTCAGCCCAATCGTTGAGACAGATTCAAATCTGAACAAGACACTGGTGGGATTTGCTTTTGGCACAAACAACTATAAAGCTAGATAAAGTATGTTATCCATCTCCTTGCTATGTCAGGGGCCTCCTTAGAGCCGTTGAAGATGAAAGGAGTATAAAAGAACATGATAGGGCATTTCAAAAAAAAAATTTTAGAGTGCTAAGTGCTAAAATGTAGAAAGCCATCTACTGTTCCATTGACAACTTCCAAGAGCTCTCTCCTTCTGCTTTCATACCCACCAAGAATATACAAGGAGAGAAGATAGCTCTTCTACTCAGAAGAGCAAAGTGATCCTTTCTCATCCACAGAAGTGAAGGATCAGATAGGAGCAAGGTCTGAAGATTTCATTCAGCTCCGCTTCAAGGTTGCACCAGCTGTGCATAAACAACAGAAGAAAAACACTGCTGTCAACTGTTGTAAGCTATACTTATAACCTTTTGTAGGAACTGTATTATTATGAGCTTGTAGGGCACTGTGCCTGAGATTGTAGGGTTGTTGAGCCTGAGCAGTATGACATCTTACCTGAGAAGTAGGGCTTCTTGATATGCCTGAGGTAGGAGGTCAAGGAGATCTCTGATCTGTAGGAGTGGGAGCACTCTAAGTGGTAGGGCCGGTTGGACTGGGTTAGGGCTTGGAGCAAGCCTGAGAGATCCTGAGGGATCTGTGTTGTGAGCTCTTGGAGCTGAGATTGGATGAGTAAGCCTTATCTAACACACTGTTAGAAATGTGTAGATGAAAAGTGGACTATCCATAGACACACTATCTTGGGGAACCACTATAAATAAATGTGTGCTTTATGTGTTTGCTTGTTATTTTGTTTACTACTCATTTACTGGTAACAACAATTAAGTAAAAAATCAAAGAGACCTATTCACCTCCCCTCTAGGTAAATTAAACTACTACCCTATAAACTATCAATATGTTATACTTATTTACATTTATGACAAAGTATTCATTACTCTCTATGTGGCTTTATAATTTCTCTTCCCTGGCCTTGTGAATATTTAATTTTCTTAGCTAGTTTGGCATATAAGATTATTTCTTGAAAATTATTTTTATGGCCATATGGAGATTCTTGAAATTGTATAGCATAATCCTGGAATGATTTGTGCATATATATATAAATATATATTTTTAAATGCCGCATAATTAGCGATATTTTTTTAAAACACAGCTAAATTTGAGGCGTTTTATTTTAAACATGCCGCAGATATTGGCGGGGTTTTTTTTCTAAATGTCGCAAATCCTTACTTGTATTAGCGATGTTTTTTGAAAAGCGCCGCGGAGTTCTACGACGGCGATCGCTTTCATGGTGATTTAGCGACATTTGCAAAGCACCGCAAAAACTTTCGTGGCGCTTGAAAAGCACCGCAGAAAGCCAAAAAAATGCCGTCGTAGACTTGTTTTATTATATTGCAAGCCGCTCTCGCAACCTCAAAAGGAGTGTCCTCCCAAGCCACTGAGGAGAGTTTGCACCTGCTCATGAGAGGCCGCCAAGTTTGTTGCCCCCTCATCCCTGCCCCCTGGCCTGCATCTGGTGGCCATTATTTATAGAAATAAGGGGCTGCCCGAACGGGCAGACTTAGGAATCTAGGGAGGCACAAATGGGAGGTCGAGTGGTCACTGAAAGGAGTCCGCGCGAACTCCCGGATAGTAGGTCGCGCGGACACAACAAACACCAAAAGTAGTCTGTGAGCACTCCTAGAAGGGGGCACAACGGACACAGAAAGGAGTCTGCGAGCACACGTGGAGGGAAGACCTCATGCACACGACAGACACTGAATGGAGTCCGCAAGCACTCGGTAACCCTAAAATCCTGGAGGGGAGAACTTGCGGAAATGGTGGACACCGAACAGAGTCCACGAGCACTCATGGAGTGAAGAATTCGCGGACATGGCGAACACTAGGAGTCTGCGAGCACTCCTAGAGGGGAGACCTCGCGGATACGGAGGACACTGAAAGGAGTATGCGAGCACTCCTGGAGGGGAGACCACGTGGACACGTCGGACACCTAAGAGAGTCCGCGAACACTCCTAGAGTATAAAACAAAAAAGTTACAAAAATTTATCAGGATATCATTGTAGAACATTGTCGATCGTATCCCGATCTTTTGTAGATAACAAATATCCACCAGGATATGCAAACATTCCTGCTGAGGGAGAGAAGTTGACTGTCTTCTGTTTTAACGCCCTTTTATTGCTTTAATTAAATTTGTAACCTCCCTTTTTTCTGTTGCAGGTACATCAATCTCCCCTATCTCAATTGCAGCTAAATCAACATCCCTTTTCTTTGTTGCAGGTAAATCATACAATGCTGTAGAAGAAACATCTGCTTGAGACATATATTGGGTTGTTGAAAGTGGGGATGGATTAGTGATTGGTGATTGTTGTAATGGCGGCGAGGGTGTGCGGTGTACGATGTGTTCAACTAACTTAGCGAGAGAGTCAATCCTCTCATCATAATAATTGCGTAACTTCCTTATCTCTTCTACTATAAATTCCCTCAACTTTTTCATATCCTCTCCACTTTCTTTGTTATCCTTCTCTCTAATGTCCTTCTGGTCATCCTCTTCATTCTTTCTCTTCCTCTCCTCCTTTTTCTTCCTCTTTTCCTCATTCTCTATTTTAATGCTTTCCTCCTTCACACTATTCTTCTCCCTCCTTTCTCTTTGTTCCTTACTTTCCATTATGTTCTCCAACTTCTTCCTCAGCATATCCTCAAACTCCTTTTCAAAAGCAACTATCTCATTCTCCCCCACATTCTTTGCTTCCAGATCCTCCTCCTCAGAGTGCTCAGTATCTGTACTATGATAACCATAAAAATCCGATTCATCTTCTTCCTCACGTGTTATAAAGATTTCCTCAGTTGGTATGATTTCCTCAAAGGAACTCTTAACCTACATCTGAATCACATTGCCATTTATACAAAGATATTTTAACTTATACAATGATTTTTTTAACTTGCTTACCATAACATGCTTTCTCAACTTCCTATCCAATGATAAGCATAACTTAGAACTCAACGTGACCTTAGCAGACCACCGATATAGTCGAGGCCTTGCTAAGTCATTTGCACATACCCTCACATTTGTAATCTCGAAGAACCAAACCTGCAAACAAAATGTTGTAAATATTCCTCTTAATTTAAAAAGAACATAAATTATTTCAATAATTTGAATGTACTAACCACCAACAACACAGAACAACCATCCAGTAACCAAGAGTCTCATTAGTTTGCTTTGCCGCTGCGTGCCGACTGAGTGGACGGAACTATGAGTGTAAAAATTTGTGCACTATTTTAGGACAATTATATTTCTTGAACTCTTCAAGATCACCAAATATTTGCAAACATGAAAGGATTTTCAGAATCTGCAGAGAAAAAAATAACTTGCACAACAAGTACTTTATCAATGTTTGTATCCGCTGAGCCTCGATAGCCTCAGACAACTCCAATGTACCTAAGCGCAACTGTTGGAGCCTATGTTCCACATCTCTTGGTTTGAGAATAACAAATACCGTGTTGTATTTGAACTTGTATTTTGTGTGTTTATAGTGTGCAGGTTTTACAGGAACTATAACTACATGAGTAGTATACTGAATGGAGATGACTCTCAGAAAAGAGAGCTAACGCTCGCGTTATGTGTTAACGCCCCGCGTTAACAACCATTGAGAAGAAAACCGCTGAGATGAAAACCGCTGAGAAGGAAACCGTTGAGAAGGAAAACGCTGAGAAGGAATGCCGTCGAGAATGAATCCGTCGAGAAGCCAGAGACAACGCCAACGTTAGGTCTTATCGCTGGGCGGTAGCCGTTCGACAAACTTTGCTAGTCGTTCGACGAAATTTGATGCCGCCTGACGAAACCGCGTTCGACGTAATCTGAAGGCGTTCGACGAAAGGAGATTCCGTTCGACAAACTCAACTTGTGCTCGACGAAATTGCGCCTGACAAAAATGCGTTCGACGAACTCTAAAGGCGTTCGACGAAAGGAGATTCCGTTCGACGAAATGAACCTGCGCTCGACGAAATTTTGCTTGACGAACTTGCGTTCGACGAACGTTGATGGCGTTTGACGAACTTTGATTCTGATCGATGAAAGCGCATTCGACGAAATGAGTTTTGTTCGACGAAATTAGTTTCTGCAAGGATCCTGACGGTTTGCACGATTTCAGCCACGACAGTGCACATTCACTAACGCCGGCGTTAGTGATTAACGCCA
Organism: Dactylorhiza incarnata; assembly: GCA_033032865.1. Lineage (NCBI taxonomy): Eukaryota > Viridiplantae > Streptophyta > Magnoliopsida > Asparagales > Orchidaceae > Dactylorhiza > Dactylorhiza incarnata. The sequence continues at coordinate 1,590,208 of JAWHQI010000327.1, forward strand.
TGCGTTATCTCCTAAGGCTAGTTAAAAGTACAGCTCCTCTCATTACTCAAGTGATGATTCCAGAATTCTGATACTTTGGAGAGAGGTTCGTCTACAACAATTAAGAGATCTCCCTTGGGCTATCATGAAGATCTAAAGAGGATTATGAAGGAGAAGGTCTACAACGCATATTCCATACAAAGGACGACCGTTTCAAGAACGCCAACATCTACATCAACTTCGTCTTCACCCTCAGAATTTCTTGGGGAGTTTCTCTTTACTTATCTTGTAATCTTTTACTTTTCCTTTTGTAATTTGTGTGGAGAAATCGTTCGGGTAGAACGTCGGATTCCAGGAAGGATTCCGTGGGTAAATTGGTCTTGTGTTGGCGACTAGGTCCTTGTGCGGCTTAGGGGGTAATTCGCCACATTGTGCGTGGCGACTAGGTCAAAGGTAGATCTAGGGGGTGGCTAGAGGCCTTATCTGGGGATATATATGCTATAGCCAACCGGTCCTTGGGAGAAGGACCGGTGAAACAACAAAAAGTGTTTTTACATATCCTCACCTTGATTTCTAGCGTTATAGAAATTAAACATTTGTGTATTCAATTTATTATGAAATAAAATCATGTCTTTTAATGTTCTATTCAATTGATTTTGTTTCCTCTTCAAGAATGTTTAATTTCTATTCCATTAAAGTATTAAAATTAACATTTGTTTAATTATCTTTGAAATACAATAATCGTTTTCATTATCTCTGATTTTCTGGAATTGTATTTCATTTAAGATTTCTTTAGTAAAATCACTGCGGCAATCTTTTTGTGAGAAGGATTATTTTCTGGAGAGCTAACGCTCAGCGTTAACACTTAACGCCGGCGTTAACGACAGTTAACAAAAAGTTTTGTTTCTCTTATTTAAAAAGGAATCTTCAATACAATCTTTACTGAGATATCAAAATATATTTTCTTATAAAATATTCCTAAACTTTGATCACAAACTTTGATAAATTTAATTAAGATTTAAAATTCCATAAAGCCCTTATTCACCCCCCTCTAAGGGCGCCGTAAGATCCAACACGTGGTATCAGAGCAAGGTTATTCCAATACGACTTCACAACCAGGAATAATGGCGCTTCATGATCTCGCATCTTCTAGAGGGGATAGTTTTTATGAAAATGAAAAATCATTATGTCCACCATTATTTATGGGTGAAAATTATAATGGGTGTAAAACTCTTATGGAAAAATTTCTTAAATCTATGGATATTGAAGTTTGGAATACTACTATTAAAATGCCCCCAAGTATTTTAAATAAAAATGAAATATTTTTAAATGCCAAATCTATGAATAGTCTATATTGTGCTCTTGATCAAAATATTTTCAAACTTATTTATACGCTTCCTACTGCTTTTGAAGTTTGGAAATTTCTTGAGAATACTTATAGTCTTCCTTCCACAGATGATGAACAAGAGGAATTCCTTATGGTTCCAAGAGAAGAAATCGACGAGGACTCATTCTTGGAGGAAGATCTACCTAAGAGAGAAACAATATTGAACTCAATTGATGGCAAAACTTCAAGCAAAAGAGAAGATGAAAACTATAGTAAGGTAAGAAAATCTAAATCTTCTCTTTTTGTAACAAATTTTATTTCTACATTTTGTGTGCTTAAATTTGCTAAACGTAAAATTTCAAAGTTGAAACATGCTAATTTCAAATTACGTTTAGAAAATAAAACTTTAAAAGCAAATGCTAAAGTAGAATCATATATTGATGTTTCAAATTCTCTTTCATGCTCTTTTAAAAATGTAAAACCTTGTTTTGATTATAATACTCTTAAAGAAGAACTCAATGTTTTGGAAAAAGGTATTTTAACTTCAAAAGGGCATAATGAAAATTTGATAAAAGAAAATGATAATTTAAAGGATAAACTAGAATCATTAAAAATATTTATTCAAAAATTTTCATATAATAAAAAATCTTTTATTTCTAGTTTATCAAATTATCAAGAGTCTAAAAGCTTAACTTCATATTATAAGAGTATGTCTATAAAAAGGAGTGGAAATGAAAATCATCAAAATAAGAACCAATCATTTAAAACATATTGTAACCCACTTTTTCAACATTCAATTCTTAAGAAAGACTATCACTCTTATAAACTCTCAAAGAATCCATATAATAATATTCATTATGATTATCAACATCAATGTATTTTGAAAAATAATTTGAATAAACATAAATCCCAAATGAATTATTTTTCAAACAACTATCATCACAAAAATATGTCAAATAATCATAATATGAATTTAAAAGATAAACAACCAAAGTATGAATGGAGGCCAAAAATTAAAAACGAAACACTGGCTCCACTTGTAAAGGCCCATTCATCACTATCTCTCCAAAAGCCAACACGATGTATTTGGGTACCCAAAGGAACCATCACACTTGGTCCCCTTTGGATACCTAAATCTCTCATTCAGTAGGAATCATCGTATTGCATGAAGTAGAAATAATTTATAAATGAAATATCATTATTCTACTTCATGATATGCTTAATTGCTTTTTCTTTTGTTTATTTTTTATTTTTGAGCCAACACACTATGATCACTTTATTTATCATAAGATATGACTTTCATTTTAAGCCTAATGTTTAACAAATCAAATTGAATTAAATTGAATATAAAGTCATAAAATTTTTAAGTGATCTATCTTTCTTTTTTATATGCTTTATCCTTGTTAAATCCATTGCCTATAAATGTCTTATATTATCATTTTAAATTGATTGCTAAATTTGCTAAATGATATTATCAAGACTAATGAAATTACTTTCAAAATTAGATTTAAATGGACTTTTAGGGGTCTTAGGCTAAAATATTAAATGTACAACTTATTGCATATTTGTGTATTTTTCGTTGTTGCATCTAATAACCCATATATTGAAAATCATAATCGAGAAAAAATGGAATCAAATAATATCAAAAACAATGTGTTTTAAATCAAATATTGTAACTCTGTTGCTAACGCCACGCGTTATCACTAATGCTGGCGGTAGCATATTTTCCTAAAAATTCTGATTTATCTAATTATTATTTTTCTGAAAAATTATTTTACTATCATTATTTTCAAATACCTTGTATTTGTTTTGTCTAATTTCTATAAATTAAAATCATAATTGAATGATTACAAAAATGATGAATAAGATTTCACACACTCCACGTTGATCTATTAATATCCTATGCTAAAATTCACTATATTCATATATCATAATTCATGATCTATCAAGACCTATCTTAAATCAACTAATTCTATCAACCTTAGGAATTATGAAATATATGATTGTGATTGATATTATAGTTTCATATCTTATTTTGTGTGTGTGATGTGCATCTCTATTGTTTGCATGTATCTCATTATCTTTAGACCTATGAATTAACTTGATATCGACAAGATGAAATCAAATAGAATTATCACTTCTTTCTAGGTCTATGAAAATTCAAAACTCTATGTTTGAATACATGCAATTCAATTATATATTTGTCCAATTTTACTTAGCTTTGCACCTTGTTGTCATAATTCATCATACTAACATCATCACTTATCATTGGTAGAAATCAATATCCATGCTAGTTATATATCTTGCAATGCTAAAGTAAATTATATTACTAGAATATGAAAATCATAATTTCCTTTGTAGTTATTTGCATGAATAAAATTTTCTAAATGGATTTAAAATCAACAATCTTCGATATAAGTGTAAATCCAAAACTAATCATGCAATTATACCATAGTTTATATATTTAAGGCTTACACGCTTAGTATGTCCATAATCATTAAACCTATGACATGTGTCTCACAATAGCGAGGGCGTAGGATTGTGTGCATTAGAGACCTAAACTCTAAGTCATGTATTGTCCTTAACCAGGGAGGGTTCCAGTAGGGCCTTGCGAGGCACTGGAGGGAAAGAGTGCTAGGTTGAGCGTCGTCTTTTGTATGCATATGGGATTAACACCCCAACCTACGGCATGTGTGCAGCTCCTCATGACCATCCGTCACTTAGTACGGGGCTAGAGTGTAGTCATGTAGTTAAGGTATCTTGATCTTAGATATACTTATATTATATTCATTGCATGAACATTATCTCAATCTTTATACATAAAATCATGCATATTTGATTTTGTTCTAACATTGCATCTTGTGTTTGCATATTTTATTATTTTGAGCTTTAATGATTTTACAAAACACAAGTATTTGAAAAATCACCAAAAACATGCTAAAAGAGCCTTCAAATCTAATTAATATACTCTGAAATTTTAACTTAAGGAAGGTCACTTTTTATAATACAAATGAATTTTGAAAAACATTTTTCAAAATATCAAAATTTGCAGTTCTGTCTCAGCGTTAAGAAGCTAAGGCCTGGAGTTAGCTCCTTTGATCCAATTTTTTTCTTTAGTAATTTATGGTATTATTTTAATGTTTTGTGCGTGTTTTATTTCTCTGTTTATAAAAAGTTTTCTATTTTTTTATTTCCTTTAAAACAAAATTTTATTTCTTTAAAAAAATGTATTTTCTCATGCATTATTTTGGGTTTATTTTTCTGGCATAGAATATCATTTACTGATTGGGCTAAAAAGACTTCTATGTTTTCTAGAGAATATATATACAAAAATTACAAATACAAAATTACAAAACAATTTCAAAGAACAAAAATATGTTTTTCTTTTTATGTGTGTTTATTGTGTTGTGTATATATAAAAATTCAAAAATTTATAAAAACTGATTGTTATTCATTGCCATTGTCAAGGATGATTAATTATATCAATTAAAGATTAAATACAATGTTCAATTTAACTTTCAAGTTTCTTAAAAAAACATTGTTTTCTATTTGTCATGCCTTGAAAATTATCTTGTTATGCGCAATGAAATTGATTGTAAATATACATGTGTAGAACTGCTTAGCATGCCTCTAAGTATGAGTAATGTATTATGTTTGATAATGATTTATTCACTCACTTATTTTTGATAATCTACATATGTTTACAATCTTATACTTGCATGATTGTGTAGTGTAATAACATAAATAATTAAAATGCATAAATAGATTACCTACACAACATTGAATTGGTTATTACAATTCTTTGTCTTTCATGCACTTATTCGTTAGAGAAATGTGGTTTCAAATGCTATGTTTGCAAATCAAGTGAATTCAGAGTCCTTAGTTGTTGGGAATCTTGCCCACATGATTCTTGATTTGAAGAAGTCACCGAGTCAAGAAAACTTCGCTTTGTATTTGATCACTTCTCTAGCTTATAAATCTCAGGAAGTTAGCAGAACAAAGTTCGTCGAACGCAGAACAAAGTTCGCCGAACGCAGAATGCTGTTCGTCGAACACAGAAGAAAGATCATCGACCGCTGAGACTTGGCGTGTTCGTCGAACGCAGAAGGAAGATCGTTGAACGCAGAAGGAAGTTCCTTGAACGCAGAATGCTGTTCGTCGAACAAAGATTGCCGTTCGTCGAACGCAGAGAAGAATGAAGACAAAAGGAAGAAATGTCATCCAGAAGACGCGGTATCATCGACATCACCAGAGTGGTCTTATCGTCGAGAAGATGAAGAAGCCTTGTCATTGAAAAGACAAAGAGAAGATCAGTGTCGAAGAGATCATCGATAAAGAACTGTATCATCGAGAAAATCAAAGAAGAACAGACATCATTGTGAAGAAGCCTTGTCGCTGAAAAGGCTAAGTATGACTGATGGCGTAGGACATCGTTGTAAAGAAGGCATGTCGTCAAGAAGACTGAAGAAAGACATCTGAAGACAAGCAGTTGCTAAAGTATGATCTGTCAACATGTTATCACTCATGTCGTCGAGAGAACAACGTGATTACGATGACAGTCTGCAAGAAAGAAGATCACGACGATACAGTCAGAGATAGCATATCGTCGTATATGCAGAAGCGCCAGAATGTCTCGTATCGTCGAGATACCAACATCAGAGGCAGAAGCAAGAGGAATCGAAGATCTACTAAGTTCAAAGCATCGACAAAGTCCTGTCGTCGAGATATCATCCATGTCGTCGTAACAATGGAAATATCGTCGAGACAGATTCAAAAGTTGCGGACGCGTTGTCAGCATTTAATGTCACCGCCTGATTGTCCAATCAACGAGTGCTCTTAAGGAAAGGAGCGTCTGACACTTAAGGAACTTTTTCAGAAGACCGTTGGGAGCCTCGCAGTCTTATAAAAGAGATAAGAGGTTGCCCTAATACGAGATTGATCAATAAGAAAGAACTTGCGCATTCAGTGAATAGAACAGAAAAAGCGGCGCAAGAAAGAAAGGAAAAAAGAAGAAGCAGTCATCTCCATCGACTGATAAGAAGCCAATCCTCATCAGGCTAAGAAAAGATTGAAGAAGAACTGTGCGCTCAAGATCTGAAGCAGAAACATCTTCTTCAACCTTAAGAAGCCGATCTTCAACAGGCTAAAGTTGTCGATCTTCATCCGGCAGAAGAAACAGTCTTTTATCACTGTAATCTTGTAAGGCTTGCGTGCCTATTTATCTAGCTTGAGGGCTGGAGAGCTGTGAGGCTTGAGGGCCAGGGCAGTGGACTTGCGGGTCCGACACCGTCTAGGGCTGGAGACCTGTGAGGCTTGAGGGCCAGGGCAGTGGACTTGCGGGTCCGATCTTGTCGAGCTTGAGGGATCGGGCACAGTAGGGGTTTGCGGGCCTAGGCTGTAGGCACAGGACTTGCGAATCTGTGTTGTGTAGGGCTTGAGGGCCTGAGTGTCGAGCATGCGGGCTCAGGTGCAGTATGGGCTTGCGGGCCTAGGCTGTAGGACACGCGGGTCTGTGTTGTAAGGCTTGAGGGCCTGAAGTTTTTGGCGAAGTTTGCCGATCCTAGCACACTGCTGGGTAGGCGCAGAGGGACAGAGGACTACTCAAGACACCCTGTCTTGAGGAACTTCTATAGATCTTATGTCGTCTGGTGTGTTTTATCTGTGTTTATCTATGCGATATTTTTGTGCTGTGCATAAATATTCGAAACTCATGCAAATAATTTGAAAAGAACCCAGATCACCTAACACCCCCCTCTAGGTGATCGTTCCATTACTAATAAGTGGTATCAAAGCGAGGTTGATCAAAAGAAGACTTAACCGTCTGATATAGATCATGGAACGACTCACTATGGCTGGTGGAGATCAGAATCGGGAGATGAGATCCATGAAACTTCCAATCTGCACAAAGGAGAACTTTCCTATCTGGAAGGAAAGGGTAAGGCTATTCTTGGAAGCGGTTGATCCAAGAATCTATCTGACAATCCAATAGGGTCCCTTTATCTCTACAACTCCCTCCACCATTGATCCAACAAGGAAGGTAATAAAGAAATATGAGGACATGACCAAGGACGAGCTAGCCTTGGCAGACTAGATAAGAGGGCACAAAATGTTATTGTAAGTGCCATAGATGATTCAACCCTCCAGAATCTAATTCACTGCAAAATGGCCAAGGAGATGTGGGACTCTCTGATCGTGTGCATGGAGGGTACTGAAGAGGTAAGAGATGATAGAAAATCCCTTCTCAACCAAGAGTATGAGGCCTTCAAACAAGGCAAGAATGAAATAATCTCTAACTGTTATTAGAGATTTTTCAAGATAGTGAATGGATTGAGAAACTATGAAAGAGAGTTCACAAACTCAGATCTTAATGATAAGTTTCTTAGATCCCTCACAAAAGAGTGGGATATCAAGATCTGTGTCATCAGAGAGATGGGTCAGCTGGGCATCATGGAGCCCAAAAATCTGTATGGGAAGTTGCTGTCTCATGAACTTCAGCTCAATACCAGAAAAGCTGAAGAAGAAAGCTCAAAGGTGATCTCAAGAGATAGATCTGTGGCTCTAAAGGCTGAGAGCACCAGAAGATCCAAGGGCAAGATCTTTGCAGTGAAGTATCAGAAGCCAACTCTTCAGATTCTGATGATACTGACAGAGAGGTGGCCCTCCTCTCAAAACAGTTCAGGAAGCTGATATACAGAAGGAGGAGGGATAATCACAGAAATTCATCCTCGAGTTCCAGAAGATCTGATTATCGTGACAGATCCAGAGTCCCCAGGGAGTAAAGGTACAGGTCTAATCCTAGTAAAAATGATTTAAATAATACTGTTTGATATTCCTGCAGCAAGACAGGTCACATGGCTGCTAACTGCCCCTCTAAGAAGAAGGAGTCAAGGAACCATGAAGAAAGAAGAAGCTCAAGGAGCAAGAGGAAGTCAGAAAAAGGATTCATGGCAAAGAAGGTCAGAACACTGAGTGATTCTGACTCAAGTTCCTCTGGTACTGAGGAAGATGCACTCATTGGCTTGATGGCCATAGGTGAAGATAACCAGGATGACATCTCTCCTGGGAAGGTAACCAACAGAACTCCTTTATCTAACTCTGATTCTGAATCAGTAGCAGATTCTGTGCATGATGATGAGGGTGTGTATGATGCCAACAACACAGCCTCAAGATCCTAATATGATGTTGAATCTGAACTGATAAAGCAATATAAAGGCCTATGGAAAGCTTTCAAAAGCTGTAAGAAACTCCTCAAATTCCAGACCAAGGAGTTAGATTCCTTGAAGCCTGTTCAATCTGAGCTCCATGAGACAACTGAGAAGCTGGCTGCTATGAGCAAAGATGTGGACAAATTCAAGGAAGCCATAAGGCTTAAGAATGCTGAATTGGGACAGAAGAACAAGGTCATCAAGGACCTTGAGGAAATGTTGTTGGCTGAGAAGAAACTTGCATCCATCTTCTCCATGCCCAAAACTATCATGCCTATCATTGACACCTTCTCTGGACAGTTCAGAGCTGGTATTTGTTTTAATCAGGAGACAGTTACGGGCAAAGATTCTGAAGCTAGACCTTCCTACAAGAAGGTGCTGGTGTCAAGTCCTTCAGCCCACAAACCTGAAGCTACAACAATCAAGAGTGAGGGAAAGGATGTTCCTACAAAGCCTGTTCCCAAGAAGGTGAACCAAAATGTGGTGAGACCGATTCCACCCCAGACTCACACATATGAGGCTCACCCAAGATCTGTTAGGCAAGAAACATTCTCTTCTGCTCATCAGCACTGCCACCCCATTCAGATAGTGAAGTAGAAGAGAAGATACAACAGACATGAATGTTGGTGTTGTGGGAAAGTAGGCCACTTTGCCTTGGACTGTTGGTTCAACCCAACATGGCTCAATGCAAAGAGAGTGCAGAACCCTCCGAGGTTTAATGTTCCTTTATACCACCCTAACAGAAACCAAGGACCCAATCCATATTGGGTACCTAAGGGGAAGTAATTTGTCTTGCAGGTAGGTCCAAATGCCAACCAATCTCCAATTTGGTATTTGGATAGTGGCTGCTCCAGACACATGACTGGAGTCAGAAGGTACTTGAAAGAGTTCATCCCTGTGGAGAATGGACCAACAGTGATTTTTGGTGGTTCAGAGAAGGGAGTGACCAGGGGCTATGGCAACATCACAAATGGGTTAGTTACCATCACAAAGGTTGCTTATGTGGAGGGGTTGAAACACAACCTCATAAGCATAAGTCAATTTTGTGACTTAGGCTTTGTTATTATCTTCCACAAGGACAAGTGTCTAAATAAGAAGTCCTTAGATTCTGAGGCTACCTTAACTGGCACTAGGAGTGGGAATATTTATTGTTTAAACTTTCTCAATACAAATTCTTCCATGCCCATTTGTCTTGTGGCTGATGGTAAAGAGGCTCTCTATGTACAATGGCATAAGAGACTCGCACACATCAACTATAAGACAATAGGCAAGCTTTTCTCACAAGACCTAGTTAGGAATGGACCTGATATTAAGTGCATCAAAGATGGTCCATGTCAAGCTTGCCAACTAGGAAAGTAGACTAGGACCAGCTTTAAAAGCATATCTAACAAAGAGTCCACTAGGTGCTTATTTTTACTGCACCTGGATTTGTTTAGTCCTATGTCAATTCATAGCTTAGGAGGGAAGGCCTACACCCTTGTAGTTGTTGATGATTATTCAAGGTTCACTTGGGTATTCTTCCTCAAAAAGAAATCAGATACCCTAGATGTCTTAAAAATTTTTGTCAGGCAGATCCATAATGATATGGACTGTACTGTGGTCAAACTCAGAAGTGACCATGGGACAGAATTTTAGTCAGGGGCCATGACAGAATTCTGCCAAGAACTAGGTATCTCCCAAGAATTTTCCTCACCCAGAACTCCTCAACAGAATGGGGTTGCTGAAAGGAAGAACAGAACCTTGATAGAGGCTAGTAGGACAATGCTAAGTGACTCCTCTCTACCAGAATACTTCTGGGCAGAGGCTGTCAATACTGCTTGTCATGTGATAAACAGGGCTTCCATCATTAAAGGCCACAAGAAAACTCCCTGTGAGTTAATGAAGGGCAGAAAACCAACCTTATCCTACTTTAGGATCTTTGGTAGCAAATGCTATGTCCTTAATAATGGGAAATCCAAACTAACTAAGTTTGCTGAGAAAAGCAGTGAGGGTATTTTTGTTGGCTACAACTCTCATATAAAGCCCTATAGAGTGTACAACATCAATAACCAAGCAGTGAAAGAATCTGTTCATGTGGTATTTGATGAGACTAGCCTTATACATAAGGGCTGGTCTAGCTCTCTAGTGAATGCAGGTACAATGGAGAGAATAGAGAAGTTATCCATTGAAGACAATGTTGGTACCTCACTCAGAAATAAGAATAAGTCAGTGATAGTTGAAATCGAGGAAGAACCTGCAGAAAGCTCAGAAACGGCTGAAGAAAAGCAACCTGAAGAACTTGCTGATACAGAAGTGCCAAGAAGCATTGTACCTGAGTTGCAAATGAAGCATTGTACCTGAGTTTTCTCTCTCAAATTGAACCCAAGAAATTTGAGGAAGCAAATCAGGATCCATTTTGGATTGCAGCAATGCAGGAGGAACTGAACAAGTGTAAGAGATGCAAGGTTTGGAAACTGGTTCCAAGACCCCAAGGACAGAACATCACAGAAACTAAATGGGTCTACAGAAACAAGTTGGATGAAAATGGAATCATCACCAAGAATAAAGTAAGGCTAGTGGCAAAAGGCTACAGACAAGAGGAAAGGATAGATTTTGATCAGACATTTGCTCCAGTAGCCAGACTGGAAGCAATAAGACTGTTTCTAGCCTATGCATCATACCAAGGTTTCAAGGTCTATTAAATGGATGTGAAGTCAGCCTTTCTAAATGGTGACCTCAAAGAGGAGGTATATGTAGAAAAACCATCAGGTTTTGTAGATCCTACTCACCCTGATTATGTTTGTTTTCTTAGAAAAGCCCTTTAGGGCTTAAAGCAGGCACCTAGGGCCTAGTATGAGACTCTGTCAAGCTTTCTAATTGAGAACAAGTTCTCAAGGGGAAGATTGATATGACATTGTTCCTAAGGGAAGTGAAGGGCAAGATCTTGCTAGTGCAGATCTATGTGGATGACATCATCTTTGGTTCTACAGATAACAATCTCTGCAAAAGTTTGCCAACTTGATGCAGGGAAAGTTTGAGATGAGCAGTATGGGTGAGCTCAAATATTTCCTAGGTCTCCAAGTGAAACAATCTGAAGATGGAATTTTCATCTCCCAGACCAAGTTCACTAGGGAGCTAGTCAAGAAATTTGGATTGAAGAGTGCTTCCTCAATGAAGACTCCAATGGGAAACAATGTGTCTCTAGACAAGGATGAGAAGGGCATACCCTTTGATGAAACCAAGTATAGATGCATGATTGGTTCCTTGCTTTATCTAATTGCATGTAGGCTTGACATAATGTTTGCTACATGTGTCTGTGCTAGATATCAGGTGAATCCTAAGGAATCTCATCATGTCTCTGTCAAGAGAATCTTAAGATACCTAAATGGTACATCAAATCTTGGCCTATGGTACCCTAGGAACAATGGATGTGAATTAACTGGCTACTCAGGGACATATCAATTCCTTGGTGGAAAACTGATCTCTTAGAGCAGTAAGAAGCAGACCAGTGTGGCAATCTCAACAACAGAATTAGAGTATATCTCTGATGGGAGCTGTTGTGCCCAACTGCTATGGATTCAGCATCAACTTGAAGACTACAATCTAAAGATGACCAAAACACCCCTATTTTGTGACTCTTCAAGTGCAATCTCAATTGCTAAGAACCCCGTCTCTCACAGCAGGACTAAGCATATTGAGACCAGGTATCACTTCATCAGGGTGCATGTGGAAAATGAAGATATCACCCATGAATTTGTCCCAACAGACAAACAAGTGGCTGATATATTTACAAAGCCCCTAGATGAAGCTAAGTTTAACTTCTTCAAATTCTAGTTGGAGATGTTAAACTTAGAATAATTTTTAACTTATTCTTCACTAATCCCTTTCCAGATGATTGGTTAGAAATTCTCTCAGGATTTGGATGAACTATGACCGATCAAGGGGGAGCTTGGACTATTGTCTACTTAAAGAAGAGCTCCAGGAAAGAAGTCAAAAAAGGGGAGAGATAGCACATCAATATGTTCAAGACAAAGATGCTCAAGAAGACCTCAAAGATAGGGGGAGAAAAGGTGTAGGGGGAGCCACAAAAGAAGAGACAACAAATCAAGGGGGAGCTACAAGCCAGATGTACTCAGATAGTTCTGCAAAAGATAAGTACAATCTTACATGCTCAAAAGTTAAGATTATAATATTTATTGTCAAGTGAAAGTAGTCTTGAATTGAGATTCTGACTTCTTCAAATAGGGGGGGATTGTTGGGAATCTTTCCCACATGATTCCTGATTTGAAAAAGTCACCAAGTCAAGAAAACTTCACTTTGTATTTGATCACTTCTCTAGCTTATAAATCTCAGGAAATTAGCAGAACAAAGTTCGTCGAATGCAGAATGCTGTTCGTCGAACACAGAAGAAAGATCGTCGACCGTTGAGACTTGGTGTGTTCGTCGAACGCAGAAGGAAGATCGTCGAACGCAGAAGGAAGTTCATTGAACGCAGAATGCTATTCGTCGAACGAAGATTGCCGTTCGTCGAACGCAGAGAAGAATGAAGACAAAAGGAAGAAATGTCGTCCAGAAGACGCGGTATCGTCGACATCACCAAAGTGGTCTTGTCGTCGAGAAGATGAAGAAGCCTTGTCGTTGAAAAGACAAAGAGAAGATCAGTGTCGAAGAGATCGTCGATAAAGAACTGTATCATCGAGAAAGTCAAAGAAGAACATACATCGTTGTGAAGAAGCCTTGTCGCTGAAAAGGCTAAGTATGACTGATGGCGTAGGATATCGTCGTAAAGAAGGCATGTAATCAAGAAGACTGAAGAAAGATAGCTGAAGACAAGCAGCTGCTAAAGTATGATCTGTCGATAAGTTATCACTCATGTCGTCGAGAGAACAACGTGATTACGACGACAGTCTTCAAGAAAGAAGATCACGACGATACAGTCAGAGATAGCATATCATCGTATATGCAGAAGCGCCAGAATGTCTCGTATCGTCGAGATACCAGCATCAGAGGCAGAAGCAAGAAGAATCAAAGATCTACCAAGTTCAAAGCACCGACAAAGTCCTGTCGTCGAGATATCATCCATGTCGTCGTAACAATGGAAATATCATCGAGACAGATTCAAAAGTTGCGGACGCGCTGTCAGCATTTAATGCCATCGCCTGTTTGTCCAATCAGCGCGTGCTCTTAAGGAAAGGAGCATCTGACACTTAAGGTACTTTTTCAGAAGACCGTCGGGAGCCTCGCAATCTTATAAAAGAGATAAGAGATTGCCCTAATACGGGATTGATCAAGTAGAAAGAACTTGCGCATACAGCGAATAGAACAGAAAAAGCAGCGCAAGAAAGAAAGGAATAAAGAAGAAGCAGTCATCTCCATGGACTGATAAGAAGCCAATCCTCATCAGGCTAAGAGAAGATTGAAGAAGAACTGTGCGCTCAAGATCTGAATCAGAAACATCTTCTTCAACCTTAAGAAGCCGATCTTCAACAGGCTAAAGTTGCCGATCTTCATCCCGCAGAAGAAACAGTCTTTTATCACTGTTATCTTGTAAGGATTGCGGGCCTATTTTTATAGCTTGAGGGCTGGAGAGCTGTGAGGCTTAAGGGCCAGGGCAGTGGACTTGCGGGTCAGGGCAGGGAAAAAACGGGATCTGCAATTAGTTTGATCGGGAAAGAAATAAAGGGGATGCAATTAGGACGTTTTAAATCTTATGTTTTAATCCTGATTTCAATAATTTGGGGGCTGCAATTAGCTATTTAGGGCCTGCAAATATAATCGCCCTAAATTTTTCAGTTTATATATAACCAAATATGATCTATATATAAGAATGCTTATCTCTGTTGATGAACAGCGAATGAAAGCTCAGACTTTTAATATATTCCCCGCTACAACTGTTGTTCTGCCATTGGCCAGAACCAGTGGGTGTCGACGCTTTCTGCGATTCTATCCTTATCGACATCTGTGAGCAGTGCCGGCCGACGGCTGATGTTCTATGAAATTTTGATTTCCGACGTAGAATTTTTCAATTAATAATTAATTATTTTAATACCATCTCCACCGTTGAAATTTACTTCCATATTCTTAAACATCTGCTTTATTATCACGTAATGACATAAGTTTACATTGTGATTTTATTACACTACGATATTTAAACTTTATTCCCTGATTACGTTTGATCATATGCATGGTTCATTTAACTCCATCTGTCATATAGTTACTCTCTTTGTGAAATGTAATTCTTAATCATGTATGCGAGTGACAGGGTTGTTAACACGGAATTCTGTGGCCGTAGTCAGAGCAAGCCTTTGGTGCCCAGAAGTAGGGGCGGTTACCAACCCCCTTGTCGCACCTCCTACAGTCCCCGATTGGTGGGCGGTTACGAGTTGAGTAACCGAACCCCCAGTCAGCCGCTGGTCAGGTCGGTCAGCCCTCAGCAGCAGCCAAAGTTTTGAGGGTTTCAGGCGAATACCCTAGGAGTCTGCCCCAGCTCCCCCCTCTCCTTATCTAGTAGCGGTTTGTGTGGTTACAGTCTGTTGTAACCATACGTCCTCTCCTTCTCTCTTTCCTGCCCAAATTCTCCTGTGCCTCGGGCAGCTAGCATTTAATGCATCATTTATTGCGCCTAATCATTTCGGGTGACCTTCTATCAGTATAAATAGAGGGCCAAGGGTGCCTAGAAGGGACACAAAACTTTGATCAGAACTTATCCCGTAGTAGGTGCGGTTACACGTTCAGAGTTGTCTTCTGCTGCCTTCTCTTCAAGTATTTTTTCTCCTGTAATAGTTCCTTACAAAAATAGTATCATCCGCAGTAAGTGGTATTCGCCGTTGCGATCAAATCTGGTGTAGTAGTTCGCGATGAGCTCATTTTCTCTTCGTTTTGTTCACCCGACCCTCAAGGGTTACTAATTGATTGCTTGCGGTCCCTGATTCCCCCATCGACTTCAAGTCCTTTCGCTGAGTGTGGAGGTTGGAGACATTTTTGGCTCCAACAGTTCGAACATGCGACCTTCAGATCGTGCAATTAGAGAAATCACCCAATAGCCGAAGGACAATCATCGCAATCGCCCACCCTTCCAACCCCTCAGAAGGGGGGGGGGGGGGGGGGTACTCTGGAAGAATTCAACTCCCTACTAGTAATGGTCACCCGCTAGGTGGACCAGGGGTATCCGCCCCAAGACGCCCCACACCAGCAGGAAATCGCGACTCCACGACAAAGAACACAACGACCAGAGGGCCCCATCCGATCCAACTGCGCGGTGAATTCACACGAGAACACCTGAAGTTCTTCAGAGAAACCACAACAACTTATCAAAGGAGAGCCTTGAATTTGAGGAAGAGCCCAATTATAACGAAGAAGAGACGAATTCCAACTCCCTTTCGCCAATAATATCGATATGGAATCTGCTTTGTTTGGGTTCAGAGAACCCCGCCTTTCCAGATTCTCTGGGAGGGAGGATCCTGCTTACCACCTTCAAGAGTTTGATTCTACGGTCTTCCTTCAGCCCATCTCAGACGGGCATCGCTGCAAGCTACTCGCTACCACATTCGATGGCAAGGCCAGGGAATGGTTCCACAATCTTCCTCTCGCTCCGTCGGCTCCTTCAAGGTACAGAGGAAGGAGCTGCAAATATTCACTACTTCGATGAGGAGGAAGAGCGATCTAGACGCCTTGTTTCAGGTTAAACATGGTCCCCATGAGAATTTAAGTCAATTCGTAGACCGTTTTAAGGAGAAGACCATGGAGGTTCACGATGTGGACCCATATGTCTATCGGGTAGCATTCACAATTCGTAGACCATTTTAAGGAGAAGACCATGGAGGTTCACGATGTGGACCCATATGTCTATCGGGTAGCATTCACCAACGATTTACGACCAGACCTTTTTAAGTTCGCGGTCTGCAAGAAGCAAAAGTCTTATGGAGAGTTGATACATCGAAACCAATCACTTCATTTAAGGAGAAGCAACAAATGAAGAATTTGCCTCTTCCCTCTCCGCTTTGGCTTCTAGCAATCGAAGAATTCTATTGGTTGGCCTCTTGCAGTCCCTCAGCCACCGGACAATCCCCATCAAGAGTTACAGCCCCCGACTCAGCGTGGGAGGAATTTCCACCAGCGACTCCCGCATCTTCCCTGCCAATTTACTTCCAAATTCTTAACATCTGCTCTATTATTAGGTAATGACATAAGATTACATTGTGATTTATTACACTACGATTTAAACAATATTCTTATTGCGGATCGCTCGACGCGCTTGTTGGACCGGTCGAATTGAACCATCTAAGATCAAGAGTGAGTCGAGCGCACAAATAGTTAAAGAAAAGTGAGACAACAGACAAGAAGACTTTTTACGTGGTGGCCAAGGGCATGATAGCTCAAAGACCAATTTTGCGCTTGCCCCGACGATCGGCTTGCCGTCTCATCGAATTTCCAAAGTCACGCCCGTGACCAAGGGCGTGACAACTCAAAGACCAATTTCGCGCTTGTCCCGACGATCGACTTGTCGTCTCATCGAATTTCCAAAGTCACGCCCGTGACCTTGAGTCACGCCTGTATTCCCCCAATCTGCCAATAGGACAGGCCCCAAAGTCACGACCCAGATGCTACTGATGTCTGCCGCCCAAGGTCACGCCCGTGACACTTCAAGTCACGCCCGTGTGCAACTATTTTTCTGGTCAAACACTTCTAGAAAGCGGCTGAAGCGACCTCAATCGCACGCGCAAAAGTCACGCCGTGACCGAGGGTGTGTAATCTTAAAATTTTCCCTTTAAATAGAGTGGCTCGGCTAAAGCTAAAGATCCAGAATTTGAGAGTGTTCTATAGTTTTTTAAGTAGTTTTGAGTGTATGTGAGTTATTTTATGCATTTAGGTTTTTATTTCTTTTGTAATTTTCAGTTTCCTAGTCCAGTTGTAATGTTTATTTTAGGAATAAAATAGTTTGTTTTCTTATTTCCACATAGTTCTAAATAGTGTTTACAAGTAGTTTTTGAGTGATATTTCCAAACCTATTTTGGGTTCTGAGTGTGTAACACTCTTTAAAGTTATAAAATTCTAGTGTTCAAGTTATTCTGTAACTGTTATTTCTAGTGTGTACGTAATATATTATAATATTTCGAATTACTTTCTATTTCATATTTCAAGTCTTATTACCACCCTCATCCCGGATGAGCATAGGCGGACCCAGCACGATTTCTCAGTGTAGGCGTTCAATAAAATAATGACAAAAAATATTGATGCATACGATAAAAAAATGTCTATAAATTTGCAGAAACAAAATCTAAATTAGGACAATTTTCCTTAACAAAATAAGATTACACACTTGCTTACAAAGTTACAATACTCCTCTTCGATGCTTCATGTTCTGGAAACATTTCATGATAACTTTGTTGTCGATGGTAGAGAAGACATCTTTTTCAATATATGTTACTAGACAAGCATTCATCCAATCATCTCCCATCCGATTGCGTAATGATATTTTGATAATCTTCATCGCAGAGAAAGCTCTTTCTACACTTGCAGTCGCAACCGGTAAAAGTAATGCTAGTTTTACGAGCAAATACACCAACGGGTAAAGAACATTATTATTCAATTCGACTAACTTTTGAGCAAATACACCAAGCCCTTTCATATCTGAGAATTCTTCGCTTGAGCGAACGTCTATAATGTAACTCTCAAGTTGATCGAGTTCCATTAGATCAATTGGAGAAAAGTCCAATGGATAATGTCCAGCGAATCGAATAGCTGGAAAGTTATTGCTAGGATCTAAACATGTCATGCATAAAAGTAGTTCTGTGTTGACTTCATCAAATCTGCTATTCAGCTTAGTAAGTTGTAAATCAATAACTGCATGAAATAATTCAACACGATAGAAGTGAAGATTCGTATTGTTTTCAGATTTGCGTCTCGATCTCCCCCGAGCTACAAAATTGTCCTCCATATTTAGAACAACAATGTCATGTTTTTTGCAAAAAATAGTTACTTCATTTAGAAGAGAATCCCATCCGTTTTCTCTCATTGCTTGTAGTCGTATCTTGGAAACCCTGACAAGTGACATAGAATTTAGAAGATCTTGATCGTTCCTTTGTAACGCTTGTGATAGCTCATTTGTTATCCCTAAGATTGTTTTCATCAAGTGAGTCAAAAACACAAATTCAAAACATTGAATAACATCCAACAAATCACTTGCTTCAGCTTTTTGCTCAGAAAGATTTCCATCCTCTTTAATGACTTCAAGTACTTCAATAACCGAGGAAAACAAGCAAATTAAATTCAAGAGAGTTCTATAGGATTCATCGGTTGAAGTAGTTCAAGAAAGTTTCTCCGGTTGCTGGATTCATAGGATTCATCGTGACCACAAAAAGCCAATCCCTGCATTAGTAGAAATCTAATACAATCCACCGATGCTTCTAAACGCGTGCGATAATCCAGCCGTACTTGGTCCGATTGAGTACACAAAGCAACTTCAATGTGTTGTTTTTCATTCATCAAGTCTATACAAGCCTTCAAACATTGGTTGTGGACGCTATTATGATTTCCCACATGCACATCTAATCTGTCTTTATGTTTCCAATTTGTGAATCCCCCACTGACAAAAGCGTCACCGCCGCCTTGGTCGCCATGCTCAGGCTTAAATAGATAACAACATAAACAAAATGCAGCATCTTTCACTATGCTGTACTCGAGCCAATAACTATATTCCTGAAACCACCCACGAATAAATCTACGTTTCTCACTTCCAAAAGGTCTCATTGGGAAATCATGATTTCGAGGTTGAAATGATTTCTTCTGCAAATACCATCGTCGGATTTTTTTCTCTATCATTTGGATCATATTCATTAATATTCTTCCGTAATCATGGGTCAGCAGGAAGGTCATCTACATTGAGCTCTATTCGTGACCTTAGATTCAAATTAAATGATTGCTCCGGTGCTTTTCTCTTAAAATATCTATCCATGACTTTCAGATTTCTGGAATTAAATAATTAAAATAGAAAACAACATTCAACAAGCAAATTCACATTGAACATACACGATAAACAACCATATTAAAAATAGTAAATCCATAGGTGCAAGAGCCAAGAAGGCACAAGAGTGGAGAAATGTATACCTGACGTAGAATGAGAAATTTGCGGGTAATACTTGATGAAATCAATGCTCTTCACTGACCAATACTTGATGAAATCAAATCAGAAATCGAAGTATCCAACTAATCAATACCTAATCAAAATAGAACACAAGCTGGTAATTAGTCAATCAAATCAAATCAGGAATCCAAGTATCCAACTAATCAATACATAACAAATACCTAATGAAAATCCCCAACAGTCCAACACAGTAAAAATCCCCAATACAATGAAAATCCCAAATCAGTGGGCAAGCGGGTCACGGCCTGGAAGAAGAAGAGGAGAGGAGACTAATTAGGAAGAAGAAGGGGGCACAGCAGCACAGGCGCTGGAAATTAAAGCAGAAGAAATCTAAATGTAGAAGAAATTAAAGCAGAAGAAATCAAAAAATTACCCCTGCATTGGTCGAGCCCGGAGGAGGAGGCGTCTGCCGCTGCATTGGGTTTTCGTCGAGCACAGCGGGTCACGGCCTGCCGGCTGCCGCTGCGTTGGTCGAGCCCGGAGGAGGAGGCGCTTGCCGCTGCGTTGGTCGAGCCCGGAGGAGGAGGCGCCTGCCACTGCTTCGGTCGAGCCCGGAGGAGGAGGCGCCTGCCGCTGCATCGAGCACAGCGGGAGCAAGGAGGAAGACTTGCGGGAGCTTTGATCGAGCCCGGAGGAGGAGGCGCCTTGCGTTTTCGTCGAGCACAGCGGGAGCAAGGAGGAAAACTTGCGGGAGCGTGGAGGATCGTTGTTAGACAAACCCTAAAATCGCGATTTTTGAGTGTGGGCGGCTGCCCACACTCGGCCTATAATAGGTCCGCCCGTGCGGATGAAAGGCTAATAACTTTTTAGCGCTTGATTAAGATGGTTGAGACGGATACTATTTCTACATTTTATATGTCTTTTAATTTTCTTTTTTAAACACGCTTATATCCGCTTAAAATATTAACATATATTTTTTATTACTAATATCGTCCACATTCCGATGAGTGACTAATTTCTTTTAGCCCACAATGTCGAAGAGCATTGGGACAAATAAATGGTTTTCTAAAAATAAAATATCTCTTTCTAAAATCAATTAACGAGCTTAAGATTTACCCGAGAAAAACATTAAGTGAGACCATATAGTCGATGTATGGTTTTTATTTCCTTTTATGTACACTAGTTAGCCAAGAGGCTCGTGCGTATGGATTGATTGCTCAAGGGTAAAGAGAAATGCGCTCTACCCTCGAGAGAGGATGAGGTAAGTCTCCCGAATTGGAAAAAATATCCAATAGAGGGGTTCACAACATAAAGCGAGTATTAAGGAGATTCGATTAAAGAACGAGAGTTCGGTCGAATATTTTTAATCTCAGGTGGGCGTGCCCTCGAGAGAGGTGCATTCATACTTATGGAACCTCCACGACCAAGCCGTTCTAATGTTTTGAAAAATCAGATCTTTTAATTCTAAAAAAGCTATTTTTCTATCAAGGTAATTCGACATCGGGCGCTATCTTCATCATCGCTTAAAACTCTAGTTATACGTATAATATCGCTCTCTAAATTTAATAAATCAAATCAAAAACTTATTCTGATAAAATAATAGTTCATTCCTTATAAGTAAGAATAATCAACAGGATCCGTGGAAATATACGACCATGATATTTTCTAAACAAAATATCATATACTATACACGATAATGTGTACTTGCCTTTATCGAAGATTAGTTTGGATATTAATTAAACAAAAGCTTTTTAAACCCAAATCCAAATTTAACCATCAAGTTTTTGACGCCATTGTCGGGGACTTCGTGTTGTTATTTCGAAAAAAGAATCACTATTAATTTTATCACATAAATTTTAAAAACAATAACAAAAAATATATAGAAAAAGCCAAAACTAAAAATAAATTTTTTTTTATTAGTATATGACCCGAGGAAACTCATCGGACGATTCGAACATTCCTTTTGACTCCGAAATCGAGCGCACCCTTCGTGAGCGCCTCCGATCTCGTGATCAAAACTTACTCGAATTTCTCGAAGAGTCTATCCGAGATATTGACGTTGAAGCTCTGACCGATCCAAATCCAAATGGGGCCCCTCCATGGACCATGACATATTATGCCAGGCCGAATTTGGATGATACGGGATCGAGTATTACTCGCCCAACGGTGGCCAATAATAATTTTGAAATAAAATCTAGAATCATTCAAATGGTACAACGGTTAGTACAATTTGATGGTTTGCCGAATGAGGATCCGAATTTACACCTTTTAAACTTTTTGGAAATTTGTGACACTTCTAAAATTAAAGGCGTTACTGATGACGCTATTCGTTTACACTTATTTCCATTTTCACTGCGGAGAAAGGCAAATGCGTGGTTAAGTTTCTCCCAGAGGATCCATAACTACGTGGGCCCAATTGATGGAGAAATTTATAAAAAAATATTTTTCCCTGTCTAAAACCGCTAAATTACGCACAGATATCGCCTATTTTATTCAATTCAATTACGACTCTCTGTACGATATTTGAGAGCATTTTAAAGAGTTCTTGCGTAGATGTCCTCATCATCCGCTGTCGTCCTGGCTGCAGGTCCAGATGTTCTATAATGGCTTAAATTTCTCAACACGACAGATGATCGACGCAGCCACCGGGGGAACGTTAAACAACAAAACCCCAGAGGCCGCTCAAACTCTATTCGAAGAAATGGTCATGAACGCCTATCAATAGAATGTGCATAGATCACACCCTAACAAACCGACTGAGATATATGCAGTGGATGCCACTTCTCACTTAGCATCTCAAGCCGAGCGGCTAAGCAATCAAGTGGCGGAGATGAATGCTCCCTCCTCCACTCCCGCTTGGGCTCCAAATAATAATAATTTCGTCGAAGAAATTGTAGATTACTTAGGCAACCCAGTTAGCCCCCCCCCCCCCCCCCCCCCCCCCGCCTCAACCCTAACAACAACCCTTATAGTAATAATTACAATCCGGGTTGGAGGAACCACCCAAACTTCTCCTGGAGCAATCCAAACAACACTCAGAGGCCCCCAAATATGAATCCGCAAGGATTTTCACAAGGATTTCCGCACGGATTCCAGCCTCCTCCTCCAAAACCTTCTCCGCACAAAGATGTTTTTGTTAAATACATTGCGTCCACTGAGTCAAATATCTAGAACATTACTGGATCGACTAAAAACTTGGAAAATAAGGTTGGACAGCTTGCAAAGATGGTCTCCGAGCAGCCATATGGAGCTCTACCAGGGAACACAGAGCCAAACCCCAGAGAAAATGCCAACGCCATAAACCTTCGCAGTGGCAAGAAAGTAACCTCTCCAAAACGGGTTGTGCCTAAGGTACCTATTTCGACACCGACCCCTACACCCTCTCCTTCGATAGATAAATCACTGAGTATTCTGACTGTGCCGAATGTTTGTAGCTCGCCTCTTCCTTACCCTTCAAAAATAAATAACGAACGGAAGGACGAGCAATATAAAAAATTCTTATAAATTTTAAAACAAATTCAAATAAACGTTCCTTTCTGCGAGGCACTCTCCCAAATGCTGAAATACGTGAAATACCTTAAAGAGTTACTTTTTAATAAGAAGAAACTCGAGGATGTTTCGCGTGTTTCCCTTAACACAGAATGTTCGGATGTTCTCCTTAATAAATTGCCGCCAAAATTGAACGACCCGAGATGGTTCTCCATCCCGTGTCTCTTCGACAATTTGTTAATCAAATATTCTTTAGGGGACTTAGGCGCCAGCATCAATTTGATGCCCTTTTCCATTTTCAAAAAACTCGATTTGGGCGTCCCAAGCCCGACAAAAATGAGCATCCAACTTGCAGATCGCTCGATAAAATACCCAATAGGGGTAGTGGAGGATGTTTTGGTCAAGGTCGACAGGTTTATCTTTTCGATAGACTTCGTCATCCTGGACATAGAGGATGACGCTGAGGTACCTATTATACTCGGTCGCCCCTTCCTCGCAACCTCCCGCGCATTAATGTATGTAAGTAAAGGTCGCCTCCTCCTTCGGGTCGGAGACGATGAAGTTACTTTACATATTAATCCCTCAATGTGGAATTCCCTATCTAACGATGATTCCAGTTTTAACCTGGAACCCGCATTTGAAGAGGAATGTTCTTCGCTTTCTGAATTTCTCTCCTTAGCATTACATAATTCGGATTTGGCGAATCTATTTTGTCTCGACGAAATGCCGACAGATTCGACATTCGAACCCTTCGATTCAGAAGCCTTAAAATTAAACCATCATATAAAGAACCATCAATCCTCGAACTGAAACAACTCCCCGATTGATACGACACTCTCTCACCCCCTCTTATTTATAATGAGGGGGTGCAAATAGCCATGCACCTCGTGATCCCCACCATTTTGGTGGAGATCATGGGATCGCATGCGTATGGGATCAGCGTGTGCGATCCCGCACACGCCGATTCCATTTTCTTCATCTCCTCCTCCCACGCGCTCTCCTTCATCCGTTTGGGGGGAAACCATCCACTAACCATCATGGTTAGTGGAGGGAGAGTTTGTAGGGAATAATATAATAATAATAATAATATTATTATTATTATTACATTTAATATAAATAATATTTATTTAGTTTATTATAAAATATATATGATGATGATGGTTACGGTGTGCGGATAGCCGCATGATCACCGTAACCACCTCCCACAACAACTACCCACTAACCATCATGGTTAGTGGGGCAATAATTATGGGAATAATCATAATAATATATTAATAATATATTAGTATATTAGTTATAATTAATTATTAAATATGAAGGTGGTTACGGTGTGCGGATAACCGCATAACCACCGTAACCACCTCCCGAGGCCTATAAATAAACCCCCAAGACTCCTCATTTAGGGGGGGGGGGGGACTTTTCTCTACTTCCTCCATCTTCCTCCTACTTCTACTTCTTCCTTCTTTGGCGAGCCGAAGCTCTGCCGGCATTGGCCTGCGAGCCACCACTTCGCCGCCGGTGAGCCTCCGCCTCGCCGCTGTCATCAAGCTTACGCTCGCTCACCGCAACCAAAGAGCCGTGAAGACCAACTCCCCGTGATATTCTGGGACGTCTACAGTCTCAAAGATGCAGAAAACATTAAGCCTCGCGGTGAGCAGCCTATTGCCCACAGAGAGCTCTCTCTCTCTCTCTCTCTCCACTAAATTGAAACGAGGAGCGGCCTGTCGCCCTCGATTCTCTAAAATATGTGTACGTAACCGCAAGCAACTAGTGGATTCCGACCAAGCGAGCCAGGTCAACGTGGTTTTTTACCCAATTCAGGGGTTTTTCCACGATAAAATCTGTGTTCTTTTCATATCTCATTGACTGTGTGCGCGCTCGACCGCTCCGAGAGCTGAGACGGCCTAAGTTTATTTTGGCCCGATCGGAGCATCGAGTCTGACCGCAACAGTTTGGCGCCGTCTGTGGGAAGGAGTTTCCCGCATTCCAAGAAGATCTAAAAGACAGTATCACCAGCCCAACGATACTCGTGACTTGGCATCATGGCAGAAAAAGCCATCAGCGCCGCCGAAAGATCAATCACTGGGGGGCAAGGTGACCTAGTATCCTCCTGTCGGAAGAGGCTACGCAACCTGGTCGAATTTTCATTCGCCAGCGCCAACGCGGTCCTCTCAATCGAAAATAGGCGGCACAACCTGGATCGAATCTTCATTCTCCAGCGCTAGCGCAAGCCTCCATCTGCAGCCCCCAGATTGAATTTTCATTCTCCGGCGGTCCCCTCAACCGGAAAAGCCAACACAACCTGGATCAAATTTTCATTCTCCAGTGCCAGCGCAGATCTTTGCTCGCAGCTCTGGATCGAATTTGCATTCTCCAGTAGTCTTTTCTCCTAGATCGAATACTAGCATTCTCTGACCCGTGGCTAGGCCCCGCAACCAGATCGAATTTACATTCTCTGGCGCTGGATCGAATTTACATTCTCTAGCATGACTGCCCGCCGACGCCCGCCATCGCCAGGGCCTGCCCCCCTCACGATGGCCACCAGATTGAATACTTACATTCTCCGGCAAAGCCGCGAGCAATCCTCGTGCAAACAAAGCCGCGAGAAATCCTCGTGCAAACAAAGCCGCGAGCAATCCTCGTGCAATCAAAGCCGCGAGCCAGTCTCGCGCAAACCAAGTCACTAGTAGATCTCGCGCGAGCAAAAGCAGCGAGCCAGTCTCGCGCAAACTAAGTCACGAGTAAATCTCGCGCGAGCAAAAGCCGCGAGCCAGTCTCGCGCAAACTAAGTCGCGAGTAAATCTCGCGCGAGCAAGAGCCACGAGCCTGCCTCGTGCAATCAAAGTCGTGAGTTAATCTCGTGCGAGAAAAAGTTGCACTCCCAGCTGAGGTCCCAGCTACTTCGTACATAGGAACAAATGCGGATTCGATCGCAAAAGCATGACCAACTACTTCAAAGGATACAAAAAGGAATGTATCACTCGAGAGCACCAGATACCCCACACCACAATAATCTTCTCTCTTCAAATGATGATATGCAAAATAACCGATTAGCCGGCTCGCGCGGATCAGTGAACCCCAGAAAAGGTGAGAACTCCCACTCCCGTTCATCTGTAACGCAGGAGAAAATTCTCGTCTCTCTCGTAAAATCGCTCGAGCCACGGGAATTTTGGGGGCATATGATACGACACTCTCTCACCCCTCTTATTTATAATGAGGGGGTGCAAATAGCCATGCACCTCGTGATCCCCACCATTTTGGTGGAGATCATGGGATCGCATGCGTATGGGATCAGCGCGTGCGATCCCGCACACGCCGATCCCATTTTCTTCATCTCCTCCTCCCGAGAAACTTTTAGGTACAAGTAGCGTGCATAGAGTTGTGCACGCTACTTAACAGTTACAACCGTAATTATGTAAAATACAGCCGTAATTTCAGGTTACAGCCGTATTTTACATAATTACGGCCGTAACTGTTAAGTAGCGTGCACAGCTCTGTGCACGCTACTTGTACCTAAAAATTACTCCCTCCTCCCACGCGCTCTCCTCCATCCGTTTGGGGGGAAACCACCCACTAACCATCATGATTAGTGGAGGGAGAGTTTGTAGGGAATAATATAATAATAATAATAATATTATTATTATTATTACATTTAATATAAATAATATATATTTAGTTTATTATAAAATATATATGATGATGATGGTTACGGTGTGCGGATAGCCGCATTACCACCGTAACCACCTCCCACAACAACTACCCACTAACCATCATGGTTAGTGGGGCAATAATTATGGGAATAATCATAATAATATATTAATAATATATTATTAATTAGTTATAATTAATTATTAAATATGAAGGTGGTTACGGTGTGCGGATAACCGCATAACCACCGTAACCACCTCCCGAGGCCTATAAATAAACCCCCAAGACTCCTCATTTAGGGGGGGGGGGGGACTTTTCTCTACTTCCTCCATCTTCCTTCTACTTCTCCTTCTTCCTTCTTTGGCGAGCCGAAGCTCTGCCGTCATTGGCCCGCGAGCCACCACTTCGCTGCCGGTGAGCCTCCGCCTCGCCGCCGTCGTCAAGCTTACGCTCGCTCACCGCAACCAAAGAGCCGTGAAGACCAACTCCCCGTGATATTCTGGGACGTCTACAGCCTCAAAGACGCAGAAAACCTTAAGCCTCGCGGTGAGCAGCCTGTTGCCCACCGAGAGCTCTCTCTCTCTCTCCACTAAATTGTAACGAGGAGCGGCCTGTCGCCCTCGATTCTCCAAAATATGTGTAACCGCAAGCAGCTAGTGGATTCCGACCAAGCGAGCCAGGTCAACGTGGTTTTTTACCAAATTCAGGGGTTTTTCCACGATAAAATCTGTGTTCTTTTCATATCTCATTGACTGTGTGCGCGCTCGACCGCTCCGAGAGCTGAGACGGCCTAAGTTTATTTCGGCCCGATCGGAGCATCTAGTCTGACCGCAACACCAATAATCTGAAATATGTTTTTCTCGAGAAAAATTTAAAACTTCATGTTATTATTTCTTCTACCTTAAGTGATTCAGAGAGATCCAAATTAGTAGAAGTTTTAAACAAACAATGATGTGCAATTGCATGACAGATTTCCGATATCAGGAGAATAAACCCCTCATTCTGCACCCACAAAATTTTTCTAGAAGATAACCCCGCAAAACCATTCAGCCTCGACGATGAATTAACCCGAACATGCGGGATGTCGTTAAGACTGAGATTTTAAAACTCCTAGACGCGGGAATTATCTATCCTATATCGGACAGTACGTGGGTAAACCCCGTATAAGTCGTCCCCAATTAGGGCGGTATAACAGTCGTGGCAAACCAGAATAATGAAATGATCCCAACTCGTACTGTTACGGGTTGGAAGGTGTGCATCGACTACCGAAAATTAAATGATGCCACCAGAAAAGACCACTTCCCGCTACCGTTCATCGATCAAATCCTGGAGTGTCTTTCAGGTCATCCTTTTTATTGTTTTCCCGATGGTCTTTCGGGTTTTTTTCAAATCCCTATTTCCACCGAAGACCAGGAGAAAACAACTTTTACTTGCCCCTTAAGCACCTTCGCATATCGAAGGATGTCGTTTGGCCTCTGTAATGCACCAGCTACATTCCAAAGATGTATGCTGGCGATATTTGGCTAGCTCGTAGAATATATCATGGAAGTCTTTATGGATGACTTCTCCGTTTTCGGAAACTCTTTTAAAAACTGCTTAAAAAATTTAGATAGAGTCCTCCAGAGACGAATTTAGTTTTAAACTGGGAGAAATGCAACTTCATGGTCTGAGAGGGTTTAGTCCTAGACCATAAGATTTCTTCCGAGGGGATGGAGGTCAATAAGGCCAAAGTCGCAATAATTGAACAACTTCCCGCACCCTCAAACGTAAATCTATTTGAAGTTTTCTAGGCCACGCGAGTTTCTACCCACGGTTTATACAAGATTTTTCCAAAATAACGAAACCGCAACCCACTTCTTGGAGAAGGATTCTCCGTTCATTTTTGATAGTGAATGCGTAGAGGCATTCAATTTTATAAAAAAACAACTTATCAATTCTCCCATTCTGGTGGCGCCAGATTGGTCCCTTCTGTTTGAAATAAGTGCGACGCAAGCGATATCGCAGTAGGAGTCGTACTAGGCCAACGCGTTAATAAATATTTTCATCCCATCTATTACGCTTCTCACACGCTCACAGCTACACAGGCAAACTATACAATGACAGAAAAGAAACTTCTTGTCGTCGTCTTTGCCTTCGATAAATTCAGGCCCTACGTAACGCTTTCACACCGATCACTCTGCCCTCAAATATCTTTTGGCCAAAGTAGATTCTAAGCCCCGCTTGCTTTGATGGATCCTCATTTGGCAGGAATTTGACTTAGAGATCAGGGATAATAAAGGGGCTGAAAATTTAGCAGCCGACCACCTCTCGCGTTTAGAACACCCCATCTCATAAGTGCTCGTCGAACCCAAAATAGAAGATAGATTTCCTGAGGAGCGCCTTTTAACTGTAAATCACATAAAAACTTCTTCCACCCCTTGGTTCGCAGACTACGCCAACTATCTAATTGCGCGGGTCCTTCCAAAGGATTTTTTGACCCAGCAAAAGAAGAAATTCTTTTCTGATTTGAAAAACTACTTTTGGGAGGACCCCTTTCTCTTTCGCGTCTACGCGGACCAAGTGGTGTGGAGATGTGTTTCAAGTGAAGAGGGTGTGCAAATTTTGCGACACTGCCATGAGGGGTCAGCCGGGGGCATTATCAAGCCAACCGGACCGCGCGGAAAGCGTTAGAGGCGGGCTTTTATTGGCCACTCTCTTTAAAGATGCTCACAATTTTGTGAGTAAATGCGATAGCTGCCAGCGGTCGGGTAACATCTCTCATTGAGATGAGATGCCCCAAAACCTTTTTCTCGAGTGTGAAATCTTCGATTTATGGGGCATAGATTTTGTTGGCCTCCTACCTTCTTCTTTTAATAATCACTATATTTTAGTGGCGGTCAACTACGTATCTAGTGGGCAGAAGCTCAAGCTCTCCCCACCAACGATGGGAGAGTCATCTTCCATTTTCTTAAAAAATTATTTTCTCGCTTCGGCACGCCCCGCACACTAGTAAGTGATGGGGGTACGCACTTCTATAACGCCCAATTTACAAAAAAATTATCTAAATACGGCGTTACGCACAAGCTCGCTACCTCCTATCACCCCCAAACAAGCAAGTATAGGTAGTAAATCGAGAGATCAAATGTATTTTGGAAAAAACCATTTCATTAAATAGGAAAGATTTGTCCATAAAACTCGACGACGCACTATGGGCGTATTGTACAGCATATAAGACCGCTATCGGTCGTACGCCATATCGATTAGTCTACGACAAAGAGTGTCATTTACAGGTAGAGTTAGAGCACCGCGCCTTTTGGGCTCTAAAATTTTTAAACCTCGATTTGAACTTAGCCTCCGAGAGTAGAAAATTCCAATTAAACAAACTCGACGAATGACGTGCGAACACTTATGTGAGTAACAAATTCTACAAGGAGCGCTCTAAGTTCTACCATGATCGAAAAATAAAATTTTCAAAAACTTTTGCGCTGGGCGATCTTGTCCTTCTTTATAACTCACGCCTCAAGCTTTTTCCCGGTAAGTTAAAATTTCGCTGGTCCGACCCCTTTCAAGTTAAAGAGGTTTGGCCATATGGGACAGTTCTTATCTCTCACCCAGAAAAAGGCTTATTTAAAGTCAACGGGCATCGTTTAAAACTTTATCTTGCGGGCGATCCGCTGGACAAAAATATTAAATCTTTTACCCTCCCTAACTTATAATCTCACCACGCCAGATTAGTCAAGCTACGCGACAGTAAACAAAGCGCTCGTGGGAGGCACCCCATATCTATCAATATTTTATTATACTTTGTTATTTTTACGTGTTTTTGCAGGGTTTCTTCCAGCCTCGCCAGCTTTAATTCAGGGAAGCATTTTTGCTCCCTCTTTATTTTTGTACATACTGCACTTTTATTTTCCATTCTTCATACTTACATTACAACATTGGGGACAATGTTGGTTTTAAGTATGTGGGTGTTTTCCCCATTTTCATTTGAATTTCAAACACAAAACCCCAAAAACATTTCATCATATTTTTTTACTTCATGTAAATATAAGCTTGTTATATCAAATAAACAAATAATAAATGTTTTTTTTGTACTCCATGTACATATAAGCTTGTTTATTTCCAAAACAAAAAAAAAAACTAGTTTATATAGTATATTTAGTAAATAGTAAAAACAAACAAAACAAACAATAATATAATAAAACCCTACTTTACTTTTACTTTTTAAAGCATTTAGTTTCGAGAATATCTATTTGTGGCTTTTCATAATCACTAGTTTTGCTCTTCATTCGTTTATCTAAGATTGATAGATTTAAACGTTTGGGGTTAAGTTTTATAGAATATCCTGTGTTTCTAATTTAAATAGAGGTTTTGTTTTCAAGCACTACTTCTAATTCATCTAAAATAGAGGCATGTGTATTATGTTAGCAAAACAACCATAGACCTCAATTATCTCTACTTTATGTCTTTAGGAATCTAGGAATATTCAAATTACTAAGGTTGCTCTCAAACCTTTTTTATTATTCTAGAATTTCTCTCGAAAACCCTTTTTAAAAAAGATCTTATGTCAATGGGAATAAGGCCTCATTCCATAAACATAGACACCCAATAAAACATTTTTTTAAAAGATTTTATGTCAATGGGAATAAGATTTTGTTCCGTAAACATAAGCATTGGGTTAATAAAAACAAAAGAAAACAGTTTCCCCTCGTAAACCATGGTGGGCACCAAAGAAAACTAAAAAGGAGGGGTGAGAGGATAAAATTCATCTCCCCTAATTCAAGTACTCTTCTTTTTGCCAAAGCTTTTTACCCCATTTTCCTTAGCCAATTTATTGTATCTAGTTTTAATTCAAAAAATCATTTGAGAGCATAATTAGTAACTTTTATTATTTCCTTCACATTTCTTTAAAAACAAAGGTTCTTATAATTCCAATCTAATCTCGTTTACTAATGATTGCAATTTTTCTTGCTATTTGGTTAATCAAGAAGTCTTTTGGCTAAGACATTTCTCTCAACTTAAATCATTTGCATAATTTAGGACTTAAATCTCTATACTCCAGATTTTTATTTTTCAGTCTCTTATGATTAAATAACACGATAGCCAAAAATTAGAACTTATGTTAATCCAATATGGATCTCTCTTACTTTTGCTCTGGAATAGCAAAAGCTTAAGTATGGGGGTATTTGATGAGTAGTAAAATATACGTATTTTTAGTATAGTTTCTAGTATAAATTTAAGTAAAATTATAAATATTTTATGTAAATTAATGAGTAATATGTTTGTTTTATTATTTTCCTTACTAACTTAGCTTTATTTCTATTTTTTTAGCATTTTGGCAACTTTTGTTAGGTCACGCCCTCGGTCACGCCCGTGACCAAGGGCGTGTAATCTTAAAATGGCAATTTCCAACTCTCAGCAAAAATCAGGTGAAATCTCAATGAATTGATCAAGTCATGCCCGTGACACTCAATGTTGGATCTTGAGGCGCTCTTAGGGGGTGTGAATAAGGGTTTTAAAACTTTTGTTATATTTTAAAATACTTGAAATGATAAGAGATTAAATTAAAGATAAAACCGCATAAAAAGAGGAGATCAAGTAATATAAATAAAAGACATGATTTTATTAACTTGAAATATAAGATTACAAAATTTGATTTCTTATGACGATAGAAATCATAGGCGATAAAGTAAAATAATCTTTTTGTTTTCTATACCGACTATTCTCGCCAAGAACCGGTTGGCTTTAGCCTATCCTTCCCGGATATGGCCTCAAGCCGCTTTAGCCCTTCTATCCCCAAAAAGGCCTCGAGCACCCCTTAGATCTACTCTCTAGACCCAGTTGCCAACACGAGGCGAATTTCTCCCTAAGCCCTACCCAGACCTAGTCGCCAACACGAGGCAAATTTACTTTATGATAGTTATGAAAAGAGTTACAAAAAAAAAATACAAATAAAAACTCCCTATGAAGAATTCTGGACACTACGAAGGCTCGCTGAATATTCTCGAAGTCGAAGCGTGCATTCTTCGCGTTGAGTAAGCGTTGATCAGATCCTCCTTGAATTCTTCTCTCAAATTTGTGTGGGAGATGATGGTCTGGAAAATACAGCCCTCTCAGAGTTTCTGAAGTGCTGGAATAGGGCTCTCTTCGATTAGTATTTGGAGAAGAGGAAGTCCACCAATTTATATTACTGGAGGCTAACGCCGACGTAAAGGCTACTGCCTGGCATTGACCCAGTATGGAATTATTTTGATGGCTCAGATCTTCAAAACGGGAAGGAGATTTTGCACTTTAGGAAACATTTAATTTAGGCAACCCTAACGCTGGAGTTAAGGTTAATGTTGGCGTTAGGTCAGATCATTCCTAAAGTGTCCCTTCAATCACTGATGCTTCCCTCCTTGCCATAATCATCGAGAGTTAACGCCCAGCGTTAACACCTAACACCTGGCGTTAAACCTCTTTCATTTTCTCAGCGGCAAGCCATCGTCGATCACCTCAGCGGTAAGCGATCTCGTCGATCGTCAATGCCCAGTGTTAAGTCTTAACGCCTGGCGTTATACCACAATCATAATTTTTGCTTATGGGCAGTTCCAAACCAATAATGCAGCAACCTAGTGTCATATCAGTTCAAACCTGCATGCTAAAAACACAATAGCAAAACAAGATCAAATACAAGTAGGATTTGTTATTCTCAAATCAAAGGGATGCGGAAAACCATGTTCCAACAATCTCCCCCTTTTGATAATAACAAATCCAATATAAATAAATCAGATTCATATATAAGAGATGTGTGTTTTTAGAAGGATATATGGCACTAAGCAATATAGAGACAATAATAAGAATTATAGATTGTTTAAGTTTTGCTCCTCCTACTTAAGTTCTCCCCCTTAATCTAGTGAATCCTACTCCTTTAATCATTAAGATTTATCATTTTATTCTCCCCCTTTTGTTATTAGCAAAAATGGGTGGAGTTGAAATAAAACTAGAAGAGGGAAGACAAAAGTTAGGATATAACTAAGAGAGGATTACGAGTTTTGTTTAAACATAAGGTAAGTTGTGATCGAGCTAAGGGAGAGAGTAGCACAGCGTAAAAATATATGATAAGCGTGAAAGAGCAACATTCCATGATTTTACCAAAGGAATTCTACCACTTGATTTGCAAATTAATTTTAAAGAAGAGTATTACTTGTTGAGAGAGATGCAATATATTTTGACAAGAACAAGTGAAGAAAGACCTAAGAAGTAAGCATGATAAACCATGGTAAACGAATTACATGAGCAAAAGAGAAATGCGGAAAACAAAAACAAAACAATTAAGAGTAGTATTTTTATTATAGTTTGACCATTCCAACAATATGTCTAGACTCTTCACATTTGAAGCATGATTTAACCTATTCAAAAAGATAATAACTACAATGTAACCAATTCATATTTCAAGTAAAGAAAACATTGTAGAAATCATGCATTGCAATCTAGTGCTTTTACTTACGTTTTTTGAGAATTATGTAATTTTGCATTAGGATCCAATTCTCATGAGTAGAAGCTTTATGAAAAATAATGATTTATGCATGAGGTGTTTTGATATAAGTATACAAGTGAAATAATCAAAACATATGACATATGTAATGAAATAGTAACAACAACATTAAGATTGTAATCTTATAATTACTTTCACACATCAAATCTAGAATAAAATTTCAAAGCATAAAAAAAGTACAACTACCAAGCTGCTTCGCCCACACAATGCTCATTAAGACTTATCAGGGAGCGAAGTATTGCTTGGGGGATCACATAAGCATTTATATATATTTTTTTATTTTTAGTGATCCGGTGTACAAAGAGAAGTGATAAAAAGGAATGTATTTGCACATGACACTTTACAATTCTTTCCAAGGTGCTCAACCTCACAATGCTCATTAATACTTATCAGGAGGGTGAGTAGTGCTTGGTGGAGTTATCTTTGGCTTTTTATTTCATAAATTTCTTTAAGTTTGGGCCAAAGGTCTCCGAATTCACTTGTTGATGCAAACATTAGCAATTTTTGAAATAATACTTTTATGTGTGCTAGAAATGTATTGTTTGAAAGATGGTGTAGGTAATTTAGACATACAACATAATATGTTAAAAACTATTACACTACACAATCATGTAAGACTAAGATTATGAGCACATATAGATTACCAAAATAGTGAGTGTATGAATCATTGATTAGCATAAAACATTACTCATACTTAGAGGCATGCTTGGCAATCATACACAATTTTCTATAGACTATTTCATTGCATATAAGCAGATTAAGGTCAAGGCACGAAGATAAAACAGTGTTTAGGAAATTTGAAATTAAAATTAGACATTGTAGACAATCTTTCAGTGTATGCCTAATCAATTTTGACCATTTGAAACAAAATAACTAAGATGTTTGCTCTTGTGAAGTCATATAGTCAAACCATAATTTTGTAAATATTTAAAATATTTTTGAGCATTTTGAATTATTTTATTTTTTATTTTAGAATAAAATTAGCAAATTAAGAACAAAGTAATTTGAAATCGGAAAAAATAAACTGAGAAAATTCATTAGAAAAATACCAGAAATATTATAGAAAAATCAGAATTTCAATTTGGCCGAAAGAGCTAACGCCTGACGTTAACTTCTTAACGCCCAAATAGGCCACTATTTTGTAAGATTTTTGAAAAAAAAAATCTTTGAAATAGGTAGTATGTATATAGAACTTCTTAGTGTAGAAATTTCAGAGAATTTGGAAATGATTAGAAGGCTATTTAAGCATATTTTTGATGGTTTGAAAATGTTTTTATCTTTCATATTTTGATTTTTGATTTTTTTGCAAATGAAGGAGTAAATAAGGTGTAAACATATATAATGGTATACCAATAGATAGGCAACAAAGAAACTGTATTTATAGAGAAAAAGAGGAGCTAATGCCAGCGTTGAGTCCACTTTATATAAAAGCCCCAAATCCGAGTTCTTTTCTTATTCTCTCCATTTCAAACCATTTATCTTCCAGTTTCGTCGACTCCCCTTCTCAAATCTAGGTAAAATTTATGTTTTTCTTCTTATATTTTGTGATTATAGCATTTCTCTACCCCTAAATTGTAATCCTTTGAAGTATTAAAGTGTTTTATTATGATATATGATAGATCTAGGATTTTGAGATCAAGGGTTTCAAGTTTTGAGTTGAAGAATGGGTTTTTTTGAGATTCTTCTCAAAGGTGAGTTTTTGCTTTACCTTTTTAGTTGTTTGAGTTTAATTGGT
This sequence comes from Dactylorhiza incarnata, assembly GCA_033032865.1. Classification (NCBI taxonomy): domain Eukaryota; kingdom Viridiplantae; phylum Streptophyta; class Magnoliopsida; order Asparagales; family Orchidaceae; genus Dactylorhiza; species Dactylorhiza incarnata. The sequence continues at coordinate 1,626,169 of JAWHQI010000327.1, forward strand.
GATTTCCCATTTATTCCTTACTTTTTACAAAACTTTTGAGTTATATGTGTTAATGAAGGTCAACATTGTGAACTGGAGGTGATAGGAAGTTTCAAAGCATGCGCCTGGCGTTAACAATACGTCAGGTGTTGATTAAAATATTTTTTTGTTGATTTTCTGTTGTGTCAAAATGTGCAGGTTATGGCTTCTTCCAGTGCACATGGGGTTCGTGCCAGAAAGTCTTCGGCCCATCCACCATAAGAGTCTTATCAATCTTATGTGGGGATTGAAAAAGTGTCTGTTGGCGTAGGCATGGTGTTGCAAATAGACCTCCCCCATCATGCCCATATTCAGAACCTCCTGGCTGTATTAGGAGTGTTATCAGTGATGACTGACGACTGTTTTTCTACAGATTTTATTCGGTAAATCTATAACCATTTGTTTGATCCATCAGAAATAGAACTTCATGGAGGAGTGATGTCTATGATACAGTTTGAATTTGTTCAAATCACACATGAAGATCTACGGAATGAGTTTGGGTTAATAGAGAGTGAGAGTCGTCTAGATGTGGTTGAGAAGTATAGGGGTGAGCGAGACTGGACACCAATGAATCTGGTTTTGCATGGGAAGGAGACTAGAGAGCAAATTATAGATGTTTCTTCACTTAGGGAAGAAGCATTCATAATTCAAGATATTTTATGACACACTATAATGTTGAATTTTGGAGATACAAAGAAGATCACTACACAACTGAGTATTGTTACTTATCATATTATACAGGAAAAAATTTTTGATGTGGCAGAACTTTTACTCTCACAGATTCATTATACGTTTAAGTTGAAGGATCCAAGACGGTCTCGACTCAACACACTTCCCTTAGGAGGACTCATACAACGGGTGGTGATGGAGAAGTATGCATACATTGTCAGAAGTAACGATATTAATGATCTTGTCCCATAGCTTTATTCTACCAACCATTCGAGTTCCTCGGTCACGAGATGTACCATCATCTTCTCGACCACCCCTACGATGAGGAGTTTCACTCTGTGAGACAAATTCGGAGCATCAGGAGTCGTTCGAGGAATTCAAGGAGAACGCAACACGTCGAATGTCACAGATCGAGAAGATGGGGCGATATATGATCAGGGCCCTAAAGTTGAAATTGACACCTGCAGAGGAGAGGGATTGGGACGTTCCCGTGGAGGATCTGCCACGCCACTCAACACATCGGACTCGAAGGTCAAGAGATCCAGGAAGTTCAAGTACAGAGGAGACAGATTCTATTAGTGAGAGAAAAGAGTTTTAGGATGCTTACTGTTATGTGATAGTAGTTTTTAGCATTTGGACAATTTAGTCTAACGCCTGGCGTTACCACTTGCGCCCAGTGTTAGCTGTTATCATGCTTTTTTACCTTTTTCTTATTTTTATCTATTTTGTGAACTGTTTCTATGCCGTGTTCTAGTTTTTATTCAGGCTTTCATAGTTATAATTTTGATGCTTTTAAAAAAGGTTTTCACTTAATCTTTGGTGGATTTTATAATGTAAAAACTATCTATAATCTTTTTATAGACATTGGATCATAATAATGGCCTATTTAAAGATGTACTAGCATATCACTTTAGTTTTAAAGTTATTCAATGAATTGTAAGGATAAGTATTGGTATGACGTTTTATTTTATTAAAACCTTTTTTAATTATGAATTATGAATATGTATACTTTTTCTGTAAGGCAAGATATGATAGTTTCCTTTGTCGGATATTTGCAATGATGCACGTGAGTCTATAGTTTATCTTTGAGAGACATTAGTTGGACTTATCAATTTTGAGTGGATCTTGGACTTCCCGAGGTCTACCCTGTGAAGGGTTCGCACCGGTACTAGAAGATATGATGGGGTGACATCCCAAATCTCCCTTTCGCAAGATACATGAAAATAGAAAAATTAAGTTTAAAAAATAATTTTTGATAAGTTTATTGTTTTATAATTTTGTATTTGATTTTTCAAAGATCACACAAAGGCATACAGATAAAGATAGGTAGTAAAAAAATATTTTTAAAGATTGTCAAAATTTTAAGCAACACAGAATATTGGACATTCAAGCTAACGCTAGCGTTAGGTCTTAGCGCCTGCGTTAGCTCACAGAGAGTCCATATTTTACTCGTATAGCCTAGATTTTCTTCGATTTCACTTCCGATTTTGCTCAATTATGTTTGTGCAATGTAAGAGCTGTCTAATGAAGTGAAAAGCGAGAAGAAATCGCAAAAAATTGCGGAAAGTAAAATTTTAGATCATTGTCTTTAATAACCTTAATTCTTGAATTTTGCACAATCATTTAAGCTTAATATTATATGATATGTCAAAAAAAATGATTTAGCAAGACAAATATGCATGATTTTAGTGATAATAGATCGGTCATTTATAAATGAAAACTTGACTTCTACTTTTGATTCAATTTAATTTGTAAACTTCATTTAGGCTTTAGGGGACAAAGTCAAATTTCAAATATTATATTAGATGACCATGGCATGATGGCTAAAAATAAAACAAAAAAATGTTAAAGCATATCATGAAGTAGAAATTTGTATATTCTATTTTGAACGGATTCTACTCCATGCATTTGATGATACCTAATGAATTTGAGATTTAGGTATCCGAAGAGGACCAAGTGGGATGGTTCCTTTGGGTACTCAAATACATCGTGTATGCTTTTGGGAAGACAAGGATGAGTACCCATTCAATTGACTTTAGTGCGTCATTCTTACGTATGGGTCTCCATTCATACCTTGGAAGAACGTTCTTTTTATTTTTCAAATTTCCATTGTCATTAACTTGAATGTTTGGATAAAAATGACTTTTGAATTTATTATTTAAGGGAATTTGTTTGCGTTTAATTTTATGTTGGGAGAGGATTGATAGTGATGATAATGTTTTGGAATTTTATTTATAATCTTTTGATGTTTTTATTTCCTATGTTTGGCTTAGTCAAATTAAGAAAGTTCATATTTAACTTGCTTTTGAATTTTTCTTGAGATTGTGAATGCATGTTTTGTGAATTTTTCTTTATGATTTCTTTAAGCAAGTTATTTTTAGTTTCTAATTCATTATTCTTAATTTTGAGATTATGTCTAGTTTAATTATAAGCAGTTGTGCTATTTTTAAGAGTGATGACAATAGATTCAATATTAGTTTGATAGTCATTTCTTAATTCCTCAAATGTTTCATCCATCTCTTTAATTTCAATTTTATAGTTTTTACACATAGAACAATTGCTTTTTAGAGAAGAGTTTTCTAAACATAATTTTTTATTTTGTTCTTTTGCAAAAATAAACTCCTTTTCAAGTTCCTTGTAATTATCTTTTAAATCATTACAAGAGTTACAAGGTGAAGCAATTTTAACTAAAGAGAAAGAGTGAGAACTAAGAAATTAAAATTTTGATTTTACATTAACATTAGCTTTTAATCTTTTATTTTCTAAACATAATTTCTTATTAGCAATTTTCAATTTCTTCATTTTACGTTTAGCGATTTGTAGCATATTTAATGTGTAAACGTAATTTGTCACAAAAAGAGAAGACTTTGATTTTCTTACATTGCTATCGGAAGAGGCAAGATTTGAACAAATAGTTCCTTTGACATCTTTTTGACATTCCTCTTCAAAAGATAGGATTTCTTCTTCTCTTCCTCTTGATGTGCACTCCATCGATTGATTTTATTAACTTGAAGTATAAGATTACAAAATTTGATTTCTTATGACGCTAGAAATCGTAGGCGATAAAGTAAAATAATCTTTTTGTTTTCTATACCGACTCTTCTCACCAAGAACCAGTTGGCTTTAGCCTATCCTTCCCAGATACGGCCTCAAGCCGCTCTAGCCCTTCTATCCCCATAAAGGCCTCGAGCACCCCCTAGATCTACTCCCTAGACCCAGTCGCCAATACGAGGTGAATTTCTCCCTAAGTGCTACCCAGACCTAGTCGCTAACACGAGGTGAATTTACTTTACGATATTTATGAAAAGAGTTACAAAACAAAATACAAAATACAAATAAAAACTCCCTATGAAGAATTCTGGAGATGGCGAAGGCTCGCTGAATATTCTCGAAGTCGAAGCATGCGTTCTTTGCGTTGAGTAAGCCTTGATCTGAACCTCCTTGAATTCTTCTCTCGAATTTGTGTGGGAGACAATGGTCTGGAAAATACAACCCTCTCAGTGTTCCTGAAGTGCTGGAATAGGGCTCTCTTCGATCAGTAGTTGGAGAAGAAGTCCACCAATTTATAGGACTGGAGGCTAACGCCTGGTTCTCTTCGATCAGTAGTTGACCCAGTATGGAATTGTTTTGATGGCTCGGATCTTCAAAATGAGAAGGAGATCTTGCACTTTAGGAAACATTTATTTTAGGCAACCCTAACGCTGGCGTTGAGGTTAACGCTGGCGTTAGGTCAGATCATTCCTAAAGTATCCCTTCAATCACTGTTGCTTCCCTCCTTGCCAGAATCATCGAGAGTTAACGCCCAACATTAAGACCTAACGCCTGGCGTTAAACCTCTTTCATTTTCTCAGTGGCAAGCCATCTCGTCGATCATCTAAGCGGAAAGCCATCTCGTCGATCGTCAATGCCCAGCGTTAAGTCTTAACGCGCGCATGGCGTTAGACTACAATCATAATTTCTGCTTGTGGGCAGTGCCAGACCAATAATGCAGCAACCTAGTGTCATATCGGTTCAAACCTGCATGCTAAAAACACAATGGCAAACAAGATCAAATACAAGTAGGATTTCTCATTCTCAAATCAAAGAGATGTGGAAAACCATATTCCAACACTTAGGTCACGCCCGTAACCAAGAGCGTGATAGCTCAAAGATCAATTTTGCGCTTGTCCCGACGATCGGCTTACCGCCTCGTCGAATTTCCAAAGTCATGCCCGCGACCAAGGGCATGAAAGCTCAAAGACATATTTCACGCTTGTCACGACGATCGGCTTGTCATCTCGTCGAATTTCCAAAGTCACGCCCGTGACCTTGAGTCACGCCCGTGTTCCCCCAATCTGCCAGCAGGACACGCCCTAAAGCCACGACCCAGATGTTGCTGACATTTGCCACCCAAGGTCACGCCTGTGACACTTCAAGTCACGCCTGTGTGCAGACAATTTTCCGGTCAAACTATTCTAGAAGGCGGCTGAAGCGACCTCAATCGCACGCACAAAAGTCATTCCCTCGGTCACGGGCATGCCCGAGGGCGTGTAATCTTAAAACTTTCCCTATAAATAGAGGGGCTCGGCTGAAGCTAAAGATCCAAAATTTTAGAGTGTTTTATAGTTTTTAAGTAGTTTTGAGTGTATGTGAGTTATTTTATTCATTTAGGTTTTTATTTCTTTTGTAATTTTCGCTTTCCTAGTCTAGTTGTAATGCTTATTTTAGGAATAAAATACTTTGTTTTCTTATTTCCACATAGTTCTAAATAGTGCTTACAAGTAGTTTTTGAGTGATATTTCTAAACCCTATTTTGGGTTCTGAGTGTGTAATACTCTTTAAAGTTATAAAATTTCAGTGTTCAAGTTATTCTGTAACTGTTATTTCTAGTGTGTAAGTAATATATTATAATATTTTGAATTACTTTATGTTTCATATTTCAAGTCTTACTACCACCCCCATCCTGGATGAAAGGCTAAGAACTTTTTAGCGCTTGATTAAGATGGTTGGGACAGATACTATTTCTGCATTTTATAAGTCTTTTAATTTTCTTTGTTAAGCACGCTTATATCCGCTTAAAATATTAACATGTATTTTCTTATTACTAATGCCATCCCCATTTCGATGAGTGGCTAATTTCCTTTAGTGCACAATGTCGAAGAGCATTGGGACAAATAAATGGTTTTTTAAAAATAAAATATCTCTTTTTAAAATCAATTAACGAGCTTAAAGTTTACCCTAGAAAAACATTGAGTGAGACCATATAATCGGTGTATGGTTTTTATTTTCGTTTCTGTACACTAGTTAGTCGAGTGGCTCATGCGTTTGGATTGATCGCTCATGGGTAAAGAGAAATGCGTTCTACCCTCGAGAGAGGATGAGGTAAGTCTCCTGAATTGGAAAAAATATCCAATAGAGGGGTTCACAATATAAAGCGAGTATTAAGGAGATTCGATTAAAGAACGAGAGTTCGGTCGAATATTTTTAATCTCAGGTGGGCGTACCCTCGAGAGAGGTGTGTACATACTTATGGAACCTCCACGGCCAAGCCGTTCTAATGTTTTGAAAAACTAGATCTTTTACTTCTTAAAAAGCTATTTTTCTCTCAAGGCAATTCGACATCGGGCGTTATCTTCATCATCATTTAAAACTCTAATTATACGTATATTATCGCTCTCTTAATTTTATAAATCAAATCAAAAACTTATTCTGATAAAATAATAGTCCATTCTGATAGTTTATATAGGTGTAGTCAAACAATAATACCTAGAGGGGGGTGCATAGGTTTTACTTATTTTCTTTGTTTAAACCTAGTGTTTCTAGCTGCAGAAAACACAATCACAGAAAGCACACAAGGATGCATAGAGGTTCCTCAAGACCGGGTGTCTTGAGTAGTCCTCTTTCCCCCTTCACCTTTCTAACAGTGAGTTAGACAAAACCACAAACTCCAATCTCGGCTCCTTGAGCTTACACCACAAGTTCCTCAAAACTTCTCAGATCAATAGTGATCCTACCTCAGGCACAGCAGCCCTACACTCAAGCACAGCAGCCCTACACTCAAGCTCAACAGCCCTACCCCTCAGGCTCAACAGCCCTACACCACAGGCTCAACAGCCCTACAGCTCAGAGTTATGTAACTCCTACCACTCAGAAATCCCACAGATTTCTTACCTCAGACCTATCAAGAAGTCCTACCACTCAAGCTATCAACACAGCTTTACACACAGGCTCAACAGCCTTTCACTCAGGCAACAATGCCTTACAAAGATATAATAGAGTTTGAGCTATATACAAAAGACAAAAGGTTTACTCTTAGGTCTTCTGAATTCTTTCTTCAGATCTGAAAATAGCAGCTTCAGATATGTATCCCCTTGATCTTCTCCTTCAACAAAGCAGAAGATCAACTTGCCCTTCTTGAGTTTGTACATGAAGAGCTATCTAATCTTCCTTAAAAGATTAACTTCAGCTGCAGAGAACAACTTCAACTGGCTGAAACGTGAATGCTCGATTTCAGCGTGCAGCAAAAGCTTCTTAATCGAACAGTGCTTTTTGTTGTGCCCTAGCTTGTTCTTTTATACCTCCAGAAGGCTTCAACGGCTATATCGATCCTCCTGACATAGTATGGGACAGATTGGACTTGCTTTTCCCTCTCAATTGTCATTTGCGCCAAAAGCAGATTCCGTCAACACATTTGGATCTGTCTCAGCGGTTGGGCTGAGACAGCATCCAGTCTTAGCGGTTGGGCTGAGACAGCATCCAGTCTCAGCGGTTGGGCTGAGACAGCTTCCAGTCTCAGCGACAGCTCCAGTCCCCTTCTCAGCGGTTGCTCCAGTCTCCTTCTCAGTGGATTCGCTGAGACAGCTCCTCGTCTCAGCGGTTCTGACCCATCGTCTCAGCGGTTATGCTGAGACAGATCTTCATCTCATTGTAGATGATTTCTTCTTATCTAAGGCCATGTTTGGCCTTTCCTTTTGAGTCACCTGTGCCTGTATATCCTACACAAGTATAGTTTTGTTAAATACAATATGTCCTTAGCATTGAGAGTGATGCCTCTTCAAATCAAGGTAATATTGAGGACAATATACCCAACAATCTCCCCCTATTTGAAGAAGGCAGAACATCCCCAATGCTAAGGTCCATTAATAATAAAAATCTTATCACAGAAAAAAAATGATCTGTGTAGCACAGGATCTAACACCCTAAGCATAAGCATTTGCAATGGCCCTTTATCCCCTTTCTCCAGCATTGGTACTGGCCCTATCTCCCCCTTTCTGGCTTTTTCAACCTTAACTTGCTATGGATAGAGGGACAATAGCTGTAGATCCCTTTGGATCAATCTATAGGCTAACCTATACAGTCTGAGCATTTGCCAACTCCCCCTCAACCTGAGCAGGGAATTTACTCCCCCTCAATTGGAGAGCTATTTTCTGTAATAGCTGATCCATTTTAATTTGAACATCCCATTTAAGCTACTGAATACTAAAGAGAATAAATATAGAGTACATATATCAATAGTAGCAAACACAATATTATGATCAGAATATGAAATATCATTTCACTTTAAATGTTCAGTACAGATATATAAAAGAAAATTTAACTTATAGTTGTACATTCAATCCAAAAAAAAGTCAAGGCTTGTTTTTCTAAGATTGACCCTTAGAAGAGCTTTCTCCATCTGTAGATTTTCTTTTCCTAGTTTCAGCAGCAGCCTTGATCTTCTCCTTTACTTTGAAGTACAAAAGTGGCTTGGGAAGATATCTGGAGGGAATTCTTAAAGGAGTTTCCCTTCTTACCATGTTTTCTTTGAGAATCCTTTCCCTTAAAGATTCCCTTTCAAGGTGTTTGATCCACTCAGCAGCTGAATAGACATGGTCAATGTCCTTCATTGGATTTCCATGGCTCACCCAGGTATTGACAACAATTGTGTCCAACTCCAGATCGTCATCTTCATGGAGTGGATCCTCTAATCTTTCCATTCTTTTCTGTGTCATGTATTCTTCAGTAGTTTGAATACCCTCTACCCTTCTCCTCTTTGCTGCTCTCTCATTAGTAATCAGATTTGATTGACTTTGGAAGTCAAAGTCTTCAACTCTGCTAGGGTTCAAGATTGGCAGATTCAAAGCAATTCTTGTTCCTTGCAGCACCTTTAAGCTTGAGTCCCATTGATTATCAGTGACCTTTTTGGCCATGGTAAGGATATTTTCTTGAATAACACTGGAAGCATTGTTGACCACTTCCACCATTTTCTTGCTGGCTTCTTCTTGATTGGAGAGTATCAGTTTGTGGGAGGACTCTATGTTGTTATACAGTTGTATGTGAGCTCCTTTCAGCTTAGCATGTAGATTGAGTATCTTCTCCTCTCCTTCTTTGTTATGTTCCACTATCTTCTTCTCAATTTCAGAGTGTTGATCCAATATGGATTGAGAGAGAGTTTGTAAGGAGCTGTCCACATCATCTAAAATATATTCCTTTGCCTTGTCAATGTGGGACTTGACTTGGCTGCTTGATGTGTTGACCACTTGTGCCATCCTTGTAACTGCATTCTCCCAGACATTTTGGTTTTTATAAAGATGATTCTTTGCATATGTGATGTCCTTTGTTGAATCCCCTTGATGGTCTGCAATATCCTTCAGAACTGTGTGCTGGGCAGCAACAGTATTTTTGGCCATTTCAAACCATCTTGTCATCTGCAGAAGGATATGATCTGATGCAGTTTTGACATCATTAACCTGGGAATTGAGCTCAGTTCTCACTTCAGCCACTCTTGAGTCCATTCTCTGCTCACTGGCCTGAATCTCCTGAGTCAATGCAACTCTTGTTGTATGCAATTCATTCCTTATCTGGGCAGATACATCATGAACCTTTTCAGCAACAATCTCTTTCATAGACAGCATATGACCCTCAATCATTGTTTGTATTGAGTTTATCAGGTCAGATGTGTCCAGAACAGCAACTGGCCTTTCCTGGGGTAATTCCTTTTCAAACATCTCTTCAGCTCCACTTTGAGCATTAGCTCTCCCATCATCAGGGATCTGCTCCCCCTCAAATGGGGCATTAGGTGTACCTTGTAGATTTGGAGGGATTGATTCCTGTTCATGTCCCCCCCCCCCCCCCCCCCCCCCCCCCCCCCCACTAGCATGCCCACCTTCTCCTTCATAGGCTGGGCTATGCTCCCCCTCACTTGGGGCATCCTTAGGAGGAGAATTTTGTCTAAGGTCACCTGAAAAATGATTGATGAATTAGACACCTAGACTATACTATAGATAGAGAAAAGAGGACTAACTGAAATCCTAATTTACCATGGATAGGTGAGTTGAGAAACTCATCTTCAGCTTGATGAACAGCTGGATCAGCATTCATCTGGGTTGGCTCAGGATTGGGCACAACATTTCCTTGGGGCTCCTCATTTGTCCTGGGGACCTCTTCATTATCAATGTTCATTGGGTTGCTGCCAGATCTATGATCAGACCCATGACTATCTTCATTTTCAGACCCATTTGACTTTGAGGATGAGTCTGATTTGTGCTGAGATGAATCTTTCTTCTTTTCCTTTGCCACAGATGGCTGGCTCAAGGGAGAACTCTGGAGAATCTATCCAGAGTCTTAATGTCCATTCTTTTGAGATAATGGAGATTTGACCCCTTTGAGTTTGCAAAGGTCTCTGAATGACTATTCTGTAGATATAGAGATAGTATTCTTCCCATATTGGGGGCTTGTAGAGATTCCTTTATCCTTTGAAAGATAACTTCTCCCCATGAGGTTCTCTTGGACAGAATTATTCTAGTCATTAATTCAAACATGAACTGTGAGACAGTGTCATGTGAACCAGGCTTGCATAGGATAGCTTTGCCCACTATATCAGACAACAGCTTCCCATGTTGATTGAAGAACTTCCTCCTTAGACAACTGGTTTTAGTATCACTGTATCCTGTCCACTTTAGGGCAGTCCTCTTATCCTTTTCAGATATTTCCTCCTCTTCAGTTTTACTGCAGGGAGTTAATTTCAACCCCTTCTCCAACCTTTTAGCTGTAATCTTTATCTTCTCACTTCCTATCTTGGACTTCAGGATGGTTTTGGAAGGAGATAATTTGACATTGTTGAACCATTCTAGAACTTCAGTTTTGAGAATGCAGCACAGTTCAGACATCATGTGCTCCAGGCCTTGAGCTTCCATTAGATGAATCACGTGTCGTATTTCTTCTGAGGCATGAGAGAATCCATCTCTTACGATTTCATAGCCCTCCAGGAGATCTTTTGAGTTTTTTGGCGCCATGGAATCAGAAAATCGAGGCGTTGAGACGGGAGAGAAGATGAATCGTCTCGACGGCTAAGGGTTTGGCTTTGTGGTGTGTTTTAGGTTACACTGTATCTATTTATAGAATTTTAGTTTTGTTTTAAATAACCCTGGGCTTTTTAGACTTAATTACCTTATTGTGTTAAGGAGTTTTTGGGTTAATTATCAGATTTCATATTGAACATACCCCATCTCAGCGGTTTAGCTGAGACGGAGACCTAGGCCGCTGGGATAGTGAACTGTCAACCGCTGGGACAGTTTCCTCATCTCAGCGGTTCAGCTGGGATTTTTCTCAGCTGATTCAGCTGAACATACTCCTGCATTTTAGCTGATCATAGGGTTTAGACCTAATGTAGATATTTTGGATTAAGATGGGTCCTAGTCATGTCACTAAGTTGTAGTGTACAGTAATGTAAAGTTTGATAATTCACCATTCATAATCAACAATAGTGACAGCTATTACTCATACATTTAGGACTATTCTATACTAAGCATGCCAAGATCAATTTTGAAAGCATTGAATTTACATTCATCCAGTGGCTTTGTAAAGATATCAGCTACTTGTTTGTCAGTGGGGACAAATTCAAGACAGATGTCTTTACACTCTACATGTTCTCTAATAAAATGATATTTAATCTCTATGTGCTTAGTCCTGCTATGAGAGACAGGATTTTTAGCAATAGATATTGCACTGGATGAATCACAATACAAAGGAGATTGCCTTACCTTGAGGTTGTAATCCTCCATCTGATGCTGTGTCCAAAGGAGTTGTGCACAACAGCTACCTGCAGTAATGTATTTAGACTCAGCTGTGGATATTGCCACACTAGTTTGTTTCTTGCTGCTCCAAGATATTAATCTTCTCCCTAGGAATTGACAAGTACCACTTGTACTCTTCCTGTCTTCTTTGCAACCTGCAAAATCTGCATCTGAAAAGCCTGTTAGTTCAAAGTCATTGTTCTTAGGGTACCACAGGCCAAGATACAAGCTGCCCTTAAGGTATCTCAATATCCTCTTCACAGAGGTGTAGTGAGATTCCTTAGGACAGGCTTGATACCTAGCACAAACACATGTAGCATACATAATGTCTGGCCTACTAGCAGTCAAGTATAATAGGGATCCAATGATGCATCTGTACATGGACTCATCAAAGGCCTTTCCCTTTTCATCCTTGTCTAATGATACATTAGACCCCATGGGTGTTCTCATGGTGGAGGCTGATTCCATCCCAAATTTCTTGATGAGCTCCTTATTGTACTTGGTCTGGGAGATGAAAATTCCATCATCAGACTGTTTCACTTGGAGCCCAAGGAAATATTTGAGCTCACCCATACTGCTCATTTCAAACTCCCCCTGCATTAGATTGGTAAATCTCTTGCAGAGGTTGTCGTCAGTAGACCCAAAGATTATGTCATCAACATAGATTTGGACTAAGAGACACTTGCCCCTTGTTTCCCTAAGAAACAATGTGCTATCAATCTTTCCCCTCATGAACTTGTTCTTGAGGAGAAAGTTGGACAAAGTCTCATACCAAGCTCTTGGAGCTTGCTTGAGACCATATAATGCTTTCCTAAGAAGGTAAACATGAGAAGTTAGAGTTGGATGCACAAAACCGGAAGGTTGTTTAACATATACCTCTTCCTTCAAGTCTCCATTGAGGAAGGCTGATTTGACATCCATCTGGTAGACTTTGAACCCCTTGTGGGCAGCATAGGCAAGGAATAGCCTAATTGCTTCCAACCGTGCAACTGATGCAAAGGTTTGATAAAAGTCTATACATTCCTCTTGCCTGTATCCTTTGGCTACTAATCTGGCCTTGTTCTTGATGATTGTACCATTCTCATCAAGCTTGTTCCTGTATACCCATTTGGTGCCAATCACATTGTGTCCCTGAGGTCTTGGCACCAGCTTCCATACTTTGCATCTTTTGAATTGTAGGAGCTCTTCTGCATGGCTTCAATCCAGAAGGTGTCTTGGCTGGCCTCTTCAAACTTCTTGGGCTCCATTTGAGAAAGGAAGCTCAAGAATAGTGCTTCATTATGAGCTCTGCTTCTTGTTAATATGCCTTGGGTATGATCTCCAATTATTAGATCTCTTGGATGATCTCTCAGGTGCCTTGCAGCAGCAGGAAGAGGGTCCTCTGGTGGCTGTGTTTGTTCCATTGGTACAGCTATGACTTCATCTTGTACCTCTTCTTCTTCAGGAATTGCAGCAGCTGTCTGTGTGTTGCTGCTGCTGGGCTTGTCTTGGACAGTCAGCTCATGCATCCCTTCTTCATTTCCTATCACAATAGAAGAACTAGACCATTCTTTGTAGAGAAGGCTGGTCTCATCAAATACAGCATGCATAGATTCTTCTACAACATGGGTTTTCTTGTTATAAACTCTATAAGCTCTACTATGTGAGCTATATCCAACAAGAACCCCCACATTGCATTTTTCTGCAAACTTTGTTAATTGAGATTTTCCATTATTTAGAATGTAGCATTTGTAACCAAAGATTCTAAAGTAGGAAATTGTAGGTTGTTTTCCTTTCAGAATCTCATAAGGGGTTTTCCAAGGACCTTATTGATGGAGGCTCTATCGAAAACATGACAGGTTGTATTGACTGCCTCAGCCCAGAAGTATTCTGGGAGTGAGGAGTCACTAAGCAATGTTCTCCCAGCTTCTATCAAGGTCCTATTCCTCCTCTCAGCCACACCATTTTGTTGTGGAGTCCTTGGGGAGGAGAACTCTTGGGTGATACCAAATTCTTGACAAAATTTTGTCATGGCTTCAGATTGAAATTCTGTACTATGGTCAATTCTAGTCCTGACCACATTACATAGTAGATCATTCTGAATAGCCTTGACATAATTTATAAAGACATGTAAGGTATCTGACTTCTTCTTAAGGAAGAATACCCATGTACACTTTGAATGACCATCTACAATTACCAAGGTATACAACTTCCCACCTAGGCTCTGAATTGGCAAAGGAGCAAACAAGTCCATGTGCAATAGGTATAAACACCTTTCAGTATCCTTGGGGCCAATACTTTTAAGGGTGGTCCTAGTTTGCTTACCCATTTGGCAAGCATGACAGGGACCACTTTTAACACATTTTAGTTTAGGACCATTTCTAACAAGGTTTTTAGAAAATAATATATACATTGTCTTATAGTTAATGTGGGCAAGTCTCTTGTGCCATTGGACACAAAGAGACTCACGTTCATTAGCTACAAGACATACATAAGAGATAGAATAATTACAAATGAAGTCTAACAAATAAACATTTCCACTCCTAGTGCCTGAGAGAATGGTCTCCAAGTCATTAGACTTTTTGATCAAGCACTTGTCATTGTGGAATTCAATGATATAGCCTAAGTCACATAGTTGGCTTATGCTTACAAGGTTGTGTTGCAACCCTTCAACATAAGCTACCCTTGTGATTGAGACTATCCCATTTGAAATCAGACCATATCCCTTGGTAACTCCCTTTTCAGATCCACCAAAGATAACTTTGGGTCCATTCTTCACTAGATGGTAATCCTTTAGAAGATCCTTAGTTCCTGTCATGTGCCTTGAGCACCCACTGTCCAAGTACCATATTTGGTTGAGACTGGTACTTGAACTAACCTGCAACATAGAGTTTAATGTACCTTAGGATCCCAACTGATTTTGGGTCCTAGGTTCATGTTAACACCATAGGGAATATTCCTAGAAAGGGCTGGTTTGGCTTGAGATTCTATCTTTGCCTTTGGCACATTGGGGTTGTGCCAACAATCAATTGCAAAGTATCCCACTTTGCCACAGCACCAACATTCATGAATGTTGTATCTTCTCTTCTGGGCATTTTTTGAGGATTGTGCAGCACAATCCTTATGTCCAGGAATAGATACAGCAGCATACTTTCTGTTCCTCTCAGCAATGATTTGACTGAATGTCATTCTGTGTGCTGTCTTGATGCTCTTTGTCCTAATGGCATCAGCTTGCAATGGCTTGGCAGCCATGCAAGATGTGATGGCATCTGACACTGAGCACTCAGACATGTTTGCAGATTTGGCAGCAGTCATTTTCTTGACTGATTTGACCTTAGAAGGGCTTGCCTTCTTATTCATGAGTGATGTGGCTGAAGTACCAAAAACAAATGGTCCATGTTGGGCCATCTGAATTTCCTCATGGGGAGCCTTCATGGCACTCAATCCCATTCCCTTTCTTCCACTATATGAAGGAGCATTTTCCCTCCTATAGCACTTCTCATTCTTCCAGTGACCATAAATGCTTTCATGGTCATACCTGTTGGAGGGAAGTATTACCTTTTGAAAGGTGAGTTGAGGCTTAGCTTTCTCCTTGCTCTTTACTCCACTCCCTTCTCCTACTTCCATTTTATTGAACCCTAATCCTCTCCTATTGGTTTGAAAGGAGAAGGTGTCAATAATAGGTAGCACAAATTTGGGCTTGGAGAATTGAGCCACCAGCATCCTCTCCTTGAGGAGCTTTTCTTCAAGATCCTTAATGATCTTGTTCTTGTGGCTTATGGTGCCCACATGGATGATTGACATTCCCTTTAGCTTGCCAATCTCCTTGCTCATTAGAGCTAGCTGGGTAGCATGTTCAATGCACTCATATTTTGATTGCTTTAGGGAATTAATTTCTTGGGCTTGCCTCTTGGCTAGCTTTTTGCTCTTTTTCAGAGCTTCCAGGAGTGCACCATACCTATCAATCAATTGATTGACATCCTCCTCAAAATCTGATTCACTTCCAACTTTAGATGGAGGAGATTCAGATTCTGGACCTGTTTCATAATCAGAAGAAGAAATGCAGTGTATTAATACCTGCTCATGTTCTGAATTGCTGTGGTTGTCCTCATTTTCAGTTATAGCCATCAGCCCATGGTCTTCTAGAGAGACCTCATCCTCCTCTACATCACTATCTGAATGTGATAGAGGGGTCCTGATTCCTATCCTGGCAGTAGGACAGTCTTCTTCCTCCTGATTAGCAAACAACCCCAAGTAGGCTTCCTCCTCACCATCTGAATCTGAAGATAAAGATTCAGATTCACTCCAGCTCTTGCCTTTCTTAGCTAGGAAGGATTTTTCTCCCTTCCTCTCCTTCTGGTGATGAGGCTTCTTGTCACCTCTTTCCTTTCTCTTGACTGGGCAGTCAGCAATGACATGTCCAGGCTTACTACAGTAATTGCAAATTATGTTAGTTGAAACATGTTTACTAGTTTTAGAGTCATACCTGTCCCCTTTGGGATGTTGCCTCTCAGATCTGTAATGATCCTTCTTGGGATGAGAAGAGGAGGAAGGTTTGTTCTTCCATTGTTTCCTCTTGATCATCTTCTTGAACTGCCTTGTGAAGGAAGCAAACTCCTCATTAGAAGAGGAGCTGTCTGATTTGCTGCTCTCAGATTTTTCAGATTCAGCAGCCTTTCTTGGAGGTGACTGCACTCTAACCTTGTTCCTCTTAGAGCTTTCGGCTTTGAGAGCAACAGATCTCTCCCTTGTGTGAGCCCTGGAGGAAGAGTCCTCCTCCTTTCTTGCAGAAAGCTGCATCTCATATGAGAGCAGTTTCCCAAACAGTGTATGGGTGGGGGTTTCTCCAAGTCTTGCCCCTTCCCTGATTGCACAGATTTTAGTGTCCCATTCTCTAGTTAGAGATCTAAGGAACTTGTCATTAAGTTCATAATCTGTGAACACCATTCCATAGGTTCTTAGTTCTTTTACAATCCTAAAGAACCTTTCATAGCACATGGAGATATTCTCCTGACTCAGCTGTCTGAAGGCTTCATACTCCTGATTGAGGAGTGACTTTCTATCATCCCTTACTTCAGCTGTTCCCTCCATATAGACAACCAATGTGTCCCACATTTCCTTGGCAGTTTGGCAGTGTACCAAGTTCTAAAATGTAGTGTCATCAATGGCATTTACTATTATGTTTTGGGCTCTCTTGTCCAGAGTGTACAGTGCTATCTCATCATTGGTCAGTTCAGAAAATACCTTAAGTACTTTTCTAGTAGGGTCAATAGTTGAGACTTTCTCAAAGGTATAAGGACCATTTTTGACAGTCAAAAAGATCCTTGGGTCTGATGCTTCCATGAATAGCCTTACCCTTTGCTTCCATATGCCAAAGTTTTCTTTGGAGCATATAGGCAACTTCATTGACCCCAACTCCTTCTTCATTCCACTGTTGGCCATTTGATTTCAGATTTGACTACTCCTGTATAGGATCTGATCAGACTGTTAAGTCCATTTGATCAACCTCCCTCTGATACCACTTGATAGTTAATATAGGTGTAGTCAAACAATAATACCTAGAGGGGGGGGGGGTGAATAGGTTTTACTTATTTTCTTTGTTTAAACCTAGTGTTTCTAGCTGCAGAAAACACAATCACAGAAAGCACACAAGGATGTATAGAGGTTCCTCAAGACCGAATGTCTTCAGTAGTCCTCTTTCCCCCTTCACCTTTCTAACAGTGAGTTAGACAAGGCCACAAACTCCAATCTCGGCTCCTTGAGCTTACACCACAAGTTCCTCAGAACTTCTCAGATCAATAGTGATCCTACCTCAGGCACAGCAGCCCTACACTCAGGCTCAACAGCCCTACACTCAGGCTCAACAGCCCTAGCCCTCAGGCTCAACAGCCCTACACCTCAGGCTCAACAGCCCTACAGCTCAGAGTTATGTAACTCCTATCACTCAGAAATCCCACAGATTTCCTACCTCAGACCTATCAAGAAGTCCTACCACTCAAGCTGTCAACACAGCTTTACACACAGGCTCAACAG
This sequence comes from Dactylorhiza incarnata, assembly GCA_033032865.1. Lineage (NCBI taxonomy): Eukaryota > Viridiplantae > Streptophyta > Magnoliopsida > Asparagales > Orchidaceae > Dactylorhiza > Dactylorhiza incarnata. The sequence continues at coordinate 1,643,901 of JAWHQI010000327.1, forward strand.
CCTTTCACTCAGGCAATAATGCCTTACAAAGATATAATAGAGTTTGAGCTAGATACAAAAGACAAAAGGTTTACTCTTAGGTCTTCTGAATCCTTTCTTCAGATCTAAAAACAGCAGCTTCAGATATGTATCACCTTGATCTTCTCCTTCAACAAAGCAGAAGATCAACTTGCCCTTCTTGAGTTTGTACAGGAAAGAGCTATCTAATCTTCCTTAGAAGATTAACTTCAGCTGCAGAGAACATCTTCAACTGGCTGAAACGTGAATGCTCGATTGCGGCGTGCAGCAAAAGCTTCTTAATCGAACAGTGCTTGTTGTTGTGCCCTAGCTTGTTCTTTTATACCTCCATAAGGCTTCAACGGCTGTATCGATCCTCCTGACACAGTATGGGGCAGATTGGACTTGCTTTTCCCTCTCAATTGTCATTTACGCCAAAAGCAGATCCCGTCGACACATTTGGATCTGTCTCAGCGGTTGGGCTGAGACAGCATCCAGTCTCAGCGGTTGGGCTGAGACAGCTTCCAGTCTCAGCGGCAGCTCCAGTCCCCTTCTCAGCGGTTGCTCCAGTCTCCTTCTTAGTGGATCCGCTGAAACGGCTCCTCATCTCAGCGGTTCTGACCCATCGTCTCAGCGGTTATGCTGAGACAGATCTTCATCTCCTTATAGATGATTTCTTCTTATCTAAGGCCATGTTTGGCCCTTCCTTTTGAGTCACCTATTCCTGCATATCCTACACAAGTATAGTTTTGTTAAATACAATATGTCCTTAGCATTGAGAGTGATGCCTCTTCAAATCAAGGTAATATTGAGGACAATATACCCAACACATTCCTTATAAGTAAGAATAATCAATATGATCCGTGGAAATATACGACCTTGATATTTTCTAAACAAAATATTATATATTATACGTGATAAGGTATACTTGCCTTTATCGAAGATTAGTTTGGATATTAAATAAACAAAATCTTTTTAACCCCAAATCCAAATTTAACCATCAAGCACGTGAGTCCCTACTGAGTCTCGAGCTCCCATTTTGCACTGAAACAATGTCTTGGATGTGTCAAACCTCTCTTGTCGAGCTTGCCCCTCAAACATTTTCTTGAGGTGCCTGATTATCTCATAACCACGCATGCTTTCGCGTTGCTTCTGAAGCTCAGAGGACATGGTAGCAAGCATAAGGCACTTCACATCCAGGGTATCGTCTTGATACTTCTTATAAGCATCTTTGTCTGCTCGAGGAGCATTTCTAATCGGCTCTGTGGGGGCTTCCCCTTCCAAGACATAGAGCTTGCGCTCTTGCTTGAGGACAATCCTCAGGTTCCTATACAAGTCAAGGAAGTTTGTCCCGTTGAGCTTGTCCTTCTCAAGGATGGCTCTCAGGGACAGAGTGGAGTGTGATGTGCTTGCCATGAAAATTCTATAATAAATTTGCAAAAACATTTTAGTACTATATTTCAAAATACATTTTATTTTAATAAGGACTTTTATTAAAAGCTCTCACTATTTTACTCAAATTGATAACCCTTAATATCAAGTCAGAGAGTTTATTCGAGCTACCCTCTTAGTGGATAAGATCTGTATTTCACTGCCATCATAAGTCAGCTTTGGCTGATCACCCATAAAGTGGCTATTTAGTTAGACAACATTTGCCAATTGCATCACTATGTAACTCTTGTATGGTTGGTGAATAACTCTTTATTCACATCCATCATATGGTGCATGCCAACCCTATGCCTCTAGGCACTCAACCTTTGAGATCACCTAGTTAAGTTGGACCCGATGTCGACAGTGGGATATCACAATTATCCGCTCACACCCTTACGAAGATAGATTAATGCACCTTGCTTTGGCAAGCCCACATTTCATCGATCGAGGCAGGAAGAGTGTCATTCATCGGAAAGCATTTGAATACTTAATATTTATTTTAAGGGATTTTCATGATATTTGATCAACAATTAACCCTGATTAACATTTAATCAATGTACACACTTTTTCACAATCATGAAACAAACAACAAGCATAACCCAGATACATTCTAGATGCACAAAACATCAACATTTGATCACATGGACTAAACCTGAATATTTAGAACATTTCTAAATCTTCAGATTTACATGTACCAGATGCTAGCACAAGCAAACACCCTTTATAACAGTAGACAGGCTCGTCTCTCTATGCCTTTAGTTTCATAAACTAACATAGAGATAGAGGGTTACTGCAAAAGGGAACAATTTTTGAAACATGGAAATAGTAGTTACCTCCCTCTGATACCACTGTTGGGTTTTCCTCAAGGGTACGGTATATACATCAAATTGTGCGCTGCAGAATATATGAGGACAACCCAAATGAATAAATGGATCTTGCTAGAACCATGAATCAATAAATTGTAGCAATAATAAAATTACCTTTGCGAAGTTGAATCAACACTCAACTGGATGCCCCAAGAAAAATCTTCTTTGAAATCGGAATCTTATTCCGAGTTCTTCCTTTATGCTTCCTTCGATTTTGTCAAGATCTAGTGCAGAAATAAATCCACACCTCTATAGAAGTCCACACGAGCGTCGAAGAACCCCATCACCTTGTCACACAAGATCTAGGTCGGAGAATGAGAAGGTCGCCTGCATGCGTCCCCCAAGGATTACCAGATTCGTACATGGGAGAAGCGGCAACGGCAGTCGGTTGAGCGGCGGGAACGAAGAGGAACAGAATGCTTCCTTCTCTTTCAAGATCGCAAACTCTTACGCAGAGTTTAGGATGACAGAGAAGATCTAATCCTACGCCCTCTGGAAACCTAAATCTGGCCTATTTGTACTCGTAGATATAAAGCAGATAAAGTCCAGCTATCCGCAGACCCAAAATAGGAGTTAAAAGGAAATTCGGCATGAACAGATTTATCGAGTCATTGCGACGAATTCGTCGAAACACTTTCTACGGGTTCGTCGAGACATCAGGATAACTCTCTAAACGTCACGATGAATTCGTCGAAACCTTTTTCAACAGATTTGTCGAAACACCATGACGAATCGTCGAGTCCCACTCGATGAATACAGGTTCGTTAAGACATCACGATGATTCATCGAGTCCCACTCGACGAATTTGGATCGTCGAGATATCTCAATCACTCGAAATGTCACGACGAATTCATCAAAACCCTTTCGACAAATTCGTCAAGATATTACGACAAATCGTCGAGTCATCACGATATCAATCGACGAATCATCGAGTCATCACTTTGACTCTCGACAAAATTGTTGAGATATCTTTATGACACTGATCAAAAGTTGATATTCACAATATCTCCTTGTGATCCCGACGACATGCTCCATACAATAGACACTATATCGAAGAGAAACTAATCGAACCACCAATACTCCAATTAGTCTTAGAATTGGTCCTTCACTCATATCCCATATGAGCAAGACCAGGACAATGTTTTTCTCCAATTTCTCCAAACGTACTTATGTGTGACTAACCAAGGACGTGTACTTCCCTCTTGGGTTTCCCTTGGAATCTCTCGGATTGCCCTTTTTGGGTGATCTTCCACCATCCTTTCCGCCTTTTTGTATTTTTTTTTGTAATTTCCTTCTTTAATGTTTTGTAATTTTATTTTTAGTGTAATTGTCTTTTATTTCTTGTAATCTCTTTTAATATAGCAATAAATAAGTTTAATTTTTTATTTCGTGCATTTTCAATTCTGTCATTTCTATTTCGCAACGTAATTTCAATTGTGCAATTTCCTTTCTGTCATGCAATTTTTATTCCTAGCTTAGCTTTGATTTCTGCAATTTCAATTCCTGCATTTTTTCTTTCTTAGCTAAGTTTATTTATTGTCGTAATATTGTTTTTTTTTTGCTTTGATTCGAAATTATTCGACGTTGTAATTTTCGTTCTTTTTCTTTTAATATAGCAATAAATAAGTTCAATGTTTACTTTCGTTTCAAAGCAATTTTTCGTTTTGGTAATTTTTGTTCTCGCAATTTCTGCTTTCGTTATATTCCTCTTTCGTTATTTTCCGCTTTCGTTATTTTCCATCTTCATCATTTTCCGTTTTTGTCATTTTATGTTTTCGTTTAGTTTATGTTTACGTTTATTTCTGTTTTTGTTTTTGTTTTATTAATAGTTTATGCATTTCCATTAATAGCATAGTTTTCCTTATTGTCACGCATTTATTTCCAGTCTACCCGTTTAGGTAGAACTCGCTCACACATTTATTTCCCGTCTACCTGTTTGAGTTGAACTCTCTCACGCATTTATTTCCCCTCTACCTATTCACGTAGAGATTGCACTTCTGTCTTTCATTATGCAATTTCAATATCCTGCTTTTTATTATGCAATTTCAATTCTGTAATTCCAAATTTCTTTAATTCACTCAAACCATCGATAGAACAATAGTGCGTTTTCTCGAAGTAGAAGTACTCAACAGACCCGGATCTAATTACGACCTTGATAATTTTCTAAGAATATCCTATATTATACGTGATAATGTATACTTGCCTTTATCGAATGAGTAGTTTGGATAAACGATACAAAAACTCCGCAGGAAGCTTTTCCTCTCCAATTTCTTATTTTCTCTTTTTTTTATAAAGTTTTCGGCACCACCGCCGCGGCGTAATCGTCGATATTCCAAAAGAAGGAAAGACCATTACTTCTATTCATCGAAGTAGGATAATGGTTAGTTTCATGAAGTATGAGCACTCACGAGATGCCTCGAAAGCTCCTGCTGAATTCTATCATCATCAACAAAACCTTTTCCTGCGGCGGAACCTAATTTAATTCATCAAGTTTTTGGCGCCGTTGTCGGGAATTTTTGTTGATATTTTGAAAAGAAAAAAATGCTATTGATTTTATCCATATCTTTTTTCCTTTAAAAAACAAACAAAAAATTTAAAAACCCCACGAACACAAAAAATATTTCATTCCTTATTTTATAAAGTTTAAGAAATCCAAAAAAAAATCACAAAAAATGAAAAAACTTTAAAAAGCTCACACACAAAAAGTCTCTTTCTTTTGCTTTGTTTTATTTTGTATAATTTTATATTTATAAAAAAGGGTTGCACCATCTTTTCGTAAGTTAAGAGAAAAAACAAAAATAAAAAAATTACAAAACTTATAAAAATGACAAAATAGTTTTCCATATATATTTTTTTGTTTTGTTTTATTTATGTGTTTTTATTCTATTTTGCTTTGTATATAAAGCCAAACATATATATATATATATATATATAGTTTTTGTTTTAAGCGTGTTTTGCAGGTATTAATCCGATTATCTCGTCTCCAAATCAGGGACGTGTCATTTCCCCTGCTATTTCTTTATTGTCTTTTATTCCTTTTCATGTTCTTGTATATATATATAAATATATATATGTTCCTCATACTTAATTTCAACATTGGGGACAATGTTGACTTTTTAAGTATGAGTGTGTTTTTCCCCTCTTTTGAAATTTTTGTCCCTCTTTTATTTATAGAACAAAAACACCAAATAAATCAAAAAATTAGAAAAACAAAAAATAGATGTTTTTATCGTAAATTTTTTATCTTAACTTTGTTTTTTATTTTTCTGAAGTGTTAATATGTATGTAAATATGCATATTTGAAAAAAAAACAAAAAAAAGAGATAATATTTCAAAAATTCAAAAAAAAAAATATAACAAAATCCAAAAAAAAAATATGATATTTCAAAAATTCCAAAAAAATGATGATGAAAAAATTTTCTTAGAAAAAAAAAACTCATGTATGTATTTTTTTTCTTTTTTATTCCTTTTGTATTTTTGTTTTATCTTTAGTTTCTTTTCTTTTCATTTTTATTAAGCATTAATATTTGGCAAATTAAAAAAAATGATGAAAAAAATTTTGATGAAAAAAAACTTAGAAAACCCCCAAAAATCATATTTGTATATTTATTTTTCTTAATTTTTCTTCTTTCTTTCTTTTTATTTAGTATTAATGTGTATATATATAACAAAATAAAAAAAAATTATAAGTAAAAAACCAAAAAGAACAACCTTTTTAGCACAACTTCAAGTTTATCCTAAATAGCTTATTTTTGTATTATATTGGCAAACCATACTTAGATTTTAATTATTCCTACTTAAAACTTGTGAAACTTTGGGAATATTATAAGTTACTAAAATTTGCTCTCAAAATCTTCTTAATTTATAAACTCTAGAAATTTCTTGCTTACCCATTATCCCATTTACTTGGTATATTTTCTTATTAGATCTCATGTCAATGAGAATAAGATTTCATTCCGTAAACATAGGCACTCAATTTTATTAAAAGATTATATGGCATGAGAATAAGATTTTTGTTCCTAAACATATACATTTTGGGTTAATTTTTGAAGAAAAAAAAATTTATGGGAATAAGACTTTCATTCCCTAATCATATTCAAAAGAAAAAATTGAGTTGGGTGAGAGGATAAAATTCATCAACCTAAATCGAAAATCTCTTTAAAAAGTTAAAGTTAAAGTTTTGGGAGCGCATAATTAGTAGGTTTTATTTATAAAAATTTCTTTAAGAAGTTAAAGTTTCTATAATTCTATTCTAATCATGGTGCTAGTAATTGCAATTATTAGGTCGATATTTAGCAAACTTTAGAAGTCGTGTTGGCTAAAACTGTTTCGCTCTTTTTAAATCATTATCATAATACAGGACTTACCTTTTTAATTCCCTAAAATTAATTTTAAATTAAATTTTAGTAAATTAGAAATTTTATTAATGTCTCATAGGTATCTCTTACTTTTGCTTTAGAATAGCAAAAACTTAAGTATGAGGGTATTTGATGAATACTAATTTATACATATTTTTTATATATTTTTTGTATTGTTTTAATAAAAATTATGAATTTTAGATGTAAATTAATGAATAAAATTCTTGTTTTTATATATTTCCTTTTTAAACATAATTTTTCTAACTTTTTTTGAATTTTCTGTTTTTTTGTAGGTCACGCCCGTGACCAAGGGCGTGTCAGCTTAAAGTCCAAATTCCATCTCTCAATGGTTTTCACACGACGTCTCGACGAATTATCAAGTCGCGCCCTCGGTCACGCCCGTTACCGAGGTCGTGTACTTGGTCACCACCATGTACTACTCGCCTCGACGGCAGACCACGCCTTCTCGACGGTAAAGCTCAATGTCTCGATGAATCCAGGTCAAGCGCTCGGTCACGCCCGTGACCGAGACCGTGTAACCCGTGACATGCCAAAGTCTTCTAGAAGAACAAGGACACGGCAATCGTCACGCCTGCCGCCTGACGACATCAAATCACGCCCGTGACCACTTGGGTCACGCTCTAGGTCACGCCCGTGACCGAGGGCGTGTACTTCCAAATTTTGCCTATAAATAGAGGCTGACCCCCTCACCAATTCTCCCTCTTTGATTGCCCTTTTTGGGTGATCTTCCACAATATTTCTCCAGTTTTTGTAGTTTTTTTCCTTTTTTATAATTTCCTTTTTTAATGTTTTGTAATTTAATTTTATTTTTAGTGTAATTGTCTTTTATTTCTTGTAATCTCTTTTATTATGGCAATAAATAAGTTTAGTTTTCATTTCATGCATTTTCAATTCTGTCATTTCAATTTTGTAGCGTAATCTCAATTCTGCAATTTCCTTTCTGTTGGGAAAAACCCCTTTTGATTTAACTTAACAAATTACTTAAAAGTGATTTTATCTACTAGGATTAAATTACCCATTGTATAGTGAGGGTAATCTGGTCATTAGATGTCTTAGGATGTCACACTCAACATAGGATGTCGGGACCAAATCAAGGAAAGCAAAATTGGGCTAAGTTAACATTTACGTCGAATAGAATCCGACGTAACATCGAGTCCATATCGACGCTGCTCTGACTAGAAGTCCAAGTGGTTCAACCTTCTGTCGAAGTAACTTAAGTCGATGCTACGTCGAATATATATCGACGTAGAGGTCAGGGACCTGTTGAAGTTATTGGAGAAGTCGACGCAGCTTCTACTTTAACTCAACGCAGAAGAGGTCATCTGTCGAAGCCATTTAAAGTCGACGCAACGTTGACTTCATATCGACACAGAAGATGTAGTTCAGAGCTAGGCAGATCAACTCGATGGACACGTCGATAAGATGTCGACGCAACGTCTACTTGCAGAGTTCAATCAAAGCAGCGATGAAATCGAAGCTGCTTTTATAAGAACTCAAAGTTGCGTCGATAAGAGAAGAAATGAATTCGACTCTTTGTCGAATACAGTTTATAAAAGTATATCTTTCCAGCTGTCTTTCTGATCCTTCTTTCAGGGCCCACATCCTTCAAGACCGTTCCCCAACGGCTTAATAATTGCCTGAAATAGAAAGGAGCATTAAAGAAGGAGACAAAAAGTTTCTTGGAAACATATTCTTTCCAGGTCGACGGGCCGAGAATTAAAGAGGAAAGAAAGAGAAAGTGACAAGCAGATTACCTTATCAAGGATATCAGAAAAGGAAAGCAATTCGAATTTGAATAAGGAAGAATAAAAAGACGAGAAGACAGAGGCAAATAAGGCATTAATCACAATCAGCCGTCTTCTTCATTTTCGAGTGCTTCCTCTTCTTCTCTATCTCCCTTAGGAACCCTAACACAAAAAAGAGAAAAGAAAAGAAGGTTATGCTGTTCTTCATCAAATAGAACAGAGGATCTGAAAGTTGCTCTTCATTACAATCTCTTAGCAGCCAGATCATAATCTGAAGAAGAAGAAGAAGAAAGGATCTAATAATACAAAGCTTCTGCAAATCATCACTATCTAAAGCAGGGCTAATTAAAAGCAGATCCTTTGGAATAACTAATAGGCTAATCTTCATACATCCATCTTCAAGAATCCTGAGAACAAAATTCCTTCAACCTTCTCCCTTCTTCTTTCTCATTCTGTAAAAGAATTTTATTAATCCTTCTTCAAAGTATTTAGTGGTTCATGATCTCCTTATCAAAAGATCTGGTGGTTCAAGATCTCCTTATCAAAAGATCTGGTGGTTCATGATCTCCTTGTCAAAAGATCATTGGTTCTAAGAGTCTCCTTATCAAAAGACTCAGGCATAGTGGTGCATTCCTACCAACTGGTAGAAGAGAGGATTACCCACATTTTGGGAAATCTCTATAAAAATCTTGTGTGTCTTTTGGTTGTTGATTTTCTGTGTTGTCCCAATTTATTGTATGCACTTTACTTTCTGCATCATATTTATTCTGCATGTGTTCTTGTTCAGCATAAATCCTTAATTAAGTTTAGGATTCTCAGAGGTACACTGTGCACTTTCAATTGGTATCAAGGCATGGTTGATCATTAAGAGGTTAACACCTTGATCAAAAAGACCTCCTACCCTTATTTCTTTTCTATAAATATATTTTATAAAGAAAATGAGTACTAAGGATTATGCTTCCACAAGACCCCCAGTGTGTAACTTAAACAAGTTCACACTCTGGAAGGCCAGGATAAGGCTTTATATGAATTCAATTGATGAAGACATATATAATGCTCTTCTCATAGGTCCTCCTGCTCCAGTCAGACCAAAGGAAGGACAAACCTCAACAACTGAGGATGTCCCAAGAAAGGATTGGACATAGGCTGAGAAGAAGGTCAAGGCATGTGATGCCAAGGCCATGAATATTCTGGTATCAACAATGTCTGATGGCATTTTCTAGAAAGTTGTTGAATGCCAATCAGCAAAAGAGATCTGGGATTCCCTCACCACAATGGTTGAGGGAAGTGTTGATGAAAGGAAGGACAAAAAGTCCCTTCTCATATCCCAGTATGAGAACTTTCAAAAGAAAGCTGAAGAATCGGTTGCCAATATGTATGACAGATTCAGTCTAATCATTAATGAGCTCAGAGGCGTAGACAAGGAAATATCCTTGACTGAAATTAATGATAAGATCCTCATGTGCTTTCCCAGCTCATGCGACTCTAGAATCTGGGCAATCAGGGAATCCAGATGTCATAGGGAGATCTCTACTGAAGCTTTGCTAGGGAAGCTTAAGTCATATGAGATGCTCTTAAAGAACAGGGCTGAATCAGAATAAGAGGAGAAGACCCCAGCTCCCATCCAAAGGAGCCTTGCCCTGAAAGTCTCTGAAGAAGAATCTTCCACCTCAAAAGATGAGATGTTCAATCTCCTAGCAAGGAGATTCAAGAAATGGGTCAAGACAGAAGATTCAAGGAGAAAAAGGGATTGGAGCTCAAAGCCCAAGTATGACAAGACTCCAAAGAAGAAGGTTACATGCTTCTCCTGCAACAAACCAGGGCACTTTGCTTCTGAGTGCCCAGAAGAGCAAAGGGACAGGAAAAGCAGCAATAGAGAGGAGGAGAAGAAGAAGAAGAAGTCCTACAGTGGAAAGGACAAGGAGAAAGCCAAGGGCTTCATTGCTAAAACCTTGAGTGATTCAGAAGCAGAGGAGAGCTCATCCTCATATGAAAGTGAAGATGAAGCAGAAGCTGAAGCAGCCTGCATGATGGCCCTGGGGATGTCATCAGATGATGAAGAGGAGCAGGTATCTTTATTTGATAATTTTGATTTCAATTTAGAAGACTTCAAAATCTGTTTCAAGAATTTCTGTAATGATCACCTTATGGTATAAAAAGAACTAGACACTGCTAGGACTGAATTAGAAAACCTAAAGAATGATGAAATATACCTAAGGAATCAGAATCTAACAAATGAAATCAAGAATAAATAATTAGAAATAATTGAACTTAGGAAAGAGAACATACAATTAAGAGAAGAGCTAGCAAAGGACTTTGAGGACTCACTCAATGGGAGGAGTCAGAAGCTCAAGGATATCACAGAAAATCTCTCTATGAGATTTAATCACCTAGGGTTAGGAGCAGACCCCTCCACAAGCACAGAACCACCCAGTAAGCCTACAAGGAAAAATCCAGTGTCATTTGTCAAACCCAGTACTTATCAACCAAGTAAGAAGAGCAAACCAACTAAGGGTAAGGATGGTAGCAGTTCAGATAGGATAGATAAACCAAACAAAATACATCTGAATGACAAAGAGAAACCACTGGTAAAAACATCATAGGGAAATTAACTAACCATAATCAAAAGGGTAAATCAAGGTTTAGGATAATAAAACACTCTGCAGATTTATTATATCTAGATACCTTTTATACTCATTTCAAGCATCAGGATAAGAGGTTTGGGAAATCCATTCCCTATCATCCCAAAGGGTATCATGAAAGACCCTTCTATTCTTTCATTGAACCCTACAATGGTAAAAGCAAAGGGCCCAAGGTAACCTGGGTCCCTTCTAATGTTTAAGTTACCTGTGCAGCTGTAGGTAGGGTCTCACTAAGGAGAAAATGGAGTTGGGAGAATTATGTAGGTCATGAATAAGGAACAAAAATCATTCAAGGGAGTAATTTCTATTTTAAATCATCCTTAACATTTATTACATCATATTATCATCTTTTTTTAATAAGTAAAATTGCTGGGAAAAACAGCAAGGATTTTCTAAAGAAATAGATATATTTATTAAGAGGTGTGTCGAATAGAAGTCGACGTACCATTGACTTCTACTCGACGCCAGCATCGAGAAGCACACAGAGCAGACAATTTGAATAGAATTCGATGCAGCATCAAGTTCTTATCGACGCATACGTTGACTTAATAATTGTTGATTAACTTCAAAGTCACGTCGATTGGAAGTCGACGTAACGTTGACAGGACTACGTTGAATTGGGGTCTCTGAATAGGCTCAAAGCTACGCCGAGTGCTAGTCGACGCAACGTCGATTTATCAGCGTGCGCAGAATTGCTTCTAGAAGCAATCCCGACACAGCTTTGCACGCCAAATAATAAGTATAGTCGATGGTGTGTCGACCTAAACCCTAAGTAGCGGCGATTCATCTGCTTTTAAGCAATTACTGCATCGAAATATTTATGCTTTCGAATTTTCTTGATCTCTTGCTCTCCTGCTCTCCGGTGCCTCTTTCTTTCTTGCTTTCTTTGTGTTTGCAGGTACCACAATTCTTATGGCTCCACCCAAGATTAACTCTGGATTTGAGGTGGACATTGAGTCGTTCAATGCTGCAGCAGAAAGTTTCAAGGCCATCCTTGGTCTTTTTCATAATGCTGGACTAACAAAGCTGGTCTCCACAAGATGCAAGATCATGGATATTGAGCTAACAGAATTCAAGGATACTGTTTCAGTGGTAGATGGTGGTTCTCTTCAAGGGACAATATCTGGTCAAGACACCAGAATATCTGAGGAGATTCTTTCCCAAACATTTGATCTTCCCTCTGGGAATGACTCAGATGAACTATCAGGAGAGGAAATAAGGAATGTCCTGGAAATAATGCAGTTCAAGAAGAAGAAGCCAATTAATCTTAAAAGATTGATGTGGCAGAAGAGTACAGGTTTTTGGCTGACATAGTAGGGAAGGTTCTGCTATGTAAAATTTCGTCCCATGATGTTATCCACAGGCAGCAGTTACAGATTATGGGAATGCTTGTTCTACAGAAGAAGATTAACTGGGGGAGGAGCCTCCTAAAGCTGATTGCTCACAAGTACTCCAACAAAGAGAATGCATTCATGAGAATCATGAGTCAAGTATTGCTTCACCACTATCCTAGTGTGTGTAATTCTATAGGAGTGCCTATTCCTCCTGGGAAGAGGATCAATATTGGTATATTCTCTAAGTAGACCAGGCAAATAGTAAAGCTTGGTCAAGCTCCAGTTTCTCCTCCTCCATCTCCTTCTCATCAAGAGACTGAAAGGCAAATTCCAGATCCTCCAAGGGATGTTATCTCTCCTGCTCACTCTCCACTTCCTCTGGATAATGTTCCTCATATCCATCGGGATGGCATCACAGACCAACATTCACATCAACAGCAACAACTGCAACAGCAGTTACAATCCACATCATCACTTGTGTCATCTTCTCTACAAACCCATCTACCTGCATCCTCTACAATTCCAGATTATCACCATGCTCCACCTCCACCACCATCAATTCACTTCTCCCCTGAAGTTTACCATCATCTCACTCCTATTCAAGAAGAGCTCCCTCCATCACCTACAATTAACCTTGAGCAGATTATCTCCAAAGCAGTGGTCATTGCCTCCTCAACTTTTGCAGATCAAGTGTCCTCTCAGGCTAGGAAATTTGACAAGAAATACTCACAGATAGAGGGTGAGTTATTCAGTTTTCAAAAATCATTTCAAAACCTCAAAGAGTTTATATCTTCCTCCATGGTCTCAAGAGAATTCTTGACCTCACTGGCCAGCAAGGTCAAGAAGGGGGAGAACATCCTAGAGGAAGAAATACCCCTACTATTATGAGTGGACAGGATCAAGGGAATGTTGATAATGAGCCTGCTCCTAACAAGGTAACTAACTTTCAGAATGCACAGTCTCGGGGGGAGCATCCAGAAAGGTTGGATGATGATATCCAGGAAAGGCTTGCAGATCAGAATGACAAAGGTATAGATGCAACTGCTCGGGGGGGGGGGGGGGGAGATAGTTGACAAAGATATGGCATATGTCATGCAGTTTCTGACAGCTGAAGGGAATCCCCAAGAAGAAAGGGAAAATGATGAGCTAACTGATGCTGCAAAATAGGGGGAGCCTACTCCAGATGTCCAAAGGGACCTAAATGTAGAAATGGCAGTTGTAAGCATAGCAGGGGATCAGGTGTTGAAACCAGAAACTGGTTCCTTGTGGAGCTCGGGGCCCCCAACAGGTTGGGGGGCGACTAGCACTTACTTATCCCGTGGAAAAAGTACGTCGGGGTCTCAGAACTTAACACAGACCCTTAACTCAGCAGGGAGGTCCCACCACACACCCGGAAGATCTTTAGATTGCTTCCCCTCCAGAGCCAAAGCTGAGGCCCGGGCACCTTGGAGAACTCGGGGGAGTCTCGGCAAGGATAGCCTAAGGAGAGAGAAGCCAAAAACTGGAATCCCTCCAAAGGTGCCCTTTGGGTCTTATTTATAGTTTTTCTGAACAGGTCTACGAATAGCGGAATTCCGCCTTTTGGTTTTGCTATTTGCACCCCAATTTGGTCTGCTAACAGCCAAACTCCGCTGTTCGGGATGGCTATTTGCAGGCCTCCAGGGGCAAGAGGGTAATTTTAACTTCCTTTCCCCTGGAAGAGGGGTCTGCGAGACCAGGAATGCTTCTTGGTCTCGCCATACTGTATGCGAGGGTTCCTGTCGCCTCTGCGACCTCTGGAGTCTCGCAGAACCCATGGCATGACACATCTCGCCGAGCACTTCGGCGAGATCGGTTCTTATCCTTCTAGCTCTCGCCCTACACCAACTGCCGAGACCACGCCCCAGCGCTCTCGCCTATGCTTTCTGGGAATGCCGCTCTGCGAGGTCTAGGGGGTGGAGCCAGGCGAACCCCGGTTTGTACACAATCCCCGCTCTTTGCGAGTTTATCCTGAGCTCGCAAAGAATCATCCAACACTAGGGTGTTCGCTTGGCGACAGCTGTCTTGTCAGGAATCTTTATGTGGGTCCCACCGCCTGGCTATAAATACCATCCGGGCTGAAGGGTGCCCTCATTTTATTTTACTCCTCACTCTTCTCTTTACTGTAGCTATCCTCTGATGCCTCTCTCCAAAGAGATGGAAGCTCGCCTGAAAGCCTCGAAGGCTCGCGAGACAGCGATGATGTTGAAGCCCCCGGCCTGGATGGACCGTGCGTCCGCCTCCCCTGCGCCACAACTGAAGAAGGCGAAGGCCGTTCGCCGACTGGGGGATGACACTGTTGACCTCGACTCCTCCCTCGGCGAGAAACCCGTTGAGGAGGTATGGATTATTTCCTTCGGGCGAGAATACCTAACTGCCATTTTCTAAACTTCGCTCTCGCGGGTCACTAAAGCTGACAAGGATATCGGCGGGCCCTCGAACGAACCTCCCACCACCCCTCGGGAAAATGCGAATACTGCCGGCGAGAATCCTCCTGGTACGCTGCCTGATCTCGCTGTGTCTCGTTTTAAATCTCTCCTTGATGATGCTTATTGTTCCTTCACTTTCTTTTTGTAGTTTCGCGCCAGGCGACTCCGGGGGAGCGGGGTCAGCGAACTCCCTCGCCCAAACACCAGGACGCGAACCTCTCGGCGCCAAACTTCAGGCTTCTTGCCAATCGAGGATTCGGGTGGCTCGCGTCCGCCGGACGCCCCCTTCACCGGTACTGTGAAATACCCCCCTGGAAAGGGGAAAACTCAGCCCCCTCATTATGGCACCACCTTCGATCCTCCGCCTAACATTTTTCGCCCTCGCACGGGTAAGCCTTCTCGCCTCTGATATTCATTCCGAATTATCTTCCCTAACCTCGCGTGTGACCCTTTTTTTGTCAGATGGCGAGACCCAGCTCACCGACTCCAAATTCGGAGATGACGAAACGTCCCCGTTTCCAGAGCGGGTGGAAGATTTCCTGGGTGATACGCGAGACCCTGAAGTGATGAAAAAGAGAACCGCGGAGTTGTTCCAAAAGCAAAACCAGATGTTACAAGATCTTAACATCCAGGCGAGAGTGGATAGACAGGCCGCCGAGAAGAGATACGAATCCCTGATGGATGAGTGCGACAAGCTTCGTGCGGCGATACCCCTGGATCCTAGCGAATGCGAGACCTCCCAAGAGACACTCATAGCGAGGATGAGAGACCACGCCCAACTGATCGAACGCGACGGTCGTGCTGCTGCTGAATTCCACAACCCCCGGAGGCCGCCGAGGAGGGGGCCGCGAGGTGGCGGTAGATGGCAGTGGCTGCCTTACTTATCTCGCGACCTTGCGTTCTCTATTTTATGAATAATTCGCTTTTGTTTTTTTATTGCAACAATCTCGCCAGACCATGGCCCTTAGTGATTCTCGCTCGCCACGAGTATCAGACGATTTATTAACTACGGTTATCGCTCGCGGATTTATAACGCCGCTTTTCCTTTACCTTGTTCTCGCATGCCTGTGACATTTTCGCTTGCAAATTATTTTATTCTAACCTATCCTGCAGATTGATCTCGCTCGCCAATGATTGGCGAAATAACTTTGTTTGGTGCGTCCCAATGATGTGACGTTTTGTCTGACTGCACCCTGGCGCTTGGGCTTCTTCCCGCCAATTTCATTTTTCTATAAATAGCATCCCCATTAATATCATCTACCTACCGCCTTCCTTTGCCCCTTCGTTTTACCGAGTTGCAGAGCTCTCGCCAGATTCGCTCTCGCCTTCCTCTACTATTATTCTCGCAGGTTTCGAGATGGTGAAGACTTCGAAAGAGCTTCCCGAGGCGGAAGGCCGGTTGAAGTGTGCCTGGGCTTATTGCGAGCACGACTTCTTCCACTGTAATATGAGCGAGGAAGAGTATCTCTCCTCCATCGCCGATTACGTCCCCTCCGATTTCACCGCCCGCCGGCCTGAGAAGGGCGAGGTGATTAACACCTTACGGGCCGACGAGATTGCCATCCCCATCGCGCACTTCGCGGTGGGCCTGCGACTTCCCCTCTGGCCCGAGGTTCGCCAGGTATACTTCCTTCCTACCTTCTTCATTCTCGCGAGATTGATCTCGCTCGCTTCAATTTTCTTTACTTGCGGTTTTTCAGGTTCTCCGGCACTATGGAGTTGTCCTCGGCCAACTCACCCCCAACGCGATGGCGATAATCGTGGGGTTCGCTTGCTTCCTCCGCGAGGAGCGAATAGAGTTCAGCCTTCCGGTTTTCCGGAAGTTGTTCTCCTTCCGTGCCTATTCTGAGGGCACGGTCTACTTCGTAGGGTCGGGCTTCAAGGTCGTCGAGACCGTAAACAAAGCTCATTTCTGGGCCCAAAAGTTCCTCCTGGTAAAGGGGAACTTCGGCAACATCCCGACCTCGCCAATCCAGTACAACGACACCGTCTACCGTCCTCCCCCTCTCGGCGGTCACGATGCCGACCTCTGCCAGTTTTCCAGAAGAAGAACTTCGAGGTAGGCCATCTCCGCCGGAACGTCGACATTCTTCTACCGGTGCTCCCTGGGGAAGGTAAAGATCTCGCCTCCATTACCCGCTTTGTATTTGTTTTCGCTATTCTCCCTAACATAATTCTTAAACAGGTGAGCGAGACATTCCCCTCCACCCACCTTACGCGAGCAACATCAAACCCTCCGCTGACCTCGCTCTCGCCACGATGGGGGCGGCGGCCTGCCGAGAAGGTTCTCCCCCTCCTGCGGCTACCTCCAAGAAAAGGACGGAGGCCTCGGGAAGCAAGCCTTCCCGCCAACCCACTTCAAAGAAGCCGAATATAGGCGCGAGCCCGCGCGCCTCTGTGAAGGGAAAGCGCCCTGCCGAGTCCTCGACTCCCGGGGTCGGTGCTTCCTCGCTCCCCGAGGATCGGGAAGTCGAACCAACCGAGGTTGCTACCAGGACCTCGGCATTGCCTATTCCGACGAAGCACCTACACTTCGGCCTTGGGGTGCGAGCCAAGGATGAAACCGGCGAGCGCTTAGTGCGCTGGAGGGAGGAGGCCAACCGGGTCGACGTCTCCTCTGTTCTTCCCACTTGGATGGAGATGGACGCGGTGACCTCCCATGCTTTCAATCTATCCTATGTCTTATATGGCCGCGAGGACACCGCGGCCTATACAGAAGCGACCGCACGGGGTCTCGCTTATGAGAGCGCGAGGTCCCAGTTGCGGTCAGTGGAACTCGCCCACATGACGGGCCGCAGGTGCCTGGAGCTGGAGAACGAGTGCGCCGAGCTCGCCGAGGCCCTTAAGGTCTCGCAGGCGAAAGTTGGTGATCTCACGGACAAGTTAGCCTCCGCCGAGACCGGAGTGGTGAGTCATTCATCAACCCTGCTTCTCCCTTTTTTCCTACTTTTTCCTTACGCGTTTTTTGCTTCCAGGATGCCGAGATGGCTAGGTTGTCGGATGCTCGGGTCCTGAGCTTGGAGGGTGAGGTTGCCGCGTTGAAAGTTCTCAATCGTGATCTCACTCGGGCTGCCCTTCCCCCTTCTCCTCGCCGGTTAAAGGAAGAGAGGCGCGATCGCGACGAAGCGCTTCACGTGGAGTCGACGAATGCGGCACGCTTCGTCTTTCAGGCCATGAAAGGTGCTGGGTTGCTGGTTGCCGAGGCCGAGAGCGTGACGGTCGAGGACATCGTGTCGGAGCTCTTCCGGCCGCTTCCGCCAGTGAAGAATGACGATGACGACGAGGAGCTTTTTGGCGAGGACTAGAGAGCGAAACTCCTCCTGTTTTTATTTGTCGTAAATTTTGGGGCTGGCGAGATCGCCGCCCATTGTAACTAAACTCTTCTCTTGAATGGAAACTTTGTGCATCGATTTCTTTTTCACTTAGCCTTTCTTAGATTTTATTTTCATACTAGTTTATTTTATATCTGCCGAGAACCTTTTCTCTCACCCCGCGAAAGGTCGTCCCCTCATTTTCTAAACATTTCGGAGACCAAACATTTTCTCTTTGTTAACTTGTGCCGAGGACCTTCCTTCTCGCCCAGTGAGAGGTCGTCCTCTTATTTTCAAAACATTCAGGGACCCAAACACTTTCTCTTTGTTAATTACTGCCGAGGACCCCCCCTTCTCGCCCAGCGAGAGGTCGTCCTCTTATTTTCAAAACATTCAGGGACCCAAACACTTTCTTTTTGTTAATTACTGCCGAGGACCTCCCTTCTCGCCCAGCGAGAGGTCGTCCTCTTATTTTCAAAACCTCTCTGGGACCCAAACACTTTCTTTTTGTTAATTACTGCCGAGGACCTCCCTTCTCGCCCAGCGAGAGGTCGTCCTCTTATTTTCAAAACCTCTCTGGGACCCAAACACTTTCTTTTTGTTAATTACTGCCGAGGACCCCCCTTCTCGCCCAGCGAGAGGTCGTCCTCTTATTTTCAAAACCTCTCTGAGACCCGCTAATTTTCTGTGTTGTCTCATGCCGAGGACCTTCCTTCTCGCCAGCCTCTCCGCGAGTTCAACCGGCCCCACCAGCTAGCGAGAGCCTGGCAGCGGGATCATCCGGGGCAATCCAGCACAAAGAGCTTATCACCTCGCCAGCCTCTCCGCGAGTTCAACCGGCCCCACCAGCTAGCGAGAGCCTGGCAGCGGGATCATCCGGGGCAATCCAGCACAAAGAGCTTATCACCTCGCCAGCCTCTCCGCGAGTTCAACCGGCCCCACCAGCTAGCGAGAGCCTGGCAGCGGGATCATCCGGGGCAATCCAGCACAAAGAGCTTATCACCTCGCCAGCCTCTCCGCGATTTCAACCGGCCCCACCAGCTAGCGAGAGCCTGGCAGCGGGATCATCCGGGGCAATCCAGCACAAAGAGCTTATCACCTCGCCAGCCTCTCCGCGAGTTCAACTGGCCCCACCAGCTAGCGAGAGCCTGGCAGCGGGATCATCCGGGGCAATCCAGCACAAAGAGCTTATCACCTCGCCAGCCTCTCCGCGAGTTCAACCGGCCCCACCAGCTAGCGAGAGCCTGGCAGCGGGATCATCCGGGGCAATCCAGCACAAAGAGCTTATCACCTCGCCAGCCTCTCCGCGAGTTCAACCGGCCCCACCAGCTAGCGAGAGCCTGGCAGCGGGATCATCCGGGGCAATCCAGCACAAAGAGCTTATCACCTCGCTAGCCTCTCCGCGAGTTCAACCGGCCCCACCAGCTAGCGAGAGCCTGGCAGCGGGATCATCCGGGGCAATCCAGCACAAAGAGCTTATCACCTCGCCAGCCTCTCCGCGAGTTCAACCGGCCCCACCAGCTAGCGAGAGCCTGGCAGCGGGATCATCCGGGGCAATCCAGCACAAAGAGCTTATCACCTCGCCAGCCTCTCCGCGAGTTCAACTGGCCCCACCAGCTAGCGAGAGCCTGGCAGCGGGATCATCCGGGGCAATCCAGCACAAAGAGCTTATCACCTTGCCAGCCTCTCCGCGAGTTCAACCGGCCCCACCAGCTAGCGAGAGCCTGGCAGCGGGATCATCCGGGGCAATCCAGCATCCTCATTTGTTACTTGGAACTCAGGATTAATATAAGATACTGCCTGTGAAAATAGTTCATAGAGATCAGGTTACATAAGAACTTCATGGATAGAAACGCTTCAAGTCGTCCCCGTTCCTAGCTCGGCCGAGAGGTACCCCTTCCACATTCTGGAGGTGGTACCCCCCCGACTTCAGCACCTCACTTACAATATATGGGCCCTCCCAATTGGGATTGAGCTTACCCACTGTGGCTCCCCTTCCTGCCGCGTCAACCTTCTTCAGTACCAAGTCCCCCTTCAGGAAATGCTTTACTCGTATGTACTTGTCGAAGTACCTGGCCATCCGCCTCTTTACTTC
Organism: Dactylorhiza incarnata; assembly: GCA_033032865.1. NCBI lineage: Eukaryota > Viridiplantae > Streptophyta > Magnoliopsida > Asparagales > Orchidaceae > Dactylorhiza > Dactylorhiza incarnata. The sequence goes on from JAWHQI010000327.1 coordinate 1,664,148, forward strand.
TTCTTGCCTAATGGTAGCCAAGTCTCGGAGTTCCTCTACCAGGTCCAAAGACAACCGTTGGCCTTCCTCGTTGCTTACCCTCCATTCTTCATCTCCTTCTTCCGCGGCGGCCACCCTAGGCGTCTTGACTTCAAACTCGACCAGGAGGACGGCCTCGGATCCGTGAGATAGCTTGAACGGGGTTTCCCCGGTGGCTGTGTTTGGAGTGGTCCTCAGAGCCCAGAGGACCGAGGGTAGTTGCTCCACCCAACTCCCTCTAAGATTCTCGATCTTCTTTTGAGAAGGTTCACTATAATTTTGTTCGCCGCCTCCACCTGCCCGTTGCTCCTTGGATGGTGGACCGACGCGAACCTGAGATCTATGCCAAGTTGGGTACAGAAGCTGACGAATTCATCGTTGGCGAACTGTGGCCCATTATCCGTGACGATGGCGAGGGGGAGCCCGTGCCTGCAAATGATCTCCCCCCAAACAAAATTCTTTACTACCTGAGTGGTTACCTTGGCTAGCGCCTTTGCCTCGATCCACTTGGAAAAATAATCGATCATCACCAGTAAGAACCTCCTTTGACCGCTTGCCTGGGGGAAAGGTCCTACCAGGTCCAGTCCCCAAATGGCGAACGGCCAAGGGGCCGTGATCGTTCTCAACCTCTGAGCTGGGAGGAGTTGAAGAGGAGCGTAGAGCTGACACTTGGGGCACCTCCTGGAGAACTCGGCCGCATCCTTGCTGAGGGTGGGCCAGAAGTAACCTTGCCTCAGAACCCTCCCTTCCAGGGTCCGGCTTCCCGAGTGGCTGCCACACTCCCCCGAGTGGATCTCTTCCAGGACTCTCGGGACTTCTTCCTCCGAGACACAACGGGCTAGGAGCCCTGAGAGTGTCTTTCTATAAAGTATCCCTGCATGCAAGGAATAGTAGGCCGATTTATACCTGAGTCGCCGCTTGTCAATTTCCCCCTCGGGGAACCTCCCCGAGGCTAGAAAAACAATAAAAGGGTCCATCCACGACGCCCGCTGATCTACTTCCATGAGCTCTCCTTCCTCAATGGAGGGTCGGAAGAGTTCTGACAGGGCTCCCCCACCCTGAGGGCCAAACTTAGCCAAGAGGTCTGCCTGAGTGCTTTCCTCTCTGGGGACATGCTTGATGGAAAAAGTCCGGAACTGCCCCACCACCCCCTTGACCTTTTCCAAATACCTCTGGAGGGTCGGCTCCTTGACCTCGAACTCTCCCTTGACTTGACAAGCAATGACCATGGAGTCCGTCGAGACCTCCACATCCTGTACTCCTAGCTCCTGGGCCAAGCGGAGACCTGCTATCACCGCCTCGTACTCTGCCTGGTTATTGGTGAGGGGAAAGTGGAAATGGATTGCTTGCTCTATCCTGGTCCCTTGGGGACTGACCAGGATCACCCCTCCACCAAAGGAATGCCTTCCGGATGCTCCATCTACTAACATCTTCCAAGGCACCGGATGGGGTAGTTCTGACTCGTCCACCTCAGTAACGTAGTCCGCCAGGAAATCTGCCACCGCCCGTGCTTTTATGGACACCCTCGGTACATAAGAGATATTGAACTCGCTCAACTCTACCGACCACTTAGCCAACCTTCCGGAGTGTTCTACTCCCTCCATGATACTGCGGAGGGGGTGGTCGGTTACTACCTTTATGGAATGTGCCTGGAAATAGGGTCGGAGCTTCCGGGCCGACACTACCAGAGCGAAGGCCAGCTTCTCCAAGATAGGATATCTAATCTCGGCCTTCCTCAGCACTCTACTTACGTAATAGATCGGCAGCTGTTTCCTCCCTTCTTCCCGGACAAGCACCGAACTCACGGCTTCCAACCCTACCCCCAGGTATAGGGATAAGTCTTCCCCTGACCTCGGCCCTTGCAGTAGCGGAGCCTTGGCCAGTTGTTCTTTCAACGCTTGAAAAGCCTTTTCGCACTCGGAGGTCCATTCGAACTTTTGATTACCCCGTAACACCTTGAAGAAAGAGGAGCATCTCTCCCCTGCCTTGGAGAGAAATCTACTTAACCCAGCCAACTTTCCCGTCAAGCGTTGGACCTCCTTAGCATTTCTTGGGGGTGCCAACTCGAGGATTGCCTTGACCTTATCTGGGTTAGGCTCCACCCCAGCCGGGGTGAGCATGTGGCCCAAGAATTTTCCTCGACTGGCTCCGAAGACACACTTCGACGGGTTGAGTCTCATCTTGAACTTCCGTAGGGTTTCGAAAGTTTCCTCGAGGTCGCGGAGGTGGGATTCAAGACCTCGGCTCTTGACCATGAGGTCATCGACATAGACCTCCAGGTTTCTCCCCCTTTGCTCACGGAAAACCCGGTCCATCATCCTTTGGTATGTGGCTCCCGCATTCTTGAGCCCGAAGGGCATCATCCTATAACAGTAGCATCCATCCCTCGTGATGAAGGAGACATCCTTGATGTCAGGGGGATGCATGCGGATCTGATGATAACCTGAAAAAGCATCTAAGAAAGACATCATATGAAAACCGACGGCTGAGTCAACCAGCGCGTCGATTCTAGGCAGGGGGTAACAATCCTTCGGGCATGATTTATTAAGCAAAGAGAAATCGATACACATTCGTCATTTACCTCCACCATTCTTTACCATGACGACGTTGGAGACCCAGCCTGGGTACTGGATCTCCTTTACAAAACCTGCTTTCAGAAGCTTTTCCACTTCCTCGCGGATGGGCCCTTCCAGCTTGTCTGCAGTGGGCCTCCTCCTTTGGCGGATGGGGCGGGCGCCGGGCTCGAGGTTGAGGTGGTGGCAGGCCACATCCGCGTCTATCCCGGGCATCTCCGCGGCACTCCAGGGAAAGACGTCCACGTTCTTCTGGACGCAGGCGAGGATCTCCGCCCTCTCCTCCGAGTTGAGCTCTCCGCTGACCCGGATCTTCTCCATCACCCCTAGTCGGGTGACGACTTCCAGTTCGATGACCTCGTCTACGGCCTCCAGCCGCGACTGCTCCCCCCAAGGCCTCTCCTCCTCTCCCTCGTCGGCGAGCTCCTGGGCTCCTCCTTCCTCCCCTTCTATCTCCATCACCTCCTCCACCCTTCTCTTCTCGGACCTTCCTCCTTCTTCTCTTCCTCCTTTCTCCGCCCAGGGTCCTACCTCGGCCCCTTCCCGGGCATGAACTTCCTCCCCCTTTTCTCCCTCTTCTCCTTCATTTTCTTCCCCTGCCTCGGTCATCTTCTCCATCCTCTTATCCCACTCCTCCGCTCCCCCCATCCAGGAGATGGTGTTGACAGCCGTCACGTAGCACTGCCTCGCCACCTTGGGGTCTCCCCTGACTCGGACCTGGATTCCACCTGTGTTGAACTTTAGGCACTGGTGTAGGGTGGAAGGGACGCATCTAAATGCACTAATAAGAGGCCGACCGAAAATGGCGCTATAGCTGCTTGGGGCGTCCACAATCACGAAACGGCAGTTCCGCGATTGCCCCCCGAGAGTTACATGGAGTCCTACTCCTCCCTCCACCTCCTTTCTCTCTCCCGAAAAACCAAACAAGGGGCCATCCGAGGCCAACACCCTTCGGGCCTCTACCTTCATCTCGTCAAACGCTTTCTTGAAGATAACGTTGACCGAGCTGCCGTTGTCCACCAAGATCCGCGAGACGGTAAAGTTTTCGATGGCGGTTTGAATAACCAGCGCATCGCAGAACGGGTCTTCATGACCGGGCATGTCCTTTTGGGAGAAGGTGATCCTCTCCACCGGGGGCGGGGCTTGGGATGTCGAAGCTACGCTCCGACGGTACATAGCATGGAGGCTCGCCTTCCGGGTTGCCTCAACTCCCACCCCTCCGTGGATCACCCCGATTCCCCCCCGGGCTCCTACGTCCACCCGATCTTCGCATCTTTCCTCTTCGTCTTCCTGGGCGAGGACTTCTTCAATCCTTACCGGGCGCTGCTGTGGTTGTGGTGCTGGTCCCCTTGCCCCTCTCATTTCTAGAAACTCCGGGCAGGTGGCGGTCGCGTGGCCTTCCTCCTGGTGGAAGTCACAATAGGGCAGCGCCGCCACCCTCCCCTCGACTCCTACTCCTCTGTGCCTCCTTCTGGGACCGGCTCCTCCGGCCCCCGCCCCCCTTCCTCTTCCCGCTCTTCCTGCAGAACCTCCTGCCGAGGCTCCCTCTGCCACCCCTGGGTTTGCCGAGAACACCGTTGCCGAGACCCCTCCTGCCGAGACCACTCTGGTCGGGATCTCGCTCGCAACTACTGGACTGGGGAAGAGCTCGCGACCCGCGAGATCTCGGCCTGCCTCCTGGGCCGCTGCTTCCTTGCCCGCTCGCTGGCCTGGGGCATTCTCGCAGCCCCCGGATGGAGGAGCCATCTGAGGGGCCGGGGTAGCGAAACCACCCAGCGCCGAGGCTATGGCGCTCTGAAAGGCTCCAATCATATCCCTCTTGAGCTCGGCCAGCATATCCATCGTCACTGGCGACCCTGCGGGTGGCGAACCTCTGAACCCTGCATCTCGCTCATCCTCGCCCGCCATGCTTTCTCCTAAAGACTTTCCTGTACTAGCCACACTCCACGCTCACCGCACCAAGACTGTTGAAACCAGAAACTGGTTCCTTGTGGAGCTCGGGGCCCCCAACAGGTTGGGGGGGCGACTAGCACTTACTTATCCCGTGGAAAAAGTACGTCGGGGTCTCAGAACTTAACACAGACCCTTAACTCAGCAGGGAGGTCCCACCACACACCCGGAAGATCTTTAGATTGCTTCCCCTCCAGAGCCAAAGCTGAGGCCCGGGCACCTTGGAGAACTCGGGGGAGTCTCGGCAAGGATAGCCTAAGGAGAGAGAAGCCAAAAACTGGAATCCCTCCAAAGGTGCCCTTTGGGTCTTATTTATAGTTTTTCTGAACAGGTCTACGAATAGCGGAATTCCGCCTTTTGGTTTTGCTATTTGCACCCCAATTTGGTCTGCTAACAGCCAAACTCCGCTGTTCGGGATGGCTATTTGCAGGCCTCCAGGGGCAAGAGGGTAATTCTAACTTCCTTTCCCCTGGAAGAGGGGTCTGCGAGACCAGGAATGCTTCTTGGTCTCGCCATACTGTATGCGAGGGTTCCTATTGCCTCTGCGACCTCTGGAGTCTCGCAGAACCCATGGCATGACACATCTCGCCGAGCACTTCGGCGAGATCGGTTCTTATCCTTCTAGCTCTCGCCCTACACCAACTGCCGAGACCACGCCCCAGCGCTCTCGCCTATGCTTTCTGGGAATGCCGCTCTGCGAGGTCTAGGGGGTGGAGCCAGGCGAACCCCGGTTTGTACATCAGGGGGAGCCTTAAGATGAGAATCCATTAGATGAGGTGGCCAAGATTGCCAAGGAAGTTGCTGACAATGTTATTGATGCCGAGCAGAATGCACAAGCACAGGGGGAGAATGACAAAGCCAATATTGCTGAAGATCCAGTATTATCCCTTGATGAAGATGAGCCTCTGAAGATAGCTCAAAGGAAAGTCAACCCAGTAGTATTCTCAAGAAAAAGGAAGACTCCTGAGGAGGATTCCTAAATCTTTGATTATCAAGGTATTCTATGATTATCCATTTTGAACGCAAATCTATTCTGGGAAGAATAAATGTTACACAACTTTACTGCTTGTCAAGTAAATGGAACTGCATGTGATTTCAGTCTGTCCTATGTTATGTCTATGTTGTAATGAATGTACTATTCTTTATACAAAAGAATATGTAAAATCACTTCAGTTAATTTGTAAAATTTGTTAAGATAAATGGGGGGAGATTGTTGGGAAAAAACCCTTTTGATTTAACTTAACAAATTACTTAAAAGTGATTTTATCTACTATGATTAAATTACCCATTGTATAGTGAGGGTAATCTGGTCATTAGATGTCTTAGGATGTCGCACTCAACATAGGGTGTCAGGACCAGATCAAGGGAATCAAAATTGGGTTAAGTTAACATTTACGTCGAATAGAATTCAACGTAACATCGAGTCCATATCGACGCTGCTCTGACTAGAAGTCCAAGTGGTTCAACCTTCTATCAAGTAACTTTTTATTGTCGTAATATTGTTTTTCGCTTTGATTCGAAATTATTCGTCGTCGTAATTTTCGTTCTTTTTTCTTCCTTGACACGGTAGAGATTAGAGGCGAATATTATGTTTTTGTTTATTTTCGTCTCAAAATAATTTTTGTTCTTGTTATTTTCATTCTCGCAATTTTCGCTTTCATTATTTTCCGCTTTCGTTATATTCCGCTTTCGTTATTTTCCGCTTTCGTTTTATGTTTTCGTTTATGTTTTCATTTATTTTACGTTTTTGTCGTTTTATGTTTTCTTTATTGTCAAACATTTATTTCCCGTCCACCCGGTTGGGTAGAACTTGCTCACGCATTTATTTCCCATCTACTCGGTTGGGTAGAACTCGCTCACGCATTTATTTCCCCTCTACCTATTCGGGTAGAGATTGCACTTCTGTCTTTCATTATGCAACTTCAATTTCATGTTTTAATTAAGCAATTTCAATTATGTAATTTCAATTTCTTTAAATCACGCGATCTATCGATAGAACAATAACCCATTTTCTCGAAGTAGAAGTACTCAACAGACCCGGATCTAAATACGACCTTGATAATTTTCTAAAAATATTCTATATTATACGCGATAAGGTATACTTGCCTTTATCGAATGAGTAGTTTGGATAAACGATACAAAAACTCTGCAGGAAGCTTTCCTCTTCAATTTCTTATTTTCTCCTTTTTTATAAAGTTTTCGGCGCCGCCGTCGCGGCGTAATCGTCGATATTCCGAAAGAGGGAAAGACCGTTACTTCTATTCATCGAAGTAGGATAATGATTAGTTTCTCAAAGTAGGAGTACTCGCGAGACGCCTCGAAAGCGCCCGCCGAATTCTATCATCATCAACAAAAGCTTTTCCTGCGGCGAAGAATCTCTTAATTTAATTCATCAAGCTTTTCTTCGGTAACGGCGCCAAGAACTTGATGAATTAAATTAAGAGATTATTCGCCGCGGGAAAAGCTTTTGTTGATGATGATAGAATTCGGCGGGCACTTTTGAGGCGTCTCACGAGTACTCCTACTTACAGAAACTAACCATTATCCTACTTTGATGAATAAAAGTAATGGTATTTCCTTCTTTCGGAATATCGACGATTACGCCGCGGCGTCGGTGCCGAAAACTTTATAAAAAAAGAAAAAATAAGAAAACTACTCATTTGATAAAGGCAAGTATACCTTATCGCGTATAGTATAGGATATTTTTAGAAAATTATCAAGGTTGTATTTAGATCCGGGTCTGTTGAGTACTATTACTTCGAAAAAATAGGCTATTGTTCTATCGATAGATCGCGTGATTTACAAAAATTGAAATTGCCTAATTAAAACGGGAAATTGAAGTTGTGTAATGAAAGACAGAAGTGTAATCTCTACCCGAATAGGTAAAGGGAAAATAAATGCGTGAGCGAGTTCTAACCAACCGGGTAGACGGGAAATAAATGCATGAGCGAGTTCTACCCAACCGAGTAGACGGGAAATAAATGCTTGACAATAAAGAAAACATAAAACGACAAAAATATAAAATAAACAAAAACACAAAACGAAAGCGGAAAATAATGAAAGAGGAAATTGCGAGAATGAAAATAACGAGAATGAAAATTACTTTTAGACGAAAATAAATGGAAACATAATATTCGGCTCTAATCTCTACCGTGTCAAGGAAGAAAAAAGAACAAAAATTACAACGACGAATAATTTCGAATCAAAGCGAAAAAACAATATTACGGCAATAAATAAACTTAGCTAAGAAAGAAAAAAATGCAAGAATTGAAATTGCGGAAATTGAAGCTAAGCTAGGAATAAAAATTGCATGACATAAAGGAAATTGCAGAATTGAGATTACGCTGCGAAATTGAAATGACAGAATTGAAAATGCACGAAATAAAAACTAAACTTATTTATTGTCATAATAAAAGAGATTACAAGAAATAAAAGACAATTACACTAAAAATAAAATTACAAAACATTAAAAAAGGAAATTACAAAAAAAGAAAAAATACAAAAAGTAGAGAAATATTGTGGAAGATCGCCCAAAAAGGGCAATCCAAGAGGGAGAATTGGTGAGGGGGTCAACCTCTATTTATAGACAAAATTTGGAATTACACGCCCTCGGTCACGGGCATGACTTAGGGCGTGACCTGGGGTGTGTTGAAGAAGACGGACCAGCTGGCATAGTTGGAAGGTCTTTAGAAGCTTTGACTGAAGAGGTGGACGAACGCGGGCGTGACCCAAGGGGTCACGGGCGTGACTTGATGTCGGCAGGCGGCAGGCATGACGACTAGCGTGTCCTTGGTCTTCTGGAAGACTTTGGCAAGTCACGGGTTATACAGTCTTGGTCATGGGCATGACTGAGGGCGTGATCTAGATTTGTTCAGACATTGAGCTTTACCATCGAGAAGGCGCGGTCTCCCATCGAGACGAGTAGTACACGGGCGTGACCAAGTACACGGCCTCGGTCACGGGCGTGACCGAGGGCGTGAATTGACAATTAGTCGAGATGTCGTGTGAAAACCGCTGGGAGATAGAAATTAGACTTTAAACTGACACGCCCTTGGTCACGGGCGTGTCCAAGGGCGTGACCTACAAAAAAAAAGAAAATTCAAAAAAGTTACAAAAATTATGTTTAAAAAGGAAATATATAAAAACAAGCATTTTATTCGTTAATTTACATCTAAAATTCACAATTTTTATTAAAACTATACAAAAAACTATATATAAAAATATGTATAAATTAGTATTCATCAGCGACCCTATAGGCTCATATCGCGTTGGCAGTGAGACTAACTTTTTGATTTCTTCTGGATCACTGCAGAAGCTCCAACAGGGTGTTTCTGCTACGAAATGATGCACTTTGGGCTGAAGAATGTAGGAGCAACATACCAGCGGATGATGTACAGAGTCTTCCGCTAACATAAGGAGAGAAACCTGGAAGTTTACATAGCTAACCTCATGATCAAGAGTCGGGACCTCAAGTTCCACCTCCGGGACTTGGAGGAGACCTTTAGTATCTTGAGAAAATTCAAAATGAGGCTCAACCCCCAAAAATGTGTCTTTGGGGCCAGCAGGGGAAAGTTCTTGGGCCACCTGCTCACCCCTGCTGGGGTAGAACCTAATCCCGACAAGGTAAAAGCAATCTTGGAGCTAGGGTCATCTAGGAACGCAAAGGAGGTATAGTGCCTCACAGGGAAGCTGGCCGAGTTGAGCAGATTTCTCTCAAGGGCGGGGGGGATGCTCATTTTTTGAATGGACACCCGAGTGCGAGGGGCCATTCTAGGCCCTGAAGGAACAACTAACCCAGGCCCAGCTGCTCCAAGGACCGAGGCAGGGAGAGGACCTGTCCCTATACCTTGGGGTGGGGGCCGAGGCGGTGAGTTCTGTTTTGGTCCGGGAGGAGGGGAAAAGACAACTCTCATTCTACTACATTAGTAGGGTGCTGAGGAAGGCGGAGCTCAGATACCCCATCCTAGAGAAGTTAGCCTTCGCCCTGGTGGTGTCGGCCCGGAAGCTCCGACCGTATTTCCAGGCACACTCTATTAAGTTGGTGACCGACCATCCCCTTCGCAACATCATGGAGGAGGTATAGCACTCAGGAAGGTGGGCCAAATGGTCGGTGGAGTTGAGAGAGTTCGACATCTCGTTCGTTCCTAGGTTATCGATAAAGGTGCAAGCAGTGGCAGACTTCTTGCCTAATTACGTGACCAAAGTAGAAGAGCTCGACCCACCCCACTCAATGGCATGGAAGATGATGGTTGACGGGGAGTCGGGGAAGCATTTCTTTGGAGGGGAAGTGATCCTGATGAGCCCTCAGGGAACAAGAATCGAGCAGGCAATCAACATACACTTCTCTCTCACCAACAACCAGGCCAAGTATGAGGTCGTGATCACAGGGCTCCGCCTAGCCAGGGAGTTGGCGGCGTAGGATGTGGAGGTCTCAATGGACTCCATGGTGGTGGCTTGCCAAGTTAGGGGAGAGTTCGAGGCAAAGGAGTCGACCCTCCAGCGATACCTAGAGAAGGTCAAAGGGTTAATCAGGCAATTTTGTACCTTCTCAATCCAGCATGTGCAGAGGTATAAGAGAGCACCCCGGCAGACCTCCTGGCCAAGTTCGGTCCCATGGCAGGAGGGACGGTGTCAGAACTCTTTAGACCATCTATTGAGGAAGGTGAGATGATGGAGGTAGACCAGCGAGCATCGTGGATGGACCCCTTCATCGCCTTTTTGACGTCGGGGCAGTTACTAGGAGGGGACGTGGATAAGCGGCGGTTCAGGTACAAGTCAACATATACTATTCTTTGCATGCAGGAGGATTATACCGAAAGACCCTCTCGGGACTCCTAGACCATTGTGCGTCGGAAGAGGAGGCCCTGAGAGTCCTGGAAGAGATCCACTCCATAGAATGCGGCAGCCACTCTGGGAGCAGGACCTTGGAAGGAAGGGTGTTGAGGCAAGGCTACTTCTGACCTACCCTCAGCATGGATGTGACAGAGTTCGTGAAGAAGTGTTCCAAGTGCCTACTATATGCTCCTCTCTAATTCCTACCATCCCAGAGGCTCCAAACCATCACAACTCCATGGCCATTCGTGATATGGGGGCTGGACTTGGTAGGCCCTTTCCCCCAAGCTAGTGGTCAAAGAAACTTTTTGCTTGTCATGATTGATTATTTCTCCAAGTGGCTGGAGGTGAAGGCGCTGGCTAAGGTAACCTCTCAAATTGTAAGAAATTTCATATGGGGGGGGGGGGGGGGGAATAGTGTGTCGACATGGGCTCACATTAACCATCGTCACATACAATGACCCGCAGTTTGCCAGCGACGAGTTCGTCAGTTTCTGCGGCCAATTAGGGATAGATCTCTGCTTTGTGTCGGTCCACCACCCTATGAGCAATGGGCGGGTGGAGGCGGCAAACAAAATCATTGTAAACTTGTTAAGAAGAAGGTCGAGAACCTGAGGGGTAGCTGGGTATAACAACTCCCCTCAGTCCTCTGGGCCTTGAGAACCACGCCAAATACAGACACATGGGAAACCCCATTCAAACTCTCCTACAGATCCGAGGTCGTACTCCCGATCGAGTTCGAGGTGAAGTCACCCCAAGTTGGTCATAGCAGGTGAAGGGAGAGAGGAGTGGCGAGTGAAGAATGAGGAAGAGCAAAGACTATCATTGGACTTGGTAGAAGAGCTACAGGACCTAGCAACCGTCTGGGAAAGAAGAAGTCAAGCGACGGATGGCTCAGAACTTTGACAAGCACATTCAAATAAAGTTGTTTGAGAAGGGGGATTTGGTCCTAAAGAAGGTCGACGCAGCTGGCAGGGGACCGCGGTCGGAAAGCTCAATCCTAACTGGTAAGGTCCTTACATTGTAGAGGAAGCACTTAAGTTGGGGGGGGGGGGGTATCACCTTCGGGATGTGGAAGGGGTACCCCTCAACCAAACTTGGAGCGGGGATGACTTAAAGCATTTCTATCCTTGAATTATTGTGTTGTGATTGAATTGGTATAAATTGGTATTGTTGTCTTTTCTGTTATAGGTTCATACGATGTGCATTAGCTGGATTACCCCAAATCGATTCCGCTGTCGGGCTCTCACTAACTGGTGAGTCAGGTTGATCTCTAGAGAGGCTGGCAAAGGGAAAGTTGAGCTAGATTGCCCCAGATCGATTCCGTTGCCGAGCTCTCACTAGCCGGTGGGTCAGGTTGATCTTTGGAGAGGCTGGCAAAGGGAAAGTTAAGCTGGATTTCCCTAGATCGATTCCGCTGTCGAACTCTCACTAGTCGGTGGATCAGGTTAATCTCTAGAGAGGCTGACAAGGAGAAAGTTGAGCTGGATTGCCCCAGATCAATTCTGCTGCCGGGCTCTCACTAGCCGGTGGGTCAGGTTGATCTCTAGAGACGCTGGCAAGGGGAAAGTTGAGCTGGATTGCCCCAGATCGATGATGTTGTCGGGCTCTCACTAGCTAGTGGGTCAGGTTGATCTCTGGAGAGGCTGGCAAAGGTAAAGTTGACCTTGATTGCCCCAGATCGATTCCGCTGCCGGGCTCTCACTAGCCGGTGGGTCGGTTGATCTATGGAGAGGCTGGCAAAAGGAAAGTTGAGCTGGATTTCCCCAGATCGATTCCGCTATAGGGCTCTCACTAGCGAGTGGGTCAGGTTGATCTCTAGGAGGCTGGCAAAGGGAAAGTTGAGCTGGATTGCCCCAGATTAATTCCGCTGCCAAGCTCTCACTAGTCGGTGGGTCAGGTTAATCTCTGGAGAGGCTGGCAAAGGAAAAGTTGAGCTGGATTGCCCCAGATCGATTCTGCTGCTGGGCTCTCACTGGCCAGTGGGTCAGGTTGATCTTTGGAGAGACTGACAAGTGAAAAGTTATGCTGGATTACCCCGGATTGATTTTGCTGCTGGGCTCTCATTAGTCAGTGGGTCAGGTTGATCTCCGGAGAGGCTGGCAAGTGAAAGGTTGTGACATGACCCAGGAATCTCGTTGTCGGGCTCCCACCGACCGACAAGGTCGACAAGCCATTCAAGAGGCGAGGGAAAACAAAGCTCTCCTAGCGAGATGTCGGCAAAACAAATCGGTGATACAAGGCCTCCCACGGAGGAGGACCTCTCTCGTGGAACCTAAGCAAGGCAAGTTGGCAGTATACCTAGATGAGCGAGTCAGGGGCTCACAGGTGCAGAGATGATAGGAAAGATCGGAAGTAATCGGTCAAGGTAAATGACCCACGTGAGATAGTGTGGGGGAAGCCTCGCTCGCGGTATCCGAGGGAGAGCGAGCTGGGTATGACGCAGGAATGAGATGTGTCAAACGACTGAGGAAATCGCTGTCATAGGGGTACGCGAGATGATGAAAGAGTAGCGACGCTCATGAACTGCCTGATGGGGGTAAGCGAGTGCGTGCTTAACGAATATCTACGTATGAAAGGTGCACGAGAATGCATGGTGGGGCGAGCATAAATAGAAATGACAAAATGTGAGAGAAAAATTAAGCCAGAGACAGACTAAGCAAAATTCTCATTTCATTTGAATACGTTCTAATGCAAAGTCGGGGTGATCTCGCGCCCGCGCAAAAGGTGCAATAAAATAAAAAGAAAATACAGACTATGGATGATCTCCGGGCTGCTCGCTCTCGCTGTCGGATGGGGCCTCTTCGTCGGACTCGGGAAGCATGAGGAAAAGCTTTGGAACCACCTCCATGAGAGTGAGTTGCGCCGCCTCGCCATCCAAAAGGCATGCCTCCCGCAAGGTGAGAAAGATGTGCTTCGCGGCCGCAATCGCATTTTGCTGCATCATCTCTTCTATATCGCGGTGTAAGTACGATTGGATCTTGCCCCTGTGAGGAGGCGATGGAAGGATGGCTCGGGTCAGCTCGCTGATCTGGGCCTTCAGTCTGACATTCTTCTTCTCCAAGTCGGGGGTGCGGGAAGAGAGCTGATTTGCAGCCTCGGCAACTTGCGAGGAAGGAGGCTTAGACAGGGAAAGCAACAAACAAGCGGGGGGAGCGAGCTCTTCGACAACTTACCATCCCGCCCTGAAGACTGGCGAGGAGGTCGTCGGAGATGTCCAGCTTCTCCTTAAGGCTCGCGACCTCATCTGTAGCAGCCTGAAGCTCGCGTCCGAGCTCCCCATAATTCTACTCGAGCTGAAGGCAGCGCCGACCCATCATATGAGCGAGCTCCATGGCGTGGAGATGGGCTCGTGCGCTCTCATGAATGAGCGACCGGGTCATCTTGGCATCGAAGATCGTGATGCCCTCCCTGCCATAAAGCCCAAAGGAAAGGGCAAAGGCCTGGCCGCTGGTGGTCTCCTGCTCCATCCAGGAGGGGAGGAGGGTTGACACGGAGGCCATGTTGGCCTCCCGATCCCAGAGCAACAGAGGCTCTCCAGCCTCGTCTCGGTGCTTCTCACCGAGACCAAAATTGTAATGTCTAGCCGGCGGGGGCAAACCCAAAGTACTGGCGGCCTCTCCAGCGTGCTCGCTGGTCTCCTTGTCCACGGGCGGGTTCTCCAAGGTATTCTCGCTCGGCAAGCCCCCATAGACCAGCTTCCCCTTGTTAGAGGCTGAGGGTTTCTTCTTCTTGGGCGCCGACTGCGAGGTGGGCGCCCCGCGGCTCGCAGATTCTGGCTGCTTCTTGCTAGGAGGCGCGGAGGTGCTGGGATGGTGCCGACAAGCAGCTGCGGCCTTGTTGGTGAGCGCGAGGCCAAGAGGGATAACTCTGGCGCTCGCGTAAGGAGGGTTGAGGGTAAGATCCCGCTCTCCTACGAATGACCGTAACAACTATGGGGTTAGCTATCAGAATAAGTACGGAATATAAAGGCAGGAGGGTGGCGAATGCGAGTAATACCTGTCCCCGTTGGAACGAGGAGTAGCGAGTCGACGTTCCTTCAAAGGTGCGCGACCTCAAAGTTCTTCTTGACAAAGAACTGGAAGAGCTCGGCATCAGGACCTCCGAGGGTAGGCAGGCAGTAGGTCGCCTCATCATGCTGGACGTGCGAGAAGGGGATGTTGTCGAAGTTCCCCTTAATGAAAACAAATTTCTGGAGCCAGTGGTGTCTCTTATTGACCGTCTCGCTAACCTTGGCATGTTGGCTCGCGAAATAGGTGGTCCCGTCCTTATACGCACGGAAGGAGAACAACTTGCGGAAGACCGGCAGGCTAAAGTCGATTCGCTCTTCCCTGAGGAAGCAGGCGAAGGCTACTATGACCGCGACGGAGTTAGGGGTCAGCTGGCCAGGCTAAAGTACTTCAGTACCTGGCGACCTCCGACCATAGAGGGAGTCACAAGCCAACCTCGAAGTGGGCTGCGGAGATTGCGAGCTCGTCAGGCGAGAGGTTATTGATGGCCTCTGTCTTCAACGGCTAGCGGGGGAGTACCTGGGCGAAATATAGTAAGTGACCATCGTATGGTACTCGCTCTCGGAAAGGGTGCTGCAGAAAAAGGAGTGGTCATAGAAGGTCCACGCACGCTTGGCTCGGCCCTCGACATCGCCACCATTACCACCCATCAAGCTAGTTTGGGGGAGAGATCAGAGGAGGCGGGCGTGAGTGCGAGAAGAGAAGTGCGAGCTCTCGAGAAGGAAAGAGGCAAAGGGTGAAAGCGATTAATGCGGTAGGTGAGGGGTGGGGACAGCGCCTATTTACAAGAAAAATGAAAATGGCTGGAAGGAATCAAAGCAGCAAATGTGCGGATGGCAAATTTTCATATCAACGCGCCTCGATCCTCGAGATGTCCCATTTCCACTTACCCGCTCACAACAACGCAGAGAAGCAAGCTCACCCCAGATGAGACGAGCACGCGGCAGGCGAGGCGAGCCTGCCGCGAATCGCGTGTGAAAACTTCAGAAAACAAACAAGTACGACAAGCAGTATTATCACACAGCTAATGAGTACAGGCGAAAGCCCAATCGCGGGCAAGAAAGATCAAACTAATAATTATGATATTGTTCACATGGTTATTTAACAAAGCATTCGAAGGAACATAAAAAACATCCTCAGAGCTCGCCGAGTGGGGGTGAGCGTGAGCGGGATCAGAACTGGATCCACCTCCATCGGCATTGGTCTCGCACCCCGGAGCTCGGCGGCACGCGAGGGTAGTGATAGGTGCAGATGGCATGGAGCTCCTGCTACAGCAAGCGCACCTGGTCCTCCGCCCGTGAAATATGCACTCCCGGGGAGGTGACCTCGCCGCGGGCTTGCAGCCACAGCTCGGCAAGAAGTCACGCGTAGTCATCCTCGAGGGCGGCGAGTCGTTCCCCATAGGATGCCCTGTCCTCCCGCGTCTTGTTGTACAGGTCCCACAACTTGAGGCCATACTTCTGGAGCACATCGGTGGTACGCCTCTTCAGCACCTCGAGGGTTCGGGGATCACCCAGGAAGTCGGCGATCTTGTCCAGCGAAGGCGGTGGCAACATCTCTTCTTCCACATAGTCAGGATCCGCGGAGGAGATCATGTGGGTACCTGCGAAAAAGTAAATCAGACTGGTGAAGGCGAGATACAAGTAATCACTAAGGCATTAACCAACCTGGCGAGTCTACAGTTGCTTTGCCGGCACGCTGGCGGGAGGAGCTCGACTGACCTGGAAAGCCTCGGTATAGGTAAGCGTAATCGATTTCCCCAGGCCAGGCGCATTGCTGGCGATCTGGAAGGTGGCGGGTAGTGAACTGCCAGGGCTCTTTTGGCCTAGAAGGCCAAACCCTATGGTTGAGATGGTCGCACCCGGTAGAGCCGGCAACCCCGTTGGAGGGTTGCGCTTCCCGGATGTCGCAGGGAGGGTATCTGCAAGAGGCTGCAAGCAAGGGAGTCAACGAGCGAGGAAAAATAGCTTGCTGGGAGAGGCGAGTAGCTCACCAGGACGTGGCGAGGAGCCATGCAGGGTCGTGGGGTCCGTGTGCATGGCCGCAGCACCGGCCCTCCCGTGGGATTGAGGGCGAGCCATCGTCAGGACCTCGCCCGCATGTTCTCCCTCGAGGAGTGCATTCTGCAAGCAAAGAAAGATTTGTAACCTATTTTTCAGAGGAGAAAGGTCACCAGCTCGCATACCTATTGGGTGAGCCCGATGTCGGGCGATGGATCCGAGAGAGAAGATCTGCCCTCCCTCGGATGGCTCCTAACCGTCCTCGCCCTTTTTAGCTTTGTGGGGGGAACAGGGGCCTGAAGAACGGTCCATGGCGCAAACTCTATGGTAAGCGGTCGTCTACTCACCCTCACAACATCTATCCGAGCTTGGGCTTCTTGCGATAGGGGCATCTTTGGTAGCTACAGTTGTAACGCCCCCGATTTTTCGGTATTTGTTTGATTCAGTGATGGCGTGTTAATGACGTCGGGGCGTTACTTTTAACGTCGAGTTAGCGGCGCGTTGCCGTTTGCGCATCCGTTTGGGTCAAGTCGACCAAATTTTGCGACGACCCGGAATTGGAAAATTTTACGTTAGGAAATTTGATTATTTAATTTTAGACTTGCCTATCAAGTTTCGTCGCGATCCGAGCCATTTTGGAGCCTCGGCGTATTTTAGGAGTTTTGTATATATTTAAAGCTCGCCGTAACATCCGCCATTCATATCTCGAAAACGGAGATTCGTAACGCCGCCGTTCACTTTAGGCGAAATTTTCGTCGGATTCGGCGTTCGTTTATTTTTAGTGATAAAATAATAATAATAATAATATTAATATTATAAAAAAATCAGAATGTATATGTATATACGTTCATTAGAAGCATGCGTCGACTCACCCTCCCTCTTACGTCGATGTGCAACCCTCATATTTTCCGAGTCGGTGCGACCCGGCGCGGGTGAGGTCGAGACAGCAAGATTAGCCGAGGCGAGTAGAGTAATCGCTCAGAGGTGACCAGAGCCGGTCGAGGCAGGAGAGCGGAAGAAGGAATCAGCGGGGTCAGAGGGAGGGCGGATTCCCCCCACTAACCCGCCTCCTGGGCGAGTGGGGGATCTCCCCACTCGCCCGCCTCCTGGGCGAGTGGGGGGTTCCCCACTTGCCCGCCTCCTAGGCGAGTGGGGGATCTCCCCACTCGCCCGCCTCATGGGCGAGTGGGGGGTTCCCCACCCCCCCCCCCCCCCCCCCCCCCCCCCCACCCCCCGCCTCCTGGGCGAGTGGGGGCTCTCCCCACTCGCCCGCCTCCTGGGCGAGTGGGGTTCCCCCCACTCGCCCGCCTCCTGGGCGAGTGGGGTTCCCCCCACTCGCCCGCCTCCTGGGCGAGTGGGGTTCCCCCCACTCGCCCGCCTCCTGGGCGAGTGGGGGATTCCCCCCACTTGCCCTCTTCCTGGGCGAGTGGGGATCCCCCACTCGCCCGCCTCTTGGGCATCTGCTCAACCTGTCAGGTCAGCAAGTGGACGATGTCCATTCGCCCAGGCATGGTGAGCTCGGTTCATTTGGCTATCCGCAGTCCAATTTTGGCTATTCGCAGTCCATTTTTGGGAAAGTCTATAAGTAGACCCCCATGGGCACCTTGGGAAGGGTTGGTCACTACCCCCCCCCCCCCCCCCCCCCCCCCTTGCGTGTGTCTTGTGAGCAAGCACCCCCCTCCCTTGTCATCCTTCAGCTGACAGTGAGGTGGTTCTTAGTGCCCTCCAAGGTGCCCATGCTCAGCATTGGCTTGGGAGGGGAAGCGCTCTAAGATCTTCCGGGTATGTGGTGGGACCTCCGCGCTGCAGCTTAAGGGGTCCATTTGTGGATTCAAGTGTTTATCAAGTCCAAGTCTTTCAGTTCCTAGTGACCGGTGAATGGTCTAGGCTTAGGTCAAGTAAGGGTTAGTCGCAACCCCCTTTCGAACGCTGAGACCGGGAAATTGGTTTCAACATTCTGGTGCGGTGAGCGTGGAAGCGACTAGCTCGGAAAGCTCTAAGCCAAGTCTCATGGCCGGAAGCGATGAGTTGGGAGACTCACCCCCTATCAGCGAGTACCTGAAGAAGGGTGATTTTGACGAGTTCAATAAGTCGATCCTGGAGCTCTTGCGGATCGCACCTCCCCCTCGCGGCGAGTGCTCGACACCACCCACACCCGTGCTCACCTCGCAATCTCCGATGGAGGCGGAGCAAGCACATCAGCAAGGAGGGAAGAAGGAGGAAGCGAGAAGTCAGGGGGACCAGGGACCCCCCGTTGGGCAGGAGCAAGGCTGGGGGTTTCAACCACCAGTCGCCCTACCGACCTGGAGGCCGCCAGGAGGACTCCCTCAAGGCCAAGGAAGAGGCCATTTCCAAGGGAGAGGAAACTCTCAGGGGGAGCAGGGATGGTTCAACCCAGCAGGGTGGCAGCCAGACACAAGGCCATTGCAACCCTACCCCCTGCAAACCATGACGATTGGCCGAAAATAAGGAAATAAGAAGAGGGGTCGCGCAGGGAAAGAAGCAAGGAGGATGGCATTGCCATACTGTGACTTCCATCAGCAGGAGGGCCACGCGACATCCACATGCCCAGAGTTTCTGGAGTTAAGGAAAGGAAGAAGAACCTCGGCAGAGAGGAGACAACTATGCCCCAAAGGACCCGGAGGGAGCTGAGGAGATGGAGGAAGTGATGAATGAGATGGCCAAGGTGCATGTGGCCGAGTAAGCGCAAGGAAGCGCAATGTAATGGTATGTAATCTATTTATAATATATCAAAAGTAGTTAAAGATAGCATCTAAGTCGAGTCCTCGACTGGAGACCACTCGCCCGGGCTTGTTGATGCCGGTCGCTGGGTGGCTCATCAGGTAGATTCGTTTCAAGTCGGGTCCTCGACTAGAGACCACTCGCCCGGGCTTGTTGATGCCGGTCGCTGGGTGGCTCGTCGGGTAGATTCGTTTTAAGTCGAGTCCTCGACTGGAGACCACTCGCCCGGGCTTGTTGATGTCGGTCGCTGGGTGGCTCGTCGGGTAGATTCATTTCAAGTCGAGTCCTCGACTGGAGAACACTCGCCCGGGCTTGTTGATGTCAGTCGCTGGGTGTCTCGTCGGGTAGATTCGTTTCAAGTCGAGTCCTCGACTGGAGACCACTCGCCCGGGCTTGTTGATGTCGGTCGCTGGGTGTCTCGTCGGGTAGATTCGTTTCAAGTCGAGTCCTCGACTGGAGACCACTCGCCCGGGCTTGTTGATGCCGGTCGCTGGGTGGCTCGTCGGGTAGATTCGTTTCAAGTCGAGTCCTCGACTGGAGACCACTCGCCCGGGCTTGTTGATGCCGGTCGCTGGGTGGCTTGTCGGGTAGTTTCGTTTCAAGTCGAGTCCTCGACTGGAGACCACTCGCCCGGGCTTGTTGATGCCGGTCGCTGGGTGGCTCGTCGGGTAGATTCGTTTCAAGTCGAGTCCTCGACTGGATACCACTCGCCCGGGCTTGTTGATGCCGGTCGCTGGGTGGCTCGTCGGGTAGATTTGTTTCAAGTCGAGTCCTCGACTGGAGACCACTCGCCCGGGCTTGTTGATGTCGGTCGCTGGGTGGCTCGTCGGGTAGATTCGTTTCAAGTCGGGTCCTCGACTGGAGACCACTCGCCCAGGCTTGTTGATGTCGGTCGCTGGGTGGCTCGTCGGATAGATTCGTTTGGGTTGGTAAGGCTCCAAGAAGAGAAGCCGGTCTGAGGACGTGTTGAGTCCCTCCACCTCCAGGTGAGCTCGGCTCCCTGTTAGGTGTTGAGTTCCTCCACCTTCAGGTGAGCTCGGCTCCATGTTAGGTGTTGAGTTCCTCCACCTTCAGGTGAGCTCGGCTCCCTGTTAGGTGTTAAGTTCCTCCACCTTCAGGTGAGCTCGGCTCCCTGTTAGGTGTTGAGTTCCTCCCTCCAGGTGAGCTCGACTCCCCGGTAGGTGTGGAGTTTCCTCCACCTCCAGGTGAGCTCGGCTCCCTGTTAGGTGTTGATTTCCTCCACCTCCAGGTGAGCTCGGCTCCCTGTTAGGTGTTGAGTTCCTCCACCTCCAGGTGAGCTCTGCTCCCTGTTAGGTGTTGAGTTCCTCCACCTCCAGGTGAGCTCGGCTCCCTATTAGGTTTAGAGTTCCTCCACCTCCAGGTGAGCTCGGCTCCCTGTTAGGTGTTGAGTTCCTCCACCTCCAGGTGAGCTCGGCTCCCTGTTAGCTGTTGAGTTCCTCCACCTTCAGGTGAGCTCGGCTCCCTGTTAGGTGTTGAGTTCCTCCACCTCCAGGTGAGCTCGGCTCCCTGATTAGGTGTTGAGTTTCTCCCTCCAGGTGAGCTCGACTCCCCGGTAGGTGTGGAGTTTCCTCCACCTCCAGGTGAGCTCGGCTCCCTGTTGGGTGTTGAGTTCCTCCACCTCCAGGTGAGCTCGGCTCCCTGTTAGGTGTTGAGTCCCTCCACCTTCAGGTGAGCTCTGCTCCCTGTTAGGTGTTGAGTTCCTCCACCTCCAGGTGAGCTCGGCTCCCTGTTAGGTGTTGAGTTCCTCCACCTCCAGGTGAGCTCGGCTCCCTGTTAGGTGTTGAGTTCCTCCACCTCCAGGTGAGCTCGGCTCCCTGTTAGGTGTTGAGTTCCTCCACCTCCAGGTGAGCTCGGCTCCCTGTTAGGTGTTGAGCTCCTCCACCTCCAGGTGAGCTCGGCTCTCTGTTAGGTGTTGAGTTCCTCCACCTTCAGGTGAGCTCGGCTCCCTGTTAGGTGTTGAGTTCCTTCACCTCCAGGTGAGCTCGGCTCCCTGTTAGGTGTTGAGTTCCTCCACCTCCAGGTGAGCTCAGCTCCTTGTTAGGTGTTGAGTTCCTCCACCTCCAGGTGAGCTCGGCTCCCTGTTAGGTGTTGAGTTCCTCCACCTCCAGGTGAGCTCGGTTCCCTGTTAGGTGTTGAGTTCCTCCACCTTCAGGTGAGCTCGGCTCCCTGTTAGGTGTTGAGTTCCTCCACCTCCAGGTGAGCTCGGCTCCCTGTTAGGTGTTGAGTTCCTCCACCTCTAGGTGAGCTCGGCTCCCTGCCAGGTATTGAGTTCCTCCACCTCCAGGTAAGCTCGGCTCTCTGTTAGGTGTTGAGTTCCTCCACCTTCAGGTGAGCTCGGCTCCCTATTAGGTGTTGAGTTCCTTCACCTCCAGGTGAGCTCGGCTCCCTGTTAGGTGTTGAGTTCCTCCACCTCCGGGTGAGCTCGGCTCCCTGTTAGGTGTTGAGTTCCCCCTCCAGGTGAGCTCGGCTCCCTGGTAGGTGTGGAGTTCCCGCTTCCCACCTCGGGTCGAGTTCAGCTCGTCTAGAGGTGCTGAGTTTTTCTCCACCCAAGGTTCAGATTAATCTGACCCAAGGTGTTGAGCTTTCTCCACCTCCGGTTGGGCTCGGCCCATAGGAGGGTTCTTAAGTGGAGAAAGGTTTTCCTCCCACCTCAGGTCGAGCTCGGCTCGACTAGAGGTGTTGAACCAGAGAGAAAAGCGAGCGGCGGGAGTGGCGATTTCGTGAATCTTCCGGACGCCGCCGACGGAGCTCTCAACGAGAGCTTCGTCCTCGTGGTAATTTCCTCCCGCTTCGTGAAACTTTTTCGTTAGGTCTTTTGTACCCTAACCTTTTCTAGCCCGATCTCTTGTAGATCTTGACTCCTCTCACCTTCTCATAACCCGATCTACAACGGGGAGCGATTCGGAGAGTTTTTCCAGCAAAACCTAAGGCAAGTGGTGTTCTTGCCCTTGCTCTTTCTCTTTGCCATATAACCGCTCCAAGCCGGTGCTCTCGATCTAACTGCGCCTTATCTCCTTTTTTATTCTCTATTATTGCTGCTAATAATTTGACATTATGCCAGTTAATGAAAGATCAAAAAGATTTTTGTTAGCTTCATATTTCCTTGATTTTCCTCATTTGATACTTGCCTTATGGTATGATATGTTCTGTTGGGCCTCGCCCTTTCCCTTTGAAATTGCATGAAAATATAAATTTTGTTGGAGGCCGTACGCGGTGTGGTTTTTGCCCCCGGTGCGGTGCTCTTTTAAGCTTTTGATTAGGAGGTTGTACGCGGTGTGGTTTTTGCCCCCAGCGCGGTGTCCTCTTAAGCATTTTGATTGGGAGTCCGTACGCGGTGTGGTTTTTGCCCCCGGTGCGGTGCTCTTCTTTTGGATGAGCTGATCAGTCTCTTTAATTCTGAACAAGAGTAACATGATTAATAAGTTGAAAACGGATGGCTTTTCTTTTGCTTATGGCGAGTTTTGTCATTGCCTGTGTTCTCACCTTTGTTTGGTGAGCATATTCTGCTGATTTTTAGTTGCTCTGCTGTTTCCTTTTCTCCTGGTGATTAGATATTTCTGTTGTTTCTTTTCCTGTCGATTACTTGCTGCTAGCTTTGTCATGACTGACCCTTGCAGCTTCTGTTTCCCTCCGGTCTCGCGGAGGTTTGCTTACTTTCTTATTTTATGCACCACTTGTACTTGTTTCTGAGGTGTTCTTTCTTTGAATGCCTCAGGTTCCGGACAGTAGTAGGTGTTAGTGCGGAGCTTCTTTAGTTGTCGTCTTCTGACTCTCTTGAGGTAGAGCTTTCTGTGGACTTGTCGGCCCATGGGTTCGTGTCAGGTGTTGACGCCCGTGGTGCCGTTTAGTTAGATTTTTGTTTCACTGCTGTTGTTACTTGTGGACCACTTTTGAACACTTGTTCTGGAATGGTTAGATATTGGTGGGCTTTATGGCTCCTTGTTAGATATGTTAAGGTAATTGTTGCATTGCATATCATGTTTTGAAATGCTAATCTCACTACTTTCTGCGCGTGATAAATCTACTTTTATATATAGTAAATCCACACATTCGATCTTGCATGGTGCACCTCACTAGGTCTTCATGTTCACTTAGGCCACTAAGTAATTAAATCAAGTATTTTTCCGCTGCGTAAAACTATATTTTTAAAAGCGTGGACTAGTTGATCCACCTAGCCGAGGGGCGCGGCTTGTTAATCTTTTTGCATAAATTATATTTAAATCTCTTTGAGTTAATAATAATATTTGCTTGACTGCGAAGAAGGATGAATTGCCTTAACGTCAGTAGGCGTCCCCTACGTGACGTGGCATCACAATGCGTAGTTTTCCCTACTCTGATAGCATTTTAAATGTTTGGGAAAATGCGGGTTGTGACAGTTGGTATCAGAGAGAGGTTCTGTGAAAAAGGTAGTTGGGTGGTTTGGCGTGTGAGCCAAACAACCGCTATCCTAAGCAGAACCTCATTAGACCATTTCATTATATACACACACCGATATGTCATCAATATGTCTTGACTGAAGCATGGACACAACACTCATATCATGATAAGAAGTATACGGGGCATATTATGTAGTATGGGATGCATAATATGTGTTTGTATATGGATCCACCATAGGTGGCAACATGTGACGGTTATGTAGTATGGGATGCATAACCACCATTACATGGATGCCCATTAGCACGTTTTCCTTTTTTTGTTACATGTAATGTTATGTAGTATGGGATGCATAACATTACATGTGTACGCCGCTCATAACATGCATTAAGGCCTCTTTCTAGAATGCATAGCACTGCATACATTCATATCATCGCATAAGCACGCGTGCTAAGTTAAAGACATACCAGATGACATATGTACACACATGATTTGAAAAGAAATTTAAATATTCATGCACTCATGTCATAGCACAAGAGTCAATAGGATGATGATGCATCATCCTAAGTTAATCATGGCATCATTTCATGAAATTCCAGAACAAGGTAACAGCAATAGCAGGTTGTTTTCTTTCCTGTTCCGAATCGATCCGTGAATTTTTTCCGAGTCTGTTTGACTTAAGCTTTGTAAGTCTGTTTCTGATTGAATGTCCATCATTCTTATAGACATGTCTCGTAGGAGAGTGACACGATCGACTCCCCTGCCTGAGGGAGAGTCTTCTGGTGGTCAGAGTGAGTCCGTGATCGAAAGCCTGCGACAGAGCAATTAAGCTTTGTCGAGGCAGTTGGTTGCGATGCAGACTCAGATTCAGTCCTTGGTGTCTGCTGCCTCGGCGCAGCAGCCTGTTGTGCAAGAACCGATGGTGAGCCCAGCCGTTCCTGCTCCCCTGGTGCCTCCAGTGGCATTGCCACCGGAGATGAACTTCATTTCACACTTTCAGCGTTTGGGACCTCCTACCTATGATGGTAGGGCAGACTTTATGGCCCTGGATGATTGGGTGATCAGCATGGAGGAGATGTTCTCCTATTCAGGTGTCTCGGAGGCTTCGAAGGTGATGGTGGCTGCTTATCAACTGAAGGGTTTGGCTAAAGGTTGGTGGATTAGGGAAAAGGAAGGTCTCGCCGAGGGATGCTCTTGGGAGACGTTTAAGAAATTGTTGCTTAAGAAGTTCCTCCCTTCGGTTGAGCGCGACCGATTGATGAACAACTTTCTGCATCTGAAGCAGAGGCAGCTCACCGTCAGTGAGTACGAGATCGAGTTCAGCAAGTTGAGTAGATTCGCCCCCGAGTTGGTGGCCTCGGAGGAAGGTAGAGTGAAGCGGTTTTTGGGTGGTCTCACTGGCGACGTCCAGCAGTGGGCTAGCGCCTATGGGTCAAAGACTTATGTTGAAGCGGTGGAGGCTGCATTGAAGGCCGAATCTATTGAGAAGACGAAGATTCATGGGCAGCAGATAAAGAGTGATAAGAGGAAATCTGATGATCGGGAGAGTTCTAAGGCGTCTCACTCGGACTCGAAGAAGAGGGGTGTGGGGCACTGTAGCTTCTGTGGCAAGCGAGGCCATCAGTTCGAAAGGTGTTTCAAGAGGATCGAGGCGCTGGAGCCGTTAAAGGTTAGTGCAATTCAGGACGCACCTAAGGCGGTCCCAGTGTGCTCATTCTGTTCTAAGCCCGGGCATGAGGCGGCCCGATGTTACAAGAAGGCTGGTTGTTGTTTCCTGCGTGGGCAAAAAGAGCATCGTAGGGCCGACTGCCCAAATTCGCAGACCGTGACTTCAGCGGTTCCTCTGCAGGCCTTGCCGCCGCCCCCGCAGTTCGTGGGCAAGACCAAAGGCAAGCTTAATGTGCTGACTAGAGAGGAAGCTCAAACCTCAGCGCACGTGATATCTGGTTAGTTCCTTTCCTCCAAACTTATTCTCCTTTTTCTAAAATTTAGCTTACTAGTTGTCTAGTGACGCACGCTTATTTAGGTGAATTCAAGGTGAAGAATAAGTGGGCGCGTGTCCTATTTGATTCGGGAGCGTCTCACTCTTTCGTTGCTAGGAGTTTAGTTGATAGGCACCGATGGTCTATTGACCGGTTGGATGATGCCTTGTCCGTTAAGTTTTCGTCTGGAGATCAGGTTACGTCAGATCGGGGTATCCGGGAGTGCCCCTTTTCTTTGGGTGGTGTCCAGGTTCTAGCGGATTTGAAGATGCTAGATTTGGCAGATTTCGACGTGATTCTCGGGATGGACTGGTTGTCCAAATATGATGTCGTGATCAAGTGCAAGGAGAAGCGGCTAGATTTCAAGTTGGGCGACGGACGTCCTTTGAGCGTTTATGGTTTACCTCGGGAGAGTTCTCTGATTATTTTTGCGGTACGTGCCCGCCGAGCTTTAGCCTCTGGTTGTTTGGGTTTTCTGGTTTCTATCTGCGCTGTGAATGCTTCTTGTGTGGACCCAACCGTGGAGGGTATCCCGGTGGTGCGAGAGTTTCCCGATGTTTTTCCGGACAAGCTTTCCGCTCTTCCTCCCGAAAGAGAGGTGGAGTTTTCCATAGACCTCGAACCAGGCACCCGGCCCATTGCCAAGGCACCGTACCGCATGGCGCCTCGTGAGTTAGAAGAACTGCGTGTTCAGCTGGATGAACTTCTGGAGTGTGGTTTCATCAGACCGAGTACTTCTCCATGGGCTGCTCATGTTCTCTTCGTAAAGAAGAAGGACGGTTCCATGAGGCTGTGTATCGATTATCGGGAGTTGAACAAGGTGACGATCAAGAATAGATATCAGGTGTCGCGGATTGATGATTTGTTCGACCAGCTGCGTGGGTGCACCAGATTATCAAAGATTGATCTTCGTTCAGGCTACCACCAGTTGAGGGTTCATGAGTCAGACATTCCTCTGACGGCTTTTAGATCCCAGTATGGGCACTTCGAGTTCCTCGTGTTGTCCTTTGGTTTGACCAATGCGCCTTCTGCGTTCATGGATCTGATGAACCGGGTATTCAAGGACTTTCTTGACCGTTTTGTGGTCGTCTTTGTCGACGACGTTCTCATCTATTCTCGCCGTGATGAGGAGCATGCCTATCACTTGCGTCAGGTCCTGTCTGTCTTGAGAGAGCATAAGCTGTATGCTAAGCTGAGCAAGTGCGAGTTTTGGCTGCCTCAGGTGTCCTTTTTAGGACATGTGGTGAGCATGTTGAAATTATTGAAGTGGAAGTGGAGGAGGCTTTTGGACCTGGGCGGTCTGGGAAGTGACCGGGTGGTCTGGCGTGACCGCACGGTCTGGCGGTCTGACAATGGCGGTCTGTTCTATTGGTCAGCTGCAGCTTCCGGGGTTGACCGCTGGTCTGGTCCAAGGGCTGCTGGAGGAGGAGGTCGTGCGGTCTGGCTGTGACCGCATGACGGGTGATCTTCCTCAGGGTCGCGCGGTCTGTCTCTGACCGCGTGACAAGTTGTTCTCTTCAAGGACGTGCCGGCCTGGCGTGACCGCACGGGTTGGCTCTTGAATCCGGTCTGGTGGCTTTCCAGAGGGTTCTGAAGGAGTTCGCGGACTAAGTCATTCGTAGTCGCGCGGTCTCAGTTCGCGGTCTCAGGAGGAGACCAGGAGGGCGAGCTGGCTGTGTTTGCGGTCTCAGGCAAACACAGGTGGTGGGTGACTTCTAGGCGGTCTGGCGATCTCCGTGTGGAGTCGTGTTCAGACCAAGGGAGTAGCGATCTCCCGCGGTCTGGAGTGAAGTCGGCGCTCACCAAAATGAAGCAGGAGGGTTGCTGTGATCGCGCGGGTTGACCGGTAAGGTCGCGCGGTCTGATGGGTGGTGACTCTATCTCATAGGGTGGTGACTGGATCAGGTCTCACGCCTATAAATAGGGAGCCACTGTTGCAGCAAATATAGAACACACCAAGTGTAAGCCGAGTTTGCCTAGTTCCTGCGGTCTGTGTTTCTGACCGAGCGGTCTCTGATTGAATTCTTCCTTGTGCAGCTTCTGCGGATAGTGCAAGCAGCAGCGATCACCTCTTCCTCTGAAAGTGTTCGGGCGGTTTGCGGCTTGGAGTTGTGGTGCTGGAGTTCGGGAATCAGGAGATCGGCAAAGGAGCGGTCTGGTGCAGCGGTCTGGTGGTGTTTCGAGATCGGGAGTGGTTGCGGTCTGGCAGCAGCGGTCTGGCGAGCTGCTGAGTTCGGCAAGAGACCGTGCGGTCTCAGTTATCTTCAGTTTCTGTTATTTCTCCTTGAAGTTTTTTTGTGCTGACGAAATCATGTCTCGTCGAGCATGTCTTGCCCTGTAACTGAAGTGTTGCTATCAATAAAGATCGTTTTGTTTGCCTAAGATTGTCTCTGGCTGTTTGGCTTGCATCTCTAGTTGTTATTCCTGCTTGCTCTCACAAGGTCCGGAAAAATTTCACATGGTATCAGAGCTAGGTTGGAGTTGAAAGAGCAGTGAATAACTTAGAGTAGCCATCGCCTTTGTGAAGAAGGAACCAGAGGAAGAGCAATGGAAGGTGGTTTTGCAAGAGGTCTTGGTATTGAGATGCTTACATCGACTAACTTCAAGAAGTGGAAGTCGTGTATGCAGAGCTATCTTCTGGGTGAGGACCTCTGGGAGGTGGTAGGAGGAGATGAAACAGAAGAGGTGAAGGCAGTAGAAGGAGGTGATAATGGACCGGCCGTGAGGGCATGGAGGAAGACCAACGCCAAGGCCGAATTCACCTTGAAGCGTGCCATTTCACCTGATCTCTTTGATCACATCTTGGGGTGTGGATCAGCTGCTGAGATCTGGAGAGCCCTGGATGGGCTGTTTAACAAAAAGAATATAGCAAGGCTACAGTTCTTAGAGAATGAGTTGGCAAGGTCAGCTCAAGGTGATCTTTCTATCTCGAACTTCTTTTTGAAGATGAAGAATCTCTGCGCTGAGATATCAGCACTGGATCCTGATGAGCCTATCTCTGAGGCGAAGTTGAAGAGGCACATCATCTGCGGCCTGCGGAAGGAATATGTTGCCTTTGTGACGTCAGTGCAGGGATGGGCAAATCAGCCGTCTCTGCTAGAGCTGGAGAATCTGCTAGCGTCGCAGGAAAGTCTGGCAAGGCAGATGGCGGGAGTGTCAGTGACTGGGGGAGACGGCGAGGTGCTCTTCTCAGGGAAGAAGAAGAAGTGGGAGAAGAAGAAAAAGATCGCGGGAGGCTATGGGCCTTCAACTTCTGGGCAGCAGGAAAGGGGGTATGCTCCCAAGGCTGACGGGAAGAAGAAGGGGGAAGGTCCGAGATGCTTCAAGTGCGGGAAGGTTGGGCACTTCAAGAAGGAATGCCCAGTTGTTACTCAATCGGGGCATGTTGCTGGAAAGGTGGAAGTGGAGGCCAGGCACATTGATGGAGGATGGGGAGGAGCCTTCTCGGCTTCGGTTGAAGCCTCGGCTACTATCAACTATCAAGAGGACTGGATCGTGGACTCGGGGTGTGGTCATCACCTCACCGGAGATGAGTCGAAGCTTTCATCAGCACAACCCTATACAGGTAACAATGCTATCATCACCGCTGATAATACTGTGCATCCAGTCGAGAAGGTGGGGGTTGTTTCTTTGGGCAGTGATAGAGGGCCACTTACCTTGAAGAGTGTCTATCATGTGCCCGGGATGAAGAAAAACCTTTTCTTAGTAACCAACGCTGTTGACGCTGGGTATCACGTTCTGTTCGGCCCAACAGAAGTGAAATTTCTACGAAATGTAGAGGCCGTGAAGGCGGAGGTCGTTCATGTTGGGAGACGGGCAAAGGACTTGTTCGTTTTGTCGACAAGTTCCTACGTCGACAAGATGAAGACGAATGATGGTGCCGTGATATGGCATGAGAGGTTGGGGCATGTAGGAATGGACAAGCTGAAAGCTATGGCGGTGAAAGGTCTTGTCAAGGGCCTGCCAAGTCTATCTTCTCACGGAGAAGGTCACGTTTGTGCGGGATGTCAGTTCGGCAAGTCTCATCGACTACCGTTTGACAAGTCACAGACAAGGTGTAGTCAGCCGTTGGAGTGCATCCATGGTGACTTGATGGGACCAACTGCTACCCCAAGCCTCGGAGGCAGCAGGTATATGCTGGTGCTGATCGATGATTACACCAGATATGTCTGGGTTTATTTCCTGAAGGAGAAGGCGGAAGCGTTTGCCAAGTTTGTGGAGTTCAAGGAGCTCGTAGAAGGTCGGCTGAATCTGCGGATCAAGAAGCTGAGGACGGACAACGGAGGAGAGTTCACCTCTGCTGTGTTCTCCAGTTTTTGCAGGAAGGCAGGCATCCGGAGGGAGCTCACTTGTGCTCATACTCCACAACAGAACGGAGTTGCAGAGCGGAAGATCCGTCATCTGACGGAGACCTGCAAGTGTTGGCTGCATGCCAAGAGTATCCCAAAGTCCTTCTGGGCGGAGGGAATGTCTTGTGCTGCTTACGTCATCAACAGGATGCCTCTGAGCCCCATCAACATGTTGACCCCGCATGAGATGATGTTCAAGGAGAAGCCAAGCGTGGCACACCTTCGGGTGTTCGGTTCCACCTGTTACGTGCACATCCCTGATGCTCTTCGGACAAAGCTAGAAGCGAAGGCTAGGAAGCTAGTCTTTGTGGGATACGATGAGAGGAAGAAAGGGTGGAAGTGTATGGACCCAGAGACGCGGAGATTTGTTGTATCTCGCGACGTCGTGTTCGATGAGGTGACATCTTACAGGGGGTCCTCTGGAGTGGAGTTACCAGAGAGCAGGGTGGAGGAGCCGGAGCAAGCTGTGGAAAATCTTCAGGTGGAGCTACCTGTGTCACCAGGTGGTCCATCGCCTTCTAGTTCTGAGACGGGAGCTTCTGGTTCAGGGAGCAGGGGGAGCAATGCTCCTAGCACGTCTGGAAGAGGAGCTAGGGAAGAAGCAGCTGAAGATGATGCGGTTCAGGGGAAGGAGCTGAGGAGGTCGAAGCGAGCGATCATCGCCCCTGATCGCTATACAGGAGGAAACGCAGTGAGCTTTGTCTCATGTTTCTTTGCTGGTCCCTTGGATGAGAGGGAGCCGTCTAGCTTTGAGAAGGCCCAAGGCGTGAAGGAGTGGGATGTTGCGATGCAAGAAGAGATGGCAGCTCTCGAGAAGAATGAGACCTGGTCTCTTGTACCCAAGCCGAAGGGCATCGCTCCTGTAACATGCAAGTGGGTCTACAAGCTGAAGAAGAAAGCTGACGGCAGTATCGAGCGTTACAAGGCTCGTCTTGTAGCTCGGGGGTTCTCGCAGCAATACGGTGAAGACTATGATGAGACATTCAGTCCGGTGGCAAAAATGACTTCAGTTCGGTTCATCATTGCCTTGGCGGCGTTCAGTGGATGGAAAATTTGGCAGCTCGACATCAAGAACGCCTTCTTGTACGGCGAGATTGATAAGGACATCTTCATGATTCAGCCACCAGGTTTTGTGTCTGAAGATTTTCCGGAGCATGTCTGCAAGCTGAAGAAAGCCCTGTATGGGTTGAAGCAAGCGCCGAGGGCATGGTACAGGAAGATCGCAGAATATCTCCTATTCTGTGGATTTGTTGCTTCAGACTCAGACTCAAGCTTGTTCGTCAAGAAGAGCGGGGAGCTTCAAGTCATCGTGCTGCTCTACGTCGACGATATGATCGTGACGGGGAACTCGAAGGAGGAGGTAGCGCAGCTTCGGGCCGAGCTGTCTATCAGGTTCGAGATGAAGGATCTTGGTGAGCTTCACCATTTTCTTGGACTTGAGGTGCAGAGGAAGGAAGGTGGAGTGCTGGTGACCCAAGCCGGATATGCGGAGCGGATCGTGGAGCGGTTCGGCATGAAGGAAGGGAAGTGCACTTCCACACCTCTGGATAAAGCTATGAAGCTTCGGAAGGATGAGGGGAGGATCATGCAATATCCGTTGGTGTTCCGAGCTCTAGTTGGGAGCTTGATTTATCTGACAATCACGAGGCCGGATATTGCATATGCAGTTGGCAGAGTGAGTCGATATATGGCGGAGCCACGGGTACCTCATCTGCTAGCGGCCAAGAACATTCTGAAGTATGTCAAGGCGACCTCGGACATGGGTCTCCTATACAGGAGGGATGCGGGCTTCGAGGTGCATGGATACATGGATGCTGATTACGGGGGAGATTCGGATGATCGGAGGTCGACATCTGGATACGTCTTCATGGCGGGCCCTACGGCTATATCATGGTGCAGCAAGAAGCAGGATTCCGTGTCAGTCTCTACCACGGAAGCGGAATACAAGGCTTCGGCCTTGGCAGCTCAGGAAGCCATCTGGCTTAGGAGGTTGGTAGGAGACATCCACAAGGAGGTTCGGGAGCCGACTCTGCTACGCGGTGACAACGAGAGTGCTCTCAAACTGGTAACCAATCCAGTTTGTCACGCGAGGACTAAGCATATTGAGATCGAGCATCACTTCATACGGGAGAAAGTGCTGGAGGGATCTCTTTCGGTCGAGCATGTGCGGAGTGCGGACAATGTCGCAGACATCTTCACAAAGGCGCTGGCAAAGGGGTCGTTCACACGGCTAAGGGAACTACTTGGGCTAGTTTCCACTTCCCACTTCAAGGGGGAGTGTTGAAATTATTGAAGTGGAAGTGGAGGAGGCTTTTGGACCTGGGCGGTCTGGGAAGTGACCGGGTGGTCTAGCGTGACCGCACGGTCTGGCGGTCTGACAATGGCGGTCTGTTCTATTGGTCAGCTGCAGCTTCCGGGGTTGACCGCTGGTCTGGTCCAAGGGCTGCTGGAGGAGGAGGTCGTGCGGTCTGGCTGTGACCGCATGACGGGTGATCTTCCTCAGGGTCGCGCGGTCTGTCTCTGACCACGTGACAAGTTGTTCTCTTCAAGGACGTGCCGGCCTGGCGTGACCGCACGGGTTGGCTTTTGAATCCGGTCTGGTGGCTTTCCAGAGGGTTCTGAAGGAGTTCGCGGACTAAGTCATTCGTAGTCGCGCGGTCTCAGTTCGCGGTCTCAGGAGGAGACCAGGAGGGCGAGCTGGCTGTGTTTGCGGTCTCAGGCAAACACAGGTGGTGGGTGACTTCTAGGCGGTCTGGCGATCTCCGTGTGGAGTCGTGTTCAGACCAAGGGAGTAGCGATCTCCCGCGGTCTGGAGTGAAGTCGGCGCTCACCAAAATGAAGCAGGAGGGTTGCTGTGATCGCGCGGGTTGACCGGTAAGGTCGCGCGGTCTGATGGGTGGTGACTCTATCTCATAGGGTGGTGACTGGATCAGGTCTCACGCCTATAAATAGGGAGCCACTGTTGCAGCAAATATAGAACACACCAAGTGTAAGCCGAGTTTGCCTAGTTCCTGCGGTCTGTGTTTCTGACCGAGCGGTCTCTGATTGAATTCTTCCTTGTGCAGCTTCTGTGGATAGTGCAAGCAGCAGCGATCACCTCTTCCTCTGAAAGTGTTCGGGCGGTTTGCGGCTTGGAGTTGTGGTGCTGGAGTTCGGGAATCAGGAGATCGGCAAAGGAGCGGTCTGGTGCAGCGGTCTGGTGGTGTTTCGAGATCGGGAGTGGTTGCGGTCTGGCAGCAGCGGTCTGGCGAGCTGCTGAGTTCGGCAAGAGACCGTGCGGTCTCAGTTATCTTCAGTTTCTGTTATTTCTCCTTGAAGTTTTTTTGTGCTGACGAAATCATGTCTCGTCGAGCATGTCTTGCCCTGTAACTGAAGTGTTGCTATCAATAAAGATCGTTTTGTTTGCCTAAGATTGTCTCTGGCTGTTTGGCTTGCATCTCTAGTTGTTATTCCTGCTTGCTCTCACAAGGTCCGGAAAAATTTCACAGAGCAAGGAAGGAATCTCAGTTGATCCCGCCAAGATTTCAGCGGTGATGGATTGGAAGAGACCTTCTACTCCAAAGGAGATCAGGAGTTTCTTGGGTTTGGCCGGTTATTATAGGAGATTTGTGGAGGGTTTCTCCACATTGTCCGCTCCGATGACCCGGCTAACGCAGAAGAATGCCGCCTTCATTTGGAGTGATAAGTGTGAGGAGGCTTTCCAAGAGCTGAAGAGAATGTTGTGTTCTGCCCCAATTCTCATTCTGCCTATTGAGGGAGTGGAGTTTGCGGTGTATGTTGATGCTTCCCACATCGGACTTGGATGCGTTCTGATGCAAGAGGGAAAGGTGATCGCTTATGGATCTAGGCAATTGAAGGTTCATGAGAAGAATTACCCCACCCATGATTTGGAGTTTGCGGCGGTGATCAATGCCTTGAAGCTATGGAGACACTTACTATTTGGCGTTGTGTGCAAGATTTATACTGACCATAAAAGCTTGAAGTATGTATTCACACAAAAGGAGCTGAATTTACGCCAGCGCCGGTGGTTGGAATATGTTGCTGATTATGAAGTGGATATCCTTTATCATCCCGGTAAGGCCAATGTGGTGGCCGATGCGTTGAGTAGGAACACGGCTCGGATCTTCAATTTATCTGTTCAAGCCTTAGTTGAGGAGTTTCTTTTGATGGATATTTCGGCGGTAAGCCGTGGCGAGCGCACTCGTTTGGAGGCAGAAGAGCCTTCGTGGATCACCCTCATAAGGTTACGTCAGAAAGAAGACCCAGATCTTCAGCATCTTCGAGGAAGGACCGAGAAAGGAGAACTACCTGCTTTCTCCATTGATGAGCTTGGCACCCTCTTGTTTAGGGGTAGATTCTGTATCCCGGCGGTGGAAGATATTCGAGTTATGATTTGCAGGGAGGCTCACGGATCTAGTGTGTCCTACCACCCGGGTTCCACCAAGATGTATAGAGATCTGAAGCAAATTGTGTGGTGGTCGGACATGAAGAACGACATTGCCAAATTTGTATTGGAGTGCTTCACATGCAAGCGGGTGAAGGCCGATCATGGTAGGCATGGAGGAAAACTGACCCCTTTGGAGATCCCCATGTGGAAATGGGAAAGCATATCGATGGACCTTATTACGGGTTTGCCGAGGTCCCCTCGTGGACATGATTCAGTCTGGGTTATAGTTGATCGATTGACGAAGTGTGCGCATTTCGTCCCCTTCAAAGTCGGCTATTCTATGAAGAAGATAGCAGAGTTATATTTGGATGAGGTCATTCGTTTGCATGGAGTGCCAGTGAGTATCGTGTCAGATCGAGACTCCGGGTTTACGTCGCGATTCTGGCAGAGCTTACAGGGAGCCTTGGGCACCGACCTCTGGTTTTCGACCGCATACCATCCGCAGACCAATGGTCAAACGGAGCGAGTTAATCAGATCGTGGAAGACATGATCAGGTGCTACATTTTGGAGCATGGTAGAGCTTGGGATGAGCGCCTCAGACTCATGGAGTTTGCATATAATAATAGCTTCCAAGAAAGTCTGCATATGGCCCCTTTTGAAGCGTTGTATGGGAGGCGCTGCAAGACTCCCTTGTTTTGGGCCGAAGTCGGTGAGAGACCGTTGCTAGGTCCGGAAGCTTTAATGGAAATGGAGGAGGCGGTGACTAATATTCGGGAGAAGCTCCACGTTGCTCAGGAGCGGTACGAAAAGTATGCCAATCAATGAAGGGCAGATCTGGAGTTTGCGGTTGGGGACAGTGTTTTTCTGAAGGTCTCTCCGATGCCAGACGTTAAAAGATTTGGGAAGAACCACAAGTTGGATCCCAGATATGTTGGGCCATTTCAGGTCGTTGAGCACATCAGAGTGTCCGCTTATAGATTGGAGTTACCTGCTACCTTCCCTGGCGTCCATGATGTGTTCCATGTGAGTCAGTTAAGGAAGTGTGTCCGCAGCAATCGTCAAGTCCTCGATTCGGTGCCTCAGATTCAACCCAATTTATCTTATGTTGAGGAGCCTGTTCGGATTTTGGAAACCCAAGAGCGGGTGTTGCGTAGGAAAACCATCCCCATGGTAAAAGTCCTTTGGCGGAATCATGACGCCGAGAGCGCAACATGGGAGCTGGAATCGGCTATGCGGGAATCTCATCCGCACCTTTTCAATTAATTGGCTCAGGTAAAAATCTTCTTTTCTTTTTCCTGCACCATTTGATTATCTATCCTAGATTTCCTTTCCTGCGTCATGTATGATACATTTTAATGTGATGGTAAATCTCAAGGTTTTGAGAACCGGACCGGAGATTGAACCGGAACAAGGAGAGGTTCAAGGTCGAACCGGTCGAACCGGTCCGACCGTGATTGAACCGTAATAACCTAATTATATAAAACATATTTTAGTATTATTTGATTTTTTATCATCACAAATAACTCGAGCTATTTTTTTTAGCTTGAGCTCGACCCTCGTTTTAAATGAGCTCTAGCACGCCGAGCTTGGTGCAAGCTCGCCGAGCTTGGCTCGAGCTCGAAAGTTATCTTATTACTTAATAATTATATAATGAATAATAATTAAATAATATATATTATCTAATTATTATGTAATAATTAAATAATGTAAATATATATATATATATTATATAGTTATTATTTAATAATTAAAATATATATAGTTTTGGATCAATACGAAAGAGAGAGAGAGAGAGGAGAGAGGAGAGAGGGAGGGGAGAGCCGCAATGTGGCAGAGAGAGAGAGAGAGAGAGAGAGAGAGAGAGAGGAGAGAGGGAGGGGAGAGCGAGGCATTGTGGCAGAGAGAGAGGAGAGAGGAGAGAGGGAGGGGAGAGAGAGAGGCGACGTGGAAAGAGAGAGGGAGAGAGATATATTTAATTATTTATTTTATATTAGTTAAAGTTTAGTCTCACATCGTTAATAACAATTTTCTCTCCCAATACTCACCTATAATTAAAGTGGAGCCTAAAAATTAATCCTGAAAATGTGAAATGGCCTGTAATTGCTAACCGCCCGGTTATCTTGAAACCGGCCCGGTTTTCGGTTATCCGGTTCAACCGCCCGGTTAACCGGTTCTGGGCCGGTTTTTGGCTGGCACGGTTTTGAGCACCGGATCGGACCAGGAGTGGAACCGGTTGGCGGTCCAACCGGTTGAACCGGCCGGTCCGGTCCGGTTTTTAAAACCTTGATAAATCTCTTTTTTTGCCCTACGTCAAGTTTCGGGACGAAACTTTCTTTTAGGGGGAGTGGCTGTAATGCCCCCGATTTTTCGGTATTTGTTTGATTCAGTGATATTGTGTTAATGACGTCGGGGCGTTACTTTTAACGTCGAGTTAGCGGCGCGTTGCCGTTTGCGCGTTTTCGCGTCCGTTTGGGTCAAGTCGACCAAATTTTGCGTCGACCCGGAATTGGAAAATTTTACGTTCGGAAATTTGATTATTTAATTTTAGACTTGCCTATCAAGTTTCGTCGCGATCCGAGCCATTTTGGAGCCTCGGCGTATTTTAGGAGTTTTGTATATATTTAAAGCTCGTCGTAACTTCCGCCATTCATATCTCGAAAACGGCACGTCGGATTTTGATTCCAACTTCGCCGTTGGATTCGTAACGCCGCCGTTCACTTTAGGCGAAATTTTCGTCGGATTCGACGTTCATTTATTTTTAGTTATAAAATAATAATAATAATAATATTATAAAAAAAATCAGCTTTCATTATTAGAAGCATGCGTCTACTCACCCTCCCTCTTACGTCGACTCCTTGCATGCTGGCGTCGATTTCTCCAGCTCCACATGCGTCGACTTCCCTCTTCCTCTTGCGTCGACTCCTTGCATGTTGGCGTCGATTTCTCCAGCTCCACATGCGTCGACTTCCCTCTTCCTCTTGCGTCGACTCCTTGCATGCTGGCGTCGATTTCTCCAGCTCCACATGCGTCGACTTCCCTCCTCCCCTTGCGTCGACAACTTCAGCTTCTGCTATTATTAATAGTAATAATAATAATGATATTATTATTATTAAAATTATATGTTGTTGCCTAAAAGAAAACGAGTCTGCTTCTTCCTCATTCTGTCTGAACCAGAGAGAAAAGCGAGCGGCGGGAGTGGCGATTTCGTGAATCTTCCGGACGCCGCCGACGGAGCACTCAACAAGAGCTTCGTCCTCGTGGTAATTTCCTCCCGCTTCGTGAAACTTTTTCGTTAGGTCTTTTGTACCCTAACCTTTTCTAGCCCGATCTCTTGTAGATCTTGACTCCTCTCGCCTTCTCGTAACCCGATCTACAACAGGGAGCGATTCGGAGAGTTTTTCCAGCAAAACCTAAGGCAAGTGGTGTTCTTGCCCTTGCTCTTTCTCTTTGCCATATAACCGCTCCAAGCCGGTGCTCTCGATCTAACTGCGCCTTATCTCCTTTTTATTCTCTATTATTGCTGCTAATAATTTGGCATTATGCCAGTTAATGAAAGATCAAAAAGATTTTTGTTAGCTTCATATTTCCTTGATTTTCCTCATTTGATACTTGCCTTATGGTATGATATGTTCTGTTGGGCCTCGCCCTTTCCCTTTGAAATTGCATGAAAATATAAATTCTGTTGGAGGCCGTACGCGGTGTGGTTTTTGCCCCCGGTGCGGCGCTCTTTTAAGCTTTTGATTAGGAGGTTGTACGCGGTGTGGTTTTTGCCCCCGGTGCGGTGTCCTCTTAAGCATTTTGATTGGGAGTCCGTACGCGGTGTGGTTTTTGCCCCCGGTGCGGTGCTCTTCTTTTGGATGAGCTGATCAGTCTCTTTAATTCTGAACAAGAGTAACATGATTAATAAGTTGAAAACGGATGGCTTTTCTTTTGCTTATGGCGAGTTTTGTCATCGCCTGTATTCTCACCTTTGTTTGGTGAGCATATTCTGTTGATTTTTAGTTGCTCTGCTGTTTCCTTTTCTGCTGGTGATTAGATATTTCTGCTGTTTCTTTTCCTGTCGATTACTTGCTGCTAGCTTTGTCATGACTGATCCTTGCAGCTTCTGTTTCCCTCCGGTCTCGCGGAGGTTTGCTTACTTTCTTATTTTCTGCACCACTTGTACTTGTTTCTGAGGTGTTCTTTCTTTGAATGCCTCAGGTTCCGGACAGTAGTAGGTGTTAGTGCGGAGCTTCTTTAGTTGTCGTCTTCTGACTCTCTTGAGGTAGAGCTTTCTGTGGACTTGTCGGCCCATGGGTTCGTGTCAGGTGTTGACGCCCGTGGTGCCGTTTAGTTAGATTTTTGTTTCACTGCTGCTGTTACTTGTGTACTACTTTTGAACACTTGTTCTGGAATGGTTAGATATTGGTGGGCTTTATGGCTCCTTGTTAGATATGTTAAGGTAATTGTTGCATTGCATATCATGTTTTGAAATGCTAATCTCACTACTTTCTGCGCGTGATAAATCTACTTTTATATATAGTAAATCCACACATTCGATCTTGCATGGTGCACCTCACTAGGTCTTCATGTTCACTTAGGCCACTAAGTAATTAAATCAAGTATTTTTCCGCTGCGTAAAACTATATTTTTAAAAGCGTGGATTAGTTGATCCACCTAGCCGAGGGACGCGACTTGTTAATCTTTTTGCATAAATTATATTTAAATCTCTTTGAGTTAATAATAATATTTGCTTGACTGCGAAGAAGGATGAATTGCCTTAACGTCAGTAGGCGTCCCCTACGTGACGTGGGATCACAATGCGTAGCTTTCCCTACTCTGATAGCATTTTAAATGTTGGGAAAATGCGGGTTGTGACAACAGTAGCCGGCAACAAGAGAAGGTGAAGGGAGTAAGAGGTTCCACATTGCCTATGATTGGTGGTATTTATAGCGCTAGGGTTGGGACCCACCGAAAGATTCTTTCGTGGTTAGCAGCTGACCGACGAACACCATGGGTTGGACTTTTCTTTACGAGCTTAAGATAATCTCGCAAAGAGCGGGGATTGTGTACAACCCTGGGTTCGCCGAGGAGAGGAGCTGAGACCCGTTTAGGCGAAGCGTGCAGGGTGAGACGAGTAAGTCCTTTAGCCTTGCGAGCGAGACAAGTGGGTGCTCGCGCCCCAGTGGGCGAGACGATTAAGGGCTCGCGGCTTGCGGCGAGGAAAGCAAATGCTAACGCATTGCGGAGAGCGGATGGAAAGGTCGGGGCGAGCGAGGGCTCGCAGTCCCGCGGCGCACGGATCGTGAATGGGGCCGAGCTCGCCTATCTAGCGAGGTTGAGGCCAGGCGAGGGTCCGCCGAGAGCCGACCAGCGAGCTGAGAGCAGGACTCTTCCGACTCTCGCCTCTCTTACGAGGCGAGTCAGGTGTTTGGGTGTAATATTTTATTCCTATTTATTCAGACCGGTCTGCCTATAGCCATTCCAAACAGCAGAGTTTGACTGTTGCCAGACCATTTTGGGGTGCATTTAGCAAAACTAAAAGGCGGAGTTACGCTATTAGCAGACCTAGTTGAGAAAACTATATATAGAACCTGAAGGGCACCTTTGGAGAGGATTCCAGTTTCTTTGGCTTCTTTCTCCTCAGGACTTTGGTTAGCTCCTCAGGCTCTCCAAGGTGCCCAGTTTCAGCTTTGGCTTGGGAGGGGAAACACTCTAAAGATCTTCCGGGTGTGTGGTGGGACCTCCACGCTGCAGCAAATGGTCGGTGTTTAGTTCTAAGTCTTCGGTCAAGTTCTTCTTCGGGACCAGTAAGTGCTAGTCGCCCCCTCTTAGGGGTCTGAACTCCTTGTTGGGCTGATTCTCGGTTCCAACATAGAGTATATACACTTTTGGTGAAAACATGTAAAGCCTTAAGGCCAAAACATTGATTGTGTGTACATTCCTAGTAATAATGTGGACATTCATGTTAATTAAATAAAATGCTTCCTCAGGCTTTTATCTCTGTGGTGCGTGGTTATATAATTGTTGATTTTCATTACGTAACTTTTTGTTTGTGCGCTCGATATGACATGAGGTCCCGATCGGACCTACTATTATATTGTTTGTTACATTCAGGGTGTTACACCAACTCCTCCTCCAAGTTTTCGATCCGCTCTTCATAATTATTCTCAAGCTAATCACACTTTTGTTTCAGCTCCACATTTGCATCAGGGCAATCTTGGACTTGGGCCCTCAGTAGTTCTAGCTCTCCGCAAGCCGACAACACTTACTTAATGGACTCTAGTTCTCTGCGAACATATATGTGATCCTTCTCCACCGCAGTCATGCGCTTGTCCCAATTCATCAACGCAAGATTCAAGTGTCCTTCCTCACGAGATTTACTTTGGCTTCGATTATTACTTTCAGCTTGTTGCATGAACTCCCTGCCACGCTCGTCTATGCTTGAGCTGCCCATTTCACCGACCATCTAGTCTTCTTGTGGCACCAACCACGAACTTTAATCAACTCGACTCTGATACCAACTGTCACGAATTTGTCTCTTGACAAGCTCATGTGATGCCTTAGCTCCTCTTTGTCATTCTGCGTAACCTAGCTAAGTCAGCCTCATATAAGATCTTGTTGGTGATGAAAAGAAGTGTTGGGATCATTGCTCACAATGTCCTAGATTTGGAGAAGTCCATTTCTAAGTCAAAGATATATCTCAGAATGTATTTGATATACTCTCTAGAATCTATGTGCAGGAGATCAGGTCAGGCAAAATGTTCATGGAATTTATCCAAGTTCAGAAGCGTCGAGACATCATACATCGCTCGACGCCTGTGACCCAGAAGCGTTGACTCATGTCTACTACTCAAATAGACAAGGTCGCCGCTGAAGTTCTGAGACCAAGTTCAGTAGCGTCGAGCCGAGGTGCATTGCTCGACGCCTTGGAAAGAGAAGTGTCGACTTAACTTCAGTCAGCTCAGCGCCAACTAGAAGTTCTGAGTTCAAGTTAGAAAGCGTCGAGCCAAGTTATATTGCTCGAAGCCTTGGAAAGAGAAGTGTCGACTTAACTTCAGTCAGCTCAGCGCCAACTAGAAGTTCTGAGTTCAAGTTAGAAAGCGTCGAGCCAAGTTATATTGCTCGAAGCCTTGGAATGAGAAGTGTTGACTTAACTCTTATCTGCCCAGCATCATCCAGAAGTGTAGAGATATGAAGACAAAGTTAAAAGGCGTCGACTGAGTGATGATTACTCAACGCCTGAGAAGGAGGAGCCGAGAGCTTCAGTCTAAGGAGTATGCGTCGAGTGTTGCTCGACGCCTAATTGAGAAAGCGTTGACAAAGACAGTAAGCGCTCAACGCCTTTTCTACAGATAGTCTGAACGGAGGAATTTCTTCTACAGCTGGCTGAGCTTTTGTTTCTGATAAAGACCGTTGAAAACATAACGTCATGCTGACGTGGAGGATCGTAACTGTAATTGCAGATGGCGGGCTATAAATAGAAGGCATGACCCAAGGGTTATGTAGCTAAGCATTAAAGCAGTGAAGAAAAATTTTAAAAGCTATTATTGTTTTTCAAGTAAAAGTTTGAGAAGGATTTCTGAGAAGTCATCTTCCCTTTCAGAACCAATCTGATTTGAAGAATTCATTCAGCAATCTGGTGCTGATATCTTTTTCTGAAAGGAAGAGGTCAAGAAGGAAGAATCTGTCTTCCTAAGAAGAAGAACAGTCATCACAGCCTATCGAATCAAGAAGATCATTTGCTGCTGCTGTTCTATTGAAGGTTTCTGTCTGATCATTCAGGCAGATCAAGAAGGCTCAACAATTGCAAATCTGAGTCTAAGTATTTGTTACTTTCTTTCTGAATTTCTGTAGGATCTGAGTTGTCAGATCTGAGTGTAGGATCTGTCAAGGATCTGAGTTGTAAGATCAGGTGTGATCTGAGTTGTAGGATTCAGGGGTGAATCTGAGTTGTAAGCCTAGTTATAAAGGCTGAGTTAGAATCTGTGTGATCTGAGATTGTAAGATCCTTTGGCGATCTGAGCTGTAAGACCTGTTTGTGGTCTGAGATTTGGAGGAGTTATAAACCCTATCTAGTACACTACTAGAAGGGTAGAAGGGGGAAAGTGGATTACCCAAGATAAGGGGAACCACTATAAAAATCTGTGTGTTCTTTTCTGTGGTGTTATTTTTCTTGAAAGCTCTGATCAGATTTATCTAGGTTATATTCAAGAACTGCAATAAATTTAAATAACCTATTCACCCCCCCCCCCCCCCCCCCCCCCCCCTCTAGGTGATTAGCTACCCTTATATTAAGTCTTTCAAGAAGAATAGAGAAAGCCCTCAAAAGAAAGCTCACAAGTGAAAGAACTTCATTGCTTGTCCAAAATTTGGATACCTTACAAATGAGGGGCCTCACCTTTTATAGCTAGGCCCCAAAGAATCTTCCCTCCAAAGTATGGAAGGATCTAGAATGCCTACTTTATAGACTATTCTATACACATCTCTGGTATCTACATGATGCATGAATCATCCATCTTATTCTAGAATGCTATCATGAGTCAACTCTAGAATTCTTCATCATCTTCATGCCTCTTTTTATGTACAAGACTCCAGATTTCTCTAGAGTCCTCTCAGGGCTTAACCCCAAAGATGAAGAGTCGTGACAAGCAGGGGCGGATCCAGAGGAGGGCCCGAGGGACACTGACACCCCCATTATTTTTCATAATTGTTAGTGAATTTAGATTCCTCTCGTCGAGGCAATGAATTTTGACTACTTATATGTCAATACGGTGGTCAGATGAAGGAGAAACAGCTCCGATAAGATGAAATCGTTCTCACGTCACGTAACTAGTTTGTTTTGGGACAAATATTGGCTATTCACGGATCAAAGTTGGCTATTCGCAGATCAAATTTAGCTATTCGCAGATCAAGTTCAGCTATGTGCACCCCCAAAATTAATTTCCAACATGTGACCCACGACCATCCTACTCACCCCGCTATCATTTGTGTTTAAAAATTTTTTGTGCACCCCAATTTATAATTTTCTGGATCCGCTACTAGTGACAAGTCGCTCCTGGCGAAATTTTTCGGAACCCTAAAAAGAAGAATTTTTGCGCTATTTAGAGAAGGAAACTCACACTTTACCGGTCTCCCAAAATTGCGATATGTATCGAGCTCTCCTTTAACCAAGACTTAGATTTACAAACGAAGCCCGGTCTGAAAATAATAACTATTTATTCTTGGTCACATAATATTGCTGATTAGCCTACATATTTTTGTAGAAAATAGCCACACACGTGTGCAACATGGATTGGGTAGTGGTGGTGGAAAAAAACAAAAGCTGATGTGGACAACGCATGTGATCATGTGAATCAGACGTTTATTTTGGAAGTGTTTGACAAAGTTTCTCGAGTGTGGTATGGATAAGCTTGAGCAGCATAAGTTGGGCCCCACATTTTTTGTTGTTTTCTGAATTAATTCCACATCCAACCGCTGGATGTGATTGCCTCTTCACGGCGGCGACAGGTGAGTGCCCTATCAACTTATCGATCATCTTCCAGCCTATCCAATTTATATTGTTTTATATAGAAAATTGATTAGCTTTATATGTTCTTATTTAATATTATATGAGTTTCTAAGTATAGTTGGTGGTATAAATAAATAATTGAAAATATTCCTGTGCGAGAGGCAGTGGGCTCCGTTTATATCCGCGTTTCGGACGATCCGGGATGATCTC
The DNA here is from genome assembly GCA_033032865.1 of Dactylorhiza incarnata. Taxonomy (NCBI): domain Eukaryota; kingdom Viridiplantae; phylum Streptophyta; class Magnoliopsida; order Asparagales; family Orchidaceae; genus Dactylorhiza; species Dactylorhiza incarnata. The sequence continues at coordinate 1,708,087 of JAWHQI010000327.1, forward strand.
TATTGACTATTGAGATTGAATATTGAATGGAGCTCCATGGAGATAGAAACGGATCACTTTTTCTTTTACGGTTTTTTATTTTAGATCTCAATCGTTGTTTTTTTCACGTGGCAATATATCACGGGTCCTCGACTCTGATTTCAGAAAGGGACTGAGATGTAAAAAATCTTTCCCTCCCATATGGTCAACCGCACATACTTCAACCGTGACTGTACTTCGGCCACGACATTACTCATGCACAACGGTGCTCCCGCCACTCATAAACCCACGCTGCGCCCAATATTTATAAGATTTAAAGTAATCTATAAAGATTATATTATAAGATTTATAATATTTATAAGATATATAATATCGATGACGATTTATAAAAAAAATATTGAGAGCCACGATGGGAGAGAAAGAGTGGAGAGAGAGGAGAGAGAGTGGAGAGAGAGGGGACTTAAAAACATTTCTTTAGCATGTGAGAGAGTGAGAGAGGGAGAGAGTGGACTAGTGGAGAGAGTGGAGATAGAGGGGAGAGAGGGTTCCTTGAGAGAGAGAAGAGTAATTTTGTTTAAACTTCAGGGATAATTTGGGAAAGATCAATGTTGCACCAAAGAATTTATTTCTCTTATATTATAGTGTATATATATATATGGAGAGGGTTTCGTCATCCGAAATGAAGAGAGAGAAAGAGAGAGAGAGCTTTGATGATTTTGAAAGCCCTAAAGAGTAATATCCAGTGCAGCTTTGATAATTTAATTTAGACAGTTCATCTGATGTAGATGGACGACCGAGATCATCTTCTTTTTAATTCCATCAATTAGCAAGTCACTCATATTTCTTTTTAAGATTATATATATATATATACACACACGAGCAGCTCTGCACAGGCTTCTCCTGTGCTCGCTGACTCTTAGTGGGTTGCACCCACATTCGAGCGGGTTGCGCCGGCATTTGAGCGGGCTACGTCTACATATGAGTGGGATGCGCCCGCTTATACAGTGGGTTGCGGCCGTATATGAGCACTTACCTTTCATCCAAAACACATACATATGAGTACTTAAAATTGCCGTAAAAATATGAATCAATATTACTAATTTTATTTTGAAAGAAAATGTAAATTTTTACCTAAAAAATCAATTTCTCACTCTCTTTCTCTTCTGTCCCCCTCTCCCTCCAATCCCTAAATGTAGGTATTCGCCCGGCCGGCGACAACAGTACCCGGCCGGCGACGGCGGGCTTTGACCGCCCCCGGCGGGATTCGCCCGGGCGGGCTCGCCCCCGTCCAAGCGCGATAATACCGGACCCGCGACGGCGGACTTCGCTCGCCCCCGGCGAGCTACGCCCATGACGCTCCGGGCTGTGCCCGCATCAAGTCGTTTGCGCCCACAACATATACATATGAATACTTAAAATGATCGCACAAAAATTTTAATTAATATTTTATAATTGTTTTTTTTTCAAAAACATTTATATTTTAACACAAATCATTTTAAAGTAGGTCTAATGATTACCTATCATAGTAGGTGTAGGAGATCTATTAAAAACTTTTGGATTTTATGAATTCCCACCATTATCTTTATTATAGGAATTTTGTGTAATTACATAAATAGCTATTATATTTTATGAATTTCCATTTTTTCATAATATATGTTAAGTCATAGGAGTAAAAGAATGAGACTATATTTGGCAATTTTGAATGTTGCACCAAAGGTCACTTCTTGCATATAGTAGTTAAAGATATATATATATATATATATATATATATATATCTTATATAAGAGAATATAGCAATCTGCATGCTCTTACCGTACTTTTATTTTTCACCGTTGGATCTTTCAATGGTTTATCCGAAACATCTTTAATATAAAAAAAACTTCTCCTCCCCATTATTTACGCCAAACAACTAAAATGTCTTCCACATATTTTATGGGAAACATCTTTAATACATATACGTATTTTTTACAAAATAAATATTTTAATATTGATGTATATTTTTTTACGGTCATTTTGAATACTTATATGTATATATTACGGGCGCAGCCCGCAGATGCATCGAGCACGGACGAAGCCCGCCTGGATGCGGCCGAAGCCCACCTGGATGCGGCCGAAGCCCGCCCGACAGCATCGAGGCGGGGGCGGGCGAAGCCTGCCGTCGCCGTCCGGGTACTGTCGCGCTTGGCCGTTGGGTGGAGCCCCGTGTCGAGCACTCGTATATATATATATATATACTAACTATTATATGAAAGTAGTTTTAAGTGATACAATAAATATTAGCCATCCAAAATGAGACACACTTTATATCTCAGCCTTACAAATGAAAAGAGAGAAAGAGAGAGAGGAGAGAGAAGGGGAGAGAGGGAGAATGAATCTTTATAGTGCTCCTACACCTACATGAGAGGGAGAGAGGGAGAGAGGGAGAGGGGGGAGAGGGGGGTATGAGGGAGAGAGAGAGGGGGCAGGAGGGAGAGAGAGAGGGAGAGAGAGGGAGAGAGAGGGGCAAATTTTCCGGAATAGCCCTGTTTTAAAGCAGAAGTATACGAATAGCCCTCTTTCAATAACCCTTCCCACAATAGCCCCTTTTTTGCTTTTTTGGCCTGACAAGTGCAAGAAAATGTCGGATGTTTATAATTAAAGTGTTTCGGCTGATTGGTAATTGTTTTTGGCAGATGTTTAGAAATAAAGTCACCAAAAATATTTTAATTACAAATAACTTTTAGTCTCACACCGATTGTAGTCTTTTTAACATACTTGAGAGCTTATAAAAGGAATTATGTAACATCATAGTTAACCACAAAAATAAGGCTCGCTCATCTTTACCTAAGGCTTGCAGATCTTCACCTAAGATTTTTGTTATAAATAATTCATTTTAAAAATTATTATTTTTATAATTAGTTATTAATGAGCGAAAGTTTCAATGGAGTACTCAAATGAGTGAGAGAGTTACCTATACAAGCATTGGTATCGGCAACATTTTATCACTGTATTGCATTATTTCTTAAAAGATGTGAAGATGCGCTAAAATGGGAAAATAATGCAGTCTACAGATTTGTGCCTAAAGTATTGACTGTTGGATCGATTGTCGCCCTTAGAGGGGGGGGGGGGGGGGGGGTGAATAAGGGAATAAGATTCTTCTTTATAATTTTAGACAATTTAGTAAATTATTTTGAGTAATTTAGAATGAAATAACAATTTAACTTAAAGGAGGAAACAATTGTAATTTGCAATTTTATAAATTATGCCAAATGATAGAAATCAAGTAAACACAGAAAGAGACATGATTATATTATATAGAAAATGTGTTTACATAAATTGATTTCAATATCGCTTGAAATCGGAGGCGTATAAAGTAATACAATTTTTCCTTTTCTATACCGACTTGTATCCCCACAAACCTGTTGGTTTTAGCCTATCCTTCCCCGGATAAGGCCTCAAGCCGCTCTAGCCAATCCTTCCCCGGATATGGCCTCGAGCACCCCCTAGATCTAATCACCTAGAACTAGTCGCCAACACAAGGCGAATTACTCCATAAGTCCTACCCAGACCTAGTCGCCAACACAAGATGAATTACTCCCTAAGTCCTACCCAGACCTAGTCGCCAACACAAGGCGAATTCTCTAAACGGTTACAAAAAAAGTATGGAATGAAAATAAAGATAACAATAATAAAAACTCCCTATATGAGATCTCTGAAGATGAGGATGAATGATCGTTGTAGCATAAGCGAGGTTGAAGCGACCGTCCTTCGGATGTAGCGTGACGTTGTCCTCCTCCAGAATTCTCCTTAACCTTTTAGTGGAATCCATCTTCGACAGCATAGCAGCAGTAGAATTATGGCACTTGCAATCTCTCTGGGATGGATTAGCCAAAACGAGAAAGAGCCCATCAATTTATAGAACTTGAAGATAGCGCACGCGGTAGCTCCTAGCGCCTGCGGTAGCGTTCGTGTGGAGCGGTTGCAAAACTGTCGGTGGCGTGGCGATGTGCACGAACTTGAGATAGCGCCAGGCGGTAGCGCTAGCGCTGGCGGTAGCGTTCGTGTGGAGCGGTTGTGAAACCGTCGACCGCGTAGCAGAACAAACTTTCGTCGAACGGAATTCGTCGAACGAAATTTTCGTCGAACGAAGCTTCAAGTTCGTCGAACGGAAAATTTCGTCGAACGAAATTTTCGTCGAACGGAGCTTCAAGGTCGTCGAACGGAAATTTTTGTCGAACGGAGTTTTCGTCGAACGCAGGCAAATTCGTCGAACGGAACTTAAGCTAGCGCCTGGCGGTAGCTCTAACGCTGGCGGTAGTGCATTCTTCTAGATTTTTGAATTTAGCTATTTTCTACCTGTGGAGTATTGCACCTATAGTTCCTGCACACTATAAACACATGACAAGCAAGATCAAATACAATTTGGGATTTGTTATTCTCAAACAAAGGGATGTGACACACATGTCCAACAATCTCCCCCTTTTGATAATAACAAATCCACTTAGCAAGAAATCAACAATAGTGTTTATAGTATATGATAAGCAAGATGATAGTGAAACTATAGTATATGATAAGCATGATAATATGCATACTCCCCCTATCTTAATGCTCCCCTTACATAAATGCAATTTATGTTTTACTCCCCCTAAATGATAGATTACATGAATTTATTCTCCCCTTAATCTTCTATATATCTCCTATATAGATTTCTTCAATTAATCTCCCCCTTTTGGTATTATCAAAAGAAGGTAGGGTGAGGGTAGTAAAGAGACATTATTTAGGCTAGTTATAAATCATGATCGAGCTTTTGTAATATATGAACTGATAAAGAGTGTAAGCATAGTATATATAAGAGATTTCAAAATAAAAAGATAAGAGTTGTAAGCAAGCGGAAGATTATAAGAAACATCTTTTTGTAAGCATGAAAATCATAAGTAATAATATGAGTTTTAGTTCAAAATTGAAAGATGTTTTAATCTTTTTGAAATCTCAAAGTCTTTCATAAAGATACCAAGCATGAAATGAATATATCAAAGAAAGATTATACTACAATGTTACTTAATTTTAAGTTCAAGAGATACCAAAACATTGTAGAGATCATGCTAGGTTATCTAGTGCATTTCTTATATAAAGAGTAGTATAAATAAAGCATTTGAATCCAATACTCATGAGAAGAAGTGTTATGAAAGATAATGATGTGCACATAAGTGTATTTTGGGCAATGTCAACAATTGATTTAAATCAACAAAATACAAGACATAGGTAAAGTAAAGTGCACAATAAAACACAAGTAAATTACTTTCACACACTTTTAATGCACATGATTTTTAACAAAGTGGTGTGATAACCAAGGTTTTCATAAGACACTTTACTATTCTTTCCAAGGTGCTCAACCTCACAATGCTTATGAAGACTTATCAGGAGGTTCAAGTAGTGCTTGGTGGAGTTATATTTGTCTACATATATAAAATATTTTTTTGTTCACATTTGTGAGACAACATTCTCCGAATACACTTTTTTTGCAAACCCCAAATTTTTTAACTTAACCACTTTTCTAAATTTTATAAGTGCAATTCAAATGTAGTGTATGCAATAAACTTATGCAAGTTTTAATTCATTGCACAAATACAATACACAAGCAAGCATTTTGGATATAAACACACATGTTGATTATCAAAATAAGTGAGTGAAGTGTATAATTATCAATCATAAAACATTTACTCATACTTAGAGGCATGCTAAGCTTGGTTCTACACATATTTTTCAATACAATTGATGCACTTTAAATAGATATATCAAGACATGATAAACAAAACAATGTTCATAGTAATTTGAAGGAATAAATTTTAACATTGTAAATAATTTTAAATAACGGAATTCATTTATGCTTGATATTAGCAATAAAGATCATACAAATTTTTTTGTTTTGAAAAGTTTTAATGAAAGAAAGACAGAAAACCACAAAAACATATTTTTGTATTTTTGAATTTTGAAGTTTTGTAGTTGATTTTTCATAATATGGATAAAAATAAAATAACAAAGGTCAGAAACACAAAAACTAAGTAGTACATATAAACTAAAATATTTTTATAGATTTTTAGAAATTTTAAAACCCAGAAAAATCAGACACCCACGCTAGCGTCGGCGCTATCGCTAGCGCTGGAAACAGTACACGATTTTTTAAGAATATTAAAAATCTGATTTTTGATATTGAATAGGGGTCTTACAAGTAGTCTTATGCAGAAGTTTTGTAATTTTCAGAGATGTCTTTATTGCTCAAATTGCATAAAACATTAGCGTTTTACATGTTATTCATCCTAAGATGTATAAGACTCCTAATTCCAACCTTAACATTTGAAACCTTGCATCGGGAAGAGGTTTAATGAATATATCAGCAAGTTGAGAGTTCGTGCCAATGAAACTTATTCTAACATTTTCCTTCTTAATGTGATCCCTTATGAAATGATGACGTACATCTATATGTTTGGATCTAGAATGGTGTACCGGATTATTTGTGAGATCAATGGCACTTTTGTTGTCACATTTTAGTTCAATAAGTTTTAGATGAAAACCAAAGTCCTCTAAAGTTTGGCTCATCCATAGTGCCTGTGCACAACAACTTCCTAATGCAATGTATTCGGCCTCCGTGGTGGAGAGTGCAACCGAGTTTTGTTTCCTACTAGACCATGCAACTAATGAAGGTCCTAGAAAATGACAAGTACCACTAGTGCTTTTTCTATCAAGTGAACAACCGGTGTAGTCCGAATCGGAGTAGCCGTGAAGTGTAAATGAATTATTGTGCGGGTACCATAATCCTAATCTAGATGACCCAATGAGATATCTAAAAATTCGTTTTACCGCTTTTAAATGAGATTCTTTTGGATTGGCTTGAAATCGAGCACATAAGCATACGACAAACATAATATCGGGTCTAGTTGCACTTAGATAAAGTAGAGATCCTATTATACCTCTATATAAAGTTTGATCTATAGAAATTCCTGATTCATCTTTTCCTAATTTTAGTGATGCACTCATTGGTGTAGAAGCATGTTTAAGGTTTTCAAATCCAAAACGTTTAAGCATATCATGGACATATTTAGTTTGACATACAAAGATACCATCAATTCTTTGTGATATTTGAAAACCAAGGAAATAAGAAAGTTCTCCTACAAGACTCATTTCAAATTCATTTTTCATCACTAAAATAACTTCTTTACACATCTCTTCATTAGTAGATCCAAAAATAATATCTTCAACATATATTTGTAAAATAATTATATCATCATTGTTGTGCTTAATGAAGAGAGTATTATCCACACTTCCCATAATATAACCGTGCTTTAATAAAAATGATGTAAGTCTTTCATACCATGCACGGGGCGCTTGTTTTAAACCATAAAGCGCTTTCTCTAGTTTATAAACATGATTTGGAAATTTTTCACTAATAAAACCGGGGGGTTGTTCAACATGAACTTCTTCTTTTACAAACCCGTTTAGAAAAGCACTTTTCACATTCATTTGAAATAGTTTTATTCTTTTAAAGCTTGCAAATGCTAGAAAAATTCTTATAGACTCTAATCTAGCAACGGGTGCAAACGATTCATCAAAATCTATCCCCTCGATTTGAGAATATCCTTGTGCTACTAACCGTGCTTTATTTCTAGAGATTTTTGACTCACCGTCTAATTTATTTTTAAAAATCCATTTTACACCTACAACTGGGTGATTAGATGGTCTTTCAACTAATTTCCAAACATTATGTCGCTCAAATTGTTCTAACTCTTCATTCATAACCAAAAACCAAAATTCATCATTTAAAGCAGTAGAAACGGTTTTTGGTTCTATTTCGGAAACAAAACAAATATTTGAAAAAGATTCATGAAGAGAAGAGCGAGTTCTTACCCCGATGGATGGTTCACCAATTATCAATTCCTGTGGATGATCCTTTATGAATTTTAAGGTACTTGGAGGTACATATTCATCTTCCTTGCCTTCTCTTCTTCTTCTTTGGAAGGTTCTTTGTCACAATGCTCCAAAGGTGGTAATAGATCATCCTCGTTGCCTGCGGAAAGTTTTTCTACACAAGGAACAAACTCATCAAATTTTATATTTATTGACTCTTCAACTCTACTAGTTCTTTTATTAAAAATTATATAAGCTTTACTAGTTGAAGAATACCCAAGAAAAGTTCCTTCATCACATTTTTCATCAAACTTTCCCAAGCTATCTTTTGTATTCAAAATAAAATATTTACAACCAAAAACTTTGAAATACGATACATTAGGCTTCTTTTGAAAATAGAGTTCATATGGTGTGAGATTAAGAGATGGGCGAAGCATGATTCTATTCATAACATAGCATGATGTATTTACGGCTTCGGCTCAAAAGGACTTAAGTAATTTATATTCACATAACATAGTGCGTGCTAGTTCTTGAAGTGTCCTATTCTTTCTTTCTACAACACCATTTTGTTGTGGTGTGCGTGGTGCAGAGAACTCATGTTTAATGCCTAACATATCACAAAAGGATGTAAATTTTTCATTTTCAAATTCTCCCCCATGATCCGAGCGAATGCATTTAATTTTTAAATCACTTTCATTTTGAATAAGAGTACATAATTTTGCAAATTCACAAAACGCATCGGATTTGGAAGAGAGAAATAATGTCCAACAATATCTTGAAAAATCATCTATTAAGACATATGTATATAATCTACCACCAAGACTTGGAGTGCTAACGGGACCAAAAAGATCCATATGAATTATTTGCAAGGGTCTTGTAGTAGAACTGAAATTTTTACTTTTGAAAGAGGATCTAGAAAATTTACCTTTATGACATGGTGAACAAAGTGAAGGTAAAGTTCCATTTAATCTAGGCAATCCTCTAATTAAATTACTTTTGGCAAGTTTTACAATGAGCTTTGTGCTAGCATGTCCTAGTCTTCTATGCCAAAGTTCTAATTCATCATTTTTAGTGATAAAGCATTTTATAGATGATTTAGAAAGATCATGAAAAGAAACTATATAAACATTATGTATTCTTGGTGCAGTTAGTAAAATATCTTTTGTAGTAGGATTAGATATTTTGCATAAGTTAGTGGAAGATTCAAATAACACATCTAATCCTTTATCACATAATTGGCTAATAGAAATTAAATTGTGTTTTAATCGTTTCACATAAAGAACATTAGATATAGTAAAGGATTTGTTACCAACTGTACCAATTCCCATGATCCTTCCTTTTCCGTTGTCACCAAATGTCACGATCCCTCCCTTCTTCTTTTCTAGGCTAAGGAACTTTGCTTTATTACCTGTCATGTGCTTGGAGCATCCTAAATCCAAGTACCACACGTCTTCATTGTCCTTAGCCTTCCTGCACATCTAGAAAGAAGATGAGAGTAAAGATCCGGATACCCAAGTGGAACCACCCATAGAATAAGTGGAAGCCTTAGGTACCCAGATTTGCTTTAAAGTATTTTGTTTTATTTTCCTGCAAGAACTAGATGTGCGACCTAACCTATAACAGTTTACACACAAAATAAAGGGGGTTGACACCCTTTTATGGATTATTTTCTTGCTGAAACAAATTTGATTTACAGAAGAAAAGCATTTTGAAAAAGAAAATTCAGGTTTCTGGTATGAGGTGCTAGCGCCGGGCGGTAGCCCTCTCCTCGATATCCGAGCCCAAGTTTTTCAGAACCTTAGCACTGGTACCCTAAAATCATTTCCAGTGATTTTTGGCCTATTCCAAATTTTTTAATGGCCATGGTGAGATCATGAACTTGTGCTTTAAGTGAAGAATTTTCTTTTACAAGCACGACACACTTATTTTCAAAACTTTTTTTATTATTTTTGATTTGCAAAAGAGAGGCTTCTAATTTCCTTTCTAATTCCCCCTTCTCTTTTGTAAGAGTTTTGGCATGAGAGAGAGCTTTAGAAAGTGACTCTTCAATATCTTTTGCCATATTAGTGGATTGATCACACTCTTGGCAAGAAACTTTTCTCTTTTCTAAAATAATTACCTTTTTGGAAAGCTTTTGATTTTCTTTAATAAGAGATTCATTTTCACGATTAAATAAAATACTATCTTTCATATTTTTATCAAAAGCTTTGCAAGTTTCAAGGAATTCATTATAGAGTTCATCATAAGTGGGAGGAGTTACCTCAGTGTCGCTAAGAACACTGGTGTCATCGCCATCGTTTCCATGTCCCATGAGGCACATGTTAGCTTCCTCATCTTCGCTTGATGAAGACCCGCTTGATTCTTCCGAGGAGGAGGAGGAGTCATCCCATGTTCTAGCTTTTAGCACCTTCTTCTTCTCCTTCGCTTTGTGCCGCTTTTCCTTCTTCTCTTTCAAGAACTTTGGGCACTGGCTCCGAATGTGCCCGGTCTTTCTACAATGAAAGCACTCCGGCGGAGGTCTTTCTTCTTCATCGTCGCTCTCCTTTTCCTTCTTTGAGGATGACCTTTTCCATCTTTCATCCTTTTGGATAAATTTCCGGAAAGTGTTTCTCCTTTCCGGATTTCGCATGAATTTTCAGAAATTCTTCACCAAAAGGCTTTCTTCATTTTCATCCTCATCCTCTTGGCACTCCTTCTTTGATGTTAGTGCCAATGCCTTCTTCTTTGGCTCCTTGTTGTATTCATCATATTAGATTTTGAGTTCTACCTCATGGGTTTTGAGATTCCTAATGAGGCTCTCAACTTGGAGCGTCCTTAGATTGTGCGATTCTGAAATGGCCGTCGCCTTCGGGTTGAATTTTGGTGGAAGAGAACGAAGAATCTTTCGGACCAAGTCGCCGTTGGAGAAGGTCTTTCCAAGTGCTTTGGAGGCATTGACGATCTTGGTGAAGCGCGTGTACATGCCATCAACATCTTCACTTTCATCCATCCGAAATTTTTCATATTCTGACTCAAGTTGGAAAAGCTTTGAATCTTTAACCTGCGATGTAACTTCATTAGTAACTTCCAAATGATTCCAAATTTCATATGCAGTAGCACATGCAGAAATTCTATTAAATTCATTTTTATCTAACGCACAAAATAAAGCATTCATAGCCTTGGCGTTATTTTTGCATTTTAGCTATCTCTATCATCCCATTTATCTTTTGGTTTATCTAAAGTTATCTCTCCAACTACAAATGTAGGAGGAGAGTATTCCTCTTCTACCATATTCCATATCTCAATATTTAGGGTCATAAGAAAACATCTCATCCTATTTTTCCAGTAATTATAATCTGACCCGGTAAAGAGTGGAGGTCTACTAATTCCCTGACCCTCGGAAAAAGCGAGATCATAAGACACCATTATTCCTGGTTTTTAAACCGTTTGAAATAACCTAGCGCTCTGATACCACTTGGATTGATTGGCGCCCTTAGGGGGGGCGAATAAGGGAATAAAATTCTTCTTTATAATTTTAGACAATTTAGTAAATTGTTTTGAGTAATTTAGAATGAAATAACAATTTAACTTAAAAGAGGAAACAATTGTAATTAACAATTTTATAAATTATGCCAAATGATAGAAATCAAGTAAACACAGAAAGAGACATGATTATATTATATAGAAAATGTGTTTACATAAATTGATTTCAATATCGCTTGAAATCGGAGGCGTATAAAGTAATACAATTTTTCCTTTTCTATACCGACTTGTATCCTCACAAACCGGTTGGCTTTAGCCTATCCTTCCCCGGATAAGGCCTCAAGCCGCTCTAGCCAATCCTTCCCCGGATATGGCCTCGAGTACCCCCTAGATCTAATCACCTAGAACTAGTCGCCAACACAAGGCGAATTTCTCCATAAGTCCTACCCAGACCTAGTCGCCAACACAAGGCGAATTACTCCCTAAGTCCTACCTAGACCTAGTCGCCAACTCAAGGCGAATTCTCTAAACGGTTACAAAAAAGTATGAAATGAAAATAAAGATAACAATAATAAAAACTCCCTATATGAGATCTCTGAAGATGAGGATGAAGGATCGCTGTAGCATAAGCGAGGTTGAAGCGACCGTCCTTCGGATGTAGCGTGACGTTGTCCTCCTCCAGAATTCTCCTTAACCTTTTAGTGGGAGATCCATCTTCGGCAGCATAGCAACAATAGAATTGTGGCACTTGCAATCTCTCTGGGATGGATTAGCCAAAACGAGAAAGAGCCCATCAATTTATAGAACTTGAAGATAGCGCCTGCGGTAGCTCCTAGCGCCTGCGGTAGCTCCTAGTGCCTGCGGCTGCGTTCGTGTAGAGCGGTTGCAAAACCGTCGGTGGCGTGGCGCTGTGCACGAACTTGAGATAGCGCCAGGCGGTAGCGTTCGTGTGGAGCGGTTGTGAAACCCTCGGCGGCGTAGCAGAACAAACTTTCGTCGAACAGAATTCGTCGAACGAAATTTTCGTCGAACGGAACTTCAAGTTCGTCGAACGGAAATTTTCGTCGAACGAAATTTTCGTCGAACGAAATTTTCGTCGAACGGAGCTTCAAGTTCGTCGAACAGAGTTTTCGTCGAACGCAGGCAAATTCGTCGAACGGAACCTGAGCTAGCGCCTGGCGGTAGCTCTAACGCTGGCGGTTGTGCATTCTTCCAGATTTTTGAATTCAGCTGCTTTCTACCTATGGAGTATTGCACCTATAGTTCCTGCACACTATAAACACACGACAAGCAAGATCAAATACAATTTGGGATTTATTATTCTCAAATAAAGGGATGTGACACACATGTCCTGTTATATTTGGTTCGGTGTATATATAGAAATATATATATATATTCTTTTATATATATATAAAGGATATATATATATATAGTGTCTTTTATATATAACCATGAACCACGTGAATTGCCAGCCCCCATTTATTATTGGCATGGGTTTCTTTGAAAAGTTAGCCTTGGGAGAACCGCCAGGAAGAAAATATTGGCTGTAACCACCCATGAGAATGGAAGACTTGCAGCCGCATGCCTTGGAATTTGTAGAACCGCCTGGGAGAATAAAAAGCCAGTCATGCGTGGGTTATTTGATACCGAAAACCAGAGGGGAAGCCGCCTGTACATCTTTGGAGGAGAAGCAGGCCGCCTGCAGCTTCTGGATCGCCAGCCCTCTTCCTTCTCTCTCTCTCCTGTTCTCTCTCTCTCTCTCTCTCTCTCTCTCTCTCTCTCTCTCTCGTGCGACGGAGAGGCCGTCGGCCTCGTGGTGTTTCGCCGTTGGAGAGGGAGGTGTTGTCGGGCTTGGCGGAGAACGTCGTGGACGACGAAGGCTTGCGTGCGTGCAGTTGGCCTTGACGACGTTTGTCTCCGGTGGTGGCGTTGGTCTCCGGTGGTGGTTGCGGTTGGACGTCGGACTTGACGTCGAAGGTTCCGACGAACCTTGTGCGTCCGCTGGGCGGATTGCAGTCCAGATCTTCTACCTTTCCTGCGGATCGTGCGCGTCCGGCGCGTCCGTGGCATTTTGTATCGGACATTATCTATTATTTTGAATATTATAAATATTATTGCCGCTAATATTTTTTCCCTTGCATTTTGTCCGGCGCCGATTTCCTAAAAAGTGGTATCAGAGGCAGGTTCGGTAGACGACCGTGATTGGACGTTCTAGGAAGGGTTTGACTGCGGTGGTGAACGACTAGGTCCTCTTCCCACTCTTTCAGATCCGACCTTTGAACAAATCAGGTCTTCTAGTTTGTCGGGGACAGTCATGGCAGGGAAGAACGCTGTTTTGGAAAGATTTTCAGTGGAGAAGTTCGATGGTAGTGGGAATTTTAGCCTATGGCAGATTCGAGTTAAGGATATGTTGGTTCAACAAGGTTTGATTCGAGTCTTGCGGGGGCGCGACAAATTATCCACGGCGATGAAAGATGAGGAATGGAAGGATCTTGATGAAAAAGCCACGAGCACAATCAGGATGTGTGTTGCTGACCAGGTGCTCTTCAACATCGGGACTGAAGAGACGGCAGTCGAGCTTTGGGAGAAGCTGGAGCGACTGTACTTGGCAAAATCCGCGACGACAAGATTGTTGCTGAAGCAGCGCCTCTATGCGTTGAAGATGCAGGAAGGTGGCAACCTACAGGAACACTTCAATGTGTTCAACGGTCTTCTGAGCCAATTGCATGTGGTTGGCTTGAAGGTAGAGGAAGAAGACAAAGCCCTCTTGCTTCTTACCTCGCTCCCAGCGTCATACAAGCACATGGTGACTACGCTCCTATATGGGAAAGATACGGTGGGGCTGGAAGAAGTCACGTCGGCGCTGTTATCCAGTCAGATGTTAAAGGACCCCACTCCTAGGGGTGACCAAATCATGGTACCGCATGAACGCGGGAGGAGTTTTGACAGAGGATCGTGCAGTGCACGAGCTCGGTCGGCGTCGAAGAAGGCAGTGAAGTGTTACCACTGCAGACAGGTTGGTCACATTAGGAGAAATTGTCCGCAGCGTGCAGGAAGTTCTGGAACTTCGAAGGATGTCCAAGATGCGGGCATGGTGACACTCGACCTGGAAGGAGATGGCAGATTTTATTGCGTCACTGAGAGTCAGAGTGACTCTGATAGCTGGATTTTGGATTATGGTGCCTCGCAGCACATTTGCTCAGATGCGGCGATGTTCAGTTCACTGGAGGTGACGTCTGGGTCGGTCTTTCTGGGAGACGGCTCAACATGTGAGGTCACAGGGATTGGGACGGTGAACTTGCAGATGCATGGTGGAGCTGTGTGTAGACTTGAGCGGGTACATCTGGTACCTAAGCTGCGCAGGAATCTGATTTCATTGGGCAAATTGGACTCCGGTGGGTGCAGTTTTGCATCGAGAGGTGGAGTTCTGACGGTGAGGCGAGGGCGCACCGTGCTCATGCGAGCTATGAAGCGCAGTAGTTTGTACTGGCTGATGGGGACCACGATGCGAGGTGGTGAGCCCGTGATTTCTGCGACCGACGGTGTGGATGGTCGAGGTGGTGCAGTGGATCGCCCTTCCGTGACTCGGGTTCAACGAGTCAGTTTTTGCGATCCGGTTGCGTCGACATTCCGGGGTTGAGCCCAAGCAAAGATGAGTCGACTGGAGCAGGTCGACTGACGCCTCGAGCTTTGAGGTAGTGCTTCGCGCAGTTGGTGCTTCGTGCAAGTGGTGGTTCTGGATCCCGAACCAAGGTGGTGATTGTTATATTTGGTTCGGTGTATATATAGAAATATATATATTCTTTTATATATATATATAAAGGATATATATATATATAGTGTCTTTTATATATAACCGTGAACCACGTGAATTGCCAGCCCCCATTTATTATTGGCATGAGTTTCTTTGAAAAGTTAGCCTTGGGAGAACCGCCAGGAAGAAAATATTGGCTGTAACCACCCGTGAGAATGGAAGACTTGCAGCCGCATGCCTTGGAATTAGTAGAACCGCCTGGGAGAATAAAAAGCCAGTCATGCGTGGGTTATTTGATACCGAAAACCAGAGGGGAAGCCGCCTGTACATCTTTGGAGGAGAAGCAGGCCGCCTGCAGCTTCTGGATCGCCAGCCCTCTTCCTTCTCTCTCTCCTGTTCTCTCTCTCTCTCTCTCTCTCTCTCTCTCTCTCTCTCGTGCGACGGAGAGGCCGTCGGCCTCGTGGTGTTTCGCCGTTGGAGAGGGAGGTGTTGTCGGGCTTGGCGGAGAACGTCGTGGACGACGAAGGCTTGCGTGCGTGCAGTTGGCCTTGACGACGTTTGTCTCCGGTGGTGGCGTTGGTCTCCGGTGGTGGTTGCGGTTGGACGTCGGACTTGACGTCGAAGGTTCCGACGAACCTTGTGCGTCCGCTGGGCGGATTGCAGTCCAGATCTTCTACCTTTCCTGCGGATCGTGCGCGTCCGGCGCGTCCGTGGCATTTTGTATCGGACATTATCTGTTATTTTGAATATTATAAATATTATTGCCGCTAATATTTTTTCCCTTGCGTTTTGTCCGGCGCCGATTTCCTAACATGTCCAACATTGACAATGCTAGGTAATCGAGAAGCAACAACAAGAAATTCATGTATGTCAGTCCAGATAAATCGTACTGAATTCTCAGGTTATGATGATAAAAATATAGCACATCGTGTATTGCTCACTGATGATGGATGCTTCTGCAGTTGTCATAATATGATCTTATATCATGTCCCTTTGTGCTTATATGATTGTTTCACTTGCATCTAGACGTATTTCATATGAGTAGTTTGTATCTGACTTTTATACAATATCTAGTTACAAAAATACGTACAGTGGAAGTTTCCAGGGTATTCCAGATACTACTAGGTGACAACCATTAGACGCAACACGAGGTATTATTGAGCTCCAACCACCTACTTTAATATGAAGTACTAGACGCTCTTAAACTCGTCGACATCATAATACAATGGATGAACACATTGATCGCAGTAATAAAAGATGTGGTATTTGTAAAAATTTGGGACACAATCGAGCAACTTGTCCCACAAATCCAAAAAATAGAATATTAGAATTTATTTGTCTATAAAATTTTATTTCATCTACTTCAATATTTGTAACAATGCATTGTTCTAATTTTTTTCAGACGCTTTGGAGGAATGCGCTAGTTGTGGCAAGGAATGAATCACTACCTATTTGAAGACGTTTTGGAGGACTTTTTTAGCCGTTTTATTTTAACATGTGTTCATTTTGTAAAACTGCACTTTAAATTATGCTCCTAAATTGTTATCAATCAATCGAAACATCCGCCATTAACAAATACCAATCAGCCGCTGATTACAATTACCAATCCACCAATTAATAGCCCTATTTTAAGAAATAGGAAATTTGTCTAAAAAATGCGTAATTAATATTTTTGGTGCCTTTATTCCTAAACATCCGCCAAATACAATTACCAATCATCCGAAACACTTTAATTATAAACATCCGACATTTTCCTGCACCTGTCAGGCTAAAAAAGCAAAAGGGGGCTATTATGGAAAGGGTTATTGAAAAAGGAATATTCGTATACTTCTGGTTTAAAACATGGCTATTCCGGAAATTTGTCCGCGAGAGAGATATATATAGAGAGAGGTAGAGAGAAATTAATTTTTTAGTTAAAAATTTACATTTTTTTACAAAATAAAAATAGGAATATTGATTCATATTTTTTACGGTCATTTTAAGTACTCGTATGTATATGTTTTGAATAAAAGAAGTCTGTTCATATGCGGGCGCAACCCGCTCATATACGGGCGCAACCCGCTTATATGCACACACATAGACCCTCATGATAAATGTCGCCGTCCACGACAAATGTTGCCCGCACGAGGGAGCCCCCTTGCATTGTCACTCGTGTGTGTGTATATATATATCTTTATTATATAAACCAATATACATATTTGGAAGCACATCAAGAATCAAATTTGGACCGTCCGATTAAGCAGCATCTAAAATTGGCCGTCAGATTCAAAGATTAGGGCCTGCAAATAGCAAAACCTTCAAAATAGCCCGTACCTCAACTATTTGAAATCCCGATTTCCGCTTCCGTGAAAAAAACGCCCAGGACGGTGCCCCGTGCTCCCTCTGCCGCATGCGGCGGAGCCGCCGGCGGCCTGCCCGTCACCCACCGGCGGGTTCGCCGGCCTCCGGCGAACCCGCCGGGGGTTGTCCGGTAGCGAGCGGGCAGGGCCACCGCCGGCGGTGGCCTTGCCCATGAGACCCCGTCGCCCACCGGCGGGTTCGCCGTCCTCCGGCGAACCCGCCGGGGGTTGTCCGACAGCGAGCGGACAGGGCCACCGCCGGCGGTGGCCATGCCTGCTCGCTGCCGGACAACCCCCGACGGGTTCGCCAGATTGCGTCTCATGGGCAGGGCCACCACCGGCGGTGGCCCTGCCCGCTCGCTGTCGGCGAACCCGCCGGTGGGCGACGGGCAGGCCGCTGGTGGCGGCAGAGGGAGCACAGGGCACCGTCCTAGGCGTTTTTTCCGTGGAAGCGGAAATGGTGGGGGGGGGGGGGATTTGGATTTTTTTCTTATTTATTTAATTTCTCTTTTAATAAATAATTAAATAAATTAAATTTCTCCATAATATTTAAATGTAGAAAACTTTAAAATTTTAGGATATATTGATGGGGGCGGGCGAAGCCCGCCGAGGGGGCGGGCGAAGCCCTCCTTGAATACCAAGCGGGCGAAGTCCTTGCGAGGGGGCCGTATTTATTTATTTTATCTTTTAATGAATAATTAAATAAATTAACTTTCTTCATAATATTTAAATGTAGAAAATTTTAAAATTGTAGGATATATTGACGGGGGCGGGCGAAGCCCGCCTTGAATGCCAAGCGGGCGAAGCCCCGACGAGGGGGTCGGGCGGGCGAAGCCCACTTGATTACGGGCGTAGCCCGCACCAACGCATCGAGAACGGGCGAAGCCCGTTCGAAGATGCTAGTATATATATATATATATATATATATATATATATATATATAAAGAAATATGGATTTGGGGTTTCATGGCAAGATAAATAAGATGTTCATGACTACATAAATAAGACATGATTGAATCACAGCCGTTCATCTAAACAACGCTATCCCCGTATAAACGCAAACTCACTCTCAAACCTATTTTCTATCGCAAACCTACTCCTTCCCGGTCTCCACGCCCGCGCTCTTCCACGCCGTCGCTCTTCCATGCCTTCAACCCGAGCAATCACATACGCCCCCTCGCAATTTGAACCTCCCGGCCCTGACTACGCCCCCAGTGTCTTCTCCAGCCACCGTCCCTCGCAAAAAGGTAAGCCCTATTAAAGCAATTGGTGTTGGAATATTTTCTTCTATATTCCTATATTAATATACAAAGTGATATATTTTCGTTTTTTAAAAAACTTTAACAGAAACAGCAGATCTATATATATATGAATAGCAATATTAATAAAATTGCATGAAGAGGATGAGAAATAAAATAGAGTAATTTATAGTTCAGAAACGAGTATGGGTAAGGCGTGTGGTCACTGCCCTAAAGAAGTTGCATCACCCTCCGGCAGGGCTTTCAACCGATGCTCACTCCTCTAAGGTACAACACCCGGCTAGATCCCGAAACTCCGATGTGCGCGGATACCGAAAAAGCACAGAGCACCCGAACAACCACTTGATGAAGCAAATGTAAAGAAGAGGAATCACGTAGAAGATCGTTAAAACAGAGAGAGCGTAAGAGCATATATGAGAGCGATGGTTCTTTCTGAGAAGAACGACAATATATAAAGACAGAAAATCTCCGGAAAAGGAGGATCTTGAAAACGGCAATATTAAAACCATAATAAGTATTGATGGTTATAATTGGAAGGATCATAATCAGGAAGATAAACGTTGAATATTTCCAACGTAAATAATGGCGAGAAACACGCGTAAAAGAGCGGTTAAGAAAGCGCGTTAAACGGCAGAACGCGTGAAAGCAATTCGACGCAGCGTCGAATCCCAATCGACGCAGCTTTGAATTCCACTCAAAGCAACACGACGCGAAGCGGGTGCGTCGAAATCAATTCGACGCAGCTTCGACTGGAGAATACCCTATCGACGCAACTTTGAATGCCAGTCGACGCAGGTTCGAGATCTGGTCGACGCAGCTCTGGCAGTCGTCGCGACTTCGAGTTTCACTCGACGCAAGTCGACTTCTATTCGACGTTACTCTGAATAAAACTCTAAAACTATTTTGTACAAAAAATACAATTCAATTATTCCCCAAATCCGGATCCGGATCCGGATCCGGTCCGGTCCGGTCCGGTGCGGTGCGTGCGCTCGCGCGCGTGTGGTTCATAGATTCTCCTTATGTTCTTTTGAACAAATAAGAATGAGTGAAAACATATATATACCCTCTAACCAGAAAACAAATGAGCATGGTGGGACTAATGGGTTCATCCTTTTATTTATGAAAGGTTTCCCTCCAAATTATTTGGTTCCCTCCAATTTGGTTTTGGAGCTTTTCATCAAATATGAATAGCCAAACATCAAACACCATACAACGCTCCAAAGAACATTTATGAAATAAATGTTTTATAAATAAAATTCTTAACAATCCCCCACAAAAGCAAAAAACTAAAATGCAAACTTCATAAGTTTGATATTACTAATAATAAATAAAATCAAATGCAAATTTGCTTCATCAAGTTTTATCTATTGTAATGGGTATAGGTGGAATGGTTACCTTGAACCTATACTTAGTAATTATTTCCTCTACCGAAGAGTATAATATGCCAGAGACTTTGAATTATAAACCTTGGACCGGTAAGTTAGATAAGCACACAAAAGATTGGTTGTTCTTGGGTTATGGCGGTGGGCGCGTTAATGGCCATGCGCATTCCTTGATTTTTCATGAGAGTTATTTTGGGTTCAGCCCGGATCCCAAAGTTGCGGCCTCACAACCCCCACATAGGTGGTGCCTCAAGAGATATTCGTAACCATATCTCGCAAAGGTATATGCCTTTGGAAACCATTAAGAACTTTACGCTCATCCTATCTTGTTACGTAGAGCACAACATCATAGGAATGAGGAGAAGGTTTTCTCAACCTTACAATTTGTGCTCCCAACTACGCTACATCAACGACTTCGTTTCTACCACATTGAACCCACTTCATGGGATCTCCAATCACATGGGTTGGGTATCCAACGTTGGCAGCAAATTATGTGGGCTTAAGCCTCATTCCCCTCGATGACAACAATATCTCCTTTCGGGATAATCCCTTGGTAAGATTATCGGCCAGATTCAATTCTGACTTTACGTAATTTAGTGATATCACTTCTTTTCTTCTTTGCTTCTCGGACTTGTACCTGATTCTCATGAACTTATTCATTTTTGCATTAGTGTTATTTGAAGCAGTTAAATCAATCATAGATTTATTATCACAATGCAAAGAAATAGCACGTATAGGTTTTGCAAGTAAAGGAATTTCTGAAAGTAAATTCTTAAGCCATTCGGCTTCGGCACGCGCAGTGTCTAAAGCTATCAGCTCGGATTCCATGGTACTTCTTGAAATCATAGTTTGCTTTGTAGATGCCCATGAAATGGCGGCTCCTCCAAGGAGGAAAACATATCTGATAGTAGACTTAACGTCTAAGGAATCAGTTACCCAATTGGCATCTGAATATCCTTCTAAGACTTCAGGATAACCCGTATACACTAATTTATAGTCCAAAGTTCCGCGAAGGTATTTAAATATTCTAGTTAAGGCTATCCAGTGATCATCACTTGGATTACTAGTATATCTACTAAGCCTGCATACAACATATGAAATATCGGGTCTAGTGTGATTAGCAATATAAATCAGTGACCCTATCATTTGTGCATACCTATGTTGGTCGATAGGTTCACCTAAATTCTTACATAACTTAATACTAGCATCATAAGGAGTAGAAGCAGGTGTGGAATCAAATAGATTGAATTTATGTAACATTTTCTCAATCGAGTGAGAAAGAGATAATGAAACATTGGAATCTGATTTTGCTAATTTCATTCCCAAAATGACATTAGCTTCTCCTAAATCTTTCATATCAAATTTAGATGATAAATTGTTTTTAGTGTTATTAACAAATTTAATTGAGCTTCCAAAGATTAAAATGTCATCTACATAGAGACATAAAATCACATATTCATTTTCTTCTTGTTTTGCATAAATGCATTTATCATATTCATTAGATATAAATCCAAATGATAATACTACGGAGTCAAATTTTTGGTGCCATTATTTTGGTGCTTGTTTGAAACCATACAGAGATTTAATTAACTTACATACTTTGGTTTCTTGTCCTTTAACTACAAAACCTTCGGGTTGAGACATGTAGACTTCTTCATCTAAGTCTCCATGCAAGAAAGAGGGTTTTACGTCCATTTGATGAATAATTAATTTATGGATCGAAGCTAAGGCTACTAGAATGCGAAGAGATGTAATCCTAGCTACGGGAGCATAGGTATCCAAATAATCTATCCCTTGTTTTTGCGCATAGCCTTTAGCAACAAGGCGAGCCTTATATTTTTCTATGGAACCATCAGGATTTAATTTCTTCCTAAAGATCCATCTACAACCTATGGCTCTGGTACCGGTAGGAAGATCAGTTAAAATCCAGGTTTTGTTTTCTAGAATAGAATTAATTTCGGCATTTATGGCTTCTTTCCAAAAAGGAGAGTCAGATGATGTCATAGCTTCCTCATATGAATTTGGATCTCCTTCAACTAGGTAAGTCAAGTAATCCTCTCCAAATGTTCTTTCGGTTCTAACCCTTTTGCTTCTTCTAGGTTCACCAATTTCTAATGGAATCTATAGAAGAGGAAGGTTGAATTGAGCTAGAAGAAGGTTGAGATGTGCTGTCTATTTTATATGGGAATTTATCTTCGAAATAAACGACATCTCTGGCTTCTATTATAGCATTGTTTGATATTTCACTAATTAGAGAGTTGGTGATAAGAAACCTGTTAGCACTACTATCAGAAGCATAACCTATAAAGATGGAATCTAATGTTTTAGGTCCTATTTTCTTTCTTTTAGGTTCAGGATTTGCTACCTTAGCCAAACACCCCCACACTCGAAGAATTAGGAGGTTAGGTTTCCTTAATTTAAATAATTCAAAAGGAGTTTTGTCATTATGTTTTGAAGGAATTCTATTCAAGATGAAAGAGGAGGTGAGCAACGCTTCACCCCAAAGATTTTCTGGGGCACCAGACTCGACTAACATGGCATTGACCATGTTCATCAAGGTCCGATTTTTGCGTTCAGCTACACCATTCGATTAGGGAGAATATGGAGCAGTTACTTGATGAATAATCCCATGTTCTTGGCAAAACTGGGTTAGTTCATTCGAAGTGTATTCTCCAACTCGGTCAGATCTGAGAATTTTGATCGATGATTCTAATTGATTTTCTACTTTCGCTTTGAAAATCTTAAAATATGAGAAAACTTCATCTTTAGTTTTTAATAAATATATGTAACAAAATTTAGTGAAATCATCAATAAAAGTTACAAAAAAATTTATTTTCACCTCTAGTAGGTTGGCGGTTTGAGTCACACACATCCCGAGTGAATTAACTCTAAAGGTTTTGAAGTTCTTTCCACTGTTTTAAAAGGTTTTCTACAAAATTTAGATTGTACACATATTTCACATCTAGAACTTGGCGCAATATTAAATTTTAGAATTAAATTTAAAGACATCATTCTTTTCATAGAATCTGAATTTACATGTCCTAACCTGGCATGCCAAAAATCTGAATTTGAGTATGAAACATAAGAAGATGAAATTTGATTTATCTCTAAATCAGCAACATTTAATTTAAATAAACCATCACATATATACCCTTTACCAATAAAACATCATTAAATGTTATTACAACTTTATTTGACTCTAAGACAATTTTATAACCCCTCTTCACTAGTAAGGATCCGCTCACAAGATTCTTCCTAACTCTCGGCACATAAAGCACATCTTGCAAGGCTAGTGTTTTCCCGGATGTCAACCTAAGATCCACTCGCCCGCGTCCAAGTATTTGTGCCGAAGAAGCATCTCCTAAGATCACGCTTCCTCCACTGATGTCCTGAAAGGTGGCAAAGCAAGAACGATCAAAACAGGTATGAACATTTGCTCCGGAATCAAGCCACCAATCTGATGAACAAGTGAGAAGAAGACTTGGAGAATAATCTAACCTGAAGATAGGTTGATCCGGTGCTTGGATCATGTTGGCCTGAGGCTTGTCTCCACGAGACTTGCCAATCACGGGTTCTGTCTTTTTGTAGAAGCAGTTGGTAGACAGATGGTTTGTGCGGCCGCAGATGAAGCACCATTTCCCTTTACCTGGGTTTTGGTTTGAAGGACCAGGCTTGGGATGATTTGGTTTCTGATGGCGGGAACCTGGACGGAAAGGCTTCTTATGGATCTTGCATTTGCCTTTGAAGTGATGGTTGGAGGAAGGATTGCCATGAGATTCGGTTAGATTAACTTTAGGAGCATGGTCTTTGGGAGTTTTAGAACTCTTAGACTTATGTTCCTCCTCTATGCGGATTGCATTTTGGATTTGAACGTAAGTAAGGTTTGATTGATCATGCCTTAGTCTAGTGCTAAAGCCGGACCAGGAATCGGGAAGTGCATCAATGAGACAAACCACTAAATAATTTTCGAAAAGAATTGAGCCATCGGCTCGGATCTTGGACAACAACTCATTTAGTTGATGGAGTTGAGGGTTGATGGGCTTAGTAGCATCAATCTTGAATTTGTGGAGGTTGGAAACATTTTAGCGTTCTATACCCGCATTGTCAAGGTTATAGCGCGCTTCAAGTTCATACCACAATTCCTTAGCCGTACGATATTGAAGGAAGACATCGTAAAGGCTATCGGACAAAGCACTTAGGATTCGGTTACGACAATGATATTCAACATCTACCAGATCTCTATAAGGAAGACGTCTTACGTAGGTTCTAGTGGTGTTTGCAGTTGAAGATGAGGACGATGGTAATGTCGAAGCAACTGCATTTGCAGCGCTAGGGATTTCAGTTTCTGTAGGAGGGGCATCGAAGATGGCAGACAAAAGACCTAGGGTATTTAACCAATATTCGACTTGTGCTTGCCAACGACGAAAACCGTTACCGTTAAATTTCTCAGGTTTGATCCCGACAGAATCCTCAGATCTAGATGCCATTACAGATTTCTGAAATTTAAAATATAAACAATAAATTGCTGTATATATGAAAATGAAAGCAGACAGAAATATTTTGATTTTATTTATTTTGTTGATGTGGAACTACAACTTCTTTAGATTGTTGGAATATTTTCTTCTATATTCTTATATTAATATACAAAGTGATATATTTTCGTTTTTTAAAAAACTTTAACAGAAACAGCAGATGTATATATATATGAATAGCAATATTAATAAAATTGCATGAAGAGGATGAGAAATAAAATAGAGTAATTTATAGTTCAGAATCGAGCCTGGGTAGGCGTGTGGTCACTGCCCTATAGAAGTTGCACCACCCTCCGGCAGGGCTTTCAACCGATGCTCACTCCTCCAAGGTACAACACCCGACTAGATCCCGAAACTCCGATGTGCGCGGACACCGAAGAAGCACAGAGCACCCGAACAACCTCTTGATGAAGCAAATGTAAAGAAGAGGAATCACGTAGAAGATCGTTAAAACAGAGAGAGCAGAAGAGCATATATGAGAGCGATGGTTCTTTCTGAGAAGAACGACAATATATAAAGACAGAAAATCTCCGGAAAAGGAGGATCTTGAAAACGGCAATATTAAAACCATAATAAGTATTGATGGTTATAATTGGAAGGATCATAATCGGGAAGATAAACGTTGAATATTTCCAACGTAAATAATGACGAGAAACACGCGTAAAAGAGCGGTTAAGAAAGCGCGTTAAACGGCAGAACGCGTGAAAGCAATTCGACGGAGTGTCGAATCCCAATCGACGCAGCTTTGAATTTCACTCAAAGCAATACGACGCGAAGCGGGTGCGTCGAAATCAATTCGACGCAGCTTCGACTAGAGACTACCCTATCGACGCAGCTTTGAATGCCAGTCGACGCAACTCTGGCAGTCGACGCGACTTCGAGTTTCACTCGACGCAAGTCGACTTCTATTCGACGTTACTCTGAATAAAACTCTAAAACTATTTTGTACAAAAAATACAATTCAATTATTCCCCAAATCCATATCCGGATCCGGTCCGGTCCGGTGCGGTGCGTGCGCGCGCGCGTGTGGTTCATAGATTCTCCTTATGTTATTTTAAACAAATAAGAATGAGTGAAAACATATATATACCCTCTACCTAAAAAACAAATGAGCATGGTGGGACTAATGGGTTCATCCTTTCATTTATGAAAGGTTTCCCTCCAAATTATTTGGGTTCCCTCCAATTTGGTTTTGGAGCTTTTCATCAAATATGAATAGCCAAACATCAAACACCATACAAGGCTCCAAAGAACATTTATGAAATAAATGTTTTATAAATAAAATTCCTAACAATTGGATCACCCAAACGCAAACCCCTAACTCCATTCCATTGTCATCGATTCCTGTAGGAGGATCTCAGGCTACACTCTGCGACATCCGCCGGCCGATTACGCTCTCCGACATCGCCATCCAACATAGGTACTCTACATCTCCTCATTCCACACTTCCTGCTACCACACATCCTTTCTGCTACAAGGTTTCTTTTTTACATACTCTCTTTGATATTGATTCAATTTATTGCCAGTGATCCACATTTCTGCTTCAGTCTACTGAAGATCTTTGTTCTATAGGTTCTCCTTTCTCAATACTTCAATCTATGTTTTTTCATTCTTCTTTTTTCATTCTAATTTTTTCATTCTAATTTTTTCATTCTAATTTTTTTCATTCTAATTTTTTCATTCTAATTTTTTAAGTTTAGTTCTTCTCGTATAAATCTATAATTTTATGTAAGTTCTACCTAATTTCCAAGATGCGTTCATTCTTGCAGTTGGTCATTTTAAACAATCAACCAACACATGTACCGGCACTTTGCTCCATCTGAGATTGTGCTTCCATACATCTAGATTTCTTAAAATATTTTCAATTATTTGCTGCACCACAAAATGCGTTCATTCAAAGCTCTCTAACCTTCATTGCTAGATATAATTATTGTTGTTTTGGTATACTCCAATTCCTTTTTGGATATATATATATACAAAATAAATTTCAATGAAGTATACCGTAAATGTTTTCATTGAAATATTAAACACAATAGGAATTAAAAAAAAAATTTGATTTCAACCGAATCAACTTGAGGGGATTATATAATAGCTAGATTATCCTTTAGAGAGCTCTATGATAATTATCCTTTAAAACACCTTGCATCATGAGTGATTACCTGGATACAGTCTAAAGTAACATACTGTAACTTTGCCTATGCAATTAAACAGAGTGTCATATATTCATTTTCTCTTTTGCTGCTCCAGCTTTCTTGCAGCTGGTCAAATATTTTCACTGTATAGCAACTTAATGAGCTTAATTAAACCAAAAAAGCATACTATTCCTACTACCAAAAAAATATACATTGACATCTTATTCGTAAGGTAATCAATTTCGGCAGAATATAAATTGTGTAAGGGTGCTTAGAAGTATTAGTCAATTAGTGGCTAAGCGAAACATGTTAGTCTCTGTGATGAATGCTTATAGGGCTGCTCCGTAGTATTGGCCGATAGAGGGTCAAGCGGAGCAGATAGATTTAGCGTAGAATTTACTCTATTTGAATTTCTTTAGTTTACGTTAATGTGATTCGATGAATTTACTGTAGAATTTATTATGTTTTCAAGTCTATTTCGGACTGAAATGTTATGCCCTCGATTTCTGCAGTGCCCTCGATATTCTTGTCCTGGTTATACCCTTGATTTCTGCATTGCACTGCACGACAATGCAGCAATCTGCACTGCTATTAGCAATGCAGAAATCTGCACTGCTAATATATTATCAGTGCAGAAATGCCGCCCCCACGATAAATGTCGCCCCCCACGACAAATGTCGCCCCCCCCACTACAAATGTCGCCTCCCACGACTTATGTCGCCCCCACGATAAATGTCGCCCCCCACGACATATGTAGCCCCCCCCACGACAAATGTCGCCCCCAGGACAAATGTCTCCCCCCACGACAAATGTCGCCCCCACGACAAATGTCGCCCCCCACGACAAATGTCAGCTCACGACAAATGTCGCCCCACACAACAAATGATGCCCCCACGACAAATGTCGCCCCCACGACAGATGTAGCCCAAACGACAAATGTCGCCCCCACGACGAATGTCGCATTGCATAGGGCCGGAGGCCCGTGCCTGTCACTCATATATATATATATATATACGAGCATCTTCGCACAGGCTACACCCGTGCTCGATGCTCTCGGGCGGCCATCGGCTGCATCAATGCGGGTTTCGCCCGCATAAAGTTCGTGCGAAGATGCTCGCACGGGCTT
The DNA here is from genome assembly GCA_033032865.1 of Dactylorhiza incarnata. Taxonomy (NCBI): domain Eukaryota; kingdom Viridiplantae; phylum Streptophyta; class Magnoliopsida; order Asparagales; family Orchidaceae; genus Dactylorhiza; species Dactylorhiza incarnata. Next base: position 1,735,933 of record JAWHQI010000327.1, read on the forward strand.
TGCCCGTGCTCGCTGACTCGTAGCGGGCTGCGCCCGCATTCGACAGTACCCGGCCGGCGACGGCTGGCTTTGCCCGCAATATGTACATATGAGTACTCAAAATGACCGTAAAAAAATATACATCAATATTTTATGATTATTTTTTTCAAAAACATTTATATTTCAACAAAAAATCATTTTAAAGTGAGCTATTATATTTTGAAATTAGTTTTGTAGGCCTAATGATAACCTGCCATTGTAGGTTTAGGAGGTCTACTAAAAACTTTTGGATATTATGTATTTCCATTTTTATTTTTATTATAAGAATTTTGTGTAATTACACAAATAGTTATTATATTTTATGAATTTCCATTTTTGTATAATATATGTTAAGTCATTGGAGTAAATGAATGAGGCTATATTTGGCAATCTTGAATGTTGCACCAAAGACAACTTCTTCTATATAGTAGTTAAAGATATATATATATATATATATATACACGAGTGACAGTGCACGGGGAGCCTCCCGTGCCCCGCGTGACAGTATCATGTCCGCCCCCGGCACGCACTCAGATATTTTTTTTCTTTTTTTCTTTTTTTTTTAAAATTTTAAAAAAATAAAATATTATGTATTTTATTTTTAAAATATTCATATTTTATAAAATATTTTGTATTTTTTTCTATTTCTCTCTCCAATTCCGCCACCCTTTCTCCTCCCTCTCTCTCTCTCTTAATTGTGGGCCCCACTCCCTCTCTCCCCTCTCTCCCTCTCTCTTCCTCTCTGCTTATTTATTTCTCTCTCTTTCTCTCTCCAATTCAAAGATGCCGCCCACTTTCTCCTCCCTCTCTCTTAATTGTGGGCCCCACTCTCTCTCCCTTTCCCTTTCTCTCTCCTTATCGAACGATCGATATTAATTGCCTGGGCAATACACCGATAAGAGGATTTCTTTATATATTAGTCGTGGGTGGCGACATTTGTCATGGTGGACGTCAATTGTCGTGGGGGAAGACATTTCTCATGGTGGACGTCAATTGTCGTGGGGGAAGACATTTGACGCGGGGGAAGATATTTTTTGTGCGGGCAACATTTGTCGTGGCGGGCATCATTTGTCGTGGGGGCGACATTTATCGTGGGGAAAGATATTTGTCATGGGGGCGACATTTGTCGTGGGGGGGGGGGGGGGGCGATATTTGTCGTGGGGGTAGATATTTGTCATTGGTGGCGACATTTGTCGTGGTGGACGTCAATTGTCATGGGGAAAGACATTTGTCGTGGTTGCGACATTTGTCGTGGGGGGTATCATTTGTCGTGGGGGCGACATTACAATAAAATAGACATCCCAAAAAATCAAAAGGCAAATTAAAAAAAGGCAGTCACATGAGTTTTTTTTTTATTTTGCCATTAACACTGATGGAAATTTAATGGATTTTCTTGGTGTTTCTTTTTTTGGTTACAATTTTGTTGGTGTTTCTACTGCTTACCAAAAGATGTAAACTTTGTGCTATAAGATAGGCAAAAACTTACTACTGACATTGAAGTACATAATCAGCATGTGTTTCCGAGGTAAATCAATAAAAATTAGTGTTGCATTGTAATACACGATCAACATGGGCTTCCAAGGTAAACTAATGTATTTTATTGTTTCATTATGAATATGTTTTTGTGAGAGTCCAACTAACTTACTCTAAATACCCATTAAAAAGGTTCTCTAAGATTAGGTTCCAATTAAGAACTACTACCAAATCCAGAATTTATGCATGCGTCTATTAGCAAAGAGGGTATATTATGAGAACCATGAAATCTCTCCACTCCATTTGAAATGAGACATCCTAAGTAAGATAAAAAAAATCTGTGCAAAAGGATGGGGAGAAAACATCCTAAAACCATAATTAGTTAAAACCATAATAAAACCATTGTAATCCAAATAATACACACCCAAATAATCTATAATAGTGAATTTCAAAATACATTCCTAACTGGAATAAAACCATTGCACTGTCTATGTTGTAGTAATTGTAAAATCCAATATGAAATAAGTTTATGGTTAAAATTCTTAAGAAAGTAGATCCCATGAACCAATTTACCCATAAATACTTGTCCAAAACATCTCCAGAAAAATAAAATGGCATCTCATTAATCTTTTTAGAATATAGAACTCACATCATAACTGGAAGAAGATTAACAGTAGATCAACATCATATAGAACTCACATCATAAATGGAAGAAGATCACAACATATAGAACTCACAACATAAATGGAAGCATAAATGGAAAAATTTAAAACCTTGAGTTGAAGATGAACAGTAGATCTTATGTATTAAGCGATGTAGTTGGAAGCAGTGTTGGGGACGTTCACCTACATTATAGAGCAATTTCCTTTAGAGCATCTCCAATGGGGAGCTCTATATTTAGAGCTCCCCATTGTACCATGTTCTCTAAATATAGAGAACATGGTTAGAGCAACTCCAACCATGTTCTCTATATTTAGAGAACATGATGTATATTAATTTATTTTATGTATATTTTAGGTAGGTTTTATGTATATTTTATGTATTTTGTATTTATATAATATGTATATATATACGTATATATTTATATTATTATAATTATTATTATTTTTGTATTATATTATTTTATGAAATTCAAAAAAAAAATAAGCGTTACGTAATTAAAAGTTACGAGTACATAATTAAAATAAAATAAGCATTACATAATTCAAACAAAATATTACATCTGCAATTAAAACTAAAATTCTAGGAGGTCATCGTTAGGTTCGCCGTGTTGCCAATGTTGGTGTGAGTGGAGAAGGAATCCAATGCTGGGAAAAAAATAAGATGCCGGATTAGATGTTGACAAGATTGATATGACAAAACCTGGTGTGAGTGGAGAAGGAATCCAATGCTGGGAAAAAAACAAGAGGCCGGATTAGATGTTGACAAAATTGATGTGACAACACACTGGTATGAGTGGAGAAGGAATCCAATGCTGGGTATAATCTATATAAACACCAGTTCCGGTTAGCCAAAAATACCTTCAGAACAATCTACACTACAAAAAATGAACTATGAAGCGGGGTCATCCCATTTGCGATCTTCATCGTCTTCAGACGATGAACGTGAATGTGAGAAACAACAATTATTTTTGCAACAACTCCTCCAGTGGAAAAAACACAGGGATGAATGGGAGCAAGAAGATGAAATTTTAGCTCGTATGTATGCCTCTAACATTGCCATAATTGCTCAACTTCAACATGAAGAGCGCCCGCGACGTAGAGGTTCAGTACCTGGCCACATGGTGATCAATCGGGGGAGGATTGAAGGTAGCACTAGACTTTGGAATGATTCCTTCTCCGAGCACCCCACTTATGGGGAAACATTTTTTCGAAGAAGATTCCGCATGCGGAAGACTCTTTTCCTTCGCATTGTCATTGCAGTGCAGGAGTATGACAATTTCTTTGTTCAAAAGAAGGATGGTGTTGGTAAGCTTGGACTATCAACATTACAAAAAATTACAGCAGCATTTCGTATGTTAGCATATGGAACATCAGCTGATAATTGCGATGAATACATTCGAATTGGTGAGTCAACTGTGATTCAATGCTTGAAAAGGTTTTGCAGGGCAATTGTACAATTGTACAAGGACGAATATTTGAGATATCCCAATGCGAATGATGTAGCAAGATTACTACAGAAAGGTGAAGAACGAGGGTTTCCAGGGATGCTGGGAAGTCTAGATTGTATGCATTGGCAATGGAAAAACTGCCCAACAGCATGGGCAGGCCAATATTCAGGACGCCATGGTGGACCAACAATCATACTCGAGGCAGTAGCATCATATGACTTGTGGATATGGCATGCATATTTTGGCTTGCCGGGCTCTAACAATGATATCAATGTTCTGCAGTCGTCCCATTTATTTGCCAATTTAGCTGAAGGTATTACGCCGCCTACTCATTATACAATCTTGGGGAAAAATTATGATGTTGGTTATTACTTAGCTGACGAAATATATCCGAAATGGTCAACACTGGTTCAAACTATTTCACACACACAAGATAAAAAAAACAATACTTCGTAATGATGCAAGAAGCATGCCGAAAAGATGTAGAGCGAGCCTTTGGAGTTCTTCAATCACGTTTTGCAATTATTAAGGGGCCGTGTCATTTTTGGGATAAACATGTGTTACATGATATCATGACAGCTTGCATTATAATGCACAATATGATTGTCGAAGACGAACGAGATGAAAATGAAGATGTCGATATTTCTGCGCCGCCACCGACCCAGAATGTGGAAGAGATGGACACAAGTGAAGCCGAAAGATTTTGTCAATTCCTAAGCCGACACAAGAAGATCAAAGACAGAGATGCACATTTTGCACTTCGAGATGCACTGATTGAACATTTGTGGGAACGACATGGCAATGAAGCTATGTAGTTTTCAAAATATTATGCATTTTAAAATTAATGTATTTTGGTGTATGCATGCGCAATTTTAAGTAGTAAAATATCTTATTCTGCTCTTTGCATGATCAATAATATTTAGAAAATATTCAATATTAGTCTCATTTTGTAGGTAACGGAAAGACAATTTTTTTGATATATTATATGTAAAATTTGGAGAAATATACTAGCGGCTGCGGGCGTTATAAAATTATACGCAAATTTAAAATAATACAAAATTTATTTTAATTTAAAAAAAAATAGAGGAGCGGCATTTCCACTCCTCCTCCTCTAAATTTAGAGGAGGAGGGAGCGGAAATGCCGCTCCCTCCAAATTTGGAGCGCCAAATGGCGCTCCGTTGGAGCCCACCGGACTCCATTTTCCGGAAAATGGAGTCCGGTTGGAGATGCTCTTAGAATTAGTAAAATAGAGCTTCGACCTTGTCAACAATTAACTGAAAAATTCGACAATCCAAAATAAATCATTGCAAGGGCAGTCAAGAATCATCGTTGAGCCAAAAAATTGTTTTTTGATAATTATTTTAAAAAATGAATATGCTGGAGTAAGAAGTTGTGGCTGCCAAACTTGAAGCTAAGATCACTCATCAACTAAAATGAATTCTCTACATTCATGTTTTTATGTTCTAAGGGACCATTGCATTAACTTGGCCTCACCATTACAATATGCGATTAAGCTCTAGTATCATAGATCTGTCCGATGTTAAAATTCTCTCTATACTACTCCAGGATAGTCAACCTAACAAAAATGAACTTCCACTATCTAGATTACTCTAACCAGTTGCTCTTCAGTAAACTTCCATGCCATACGTTGTTGTATTTTGCAAGCAAGTTAGTCCATACAGTTCACATGACTACAAAGCCCATCACTAAACTAATAGCCAACCCAAACATATAATACTGGAGTGATTCAGCATATCACTGAACAAATTCCCATCACCCAACTAAGCTCTTTGGCCTTATCTTACAAATCATGTCCGTCATACTACACCCACAACAAAGATAATACTTAATGGCAAAGATACACCCTATAAAACATTCTTATAACCCTAAAACTGAATAATTTGGTTCCAATTACTTACCTATGCTCCCGTTAGGAAGAATGAAAGCCCTTGAAATGGTGGTGGGAGTAAGGGATTCGAAACCCAGTTCACACCGAATTTATGTGCAAATGGATGGCGGAGCGGCATGGAGTTGTAAGCCCTGCAGTCGAAACCCTCTTTGCATTGGAGTTTTGTGCAGATGGACGAAGGAGCGCCGGTCCGATAGGAACCCTAGCGGCAGTCTGCAAATGCAAAAGACCAGGAGAAAGCAAACGAAGATGAGAGAATCTTCTGAGGTGGAGGTCAGAGGGAAGTTGTTGGAATGAAAGTTGGAACCGTATCGGCACTCGGTAATAGCAGGAGAGAAGAGCCAGAGAGAAAATGAAGAAGAAAGAATCTTTCTCCGGCGGTCATCACGATTGCACCTGAACCTCTTCAAAATCGAGAGCTATGGAGCATTTAAGAGAGGCATTGTGCGGTGGAAGCGAGGCTTTAGGAGAGGCTCAAAGAAACTGGTTGAGGTCTTCGCCGATGGCGTGAACTCCACAGAGGTTTGCGGCGGCAAGAAAAAGGAAGGTCGTTGATGACTTCGGGGGATAGAGGACTTCGGGAGCTGGAGGAATCCTGCTGCAGAGGTGAAAGATGACCTAGGTCAGGGAGGAAAGGGGAAGTTGAGAGCGCAAAATGCACGACGTCGAGCGAAATGCTAAGTGCGAGAGGAACGATGGTTTTTTTTAATTCTCGAATGGGATCGGGAATGAGGAGAGAGAGGGAGGGATGTGGAGGTTGATAATTGAACGGTTCTTATTAATCAAACCATAATTAAGGGTGCAGATTTTTTGAATGAATTTTTATTTCACGCTAATCGCAGACCGTAGTATTTCTTTTTAAAATAGTATATATATGTATATATATATATTTATATATGTATATATATGTATATATATATGTATATATATGTATATATATATGTATATATATACGATATATATATGTATATGTATATATATGTATATGTATATGTATATATGTATATGTATATTTATATATGTATATGTATATATAGATATGTATATATATATATGTATATATATGTATATATATGTATATATATATATATTATATATAGATATGCAGTTTTTGCTCCAGTTAATGCAGATTCAGTTATGGTGTTTGATATAGCAGTTACAGTTTTTGATATAGAAGAAGCTTCAGTTACAGCTCCAGTTCCAGTGAAAGAATCTGTGAATAATATATCTATTAACCCCACAGTAGATATTAATTCTTTGTTATCAAAATTCAGTTCAGTCTTCAGCAGTTTGCCAAAGTATCAAAATTATTCAAAAGCAATAGTTCCCTATTCTGCTCCCATTGATTCAGTTTTGTTAAAGGAAATCATCAAAAGCTTTCCAGTTTCAGTTCAAGTTCCAGCTCCAGTTCAAATTGCAGTTGCAGCAGCAGAAGAAGTTGGATTGATAAATTTTCCTAAACTCAGAGTTCTATATATTTTATCTGCTGAAATGATTTAAATTCTGTCAGATATATATGCTTTGTGTTTGTTTTTGTGTTTTATTATTTGTCAAATAGTATCCTAACCCAAATATGGGGAGATTGTTGGAACAACCCTATTACTGATTTGGGCTAGGATCACTATCTGTTGACTAGGACTCAAGTTGACCTCATTGTATAGTCTAAGGGTCAAGGTCTAAGTGTGTAGCTAGAACTTAAGAAAATTCTAAGTTTCTGTGTTCGACGAACTTCAATCTGCGTTCGATGAAATACGTTCTGCGTTCGACGAACGTCATGCTTCGGTTCGATGAACTTGCTCTTCAGCTCGACGATTTCAGTCTTCCAGCCAGCTCTACAGATTTTGTCTTCTGTTCGACGAACTCCAGTTTGAGATCGACGAACTCAGCTCTGTGTTCGACGTATAAGTAACAAGATGTTCAGTTCGACGAACTCAGCTTTCAGTTCGACGAACTCAACTCTCAGCTCGACGAACTCAGATTTCTGCTCGACGAATTTCTTCTCCAGCTTGACAACTTCTGATAGATCAGTTATCTATTTATCTCTGAACTCAGCTCGACTATTCAGCAACGGATCTATTCAATTATTTGGACTTATTCATTATCAGATAAGTCAAGATTTGATCCTTCCTTTTATTATTCATTTCTATTCTCTTCTCTTGAGAAAGTAGCGGTTTGACATATTGGAAAAGGATACTCTTATGGAAAAGGAAAATGAATTAATTATTATTGCTGAATCAGATTGCAGTTCCAAGAAATATCTTTTCAGAATATTATATTCCTTATCCAGAAGATTTGAATTTCAAATTAGTGATATATTGTCTAAGGGAAAGAAAGATCAGTAAGAAGATAGTGAAAGAATTAATAGAGAAGTATCAGACGAGAGAGAAATACAAAAAAATGTCAAAAAGAATTACAGAGTTCATCCTCAATAGCAACATTCTCATTCTCTGAGAACATCAACATTCTTCACTCAGTTTTCAGCTGCTGATTCTAATCTTTAAAGAGCAACAATAATCTAAGGAACTCTTTGTCTCTCAGATTCATCTGATATCAAGGAAGATTTTCTACATCCAAGAAAAAGCTCCACCCATCCAACTGTCAAGAATTTCTATCAGACAGGGGGAGCTTTACAACACAACAATCCACTAGTCTTCTCTCAGTTTGTTGACAGAGAAGAATTTCATAAACCTTTTTGTTTACCCTTTTTATCCCATCTTGTACGGGGTTCTAACTCCCTTCAAAAGTTAAACCTTTTGTGGCAGGGCACCTGATCAAAAACCTGTGATTTGGTTTGAGCACCTGATGAAAAGCTCAGTGGTGTTTGGGCACCTGATCAAAAATTTCATTGGTGATAGGGCACCTGATCAAAAACCTAGTGGATTCCTACCAAGGGTGGTAGAAGAGTAGATGTACCCAGTTTGATTGGGGAACTACTGTATATCCTTGTGTTTTTTGTGATTGTGTTTTTCTTTCTATACTGTGCTGCGATTTGTGTTTATTTTGCTTTTACACTCACTCTGTTACACATATATATATATATATATCACTATTTTAATTCCACTATAAAATAAGTTAAAACCTTTTAATACTCTATTCACCCCCCTCTAGAGTAAATCTAAGATCTAATATCTCACTTTCAATTGGAATCTGAGGTTGGTTGATTGATTACACAGGCTAACACCTGAATCCAAAGATCAATTAGATCTTAACTTTTTCTAGAGTTTTCTTTTTCTAAAAACTCATGGAACAGAACAAAGATTACTCAAGCACAAGACCTCCTATGTGCAATCTCAATTAGTTTGCATTATGGAAGGCATGAATCAAGTTATATATGAATTCTATTGATGCGGATATTTTCAATTTCATTTTGACAGGACCTTCTACTCCTTCAACATCAACAAGTACTGAGACAACAACTAACTCTAATGTTGTTCCACCTCCTGAGTGGACAGAAGCTCAAAAGAAACAAAGAAATGCAGATGCCAAGGCTATGAATGTTTTGGCACAGACCATGTCTGATGATATTTTCCAGATGGTTGTGGACTGCACCTCAGCCATGGATATCTGGAACTCCCTCAACAACATGGTTGAAGGATCTGCAGATGAGAGAAAAGACAGAACATCTCATCTCATCTCTCAATATGAAAACTTCAAAAGGGGAGAAACTGAAACAGTAGCAGACATGCACAACAGACTCAGTCTCGTAATCAATGGACTGAAGTCTTTGGATAAAGTGATTCCAATCACTGAAGTTAATGCTAATTTCTTAATGTGCTTCCCCAGCACATGAGACTCTAGGATCTGGTCAATCAAGGAAGCTAGAAGCCTGAATGAGATCTCTACTGAGACCTTATTGGGCAAATTAAAATCCTATGAGCAGCTTATCAAGTCTAGAGAAGCTGAACAATCTACCTCCTCTCCAGCCACCAAGAAGGAGAGAAGCATTGCTTTCCAAGCTACAGAAGAGGAAGACAAAGCTCTAGGAGAAATGGAGTTTATGAGCCTCCTAGCCAAGAGATTTTACAAAATGGCTAGAAAGGACTTCAGAAAGAAGGATCTTAGATCAAAAGAAAAACCAAGGTATGACAAAACAAACTCTAAAGAAATTATTTGTTATGGTTGCAGGAAACCTGGACACATTCTACCTGAGTGTCCAGAGAACCAAAAGAAGGACAAAAGAAAAGAGAAAGAAGAAAAGAGGCACTCCAGCAAGCCATCCTCCCATAAACACAAACATAAGGGAAGAGGCTTTGTAGCTGAAACATGGAGTGATACAGAGTCAGAGTCATCATCCAGCTCATCTGAAGATGAAAATTATGCAAATGAAACGGATCAATGCTTGATGGCTGTTTATGACTCATGCAATGATTCAGAACTTACATCATCATCCAGCTCCAGTGATGATGAAGATGATGAAGATGAAAGAAACTTCTGCATGATGGCTATCAATGCCTCAGGAAGTAATTCAGATGAATCAAAATCTAATAATGACAGTGATCAGGTAATCTCTACCTTTGACTTTAATTCAAATGATTTCAAAAATGAATTTAAAACTCTTTGTTTGGATTTAATTAAATCTGAGAAGGAAATAATTTCCCTCAGAAATAAGTTGGTTGAAATGAATCAATTGACTGAAGATAATGTCAATCTTAAGAAAGAATTGGCTGCCTCAAAAGAACACATTGTTCTCATTGAGAACAAAATATCTGAGGCTAAAAAGTTTGAAGAATCCCTCAATGGGAGAAGCATCAAACTAATGGACATCACAAGCATTGTGAATGCCAGACTATATGGCAAACTGGGCTTGGGTGCATCATCAAGTCAGCCACATCTCCTTAAGAAAAACATTTTATCTACACCAGTAAAGTTCATCTCTGCCAAGAGCAAAGATGCAATAGTTTTAGGTAAGAATATCTCAAGTAAGGATGTTAAGAATAAAGGAATTCAAAAGAATTTGTTGAACGACGCTCGAGGAAATCACACAAATTCGTCAAACGGAGATCGACGAATGCTGAAGACAGATTTTCAGTACAGTCATTATTCGAATGGCGCTCAATGAAATCACTTCAATTCGTCGAACGACGATCGACAAACTCAATCAAGTTCGTCGAACAGAAAATGTACTGAATTTCAAAAGAATTCTAATTCTCAACATAATAAGAATCCCTTTACTGAGTGGATTATTCCTCCAAGGAGATATCATCCACAAGGCTATAAGGATCAGCCTGAGATTTCTTACATTTCTAAATTTTGTGGCAAGACAAAAGGACCCAAGGTAGTCTGGGTCAAGAACAACTAGTTTATTTTCTGTTGTGCAGGTGCAAGGCTATCCAAACATACAAGAACAGTGGTATTTGGATAGTGGGTGCTCCAAGCACATGACAGGAAACAAGGCCAACTTAAGCAATTACAAGGCAAAGCTTGGACCTAAAGTGATTTTTGGAGACTCCAACTGTGGACAAACCAAAGGATATGCAAAAATCAAAGTTGGAGCAGTTACCTTCAAAGAGGTAGCATATGTCAAGGGTCTCAAACATAACCTCATTAGCATAAGCCAGCTATGTGATGAAGGTTATCAGGTAACTTTTAACCATTCCTTATGTCTTATTACCAATAATAAAAACATTAATGTGTTATCTGGTATTAGACATGGTAACATTTATTTAGTCAATTTTGACTCTGCCAATTCAGACATTTGTTTATTTAATTCAATAAGTAAAACAAATGAATTATAGCATAAAAGGCTAGGACATATTAACCTTAGAACTATCTCTAAGCTCTCTAAGGATATTCTAGTAAGAGGACTGCCTTCTGGTTCATACAAGAAGGAAGGGCTCTGCAGGGCTGGTCAACTAGGAAAGCAAACCAAGAGTAGTTTTAAATCTTTATCCAAGAGTGATTCACCTAGGATTCTGTACTTACTGCATTTGGATCTATTTAGACCCACTACAATACAAAGCTTAGGAGGGAAGCATTACACTTTAGTTATTGTAGATGACTTCTCTAGATTCACTTGGGTGTTCTTTCTTAGGAACAAGTCTGACATCTTCAGTGTTCTGACAGACTTTCTCAGGTCCATCGAGATTGAGTACTCTATTCTAGTTGCATTGATCAGAAGTGATCATGACACTGAGTTTGAATCTCTTCTGATGAGAGAATTCTGTGGAAAAGAAGGGATCAGGCAATGTTTCTCTGCTCCTAGGACTCCTCAACAAAATGGGGTGAAAGGAAAAATAGAACATTAATTGAATCAACAACTACATTGCTTACCGATGCTCACTTGCCACTCTCTTTTTGGGCAGAGGTAGTGAACACAGCAAATTATGTGTTGAACAGAAGTCTGATACATAAACTTAAGGGTAAAACACCCTATGAATTACTTAAGAATAAAAAGCCTAAGGTTAACTATTTTAAGATTTTTGGCTGTAAATGCTATGTGCATAACAATGATAAGAAATATCTAAGGAAATTTGAAGCAAAAGCTGCTGAAGGTATATTCCTTGGATAATCTCTTTCTAGTAAGGCATACAGAGTTTACAATAAATCAACTCTTAAGATAGAAGAGTTCATGCATGTATCTTTTGATGAAACTAACATATTAAATGAGGAGAGGAACACCACCTCTACCAGAGACATTTTGCAGGAACAATGGTAATCTATCTTCCAAACTTGCATCCTTCCCTACCTCCTCTACACCTTTCCCTTCTTTTAGGGGCCTAGCTTCAGGTCTCCCTGAAACTAGGCAGGGGGAGATGCTTGGTGAAGAAGCTCCGTTAGATGCAGTTTCAGATGCAGTTTTTGCTCCAGTTAATGCAGATTCAGTTATGGTGTTTGATATAGCAGATACAGTTTTTGATATAGAAGAAGCTCCAATTACAGCTCCAGTTCCAGTGATAGAATCTGTGAATAATATATCTATTAACCCCACAGTAGATATTAATTCTTTGTTATCAAAATTCAGTTCAGTCTTCAGCAGTTTGCCAAAGTATCAAAATTATTCAAAAGCAATAGTTCCCTATTCTGCTACCATTGATTCAGTTTTTTAAAGGAAATCATCAAAAGCTTTCCAGTTTCAGTTCGAGTTCCAGCTCCAGTTCAAATTGCAGTTACAGCAGCAGAAGAAGTTGGATTGATAAATTTTCCTAAACTCAGAGTTCTATATATTTTATCTGCTGAAATGATTTAAATTCTGTCAGATATATGTGCTCTGTGTTTGTTTGTGTTTTATTATTTGTCAAATAGTATCCTAACCCAAATAGGGGGAGATTGCTGGAACAACCCTATTACTGATTTGGGCTAGGATCACTATCTGTTGACTAGGACTCAAATTGACCCCATTGTATAGTCTAAGGGTCAAGTGTTGGAACATGGTCTTCCGCATCTCCTAGGTTTGAGAATAACAAATCCTATGTGTATTTGATCTTGTGTTCAAGTGTGCAGGTTAATATAGTCCATATGACTCAAGGAGTACTCATGATGACTGCCCCCAAAATTGAAGCCAGAATTCGAAGAGGCTCACTAGCGCCAGCGGTAGCACCTAGCGCCGGGCACTAGCGATGAATAGCGCAATTCCAGGAGCTGTTATAGAAGGCGCTAACGCCTGGCGGTAGCAGATAACGCCGGCGGTAGCGATGAACACAGAAGGAATGAAAGCAAGGTTGCCGCGGATTGAAGATCCTGCCGCGCAAGAAGTTTCTTAATCGGGGATAGCACCGGCGATAGCTACTAGCGCTGGCGGTAGCATGGCGCACAAGAGGCATAGAGCAAAATGTTGCCACGGATTGAAGATCCTGCCGCGCAAAATGTTTCCTAATCCGGGCTAGCGCCGGCGGTAGCGCTAGCGCCGGCGGTAGCGCTTGGGCTATATAAAGGACCCCTCACCTCCCATTTCAGGGACACATTAAGGAGAGAGGCAGTGCTGCAACTCCAGAGGCAATCTTGGCCGAAACTTGAAGCCCTAGCGAAGCTCTGCAAATTTCTGAAGGAGGATTACGTCACGCCGGATCAAAATGAAGTCCGCTTCAACAAACGCTGATTCTACAGCGGATCTTCGCCTCCATCTTCAGAAGTTCATCTTAAGGGAAGTTTTATTATTTTATTTATCTTTCTTTGTAAACGGTAGTGAAATCGCCTCGTGTTGGCGACTAGGTCTGGGGTAGACTTAGGGCTGAAATTCGCCTCGTGTTGGCGACTAGATCTAGGCTAGTTCTAGGGGTGCTCGAGGCCTTTCTTGGGATAGATTGGCTAGAGCGGCTTGAGGTCGTATCTGGGGAGAGATCGGCTAAAGCCAACCGGTTCGTGAGGATACGAGTCGGTATAGAAAATGAAAGAAGATTTTTATTAGTCGCCTCCGATTTCCAGCGTCATAGAAATCAAGTTTTGTAAAACATTATTTGATATTAATAAAGCATATCTCTTCATTATTCTTTTACATGATTTCTCATTGTATTAATCTTGCAATATTTAAAAGTTTTTCTAAATATTTACTTAAGTTTTTGAAAACCCTTATTCACCCCCCCCCCCCCCCCCCCCCTCTAAGGGCGCCGACCGATCCAACAAGTGGTATCAGAGCGGTTTTATTCTAATTGGCTTAACAACCGGGAATAATGACGTCTCATGATCTCGCTTCTACTAGTGGGGGAAATTTTTGTGAAGAAGAAAAATCACTTGCACCACCTTTATTTGAAGGGACAAATTATAAAGGATGGAAAATCTTAATTGAAAAATTTATTAAAACTTTAGACATCGAAGTTTGGAATTTAGCAATAGCAAGACCTGCAAATGAATCAAATAAAAAAGAACTTCAATTAAATGCAAAAGCTAAACACTATTTGTTTTGCGGTCTATCTAATGAAATTTTCAAATTAATATATTGCTTTTCAAGTGCATATAAAGTATGGCAATGTCTTGAAGAAATGTATGATTCTCCATCTACAGGTATGGAACAATCGCAAGAACCTGAGAATATGCAAGCGTGCACAAATCATCAAGAATGCCCTCCTCATGACGAATCAATGGAGCACACATCAAAGGAAAGAGAAGAAGAAATCTTACTTTTGGAAGAGAAGTGCCAAGAAGAAGACAAAGGAACATTATGTTCAAATCCTCCCTCATCCAAAAGCAATGTAAGGAAATCAAACTTCATCGCTTGTACTTCTATCTCTTCATTACAATTGCTATAGAATACAAAGCGCAAAATAAAGAAATTAAAAAATGCTAATAAACTCTTGCGCTTAGAAAATAAAAATTTAAAAGCAAAAATTAATGAAGAATCAAATTCTAATTTATCTAGTTCTACCCATGGCTCCTTAGTCGAAAACATTACATCTTGTGAAGAATATAATGAATTAAAAGAAAAACACAAGAAACTTGAAAAGGAGCATATCTTAGTAAAAGAACAAAATGAAAAATTATGTTTAAAAAATTCTTCTTTAAAAATTAAATGTGCTAATTGTAAAGATTATAAAAATGAGATCAAAGAGATGGACCAAACATTTGATGAGTTTAGAAATGAGTATCAAAATCATATTGACTCTATCGTCTATACTCTTAAAAATAGCACAATAGCTTATAATAAAGCTAGGCATGATCTAAAGATAAAGAATGATGAATTAAAATCAAAAATCAACTTGCTTATGAAAATTGTAAATACAAATTCACAACATACAAATTTAGAATATCAAGCAATATCTAAAAGCAAGTTGAATACAAATATAAATAATGGGAATAAGCAACAATAAGTTTTTGAAAAACCAAATCATCATTATTTACAAAATCATGTTTCTCCAAACTTAAAATTGAAATTACACAAATTTTCTATAAATGATAATTTCAATTATAATCTTCAAAGGAAAGAAAATCATCGTGGATATTTGATAAATAAGACTAATATTAAACCAATGTTTGAATGGCGGCCAAAAGTTAAAAATGAAACACAAACTCAAATCAAAAGTGCCCATTCGATCATATCTCCCCAAAAGAAAACACGATGTATTTGGGTACCCAAAGGAACCGTCGCTCCCGGTCCTCTTTGGATACCTAAATCTCTCATTCATTAGTATCCCATCATTTGCATGAAGTAGAAATCAACTAAAAATGAAATATCACTTCTCTACTTCATGATATGCTTAAACTTTCATTTTTGTTTATTTTCTTTTGTTTTGTTTAAACTAACATGATATGATCACTCTATAAATCTTGTGATATGACTTTCATAAACCATAATTCATAAATGAATCAATAAAAGTGAATTAAAGTCATATCATTCTGTTTAGTGATCTACTTATCCTTTTTATTTTTACCTTCTAAATCCATTACCTTTTAAATGTCTTGAATTATGAATTGTAAATTGAAATTATTGCCAAGACTAATGATAATATTTTAATGGATTTAAATGATTTATTAAAGGGCTTAGGCTAAAGATTAAAATGTGAAATTGTTGATCTTGTTCTGTTGATTATGTTAGCCCTTATAATGAAGAAAAATATTTTTCACAAAATGCATGATTAATCTGCATCCAAACTCATCATCCTAGCATCACTTTTTGGTTTATGCTTGTGTATCTATGCTGGGTACAACATTTATGATGTTATGTGATTTGAAATCATAATAGAATACTAAAATTCCATCAAACACATAGTTTATGGATTAATCATTAGAACATATATCATTTGGCTTATTCAAACATGATATCTTGTGCTTACATTTTCTATTAGTTTCAATTTACATTATATTGATAAATATGAGTCTTAGAAAAATGAAAATGAAAATGAAAATATAAGAAAATATACATCATGCGTTGACAAGTCATACACTAAATCGCTAATGTTTCATGCAATTTGCACTATCTAAACATCTCCTAAAATCTGATATTTCAGCATGGAACTGCTATTGGGACACTTAATCAAAATCAATAATTAAAATATTCAAAATCACAAAAAATCGTTCACTGTTTCCTGCGCTAGCGCTACCGCAGGCGCTAGTGTCCATGTTCAATTTTCTGTGATTTTAGAATTTTGAAAAATTTCTAAAAAATATTTTAATCTATATTTTCTACTTAGTTTTGCACTTCTGTTTTTCTTTATTTTTTGAAAAATCAAATATAAAACTACAAAAACCAAATTACAAAAAATATATTTTTTCCTGTTTTTGTTTTTGTTGTTTAAAAGTTTATTTTTATGCAAAAATCAAATACAAAAATACAAAAGCAAAAATTACAAAAATATGCTTGTATTTGCTAAAATCAAAATACAAAAATATAAAACACTAAAACTATCAAAAATACTGTATGGACTTTCCTGTGATAATCAAGCATGATTTAGTCTATTATTTAGAAATTCTACAATGTTGCAATTTATCTTTTCAAACTACGTTGAACATTGTTTTCATCATGCTTTGATATATCTATTAATATGTGCATCAATTATATTTTAAAGGTTGTGTAGAACTAAGCTTAGCATGCCTCTAAGTATGAGTAAATGTTTTATGTTTGATAATGATATTTATTCACTCACCCTTTTTGGCATTGTCTACATATGTGTTTAATCTAAGAATACTTGTGTATGTTTTGTATTAGTACAATGAATTAAAATTGCACAAGTATCTTACCTACACCCCTTATTTTGCACTCTTAAAAATTAAGAAAAGTGGTTATGTTTTTCATAAATTCTATTGATTTGCAAAACAAGTGTATTCGGAGAACTTTGTACAAAACAAAATTATAAAATAAATGACAAAGATAACTCCACCAAGCACTACTTGAACCTCCTGATAAGTCTTAATAAGCATTGTGAGGTTGAGAACCTTGGAAAGAATAGTAAAGTGTCTTGTACAAATCAAATCTTTCTTTCAAAAATAAGAAAAACCACTTACTCTTAAGTACACCGGATCACTAGTCTCTAAATTCAAAATAAAATATGTGATCCCCCAAGCACTACTTTGCACCCTGATAAGTCTTAATGAGCATTGTGTGTGCAGAGCACCTTGGTAGTTGTACTTTTTATTGTGCATTTAAGTGTGTGGAAGTAATCTTATTTGTGTTTTATTGTGCTATTACTTTACATATTTCTTGTATTTTTGATTAAAACATTTGTTTACACTACTCAAAAATACACTTATGGACACATCATTATCTTCCATAACACTTCTTCTCATGAGTATTGGATCCTAATGCTAATTCTATATTACTCTTTACTTATGAAATGCACTAGATAACCTAGCATATTTTCTATAATGTTTGGTATGATTTGAAATTGTGAATTGAAATAACATTGTAGTAATCTCTTTGTGATAATATTATTTCATGCTTGGTTATTTTTGTCAACCATAAAAGTTTTTCATTGAAACATGATTTACATAAACATCTTCTTTTTGAAATTAAACTCATATATCTTTCTATGGATTATTCTTGATTACAATAAGATGTTTCATGTATTTCTATAAGTCTCCCGCATCATCACCATATAACTTTTACCTTGCACTTTCATGCTTATATCAAGTCTTAAATCTCAATTTTTTTCTTAAAAACAAGTGGTAGACTTGCTTGGTAAAATTTATATTGGTTGTTCTAACACGCATATCATTTTTATAGTAACAAACTCTGATTTATTTCAATATAAACGTGTATGCTAAATGCACTTCCAACAAGTGAAACATTGCTAAAAGGATGTTGTTCCTTTCTTCCAAAATGCTTCAACTCTTATCTTTATAAAGTTAGTTTTGAAACTCAAAAACATCTCCTTTTTTAGCTTAAACTCTTATTTAGTATTATGGTGTTTCTTTTTCGAAATCTTCCGCAATGTTCAAACTCTAATACATTCATGAATTTCAATATAGCTAAGTAAGTTTTATTTCAAAAAATTCAATTATGATTCTTCCCATTAGATTTAAAAGCTTCATGTTTCAAAAAACTATTATCCGTGACTTCATATCTCACCATAGCGGGGGCGTAGGGTTGCAGACATTAGATAAACTTATCTTTAGTCATGTCTTGTCCTTAACCAGGGAGGGTTCTAGTGGGGCCTTGCGAAGCACTGGGGGGAAAGAGTGCTAGGTTGAGTTTTGTCTAGTGTTTGCATATGGGACTAACACCCCAACCTACGGCATGTTTGCAACTCCTCATGCCCATCCGTCACTTAGTACGGGGCTAGGGTGTAGACATATTGTCTGGGTAGATTGGTTATTTGGAAATCCTTATTTTCTACTTACAAACTTTTTGGTGCTTTGTTTCCCTACCCTCTTTTGCTAATAACAAAGGGGGAGAACTAACATGATAAATATAACCCACTATCATAAACCCAACATGACAAATTCAGATGATAGCTTACATATTAGGGGTGCACTCACTTAGGGGGAGCATGTATTTAGGGGGAGCAATTCTAAATGCTAAAATCAATAATTATCCTAAGTCATCACTCTCACACACACACAAGTAGAGCTTCTTCATGCTTATCTATTAATGCTTTGATTTATCATTAATGGATTTGTTATTATCAAATGGTGGAGTTTGTTGGAACATGGTCTTCCGCATCTCCTAGGTTTGAGAATAACAAATCCTATGTGTATTTGATCTTGTGTTCAAGTGTGCAGGTTAACATAGTCCATATGACTCAAGGAGTACTCATGATGACTGCCCCCAAAATTGAAGCCAGAATTCGAAGAGGCTCACTAGCGCCGGCGGTAGCACCTAGCGCCGGGCGCTAGCGATGAATAGCGTAATTCCAGGAGCTATTATAGAAGGCGCTAACGCCTGGCGGTAACGGATAACGCTGGCGGTAGCGATGAACACAGAAGGAATGAAAGCAAGGTTGCCGCGGATTGAAGATCCTGCCGCGCAAGAAGTTTCTTAATCGGGGATAGCACCAGCGGTAGCTACTAGCGCTGGCGGTAGCATGGCGCACAAGAGGCATAGAGCAAAATGTTGCCACAGATTGATGATCATGCCGCGCAAAACGTTTCCTAATCCGGGCTAGCACCGACGGTAGCGCTAGCGCCGGCGGTAGCGCTTGGGCTATATAAAGGACCCCTCACCTCCCGTTTCAGGGACACATTAAGGAGAGAAAGGCAGTGCTACAACTCCAGAGGCCATCTTGGCCGAAACTTGAAGCCCTAGCGAAGCTCTGCAAATTTCTGAAGGAGGATTACGTCACGCCGGATCAAAACGAAGTCCGCTTCTACAAACGCTGATTCTACAGCGGATCTTCGCCTCCATCTTCAGAAGTTCATCTTAAGGGAAGTTTTATTATTTTATTTATCTTTCTTTGTAAACGGTAGTGAAATCGCCTCGTGTTGGCGACTAGGTCTGGGGTAGACTTAGGGCTGAAATTCGCCTCGTGTTGGCAACTAGATCTAGGCTAGTTCTAGGGGGTGCTCGAGGCCTTTCTTGGGATAGATTGGCTAGAGCGGCTTGAGGCCGTATCTTGGGAGAGATCGGCTAAAGCCAACTGGTTCGTGAGGATACGAGTCGGTATAGAAAATGAAAAAAGATTTTTATTAGTCGCCTCCGATTTCCAGCGTCATAGAAATCAAGTTTTGTAAAACATTATTTGATATTAATAAAGCATGTCTCTTCATTATTGTTTTACTTGATTTCTCATTGTATTAATCTTGCAATATTTCAAAGTTTTTCTAAATATTTACTTAAGTTTTTGAAAACCCTTATTCACCCCCCTCTAAGGGCGCCGACCGATCCAACATCAAGGTCTAAGTGTGTCTGAGTAGCTAGAACTTAGGAAAAATTCCAAGTTTCTGTGTTCGACGAGCTTCAATCTGCGTTCAACGAAATACGTTCTACGTTCAACGAACGTCATACTTCAGTTCGATGAACTTGCTCTTCAGCTCGATGATTTCAGTCTTCCAGCCAGCTCTACAGATTTTGTCTTCAGTTCGAAGAACTCCAGTTTGAGATCGACGAACTCTGCTCTATGTTCGACGTATAAGTAACAAGATGTTCAATTCGACGAACTCAGCTTTCAGTTCGACGAACTCAACTCTCAGCTCGACGAACTCAGATTTCTGCTCGACAAATTTCTTCTCCAGCTTGACAACTTCTGATAGATCAGATATCTATTTATCTCTGAACTCAGCTCGACTATTCAGCAATGGATCTATTCAATTATTTGGACTTATTCCTTACCAGATAAGTCAAGATTTGATCTTTCCTTTTATTATTCATTTCTATTCTCTTCTCTCGAGAAAGTAGCCATTTGACATATTGGAAAAGGATACTCTTATGGAAAAGGAAAAGGAATTAATTATTATTGCTGAATCAGATTGCAGTTCCAAGAAATATCTTTTCAGAATATTATATTCCTTATCCATAAGATTTGAATTTCAAATCAGTGATATATTGTCTAAGGAAAAGAAAGATCAGTAAGAAGATAGTGAAAGAATTAATAGAGAAGCATCAGTCGAGAGAAAAATACAAAAAAAATGTCAGAAAGAATTACAGAGTTCATCCTCAACAACAACATTCTCATTCTCTGAGAACATCAACATTCTTCACTCAGTTTTCAGCTGTTGGTTCTAATCTTCAAAAAGCAACAATAATCTGAGGAACTCTTGTCTCTCAGATTCATCTGCTATCAAGGAAGATTTTCTACATCCAAGAGAAAGCTCCATCCATCCAACTGTCAAGAATTTCTATCAGACAGGGGGAGCTTTACAACACAACAATCCACTAGTCTTCTCTCAGCTTGTTGACAGAGAAGAATTTCATAAACCTTTTTGTTTACCTTTTTTATCCCATATTGTACAAGGTTCTAACTCCCTTCAAAAGTTAAACCTTTGGTGGCAGGGCACCTGATCAAAAACCTGTGATTTGGTTTTAGCACCTGATCAAAAGCTCAGTGGTGTTTGGGCACCTGATCAAAAATCCCATTGGTGATAGGGCACCTGATCAAAAACCTAGTGGATTCCTACCAAGGGTGGTAGAAGAGTAGATGTACCCATTTTGATTGGGGAACTACTATAGATCCTTGTGTTTTCTGTGATTATGTTTTTCTTTCTGTACTGTGCTATGATTTGTGTTTATTTTGCTTTTACACTCACTCTGTTACACATATATATCATTGTTTTAATTCTGCTATAAAATAAGTTAAAACCTTTTAATACTCTATTCACCCCCCCTCTAGAGTAAATCTAAGATCTAATACCTCACTTTCAATTGGTATCAGAGATTGGTTGATTGATTACACAGGCTAACACCTGAATCCAAAGATCAATTAGTTCTTAACTTTTTCTAGAGTTTTCTTTTTCTAAAAACTCATGGCACAGAATAAAGATTACTCAAGCACAAGACCTCCTATGTGTAATCTCAATAAATTTGCATTATGGAAGGCAAGGATCAAGTTATATATGAATTCTATTGATGAGGATATTTTCAATTCCATTTTGACAGGACCTCCTACTCCTTCAGGATTAACAAGTACCGAGACAACAACTAACTCTAATGTTGTTCCACCTCCAGAGTGGACAGAAGCTCAAAAGAAACAAAGAAATGCAGATGCCAAGGCTATAAATATTTTGGCACAGACTATGTCTGATGATATTTTCCAGAAGGTTGTGGACTGCACCTCAGCCAGGGATATCTGGAACTCCCTCAACAACATGGTTGAATGATCTGCAGATGAGAGAAAAGATAGAAGATCTCATCTCACTCTCAATATGAAAACTTCAAAAAGGGAGAAACTGAAACAGTAGCAGACATGTACAACAGACTCAGTCTCATAATCAATGAACTGAAGTCTTTGGATAAAGTGATTGCAATCACTGAAGTTAATGATAAGATCTTAATGTGCTTCCCCAGCACATGGGACTCTAGGATCTGGCCAATCAAGGAAGCCAGAAGCCTGAATGAGATCTCTACTGAGACCTTATTTGTGCGAAAAATGAAAATCTTGTAACAAATAAATGAAAATTTAAGAGCGCTAAACTCAATAGAATGGAACCAGAATCCTCTTTATTTGGGGACAAATGAATCATTCACAGTCCAGATCAATCCTCTTTTATTCGACAAGTTGCATTGATCTTAACCTTTTTAGCATTGCGATTGATAATAAAAAATAAATAACGATCTCTCAGTTACTTATACATCCAAAGGACTAAGGATGTGTACCATTGTCTTCAGATCCATCTCTTCTTTGAATCATATCTTAGAGAGACGGTGTTTCTCATATGCTTAGATAAATGGTGAGTCCTCAAATAAGTAAGATATACATTCTATGTGTGTTATATTTTAAGATCACACATGCGCGCGCGCACACTCACACTCTCCCCCACTCTCAAGTATCTTGGTAATGATGGAAGAGAGAAAAAGGTTGTGCGGTTAAGGGATGAAGGTCGCCTACTAGAAGAGCTATGTTGTTGCGGTTTTGGATGCCTCCTATTGATCAGTGAATTCTCAGGTATCATTTGTTTTTTCTTTGTTCTTTGCAATATCATTAGTTTAGGGTTATTTTGCTTGAGTTGTTGGTGATTATATTTGTTATTTTTTAAATGCAGCTTGAACCTATTGACCAATGGAGAAGAGAACTTGAACCTGAAGAACCTCCGTTCAGATCATATTTTGAAGTGTCTTTCCTTTCTTTATTTAACACTCTATGCTTATTGCACTTTATTTACTACACCTTTATTTACTGTTTATTATGCCCTATTATTCTATTTGCCATAGTGCTTAATTAATTAGAGTTAAACTGGAGATGACGGATTCCTTCGAGGTTAATGCTAACCAATAACTCGAGCATCTCCCGTGTTAGTAGAGCAGTGCGGTCGAGTTCAATGTCTTGACATATTATTCTATTTTTGCAATACTTCTTATAATTTAGAGTTAACCCTAGATAATACTGAACTCAATCAACTCTCTCATTGGTAGAATTGTGCGGTCGAGTTCGAGGTCTTGACCTTTTATTCTATATTGCAATACTGCTTTATAATTTAGAGTTATCCTAGAGATGATAGATTCCTTCGAGGTTAACCTAAATAATATCGAACTCAATCAACTCTCTCGTTAAAATGATATTGCCTTCGAGAAATATTCCTTCAGGAATAAAATGTTCCTTTGAGAAATATTCCTTCGGGAATAAATGTGCCTTCGAGAAATATTCCTTTGGGAATAATTGTTCCTTCGAGAAATATTCCTGGACTAAATGTGCCTTCGAGAAATAGTCCTTCCGGAATAAAATATGCCTTTGAGAAATAATTCCTACAGGAATTAAAAGTGCCTTCGAGAAATGTACTTTCGAAAAAATGTGCCTTGGGGAGAATATCAGATGACTGACAAGTTATACTCCGAGGCAACCCGCATGATGGACGGTCTGGAAGGACAACCTGTGTGAAACTAATAAAACTACTTGGGTCTAAGGTCATATGCATGTTGATACAAAGTACGCAGACGATGGTTATGAGAAGACTGTCACGACCCAATAGAAGTCTAGATATTACCTCTCTTACAGATACTTTACAGCACTTGATACTAATAGGGAATGGATTTTCATTGTTCTAATATTTCAGTACGAGCATATGTGACAGGTGCAGGTGAATGATAGCGCACAAGGGGATGTGAAAGCCGCTGAATGGGCTATAATACGTATAACTCAACTTAGCCGCATCTTTTTTACATTTCTCATGTTAATCATCGTTGATGGAGCCCTGACTGATATGGTATAATGTGGAATAGATGTTGATGCTTCTCTTGCAGGTCTTGAGTAGTGGATTTTTGTGATCATTAGTCTTCCGCAAATTACTATAAGGCGCAACTTGTTAATAGTGCCTTCCGCTAAATAACTGCTTCCATACTCTGTTTTGGTGTAGTGATATTCACTTAACATCAACGTCGATGTGTGATATCAGAGTAACCAATGTGATGGGTCAAAGTTGGTTGTGCATCCACTCTCATGTGACCACTTCGGTGTTGTGCATTGGCGGTGGTGTGTGATAAGATTCCCCGGTCGGACCGCTAATTCTGAGGGGAGGGGGTGGTCTTACAAGAGGAACTTTGGAGGTAATTGACATGAACCTTTCATTGTTAGGAAAAATAGCCCTAACAGGAACAATGGATGTATATTTCCATTACACATGTTCTAGTTTGGCATGAATGCTTTGATTGATATGATAGTATGCTAAGAGTGGAATGCTCCTCTCTTTTTTCTGTTGAGGTTGTGTACCCTAGTTTGGTATAATGGTGTACAACCCCGTATTCATCGAGTGGGCTCCCAAGCCCCAGGATCCAAAGGATGAACAAAGGGGCATTCACCCAAGTCAGAGGGGCATTCACCCAGGATAGTGGAGGGGGGCGAGTGCAATCCCCGTTCATCAAGCACTCACCCGCCTAAGATTTCAGATGCGCGGGCTGCCAGACAAATGAGGGGCGGAGCCCCACTCGCCCGAGAGGCCAGGGGTCTAGCGAGTGGTGCCTTCACAAACCACTCACATAGTAAGATCTCGCGAACCCGGGATCGCGGGAAGTCTGGCGAGTGGTGCCTCCGCGGACCACTCGACCAGTGGGGTCCAGAGGTAAAATTACCTAGATAATCTTTATGTGTTGTCAATAGCCCTTCAGAACAGCGGAGTTTGGCTGTTAGTAGACCACTTTGGGGCGCGTTTAGTAAAACCAAAAGGCAGAATGAAGCTATTTGCAGACCAGACTAGAAAAACTATAAATAGACCCTTAAGGGCACCTTGTAGGGGATCCGATTTTTGTGCTCTCTCCTCCTCTGGTTAATTTTGGTTGGCTCTTAATGCACTCTAAGGTTCCCAGTTGAGCATTGGTTTGGGAGGGAAAGTTCTCTAAGATCTTTCGGGTGTGTGGCGGGACTCCTCACTACAACTTTGGGTCTATTCATTTTTCTTCGTCAATAGTCAAGTGAGCTGGTAAGGGAGAAGTAGGTGTAGGCTACAACCCCTGTGGGTCCGAATGCACTTACCGTTGTAAGCTCTTGATTGACCAAGCGCATTTGGTCCCTTGCCCATGCGATGTGCCTCCCGGGGGAAGTCCCCTCACACCTGGCTCCCTATCGCTCCATCTCTCTGATAGGGTGCGAGTAATCCATTTTGAGAGTGCCCAGCTGCGCTCAAAGGCTGCCAGATGTCTGTCTGTCTGGCCGGCGAGATCCCACTGCATTCAGAAGCTTGCAGAGAACCTCTGTCACCCGCTCCTTCATCATCCTAGGGTATGAGGGATCGCGGAGAAAGTTTGAAAGGTTGCTGGGAGAGGGGCGATGAGATCACCTCCTCCTCAAGGTGAGGATCCATCGGCGAGGCCTCTCGGTAGCCCGCGGGAGAGAAAGCTAGATAGTGTTATTTGGTAGTTCAAATGTATAGGGTCGAAGCGAATGAAGTGACTAACCTGGTGCATATCCTTCGCCTTGGCACGGCAAAAGGAGCTAGGTTGCCCTTCGAATGGTTGGTCGGGGGATGAAGCGATTTCCCCTTTCCAGGGTGAGAAGGTACCTGGTTGGCGGCGGGAGTGGTGTCTAAATTAGCGGCGGGAGAATTGTGGATGAGCTCCCTCCCGACTGAGTGGTCTGGCTCCTGTGCTGGGAGAGTAGTGATGGTCTCGCGGGCTGGAGAGTTGCGTGGGAATAAGGATAACCCAGTAGTTCTGAAGGTGTGGGTTGCGGGAGGCGGGGTAAGAGAAAGACGATAAGTGGTAAAAATGTAGGCGAGAAAGCAGTAAGCAGCTTATCGGGCTCCGACAGGGTTCTGCTAAGACTAGCGGGAAGGTTGGACTCCTGAGCTGGCGGGACTTCCTTAGGGGCAGGCAGGAGCTTTGTGGTATCCGCCGGGTTGGTCTCGAGGCTATCCCCCGTCACCGACGTCTCCTGCGATTGGTCAGAATCATTGCGATATCGAGTCACCAAAATTATCAACAAGACAAGAAAGATCGGATTACCTTGGTAAGGTTATCAGAAGCATTGCTAGAAGGGGGCGGAGTCCTTGATGCGGACTCGCTCACCAATCAGTCCCGCCGAACCGCCTTAGCCCTCTTCGGCCAATAGGGTGAGGTTGGATCCATCTTCAACGAGAATCAGGGGGCATATCGACCAGATTTAGAGGTAGTCTTCTCTTGCACAACGACGAGACGATCCATCAGTTCTTGTGAGAGCGGTCTCGGTGAGGACCTCATGAACGCTATTAGTATAGCAAGAGCTCAGAGGGGAAAAGAGGAAAAAGTAGTAAGTGGAAGACGGGCACTCTCAACGCAGCGGCCTGTGATATATATAGCACGGTGGAAGGGCCCACCAAAAGATTCCCTCCAGATCAGCAAACACTCACCGAATACTAGGGGTTGGACTTTTCTTTTTGAGTGTAGAACTAGCTCGCAAAGAGGGGGGATTGTGTACAACCCCATATTCGTCGAGTGAGCCCCCAATCCCCAGGATCCAAAGGATGAACAAAGGGGGCATTCACCCAAGTCAGAGGGGCATTCACCCAGGATAGTGGAGGGGGCGAGTACAATCCTCGTTCATCAAGCACTTTCCCGCCTAAGAGTTCAGATGCGCGGGCTGTGAGGCGAATGAGGGGTGGAGCCCCACTCACCCGAGAGGCCAGGGGTCTAGCGAGTGGTGCCTTCACGAACCACTCACATAGTAACATCTTTCGAACCCGGGCGAGTGGTGCCTCTACGGACCACTAGCTTAGTGGGGTCCAGAGGTAAAATTACCTAGATAACCTTTGTGGGATGTCAATAGCCCTTTAGAACAGCGGAGTTTGACTGTTAGCATACCAGTTTGGGGTGCGTTTAGTAAAACCAAAAGGCGGAATGAAGCTATTTGCATACCAGACTAAAAAACTATAAATAGACCCTTAAGAGCATCTTGGAGGGGATCCGATCTTTGGGCTCTCTCCTCCTATGGTTATTTTTGGTTGGCTCTTAGTGCCCTCCAAGGTGCCTAGTTGAGCATTGGTTTGGGAGAGGAAGCTCTCTAAGATCTTTTGGGTGTGTGGCAGGACCTCCTGCTACAACTTTGAGTCTATTCATTTTTATTCTTCAATAGTCAAGTGAGCCAGTAAGGGAGAAGTGGGTGTAGGCTACAACCCCTGTGGGTCCGAACGCTTCTAGAGACTGATTGTCGGTTTCAACAAATGGGAGCATTGCTTGTTCCCTTTTGTGATTTGTAGATCCTAAGTTTGGGGTGAGTTACGTTGGTTATCTTCTTATAATGCACCATTTGTTGATGTTATATATTATGAGTGTACAACATGTTGGGAAAAACCCCTTAGATTTAACTTAACAAATTATCTAAAAGCGATTTTAACTATTAGGTTTCAATTACCCATTATATAGTGAGGGTAATCTGGTCATTAGATGTCTTAGGATGTCACACTCAACCTAGGGTGTCAAGAACAAATCAAGAGAAGCACAAATTTGGTGAAGTTAATATTTGCGTCGAATAGAAATTGACGCAACATTGAATGGATGTCGACGCTACTCTGACTAGAAGTCCAAGCAACATATTCTTTCTGTCGGAGTAGATCAAGTCGACGTTACGTCGAATAGATATCGACGTAGAGGCCATGAACCTGTCGAAGTACTTTGTGAAGTCGACGCATCTTCTACCTCAATTCAACGCAGAAGGAAATATATGTCGAAGCCATCTAAAGTGGACGCAACGTCAACTTCTTCTCGACCCAGATAATGAAGTTCAGAGGCAAGCCATCAACTCGATGTTTACGTCTATTGGGTATTGACGCAATGTCGACTAGTAGAGTTTAGTCAGAGCAAGGATGAATTCAAAGCTACTCCTACAAGAACTCGAATGTGCGTCGATAAGAGAGGAAGAGAACTCGATGCTACGTCGAATACAGTCTGAAAAGGGAATCCTTTTCAGCTGTCATTTTAGACCCTCTCTCATGGCCCACCTCACTCAAGGCTGTTCCCCAACGACTCATTAATTGTTTCAAATATAAAGAAGAATTAAAATAGGACAAAAAGCTTTCTTGGAAACATGCTTAATGTTGGTGAACGGGTCGAGAATTAAAGAAGGGAAGAAAGAGATTATCCAGAGTAGAATACCTTTTCAGGTCTTATTAGAAAGGGGAACAAATTCAAATCTGCGTGTGTACAATAAAATGCAAGAGAAGAAAAAGATGCACAGAGCACTGATCACAATCAAAAATATTGTTCCATTGGGCTTCCTTTTCTTCTTCTTCCTCAGGAACCCTAATAGAGCACACATAGAGAAGAAACAACTACTGTTCTCCATCTCATAGAACAGAGGATCTGAAAGCTGCTCTACATCACAATCATATAGCATCAAAGATCTCAATTAGTGGAAACAAAAAAAGACCTGACATCCATAGCTCCTACAATACAATACTATCATAAGCAGGAGTTAATCAATAGCAGATCCAGTGAAAGATCCAAGAAGATGTTCTTCATACAACCTTCATAAGAATTCTGAAAACAGAATTCATACTCTCCTCCCCTTCTTTCTTTCTCCTTCTCATTCCCTGCAATAGAATTTTGAGAATCCCTCTTCCAAAGGATTCAGTGGTTCAAGATCTCCTTATCAAAAGATCTGGTGGTTCAAGATCTCCTTATCAAAAGATCTGGTGGTTCATGATCTCCTTGTCAAAAGATCGGTGATTCTAAGAGCCTCCTTACCAAAAGACTCAGGCACAGTTGGTGTATCCCTACCAGGTGGTAGAAGAGGGGAGTACCCACATTTTGGGGAACCTCTATAAAAATATGCGTGTCTTCTGGATTGTTTATTTTTTGTGTTGTCCCTCATAGCTTAGATTACTTTACTATTTTTCTGCTTTATATTTCAGCACTATTTTATCCTGGATAAGTATTTGTTGAAGCATAACACTTGGGTTTTTATTGTACTTGCACAACTAAGTTAGAAATAAATTTAAATCTCTATTCACCCCCTCTAGAGAATTCTCAGAGGCACACTGCGCACTTTCAATTGGTATCAGAGGGAGGTTGATCATTAAAAGGTTAACACCTTGATCAAAAAGACCTCCTAAACTTGTTTTTTTAAAAACATATTTTATAAAAAAAATGAGTACTAAGGATTATGCTTCCACAAGACCCCAGTGTGTAACTTAAATAAGTTCACACTCTGGAAGGCTAGAATAAGACTTTATATGAACTCCATTGATGAAGACATCTATAATGTTCTTCTCACAGGTCCTCCTACTCCAGTCAGACAAAAGGCAGGAGAATCCTCAACAACTGAGGCTATCCCAAGAAAGGAATGGATAGAATCTGAGAAGAAGGTCAAGGCATGCGATGCCAAGGCCATGAATATTCTGGTATCCACAATGTCAGATGACATTTTCTAGAAGGTTGCTGAATGCCAATCAGCAAAAGAGATCTGGGATTCACTCACCACAATGGTGGAAGGAAGTGCTGATGAAAGAAAGGACATAAAGTCCCTGCTCATATCCCAATATGAGAACTTTCAAAAGAAAGCTGAAGAATCTATTATAGATATGTATGACAGATTCATCATTATCATTAATGAGCTCAGAGACTTAGACAATGAGATATCCTTGACTGAAATTAATGATAAAATCCTCATGTGCTTCCCTAGCTCATGGGATTATAGGATCTGGGAAATTAGAGAGTCTAGGTGCCACAGAGAGATCTCAACTGAAGCTTTGCTAGGAAATCTTAAGTCTTATGAGATGTTGCTGAAGAATAGGGTTGAATTAGAAGAAAGGGAAATTACTCCAGCTCCTATCCAAAGGAGCCTTGCTCTGAAAGCTACTGAAGGAGAGCCCTCTGCTCCTGTTGATGAAATGTTCAGTCTGCTAGATCGGAGATTCAAGAAATGGGTCAAGACTGAAGACTCAAGGAGAAGAGAAAGAGATTCAAGACCCAGGTATGATAAAACTCCAAAGAAGGAGGTTATCTGCTATACCTGCAACAAACCAGGGAACATTGCTCCTGAGTGCCCACAAGAGCAAAGGGAAAGAAGCAACAACAAAGAGGAGAAGAAGAAGAAGAAGTCCTTCAGAGGAAAGGACAAGAAGAAAGCCAAGGGTTTCATTGCTGAAACCTGGAGTGATTCTGAAGCAGAATTAAGCTCCTCATCATCTGAAAGTGATGATGAAGCAGCAACAAAAGCAGCCTGCATGATGGCACTGGGGATGTCATCAGATGATGAAGATGATCAGGTATCTGTTTTTGATGAATTTGATTTTAGTTCAGAAGATTTTTAAACTTGTTTTAAAGATTTCTACATTGATCATCTTAGGGTAGAAAAGGAATTAGACATAGCTAGATCTGAATTAGAAGACCTTAAGAAAGATAAAATGCACCTAATAAATCAAAACCTAACAAATGAAATTAATAATAAAGAGTTAGAATTGATTAAACTTAGAGAAGAAAACATAAACTTAAAAGAAGAGCTAACAAAGGCAAAGGCCTTTGAGGACTCACTCAATGGGAGGAGTCAGAAGCTCAAAGACATCACTAAAAATCTCTCTATGAGATTTAATCACATAGGGTTAAGAGCAGAGCCCTCCACTAGCACAGAAGCACCTAGGAAACCTGCCTGGAAAAATCCAGTGTCATTTGTTAGACCTAGTGAGTACCAACCAAGTGCGAAGAGTGCATCATCCAAGGGTAAGGTTAATAATCATCCCGATAAGATATATAAATCTAATCAAGTAAATCTAAATAGGAAAGAAAGACCCCCTATGTAAGAACAATGTGGAGAGGTCAAATAACAACAACCAAAAGGCTAAAGCAAAACCTAGAATAATAAAACTTTATGCTGATCTTCTTTATGTGGATACATTCTACACTCATTACAAGTATCAAAATAATAGGTTTGGGAAACCCATCCCTTATCATCCAGAAGGGTATCATGAAAGACCCTTCTATTCCTTCATTGAACCCTACAATGGTAAAAGCAAAGGGCCCAAGGTAACCTGGGTCCCTTCTAATGTTTAAATTACTTATGCAGGGTAAGGTAGGGTCCCACTCAGGAGACAATGGAGTGGGGAGAATGTTGTAGGTCTTGAATAAGGAACAAAATTCATACAAGGGAGTAATTTTTGCCTTGAATCTTCCTTAAATGTTTATTACATTATATTATAATCTATTTCAATAAATATAATTGCTGGGAAAAACAATAAGAATTTTATAAGGAAATAGATCTGTTCATTCAGAGGTACGTCGAATAGAAGTCGATGTACCATCGACTTCTACTTGACGCTAGTATCAAGAAACACTAAGAGTGGACAATTTGAATAGAATTCGACGCAGCGTCAAGTTCATATCAATGCATACGTCGACTTATGGAATGTTGATTAAATTCGAAGTTACGTCGATTAGAAATAGACGTAACGTCGACAGGACTACGTCGACTTAGGGTCTGATGTATATTCTCGAAGTTACGTCGAGTACTAGTCGATGCAACATCGATATATCAGCACGCGCAGAATTGCTTCTAGAAGCAATATCGACACAGCTTTGCGCACCAAATAATAAGTTTTATCGACGGCGCATCGACCTAAACCCTAAGTTGCGACAATTTATCTGCTTTTAAGCAATTACTGCGTCGAAACATTTACGCTTTCAAATTTTCCTCTCCTTGCTCTCTTGCTCTCTTGTTCTCTAGCTCTCTCGTGCTCTCTCTCTCATTTTTCTTTGTCTTTGCAGGTACCATTGTTCTGATGGCTCCACCTAAAGTTAACTCTGGATTCGATGTGGACATTGATTCATTCAATGCTGCTGCAGAGAGCTTCAAGGCCATTCTTGGCCTATTCCAAGATGTTGGTTTAACAAAGCTGATATCCACAAGATGAAAGATCCTGGATATCGAGCTAACAGAGTTTAAAGATAGTGTTCAGATAGGAGAGGATGGCTCTTTTAAAGGAAAAATATTTGACGCAGATGTTCTGATAACATAGGAAATATTGAACCAAACATTTGTTCTTCCAACTGGGAGTGACTCCGATGAGCTGACAGGGGAAGTGACTAAGAAAGCTCTGGAGATCATGCAGTTCAGAAAGGAGAAAGCAATCAATCTCAAGAATATTGATTTGGGAGAAGAATACAAATTTCTTGCTGACATTGTGGGAAAAGTGCTGCTCTGCAAAATCTCTGCTCATGATGCTATACCGAAGCAGCAGCTGCAAATAATGGGAGTTCTGGTCCTTAAGAAAAAGATAAATTGTGGAAGGTGCCTCTTGAAAATGATTAGGCACAAGTACTCTCACAAGGAGAATGCTTATATGAGAATAATGAGCCAAGTGTTCTTCCAACATTATCCAAGCATCTGCAAATCCAAAGGAGTTCCCATACCTCCTGGTAAAAGGATTTGGGATCTTTTCCAAGTGGACCAGGCAAATTCTAAAGCCTGGTCAGTCTGCGTCTTCTCCTCCTCCTCAAGAGCCTGAAAGGAAAATAACAGATCCTCCAAGGGATAATATCCCTCCACTGGACACTGTTCCATATCCTCCTCAGGATGATATTCCAGAACAACCATCTTCTCAACAACAGCAACAGCAGCAACAACAACAACAGATCCCTCATTCCTTACCATCCACTTCAGCCACTGAGCCATCTCCTCAATTATCCCATCAGCTAACATCCACTTATGTTCCTCCTCCACCACCAATTCATGTCTCTCCAGCAACCTACAATACACTCTCCCCAATCCAAGAAGAATTCCCTCCATCTACCTTCCCCATTCCTACAATTGATCTTGAGCAAATCATCTCCAAGGCAGTTGGGATTGCCTCCTCCATATTTGCAGACCAGGTGGCCTCTCAGGCCAGAAGGCTTGACAGAAAGTATTCATAAATGGGGGTTGAGCTATTAGATTTTAAAAAATCTCTCCAGAGCCTCAAAAATTTTGTATCTTCCTCCATGGTCACAAAGGAGTTCTTAACCTCTCTGGCCAGTAAGGTTAAGAAGGGGGAGAACATCTTGGAGGAAGAGAGACCTGTTCTAGATTTGAGTGAACAGGGTATAGGTGATGCTCATGCTCCTGACAAAGTGACCACCTTCCAAGGTGCACAGATCCAGGGGGAGCCTGTAGATCAGGGGGAGTCTACACCAGAAAAATAGAATGAGGAAGAAAGAGTAGAAGTAGATCAGGGTAAGCTCCCAGATACTCAGGGGGAGCTGATTGACAAAGAGATGGAAGATGTAAATTAGTATCTGACAGATGAGGGGGAGCTCCCAACAATGCTGAATTAGGAACAAACAGATGCAGCAAATCAGGGGGAGCTCCCAGATATTTAGGGGGAGCCTGCTCCAGATGTGCAAAGGAATCTGGATACAAAGATGGCAGATGTAAGTACATCATTAGTTCAGGGGGAGCCCCAGAATGATACTCTAGTTGTGGTTGCTCAGATTGCTCAGGAGGCTGCACAACAAGCTGAAGTAAATGCAAACTCTCAGGGGGAGCTTCCCAAAGATGCTATTACAGAAGATGATGAGCCTCTAAACATTGCTCCTAGGAAGGTAAAAGTATTTTCAAGGAAGAGAAGAACTCCTGAGAAGGAGCACTAGGGTACTCTGTAAAGTTTTATAGTTCTTGAAAAACAACTGTGGATATCTACATAACTCTTGACAATAGAATGAAATGGACTGTGAAAAATAGTATGTTATTTTCTTATATCTATGGTGTCCTGTATGTATTTTTGTTTTATGCAAAGAAATATGTAAAATCACTCTATTCAAACTGTAAAATTTGTTAAGATAAATAGGGGAGATTGTTGGGAAAACCCTTAAATTTAACTTAACAAATTATCTAAAAGTGATTTTAACTATTAAGTTTCAATTACCCATTGCATAGCGAGGGTAATCTGGTCATTAGATGTCTTAGGATGTCACAGTCAACATAGGGTGTCAAGACCATATCAAGAGAAGCACAAATTTGGTGAAGTTAATATTTGCGTCGAGTAGAAATCGACGCAGCATTGAATGGATGTCGATGCTACTCTGACAAGAAGTCTAAGAAACATACTCTTTCTGTCGTAGTAGATCAAGTCAACGTTACGTCGAATATATATCGACGTAGAGGCCATGAACCCGTCGAAGTACTTTGTGAAGTCGACGTAGCTTCTACCTCAATGCAACGCAGAAGGAAATATATGTCGAAGCCATCTAAAGTCGACGCAATGTCGACTTCTTCTCGACGCAGATAATGAAGTTTAGAGGCAAGCCATCAACTCGACGTTTACGTCGATTGGGTATCGACGCAATATCGACTAGCAGAGTTCAGTCAGAGCAAGGATGAATTCGAAGCTGCTCCTACAAGAACTCGAAGGTGCATCGATAAGAGAGGAAGAGAACTCGACGCTGCGTCGAATACAGTTTGAAAAGGGAAACCTTTTCAGCTGTCATTTTGGACCCTCTCTCATGGCCCACCTCACTCAAGTCCGTTCCCCAATGGCTCATTAATTGCCTCAAATAGAAAGAAGAACTAAAACAGGACAAAACTTTCTTGGAAACATGCTTAATGTTGGTGAACAGGTCGGGAATTAATGAAGGGAAGAAAGAGATTATCCAGAGCAGAATACCTTTTCAAGTCTTACTAGAAAGGGAAACAAATTCAAATCTGTGTGTATACAATAAAAGGCAAGAGAAGAAAGAGAAGCACAGAGCACTAATCACAATCGAAAATATTGTT
Organism: Dactylorhiza incarnata; assembly: GCA_033032865.1. Classification (NCBI taxonomy): domain Eukaryota; kingdom Viridiplantae; phylum Streptophyta; class Magnoliopsida; order Asparagales; family Orchidaceae; genus Dactylorhiza; species Dactylorhiza incarnata. Next base: position 1,771,044 of record JAWHQI010000327.1, read on the forward strand.
CCATTGGGCTTCCTCTTCTTCTTCTTCCTCAGGAACCCTAATAGAACACACATAGAGAAGAAACAACTACTGCTCTCCATCTCATAGAACAGAGAATCTGAAAGCTGCTCTACATCACAATCATATAGCATCAAAGATCTCAATCAGTGGAAACAAAAAAAGATCCGACATCCATAATTCCTGCAATACAACACTATCATAAGCAGGAGTTAATCAAGAGCAGATCCAGTGAAAGATCCAATAAGTTGTTCTTCATACAACCTTCATAAGAATTCTGAAAACAGAATTCATACTCTCCTCCCCTTCTTTCTTTCTCCTTCTCATTCCCTGTAATAGAGTTATGAGAATCCCTCTTCCAAAGGATTCAGTGGTTCAAGATCTCCTTATCAAAAGATCTGGTGGTTCAAGATCTCCTTATCAAAAGATCTGGTGGTTCATGATCTCCTTGTCAAAAGATCGGTGGTTCTAAGAGCCTCCTTACCAAAAGACTCAGGCACAGTTGGTGTATCCCTACCAGGTGGTAGAAGAGGGGAGTACCCACATTTTGGGGAACCTCTATAAAAATATGCGTGTCTTCTGGATTGTTTATTTTTTGTGTTGTCCCTCATAGCTTAGATTACTTTACTATTTTTCTGCTTTATATTTCAGCACTATTTTATCCTGGATAAGTATTTGTTGAAGCATAACACTTGGGTTTTTATTGTACTTGCACAGCTAAGTTAGAAATAAATTTAAATCTCTATTCACCCCCTCTAGAGAATTCTCAGAGGCACACTGTGCACTTTCACAACTCGTATTCTTTGAGGTAGGACCCGATTCAGGCCACATAGACACAATTAAAGTCAAAGGTCAAAGCAGAAGCCAGGAGTCAGAGGTTAAAGACAACTCAGCCAACAAGAATAGTAGAAGACCTAGACTAGACAAGATTCCCTCAATGTCTTATAGTCACAGGGTTGGACTGGGCTATAAATAAGACCCCCCCCCCCAGTTTTCCTATAAATGGCACCGAGGGGTACCAGGAACTGCACCTTTGGCGAGCTTTCAGAACCCCATTTTTGAATACTTGGACCCATCATCCTTGGTCGTCACTCTTGATACTCACCAAGTCGTTGCCTTCCTCGTACCCTATGCGTTCATCTTTGGTTGTGGAGGGGAAGTCTCTTCTGAGCTTCTGGGTGTAAGACCCCCCTCCCCCTTACTAGGAGGGTTCCCCTGGTCTTATGCCCAGAACCGCCGCCTTACGGATGACACAAACTCACGGGTTAGTCGTCACCGCATGACGTCGATCCTGCCGGCTAGTACGATCATCTAAACCTTTAGGCCAATTGAGAATAGAAGTACAAACAAAATGTATAAGCCCATAGTCACAGGATTCCATAAAAAAATGAAATGGAAGTAGTCCAGCATGAGTACAATAAAATAGAGTGAGGGCTTATGCCCGATACATATCTAAATGAAAGTAAAGTACAATCACTCTCTCTCACAACATCTCTAAGCATAAGCTAAGTAACTCTAATCCATAAACACCTGTCTCCTGGTAAAATTAATGTGTGGCATCTCCTCCTCAAGTCCTGCCACCTCGTCCGGCTGGTGCTCCATCTCCTCGGTCAGAATTAATGGAAGACTAAGCTAATTTTGTCCCCGCCTCCCCCCTCCCCCCACCCCGCAACTCCTAGGTACCGTGCGAGAGGAAAGAAGCAGAGGACAACAAAGCAAAATGACAATATGCAGGTGACAAGGAATCTACGCTATCAGTTGCATGTATAAACGGTGGATCTATGCTAGCAGTATAATTAGGTAACAGTAGTGAAGAAATGGTAAGGCAGTGGAGAAGTAGTAAAAGAGTAAGTAATGTAAAGCAGTGCGGCGTAGGAAAAGTAAAGAAGTGTAACTATACTACCATCACATGAGTACCTTAACTTATATGAATGTTCATACAAACTTATAAGTTAAGATTTCCATATTGATAACTTATCATATAAAAGAGCCCATACTAATTTATCTGATAAGAGTCTATATGCGATATTCTAATGATTATGTATGTTATAATATGCATGTTATGATATGATTCATATAAGTACAACTCACCCACACGACTCTGTGATCACAGACCTTTTGTTCCCAATTTTTGGAGTTAGATACACTATTTGGTACCACCGTTGTGGCTACGACAGCAGTGGAGTGGGTGCCTCCACTTCCTAGGCTAGTATACACACGACCAGGCCTAGACCCTTCGCACTCCTCTGTACACATCCTAGGTGTACTCTAGAGTTTTGCATACTCTTTGCTGGAACCCACCAATCTTTAAGGTCGGGTGTGCATTTTCGGGGATTATCCTCTAGACCGCGGTATAAATAAGCTACTGCCCCCTCAACCCTCACACCCACCTAAGTCAATGTACTGCCATCGGTGTGACGACTGGCCCAGTACCAAAGACCCGCCACTAATTTGTTTATATATACATGCAAGTTATCTCAATCTGAGCCTCCAGCTCGCGGGACTAACCTGTACCGATACACAACTTCCCATACCTTAATTTGGGATGACGTTTACCATATTTCTTACTCACATAGTTAGGTTATTCTTGTCTAATTATTATTGCACTTAGAAGTTTATGGTAAATCTTGGACTTCCCAAGGTTTACCCGGTGAAGGGCTCCCATCGGTACTAGGGAATACGATGGGCTGAAGCCCAAATCCCCCTTTCCAGGATAATTACTATTATTGGTGGCTACCCTTTTTCTAAGGACCCACTCTCCTTATTACTATTTATTACTTAGATGCTTTATGAATTATCTCCAACTATACCTTTTGAGCAAACATTCTTTTGAACGATGCCCATCACTTAAGATCTCTTATACTCTAAGTGGTGTAGGTCTTATATGATTCTCAATTGTCCATAACACACCCTAGTGATATACCATGGAAACTTCACCATGCTGAATGATTATTATGATCTTTATAACGTAATAAATGCCCCTTTTATACCTTTACTCATAGTGTGACATGAATTTGAATTATTCCCTAAACTATAGTACGAATGTTCACTCTGAAAAATCCATAACTTCTAGGGGATGATATAAATGATATATTACTACTATGTTCCAAGTTTGACTGATTTCCTAGGTGATCTTACTGATATACTCATCATATTAAATTTTAACTATACGCAGACCAAAATGAGGTTGAACTAATTATGATCCTTATGATGCAACCTTATTTATATCATGTCCAATTGAGCTACAATTCATACCATAAGTTCATAATGGACAATTCAAGAAATGTCCAGAGTTTCATTACATTTTAATTTTATTTATCCTTATTTAAAAAATTATTAATCAATGAGCGTATATCAATTTCCAAAGGAAGTACCATGCCAGTAATTTCAAATTTGCTAATAAAATTTTCAGAGGTATTAGATTCAAAAATAAAATGAATTCCAGAGTTTCACAATTTTCCTAAGAATTTACCATCATAATTTTCCCATAAAAAGGGGTGAATTTGCAACTATACACAGCAAGTACTAATTTACCTCTTCCAAAAATTCTGAGAAAATTACAATAGTATTGTAATGTCTTAAAAACATCCTAGCCATAGTTTCAAAATTTTTCAGAGAAATTAAACTATAAATATTTCATAATTTCAAAAGTGTGTCAAACTAAATATTTGGAATTTTTCAATGTATAATTCATCCAAAAATTCTACCAAAATTCCCAGAGGTTTATAATTAGATTCCAAATGATTTTCCAGAGGTTCAAAAATTCCCCACCCTTTTCCTTAATAAAATTTTAGTTATTCAGTAATGTGACATATGATAATTTTGATAAATTCTAAGGAAATAACCCCTGAAAATTTCTACCAAAATTTCCAGAGGTTCTAATTGGTAATACAAGTGGTTCCTTAGAGTTTTAAAATTTTCCAAAAGGTTTTAACCATAAACACTTCACTAATACATAAAGGTGACATATTTTAAATTAATCAGATAATTAGGATTTTTGATCCGAAAAATCCTAATTTCCTCTGAGGTGATGCATTAAGTCATAACAAAGGTGTGGCCAAAATATCAGAGGCTAATACCATGCCATATGTGCCAATACACAAACTTCCCTTTTTGGCTATATGCACACCATAACACATACCATGCAAATACATGCAAGTGGTATAGCCGCACATGAAGTGGGCCAATTGCACAAAAATTTTAACCAGGGTCTAATAATAATCTAATGAGCATGTCACCCAAATTTGGGGTAATTTTGAGTTGGCAAACTCCTTAAATTTCATTAATTTGATAAATCATATAATGAACAAAACTATATAGAAATGTTCTCCAAAAATTTTGATTTCTGGATGGGTGTTGTGTTCTCTCATGACTCATCTATGGTTTAAATTTCACATGCATTCATGGTGTATTTACATAGATATTCACAAAATACACATGCATGGACACTTTGTACACCCTGCACCAAAACTGGTGCCCAAGGGGCTCTGGTGCACGAAATCTCATGAAATCAGTGCCCAATTAAAGTTAAGACATATATCTATAACTTTCATATTCAGAGGTTTTACTAAATCTGACTCTCAGGCATCTAATATTAAGCCACAATTATTTGATTGAAGTGTGACGGAATAAATGTTAATGAAATAATCTAAAGCATTCATACATCACGATTCCGCACGAATCTTGGCGCAAATTCGATGAATCCCAGTCGTCTTCTTCCTCCAGCCTACGACTGAGATTAACCCGTGCTGGGACATGTTGCATCCTGATTTGCCGGTGACTGGGCCACCTCCCCGACTGGCCACCGCCACCGCCACCTCCGTTGAGGTGGGGGCTACCGATTGGCGGTGGTTTGGCCGACGGAGGTGGAGGTTTCTGGCGATCCGAGCATGGAAAAATCCATGAGAAATCTAACATTTTCTCCCTTGAATCTGGCTCAATTGAGCTAGATATCTATCCTATCTGATCTAAGAGGCTAGCACCGGGGGGCATAAACGGACCTGTGTGGGGGCTTGAGACCGGGTAATCCGGCGGGATGCCATTGTTGTTTCTTTAGTGAATGCTCCTTGCCAAAAACTCGATCCTTCACCAAATCTCCCTCTGTAAAGCACTGGCTCCACTCCTTAAGACCTCCAAAAGCTATTGGAAAGGTCAGATTGGGCTGAAGAGGCCTGATTTTAGTGTTTTGAATAGAGGGGTGGTCGGCCATGAGCATTGGATGCTCCTCCTTGGCTCCAAGTGTCCACCACCCATGGAATTCTGCTGGGAAATCCCTGGAGGGGTTAGGAATTAGCTTGGGCAGAGGAATGTGGAGCCATGTGGCCTCCATTCCTCAAAATTATCTTGTCTTTAATGGGTTTTGGGGGAATCACCAATTTACCCCTTTGCATGCCCTTGCATGTTAGAACCAGAGGGCATGGCTAGTAATAAGGTATGTGGGCTACTGGATGGGCTTTGGTTGAGGCCTTAACCCATTGGAAATTCACTTGGGCTCTTAATTTCTTCCTTTAAGCCTAAAGTTGACCATGGTTGACTTTAGGGTTGACTTGGTCAATTGGATGGGTTGACTAGTCCAAAGTGTAGACCTTGAGTCCCTTGACACCACCCAATGTTGATATAGTCATGGTGATGCCCTAACTGGGCCAATTTAGCCAATAGGTGTGATTTTAACTAAAATTGGGGAAAAGTTGACTTTGGACAATTTGGACCAATTGATGATCTCATGATGGCGCTTTTGGGTCAATTGGGTCCCTCATGATTTTCTAAGACTAGGGGTGAAGTCAATTTCATGTATTGGGGGTCAATTGGACCTATTGGGGAAGGATTGACTTATGTTGACCTAAGTTTGACTTTGGTCAAATGGAACCAATTGATGACCCCATGATGGGGCTTTTGGGTACATAACACTCCTATAAAGGTTTACCATCTAGCGGTAGGGTCAATTTGGTCATATGAGTATGAATTGAACTCTATTGAGTTGAATTGGGCTATATTGACCTAGATTTGACTTTGGTCAACCTGGCTAAACTGGTTGACCAAGTGATGAGACTTTTGGTCAATTATGTTTCCTTTAGGGTTAGGAACATGGTGGTGGGGTTAATTTACAAGTGTAAGTCCAATTTGAGCTAATTTGTCCTAAGTTGACCTGCCTCCTATAGTGGAGCACATGTGAGTTCACTCCACTCAATGTATCCTAAGGTCACTACCTAGCTTAAACTCACCTCACTCACCACATGTCCTACCCTAATTGAAGTTAAGGGGTCTAGTTGGAACTGGGATGTTACACTGGGTATGTGGTGAGACCTCCCTGCCGCAGCACCTGAGGTTCTGTTGTTGTTCTTTTAACCCCTTCGTCGTTGTCCGTCAAGCCATTGAGTCGGATCGTTAGACAAGTAACCTTTGGCTGCATTGATCTGAATATTTGGACTAGGATTTACCTGCCTTCAACACTTTAGTGCAGTGAGCGTGGATCGTAGTCATAGGAAGAAAGCCTAGCAAGAAAGCGAGATGGTGGAAGTTGGTGATCATGAAGAAGCTGTTAGTAAGTCGGCAGAAGGAGGCGAGTATGTGACGAATGCAGATTTCGAAGAATTCATGCGGTGCATAGAGGGGAGCTTGCGAGCAGCCTTGCTTCCTCGCACAGAGTACACGACGACCTCTCCTCGTCAAGTGACTCTGTCAGAAGATGGTGGTCAGTGTCAGCGAGCAGGGAAGGAGCGTGTAAAAGAGGAGCCAGAGCAACCAAGGAAGTCGTAGTCCTACCAGCCAAGCTCGCAAGTAATCCAGTTCCACGATGTAGAAGATCCGGCGAGATTCCATGATCATCGCCCATATGGCGAGTATGGTGGGGTTTCTCGCCAAGCCGAAGATCATCGCCAAGAAGATGTGAGGAGCCCATTCTTTGAGGAGATCCTCCCTGCCCATGTTCTAGAGGGGTTCAAGGAGCCAGTTATGAGTTATTACTCTGGGAGGGATGATCATATCCGCCACCTTCAGTGGTTTGAAGATGTTATCTCCATCCGAATCATGTTGGATGCCTTCAAGTGCAGGCATTTCGCCATCACCATTCGGGGAAAGGCCAGAGATTGGTTCCACCAGCTGGCGGTAGGTTCCATCTATTATTTTGAAGACCCGCGTCAGGGAGTGACGATGTGGTTCGCCACAATGAAGAAGAGGAAGAAAGAGACAATGACCATGTTCTATCTAGTGCAAGGAGTGTGGGAGATGTTAGGAAACTACATCGACTGCTTTTAAGAAGAAGTTTTGGACATCCAGGAGGTGGATAGCATCACCTTGCAACTAGTCCTGCCATTTGGCCTAATAGAGGGACTCTTCAAGCTAGAGATCACCAGAGATCCCCATCATGTCCTACGAGGAGCTTATTGAATGGGCCAATAAGTTTGTTCAAGGGGAGGCCTCGAATCACAGTTTCCTGGCCAAGCTCACCAAGCTAACCAGGGAGGAGGAAGGAGAAGAGGAGAAGGTCCCCATGAGAAGGAAGAAGGAGGAGCTCCGAGGGCAGGATAGGAGTAAGCCAGAAGAGCGAAGGAGGGAAGAGCCCAAGAGGGAGGAGTCGAGGAGGCATCAGGTGAGGAGGCCCATAGTGGCTCTAGAGCGTTGGGAGGAGGAAAGGAGGTACTAGGTCCCCGTCAATAGGTCGGCATGGAGGCCGGTGGGCCAGCCCCAGCGTCAAGGTCCGGGAAGAAGATTCTCCCCGGAAAGAAGAAATTTCAAACAACCAGAGAGACGTCGGGAAAGGGGCATAAGGAAGCGATAACTGTTGCTCAGTGGGGTAACAAGATGGCCCGAAGGAACCAGTGAAGAAGTCCGCAGACAGAGGAGATTCCCCTCTATAATGAGCTACATCAAGTGTAGGGCCATAAGACTATGGCTTTCCCTGACTTCTGGGAAGCCAGAAGAAGACTAGTTTCCAAAGAAGGAGGAGGGGAGTAGTGAAGGCAGGAAGCCCCTGTCGAGCCAATGACATTACAAGCCATTGCTCGAAGGAGGAATGGAGACCGAATCGACCAAGGAGGTCGAGGAGAAGTGGCCCAAGGAGGAGGAGGAGTAGCAGTAAGGGTGATCCACTGGGGAGAAGGGCTAAGAGCTTCCCACAAGGGAACTCTCCATCAGATCTACCGCAAGAGCGTCACCTCGACCTCACAGGCACCACCCCCATTGGAGGAGATAACTTTCTCAGAGGAGGACATGCTATGGAATGAGAATCCCTTCCATGATGCCCTCGTAATCCAGGCATTAGTGGAGGACTACAATGTCGATCGAATCTTGGTGGATAACGGGAGCTCCGTGAACGTTATCTTTGATGAGTCCTGATCATATACACTTTTATGGACTCATCTGGGCCATTTATTTAGTCATTTCACCGCACTTTAGCCCTGTTATAGATCATATTGATCAGTCTATGCTAGGTGCATTTCTAGGCCCATTATGGTGTTATTTCGTATCTTTCTTTGTTATTAGTTTTCTTGCGATGTTAAGTCCCACTTTCAGTGGCTAGATTGGTGGTTGTGCTGGAATGGGAGTCGTGCAGGTGTTCCCGGTGCAATTCTGCACAGGAACACTGCGCACGATCACCGGTTCTATTACGCACGACCACTGGTCGTGCGCCACTGATCGTGTGCACTTAACCCTTTTTCACGAGTTCTGTTTGGTGCAGTGCGCACCACCACCAACGCCAGTGCGCACGACCACCGGTCGTGCGCCACTGCTCGTGCGCACTTACCATTTAATTTCCGAGTTCTGTTTGCTGTAGTGCGCACGACCATCAACTCCAGTGCGCACGACCACCGGTCGTGCGCCACTGGTCGTGCGAACATGTTATTTCATAATTTCTGTCTTTGCAGGTTCCGTCCAGGCAGAGCGCGCGATCATCGAATTCTAGTGCGCACGACCACTGGTCGTGCGCCACTGACCGTGCGCACTGTTTATTCCAGCGCCTATAAAATGACCTGCTCGCGATTTTAGGTCAGATCCGGGGGGATTCTTCCGCCGTTTCCTGCTCCGTTCCGCCCGATTTCGCCCCTCCATCGCCGCCCACCATCGGGGGATGCTCCGGGCTTGTTCTTCACGCCGATCTTGAGCCGGAGTTTCCTCTCGGCCTCCTCCTTCATCCAAGAGCTTCAAAGGAAGACATAGCCGCCATTACCATCAAGCAAGAGGAAGTTTGCAACCTCTACCGGATCGTGACACGAAGAAGATGGGTCCATTGGAGAGTAGTGACAGCTCTCTCTACCCCGGACGTAGTTGCGGACCGAGCTTGGACGCGGATTGACAACCCGGCAATTCCAACCGTGAATCTACAACGAGCCTTCGGATTCGGTCGATTTCTTGCTCTATTCTTCTCTTATTGATGTTTATGTAGTTAGATCTAACATTATGATGAAGCGTGCTTGATTATTAGCATTTATACTTGATTATGTCTATGTGATTTGAGTATTCTTGCTTATTATTTTGAGGTGTGCCTTGTGGTGTGGATTGTTGGTTGTCCGGTGCCGCACTAGCAATTGCTAGTGGCGTGCTTGTCGACGAGGTGCTTGCAACCCTCATTCCGTTAGCCTACTCGTCCACCCGCCTACCGAAGCGTGGCATAGCGGCCCGCATTCCATCCCGCCTAACGAAGCAGCGCGCTCAAGGCCTGCATTGTTCGATTCCGCTAGCCTACTCGTCCATCCGCCCTTTCGACGCAGCGCGCTCAAGGCCTGCCTAGTATCCATCCCGCCAAGCGAAGCATTGCATAGCGGCATTGCATAGGAGTAGTTGATAGCTTTTATTTTATTTTCCAAAAGCCAACCCAACTCCCCCGCATTCCATCCGATTTAAGGACTTCAATCTCAAGTCCTTCCTCGAAACCTAACTCCACCTTACTGTGTTCCTTGAGAGATTCGATACTCGGGGATTACTCCTCGTTTTATATTACTTGAACGATCGGTACACTGCCGTTTCGTGTCGCAGTCGAGCTACTGCCTATAGCGGTGTGTGAGATTTGCGCCATCAAGTTTTTGGCGCCGTTGCCGGGGAACACAGACGTGTGAGTTTTCTGGAGAGGGAGAGTCTGAGAGAGAAGCCCTTCCATTTGTAAATTGCATTTCTTTGTTTTATTTCTTTTTATTCCATTTTCTTTTTTTAATTAGGTTGCTTTAGTAATTATTGTTAGGTGTAGTATTTTGCACAATAGCATCTTTATTTTGAATCGTTTTATCTTCGCACTATGTGGGCACATCTAAATTTCCGTTGCCGTTGGTGTGGAGCTACCTATTGGGTTTTTCTAGAACCATACATCAGATGTAGGCGCAGCGGAAATAAACAGAAACAACCCAAAAATGCTTGGATCGGCCATGAATGTTGAATCAAGGAGTTAATAAAATACTAGGTAAAAATTACCTCAATGGGGTTGGATCAAATCCAACCAAGATGCTCCAAGAGTTGATTCCTGTCGGTGGCAAGAAGAGTTCTCACGTAGAATTATGTCTACGTCTCTACAGAAGTCCACACGAGCCGGGAGAAGAACGACTGCACCTTTGCACTTCCACGAACTGCTAGGTTCGCTCCAGGAAGAACACACACGGCGACGATCGCCGGAGAGGAGGTCGGCGGACGCGATCGAGCGACGGAACTCCTTCCGTCTAGGGTTCGGGCGAGAGCGGAACACTTCCGTCGGCCTTTCCTTTTTGTTAGTCCCCTGAACCCTAAAAACGAAGTCCTATTTATACCCAAAGGATAAACAACTTCTAGAAGAATCGCTATCCGCAGACCACACATCAGAATAAGGGCTTCTATTACAATTCGTCGGAATTCCACGGGACAATCCGACGAATTCGACGAATCAGATCAAACGGCAACATTTGCCAAGAATGATCTCTGTAACAATTCGTCGAGTCTTCACGGGACAATCCGACGAATTCGACGAATCACAACAGACGGCAACAATTGCCTAGTCAAGGCTCTCTGTGATAATTCGTCGAGATTCCATGGAATGACCCGACGAATCCCGATGAATTCCGACGAATCCAGACAGACGACAACACTTTGTCGAGTAGAGGATCTCTGTCACAGTTCGTCGAGTTTCCACGGAATGACCCGACGAATCCCGACGAATCCGACGAATCCAATCCGTGTAAACCCGACGAATCCGATGAATCATATCCGACGAATCCAATCCGTGTAAACCCGACGAATCCGACGAATCATATCCGACGAATCCAATCCGTGTAAACCCGACGAATCCGACGAATCATATCCGACGAATTCAGACAGCAACATTTGCTGGACTTCCCCATTCTATATATATGGTGATTGGTAACCTTTACCAACACAGTCAATCTTCCAACTTCTCCACATGCTCTTATGTGCGACCCTGCAGGCTCATATCGCGTTGGCAGTGAGATTACATGTTTGACCACTTCTAGATCACAATGGCAACTCCAACAGTCTCCCACTTGATCTTGAAAGTATCAAACCAAAAACCTCACAAACAATGAGCGGCATCTAGCAATGCATCATTGCTCCCCAAGCAATAAGAGTTCATAACTCATAAGCCTTTATGACCAATGTTCCAGCGTTGTCTTTGTCCCTTTGTCCCTTACATCCGGAAAGAACTAGAGGTATGGACCGTGTCACCCTCATAATAGCTCAATCCAAGTTTCTTGATCTAGAACGGACTTCCAGAGAATGGTGAGCTCAATATCACATATTGACTCTACCAAGCATGGCCATGCGTTTCTCAATCCAATTCCATCAAGGGGCCCATGGATGCAACTCCTGTTATATAGGAGGACAAATCCCATATCTGCTCACACCCAAACACCCAAATGATTCGTAACGTACCCAACGACCACCCTTATCATCAACCTTCTTCAAGGAAGACTTTAGATGACATCAAAGCACGCTCTTCCTCACTCGGTGAATGCTGTGACTTCAGGTCAAAGGACCACAACACCATTGTCAAATGAGACCTACTTGTGACACTTTTAAGTAACAATCCACAAAGTAGTCTCAGGTTGGGTCTGTCCAGTACAACTTGTTCACTAACAAGTACCCATGTGATGACTTGATATCACAATATCATGACCTGTGAGAACCGGTCATCAGTCAACACACATGCTAGTCTTAATGTATCATCATCACCCTTAGCTTCTACGATGATACCTCGACCAGGGACCTTTTAAGAATGAAGCTTCGAAATCATAGGCTCTCACATTCAAGTCACGTACTTGATGTCCTATGGAAGCGAACATTCTAAGGGTATTTATCACGAATTTTATTCTATCATATAGAAACAGTATATCGTAATAAAAGAACTTGCCATTAATCGTAAAAAGAAATAATTGGTACACAATTCATCATATGAATAAATTTTAAACAGCCAACAGAATATTTATTTTACATGCAACCCACAAGACTCCCACTAGAGTTGATCATTCAGGTATCGTATACACATTGATCTAGTATGACCATCATGCTTTCTCTGCGCGAGAGGCTTTGTCAGTGGATCTGCAATATTCTCCTCAGTCGGCACTCTGCAAATGTTCACATCTCCTCGTTCGACAATCTCACGAATAAGATGGAACCGCCGAAGTATGTGCTTGGAGCGCTGATGGGATCTAGGTTCCTTAGATTGTGCAATTGCACCATTGTTATCACAGTAGAGAACTACGGGACCAACAATGCTAGGAACTACATCTAGCTCGCCGATGAATTTCCTAATCCATACAGCCTCCTTCGCTGCATTAGCTGCAGCGATATACTCGGCCTCAGTTGTAGAATCAGCAACTGTCTCTTGCTTGGAACTCTTCCAGCTCACAGCTCCTCCATTCAGGCAAAACACAAACCCTGACTGAGACTTTGAATCATCCCTATCAGTTTGGAAGCTAGCATCCGTGTAACCACTTACAACGAGCTCTTCCTTTCCACCATACACCAAGAATACATCCTTAGTCCTTCTCAAGTACTTCAGGATATTCTTTACGGCTATCCAGTGACATTCACCGGGATCAGACTGATACCTGCTAGTCATGCTCAAAGCAAAAGAGACATCGGGTCGAGTACATAACATCGCATACATGATTGACCCAATTGCCGAAGCATATGGAATCAACTTCATGCGGTCCTTATCTTCGCAAGATTTTGGACACTGGTCCTTAGAGAGATTCACACCATGAGACATGGGCAAAAATCCTTTCTTGGACTCAAGCATGTTGAACCACTTCAACACCTTGTCAATGTACGTACTCTGGGTCAAACCCAGCAACTTCTTCGATCTATCTCTATAGATCTTAATACCGAGTATGTAAGTCGCTTCACCCAAGTCCTTCATAGAAAAGCAGTTCCCTAGGTTGTTCTTAACAACTTTCAGGGTAGGTTTGTCATTCCCGATCAGCAGTATGTCATCTACATACAATATCAGGAAGACAACAATGCTCCCACTGATTCGCTTGTAAACACACGGTTCATCCTCGTTCTTGACAAAACCAAACTCTTTGATCTTCTTATCAAAACGAAGATTCCAACTTCTAGAGGCTTGTTTTAGTCCATAGATGGACCTATTCAGCTTGCATATTTTAGTGGCTTCATTTGGGGATACAAAACCCTCAGGTTGTGTCATGTACACTTCCTCAAGGAGGTTTCCATTTAGGAAAGCCGTTTTGACATCCATCTGCCAGATCTCGTAGTCATAATATGCAGCAATAGCAAGCAATATCCTAATGGACTTTACCATGGCAACAGGGGAAAAGGTCTCATCATAGTCAACACCATGAATTTGCTTGAAACCCTTAGCCACCAGTCGCCCTTTGAATGTCTGTACATTCCCATCCATGTCGGTCTTCTTCTTGAAGACCCACTTGCACCCTATGGGTCGTACCCCTTCAGGTGGTTCCACCAAGTTCCAAACTTGGTTTGTATACATGGAGTCCATTTCGGATTTCATAGCCTCAAGCCATTTGTCGGAGTCCGGTCCATACATAGCCTCTTGGTAGGTTGCTGGTTCATCATCATGATCCATAAGCAACACATTACCTATTTGAGACACGAGAAATCCATATCTCTCAGGCTCAAATCTTGGTCTACCAGATCTACGTAGGACTTGTGTTTCGTGAGCAGGTTCTCTAGCTACAACATCTTGTAGTCCTGGCTCAGAATCCAACTCTGGTTCATTCACTATTTGTGGTTCTTGAACTTCTTCAAGTTCTACCTTTTGCGTCTTTCTTGATAAGAACTCTTTCTCCAAGAAGACACCCGTCCTTGCGACAAACACTTTGCCCTCAGACGGTAGGTAAAAGTAATATCCCTTCGTTTCCTTAGGATATCCCACCAGATAACACTTATCTGATTTGGGTTCCAGCTTGTCAGGCATTTGACGTCGTATGTATGCCTCACAGCCCCAAATTTTAATGAACGACATACTAGGACGCTTCCCAGTCCATATCTCATATGGTGTCTTTAGAACCGTTTTCGTCGGAGCGCGATTCAGTGTCAAAGCAGCAGTCTCTAAAGCAAAACCCCAAAAGGAAACAGGCAAGTCTGCATGACTCATCATCGACCGTACCATGTCTAACAGAGTACGATTTCTCCTCTCAGACACACCATTATGCTGCGGTGTCCTAGGTGGAGTGAGCTGTGATACAATACCACACTCTTTCAGATGATCACGGAACTCATGACTCAGGTATTCGCCACCTCGATCAGATCGGAGTGCTTTAACCATTTTACCCAATTGGTTCTCCACTTCATTCTTAAACTCTTTGAACTTTTCAAAGGTTTCGGATTTGCACTTCATAAGATACACGTATCCGTATCTACTGAAATCATCAGTAAATGTAACGAAGTAGAAATACCCACCTCTAGCCATAGAACTCATGGGTCCGCATACATCACTATGTACAACACCCAAGAGATCCTCAGCCCTCTCAGTATAACCAGTGAAAGGGGCTTTAGTCATCTTGCCTAATAAACAAGACTCACATCGCTCAAATGATTCATAATCAAATGAGTCCAATAGTCCATCTTTATGGAGCTTGGATATGCGCTTCTCGTTTATATGGCCCAAACGAGAATGCCAGAGATATGTAGGATTTGAGTCATTTGTTCTTAGTCTTTTATTACTATCTACATTATAGATCGGATGGTCCAGGTTCAAAACATAAAGACCATTAAACAATTGAGCTACAGCATAACAAACATCATTCTTAAATATAGAACAACAATTGTTCTTAATTATAAAAGAAAATCCAATCATGTCCAAACATGAAATGGATATAATGTTTCTAGTTATGGCCGGAACAAAATAACAATTATTAAGTTCTATTACAAGCCCACTGGGCAAAGAAAGACGGTAAACCCCTACGGCTACAGCAGCAACTCTTGCTCCATTGCCGACACGTAGGTCCACCTCTCCTTTACTCAGCAATCTCCTCCTTCCTAGTTCCTGCACATTTGTACAAATGTGAGAACCACATCCGGTATCCAATACCCAAGATGAAGGAGCAGAAAGGTTTATCTCTATAACGTAAATATCCGAAGCGGAAGTCATACCTCCCTTCATTTTATGCAGACCCTCAATGTATGAAGGACAATTCCTCCTCCAATGACCAGCCTTGCCACAGTGGTGGCATTTCCCTTCCTTCACGGTGCTCTTCTTTTTCAGTGCAGAAGATTTGGGCTCAAGATGTGACTTAGGTCCCACCTTCGTCTTCTTGAAGCCCTTGGCCTTACCCTTGCCTTTATGTACCATCAATATGGGACTAGCAGGCTTGGCCTTCTTCATGTTTATTTCGGCAGTTCGCAACATGCCTAGGAGCTCGGGCAGTGTCTTGTCTATTTCATTCATGTTATAGTTCAAGACGAACTGCTCATAATTATCCGGCAACGATTGCAGGATAAGATCTGTGGCCAACTCTTGACCCAGAGGAAAACCCAGTCTCTCCAGGTTCTCTATATACCCAATCATCTTGAGTACGTGAGTACCAACCGAGTCTCGAGCTCCCATTTTGCACTGAAATAAGGCCTTCGTGACATCGAACCTCTCTTGACGAGCTTGCCCTTGAAACATTTTCTTTAGGTGCTCGTCAATCTCCTTGCACCCCATGTTCTCGTGTTGCTTCTGAAGCTCAGAGTTCATGGTGGCAAGCATAAGGCACTCAACGTCTAAGGCGTCATCGGTATACTTCTTATAAGCATCCTTATCAACACGGGACGAGTTCCCGGTCGGCACCTCGGGGGCTTCTTCTTCCAAGACGTAGAGCTTTCGCTCTTGCCTGAGAACAATTCTCAAGTTCCTATACCAGTCCATATAATTCGTCCCACTAAGCTTGTCCTTCTCAAGGATAGCTCTTAGGGACAAGGTGGAGTGTGAACCACTTGCCATGGAATTCTACAAGAATTCATGCAGAATCTAATTAGTACCTTAATTTCAAAATACAATTTATTTTAATTTGGACTTTAATTAAATACTCCCACTATTTTATTCAAAATGATAGCCCTCACTATCAATTCGGAGAGTCTATGCGAGCTACTCTCTTAGTGGACAAGATCCGTATTTCACCAACACCACGAGTCCGCTTTGGCGTTCCTCTCATAATGCGGTTATTTAGGTAGGCAACGCTTGCCAATTGCATCCTTATGCAATTCTTGTATGGCTGGTGAATAACTCCTTATTCGCATCCATCATATGGAGCATGCCAACCCTATGCCTCTAGGCACTCAACCTTTGAGGTCACCTAGTTAAGTTAGACCCGATGTCAACAGTGGGATATCACAATTATCCGCTCGCACCCTTACCAAGATAGATTAATGCACCTTGCTTTGGCAAGCCCACACTTCATCGATCGAGGCAGGAAGAGTGTCATCCATCGGAAGGCATCCGAACACTTAATATTTGATGAAGGGAATTTTAAAAATAGGTTAACACTTAACCATGATCAACATTTGATCAACGTGCACATCCATAGCAAAAACAAACTTTCTAAAATCCTCATGCATCCCTTATGTGCACTACATAAGACTATCAACCTTTGATAGACTAAAGGGCTAAATCTGGACATTTAGAACTCTTCCAAATCTTCAGATTTACATGCATTGGACAAAGGCAAAGACAACTCGACTTAAAGCAGTAGACAAGCTCGTCTCTCATTGTTGGATTCAAAATCCAAAACAATAGAAGGGTTCATTAACCACTTGAGGGACGGTTACTGCTAAGGAGACAACAATTTCTAACAATTAGAAATTACCACGAAATCCCAGACGTTCCTGGCGGGGTTCCAAGACCCCCTTTTAAAATCATCAACATTTGATGTTCCAGGAAGAAATCTTGACATTTAGAACGCTTCTAAATACCTAGATTTGCACGTACTGGAATAACCAAACTTCTGAAACAACATCCAAGACCAGAACCTCGCTCTGATACCACTGTTGGGTTTTTCTAGAACCATACATCAGATGTAGGCGCAGCGGAAATAAACAGAAACAACCCAAAAATGCTTGGATCGGCCATGAATGTTGAATCAAGGAGTTAATAAAATACTAGGTAAAAATTACCTCAATGGGGTTGGATCAAATCCAACCAAGATGCTCCAAGAGTTGATTCCTGTCGGTGGCAAGAAGAGTTCTCACGTAGAATTATGTCTACGTCTCTACAGAAGTCCACACGAGCCGGGAGAAGAACGACTGCACCTTTGCACTTCCACGAACTGCTAGGTTCGCTCCAGGAAGAACACACACGGCGACGATCGCCGGAGAGGAGGTCGGCGGACGCGATCGAGCGACGGAACTCCTTCCGTCTAGGGTTCGGGCGAGAGCGGAACACTTCCGTCGGCCTTTCCTTTTTGTTAGTCCCCTGAACCCTAAAAACGAAGTCCTATTTATACCCAAAGGATAAACAGCTTCTAGAAGAATCGCTATCCGCAGACCACACATCAGAATAAGGGCTTCTGTTACAATTCGTCGGAATTCCACGGGACAATCCGACGAATTCGACGAATCAGATCAAACGGCAACATTTGCCAAGAATGATCTCTGTAACAATTCGTCGAGTCTTCACGGGACAATCCGACGAATTCGACGAATCACAACAGACGGCAACAATTGCCTAGTCAAGGCTCTCTGTGATAATTCGTCGAGATTCCACGGAATGACCCGACGAATCCCGACGAATTCCGACGAATCCAGACAGACGACAACACTTTGTCGAGTGGAGGATCTCTGTCACAGTTCGTCGAGTTTCCACGGAATGACCCGACGAATCCCGACGAATCCGACGAATCCAATCCGTGTAAACCCGACGAATCCGACGAATCATATCCGACGAATCCAATCCGTGTAAACCCGACGAATCCGACGAATCATATCCGACGAATCCAATCCGTGTAAACCCGACGAATCCGACGAATCATATCCGACGAATTCAGACAGCAACATTTGCTGGACTTCCCCATTCTATATATATGGTGATTGGTAACCTTTACCAACACAGTCAATCTTCCAACTTCTCCACATGCTCTTATGTGCGACCCTGCAGGCTCATATCGCGTTGGCAGTGAGATTACATGTTTGACCACTTCTAGATCACAATGGCAACTCCAACACTACCTCCCACTCTAGTGATGAATGCCCTACGGAGAATAGTAGGCATAATTCTTGTAGCCCAGCATATGGAGCACCGACTTCGTCTGGTACTCCATATGGTGCGCATAAGTCTTATGGCTACTCTGCTGAGCCTTTATCGTCATACTTCTTTTCGGCTTCAGCACCCGCTGTGCCAAAGAAGCCTGCTAGGCAGTGCCAGTTTTGTCGGAGCACAGATCATGCCCTGAAGGATTGTGTTGCTTATCTTCGCCAATTGGATGAGGATGACGAGCCAGATATCCGGATCGTCCCAAATCCTAACTCTGGCGGCACACCTTCAACATCCGGTTATGTGTCTTTGTCACCTTCACATCTTGAAGGGTATGGCATGGACACGGTCACTGGATGTGTGGCTGATCTGGGCACCGACATTGCTGAGCCTATTCTCCCGGTGCATCCACCACCTCTAGTGGATTCGATTCTTTGTGAGGAATCGGTGCTCGACTTTTATCCGAGCACTACTCCTCTCCCTGTTGTGCATACTACACTCGTCTCTGACGACATTGTTGATGATGTGTCGCAGGAGGAGGCGGTTGATCTGAGTGTTGTGCATATTCCTATGGAGGAGGACAACCTTCTAGGTGAAGAGGAATTTTCCTCAGCACCGGTGGAGGAAGTCCAAATCCTAAGCCTGGCCACCGTTGATCCCGCCGAATCTTGTAGCATTGATGACAATGCAAACATTTTTTTACTTCCCCAACCTAATGGGAGTGAGACCGGGACCACTCCCCCGATTTTTGATTATTTATGTCATTCTTCTCTTTTATTTCCTGACCCCCCTTCTTCATCTGAGCCTGTGCAGGTTGAGTCTTCACAGGTACATCAGGAGGACTTGGAGCATGATGCTCAAGTCAATGATGAGAGCATCCTCTCATGTAAGGAGGTTGATCCTCCCTCCGTAGAGGAAGCTCCACTCGTTGCCTTCTCCTCCTGCGGACCTGTTGTGGGCGATACCTTGCTGGGTAAGGATAGTTTTGGTGAGATGAGTGAGGACCAGGCCTCCTCCTCTTCTTACTTCCTTTTCCCTCTACCTGTGATGGGCAGGTTTTATCTTTATTCAGGTAGAGGCGTGACTGTTCTTTCTCCGTATAGGTACCCGCTACCTACACGCATATTAGAACAGCTACCTGTCCACTTTTCTTTTCATAGGCCTATAAGCTAGAACTGTTCAAAATCCGAATAAGTCGTGCTGGGATGACAATAACCCCAGTAGTTATCTTAATTTTTCCTGCATTTTCATTTCTTTTCTAATTTTATTTAGTTAATTGCACTTTATTTCAGTTTTCTATTTTCCTTTGTTTTTGCGGAGCTGACCCCTGCAGGTATCTTTTTCTGGATGGCGGATGCTGCAGCGTTGTCTTAGTTTGCACGCGTCTTCTGGTATGCTCACTTGCTGAGCATTGGGTACTCTCTTTCCCTAGCCCTATTTTGATTTTCCCGTCATATATTATGCGGATTGTTTAGTTTAAGTCTGGGGGAGAGTAGTTTTGTTTACCCGCTCACGTGCACTATTGCACTGCATGCTAGAAGATTTCATTTAAAATGTTTTGTTTATTTTCATTGCACACCACATCACCCACTTGAGCGCGTACTCGTCTGTATGCGTGCTCTGTAGTGAATTTAATTCTTCTGCTTATGTGGGAAAATCTAGGTGATGGCTTAGGACTATGTAGCAGAGTAAAATGTTGACTCTAGTAGTGCTCCTAGTCGAGTGCTCGGTTGCATAGAAATTTGTGTAGAGTAGACTTCTCTTTATACTTATGGTTTTATATTTTTCTTATTAGTGTAAATGTTGTTTACTCTACTCAAATGGTGAATTCAGTGGAATCAAACGGTAGCATAGGGATGTGTGTAAACGATCGTTAGATTCGTATTGCTTGAGTCGGGAGAAAGGAGAATCTTTCTCGGTGGCTAGAACTTGCCCCAAGCGATTCTTGAAGCATGGGTATACGGTTAGTCAATTGCGTGAATGTGATATAGGCCATCATTTTGGCCCGGTTGAGCCTTTGTGCCTATCCCTACCGCTATATCCTCGCTAGCCCAGTTGTGCCTACCCGTTCTTTGATTCAGCCCCACTTTTATTTCACCAAAGCCCAAAAGCCAATCCTAGTCGCACACCCAAATCTGAGCTTTAGCTGTTTATTATTTTCATGAGTTGGGTTGTTGATGTGGTAATATGTTTGTGAAGATGTGGATGTGTCCTTTTGTTTATTTGCTGAAAATGATAAGAAAAGAAAAAAAAAAGAGAAAAAGAAAAGAAGTTAAAAAGAAAGGAAAGAGAAGGAATGTTTAATTGAAAATCTTTATGTATAGATTTATGTTTGGGAGTAGGCGGTGCACGCACCCATGCTGTTAAGTCCAAGTCTGGGGGTGTTGTGTACCCGCGTGTTTGTGTGGTGAATGAGGATAATGTTATGCATTTGCTCATTTGGGTTTAGTATTTGAACCATCGTCTTTATCATTGTATACCTCACCTAAACCCAAGCCCCATTTAAAACCTTAAGTCCTATTGATTCACGCATTTGAGTCAAACCAGTGCCGTGGAGAGAATGTGACCGGGCAAGCTTATGGTCACCGACACCGATGGATTTCAGTGGAGTTTTTCCCGCATCCCGATCTTGAGCAATGCTCGTCTCAGCGCTTAGTTTACTTTCTCCGTATGCATGACCGAATGATTCACCGTAGTTCACCATTTTGAGTAGTTGTAATATGCTTTTACTCTTTTGGAAATATATAAACTGTTTTTATAATCAGAAATCTTCTCTACTATTCTTCTTATTGAGCATGCGACTTCGCATGATACTCTGTATTGTGGTTTTAATCCATCTACTTTTCTTTCCCCGTTCGCTTAGAATTTGTTTGCTCGGGACGCGCAAACAGGTAAGTCTGGGGGTGTGATGAGTCCTGATCATATACACTTTTATGGACTCATCTGGGCCATTTATTTAGTCATTTCACCGCACTTTAGCCCTGTTATAGTTCATATTGATCAGTCTATGCTAGGTGCACTTCTAGGCCCATTTTGGTGTTATTTCGTATCTTTCTTTGTTATTAGTTTTCTTGCGATGTTAAGTCCCACTTTCAGTGGCTAGATTGGTGGTTGTGCTGGAATGGGAGTCGTGCAGGTGTTCCCGGTGCAATTCTGCACAGGAACACTGCGCACGATCACCGGTTCTATTGCGCACGACCACTGGTCGTGCGCCACTGATCGTGTGCACTTAACCCTTTTTCACGAGTTCTGTTTGGTGCAGTGCGCACGACCACCAACGCCAGTGCGCACGACCACCGGTCGTGCGCCACTGCTCGTGCGCACTTACCATTTAATTTCCGAGTTCTGTTTGCTGTAGTGCGCACGACCATCAACTCCAGTGCGCACGACCACCGGTCGTGCGCCACTGGTCGTGCGAACATGTTATTTCATAATTTCTGTCTTTGCAGGTTCCGTCCAGGCAGAGCGCACGATCATCGAATTCTAGTGCGCACGACCACTGGTCGTGCGCCACTGACCGTGCGCACTGTTTATTCCAGCGCCTATAAAATGACCTGCTCGCGATTTTAGGTCAGATCCGGGGGGATTCTTCCGCCGTTTCCTGCTCCGTTCCGCCCGATTTTGCCCCTCCATCGCCGCCCACCATCGGGGGATGCTCCGGGCTTGTTCTTCACGCCGATCTTGAGCCGGAGTTTCCTCTCGGCCTCCTCCTTCATCCAAGAGCTTCAAAGGAAGACCAAGCCGCCATTACCATCAAGCAAGAGGAAGTTTGCAACCTCTACCGGATCGTGACACGAAGAAGATGGGTCCATTGGAGAGTAGTGACAGCTCTCTCTACCCCGGACGTAGTTGCGGACCGAGCTTGGACGCGGATTGACAACCCGGCGATTCCAACCGTGAATCTACAACGAGCCTTCGGATTCGGTCGATTTCTTGCTCTATTCTTCTCTTATTGATGTTTATGTAGTTAGATCTAACATTATGATGAAGCGTGCTTGATTATTAGCATTTATACTTGATTATGTCTATGTGATTTGAGTATTCTTGCTTATTATTTTGAGGTGTGCCTTGTGGTGTGGATTGTTGGTTGTCCGGTGCCGCACTAGCAATTGCTAGTGGCGTGCTTGTCGACGAGGTGCTTGCGACCCTCATTCCGTTAGCCTACTCGTCCACCCGCCTACCGAAGCGTGGCATAGCGGCCCGCATTCCATCCCGCCTAACGAAGCAGCGCGCTCAAGGCCTGCATTGTTCGATTCCGCTAGCCTACTCGTCCATCCGCCCTTTCGACGCAGCGCGCTCAAGGCCTGCCTAGTATCCATCCCGCCAAGCGAAGCATTGCATAGCGGCATTGCATAGGAGTAGTTGATAACTTTTATTTTATTTTCCAAAAGCCAACCCAACTCCCCCGCATTCCATCCGATTTAAGGACTTCAATCTCAAGTCCTTCCTCGAAACCTAACTCCACCTTACTGTGTTCCTTGAGAGATTCGATACTCGGGGATTACTCCTCGTTTTATATTACTTGAACGATCGGTACACTGCCGTTTCGTGTCGCAGTCGAGCTACCGCCTATAGCGGTGTGTGAGATTTGCGCCATCAATCTTCAAAAAAACGTTCGACGGGTTGGGAGTGGAGGCAGAAAGGGTAATGGCCACGGACGGTCCCCTCTTTGGTTTCTCAGGAGAGAAAAAAGAGGTGGAGGGAGGAGCAGATCTGCTGGTAACGCTCGGTGGCACCTCACTCAAATATTGGTTCGTCGTCGTTGACACCCCGAGCTACTACAAGGCGATCTTTAGGAGGCCACTTATCAACTTCTTCAAATCCGTCCCATCCACCTACCATCAGTGCTTAAAATACTGTAAGGGAGACGTCCAGGTGAGGATCTGGAGCGATCTGAGAGCTTCCCGCGAGTGTTATCTTAGTGCAGTCAGCACGATCGGCTGGATGGAGGATACTGAGGAGATGGTAAGAGTGTTGGAAAGCGCGACATGGCTAGAAGCAGCCAAAGAAGTAGAAGAGATCAAGAGAAGAATGGTGAAATACTTTGACAAGCACGTCTGAATCAAACAATTCCAAGCAGGCGATCTCGTTCTGAAGAAAGTGGATGCGGTAGGAAGAGCGTTCGCTATCAGAAAGCTCAACCCAAATTGGGAAGGGCCTTTCATCATCCACAAGTAGCTAGCATCTTGAGGATATCATCTGCAGAATCACAAAAGGGAGCAGCTTGGGAACACCTGGAGCGGCGACGACCTGAAAATATTCTACCCATAGCGAGAATGTGTATGTCCCTCCTCTGTATATTTACTTTGTATAAATGAATCCCACGCCCCCTGAAACATGGGATTGAGTGAGTCTTTTTTCTCTCTCAAACCAATGTTTTCAAAGTAAAGTAAGTAGGTGGAATCAATCTCCATGACAGGTTAGGAAATAGGCCTCCGACTTGACTCTCATAAAATCCAGGATGGGTGATGGGACAGTGCGTCGGGTTAGCGAGTTTTCCTAAGTCTAAGCCTCTACATTGATGGACGAGATCAGCTCCCCCTTGCATGTTGGTCGAGTGACCCCCCGATAAAATTTCTCATTCGATTGGAGAGATTGTCAGAGAAAAATCTAGACGCCGATCTCCTAACTCGACGAAGTGATGACCAATTTAACTGACCAAGAGACCCTTGAATAAATGTGTCGTTTACCCTTAAAGGGTTGAAAGCTCGCAAATAAAGCATAATCTTTCTGTCATTTCTTCCAATCATATGAGTTGGTGTGGATAATCCCTTCTGATTGTTGAGTAACAGGATGAAGACTCTTCAGGAACCCAGAGCCCCCAAGTAGGATGGATGCCTCGTGATGGTGTGTCCCCTCGGACATCCCGGGTTGTCACTCCCTACTCGCGGGTCTCTTAGCATCTAGCAGCAAAGTAGGATGTAGGCCTCGGGATTGTGTCCCCCTAGACCACCTGACTGTCATTTCCCTGCTTACCTTTTTATGGATTGCTTTTTTGCGATCTCTTAAAACTTCTCACCTGGTAAAGTAGAAGCCTCGGGAGTATGCGTCTTGCGGGACCCCCCGAGTGTCACCCACAACTCAAGTAACATCAAGCTTAGAAGAAGGTGAGTATTCATGTAGGCGAGTATCTACAGTCGAGCATGCAGGTGCGAGTATATCTATGTGAGTATTATAATGCTTGGCGAGCATGACAAGTATCTTCCAAAGTCGCACCTGTCATGATGACGATCACTCAAATTCACTTCAAGCCTATGAGCCTAGCGAGCACTCATCGCATTCGAGCCTAAGAGCCTGCCGATTTCCACAAAGTAGGTGAGTAAGAGAAAAGCAGGAGAGGAAAAATGTCTTTCTTTCTATATATTTGAGAATATTACATCAACAAAAATCTATACAAGTCTGACAGGATGGTCAAAAAAGGGCCCTGCCGACTAGGCATCATCATCGTCAAGATTGTCATCTCCATCAATATCGACGGCTTCATCTTCATCTTCATCTCCATCCTCATCCATGTCATCCTCAGAGTCCTCATCCATGTAATCGCATGATAGAAGAGCGGGAGCGCGAATAGGAGAAGTAGACTCCTCGGCCAGCAGGGCCGGGATGATGTCCATCACTGTCAGGTTCATCGCTTCAGGCACCAAGTGTCCATCGGCTTTCAACTTACTCAGGACGATGTTCCCGGATGCTCATGCGATGTTGCAGCGAATGCTCAACACTTCATCGCCATGTACCCTACTCTGCTTCCCCACGCAGGAAGGACCCGTCTTTGGAGGTTGTTGCTCGCCGGGGTGAGTTTCCAGCTCGACAATCCTCACTTAAGCGGCCTCTAGAGCCGCCCGGGTGTCCTCCAACTCCTTTTCGATCTGTGACATCTTCTTTGCCATTTACACCTCCGCTTCCTATGAGCATGACAAATAGTCATTAACATGAAAATCGGCAATAGGCGAGTAGCAACAAAGAAGATATACTTCAATCAAATCGCGAGTACCTCATAAGCCTTGCACTTCTCAGCTTTGAACCCGAGGGAGATGACAATCTTGCACAATGCCTTGACCCTCTGCTCGTATTCAAACAGGCTCCTCGCGGTCTGGTGGCTGAGCTCAGCCGATCGCAAGAGCGAGCGCGAGGTCCGGTGAGCCAGATACTCGGCAGAGACCTCCTGGAGCGACTCTGCGTCCGCGCGACCATAGAGGGCGAACATGACGTCAAACGCCTCACCTCTA
Organism: Dactylorhiza incarnata; assembly: GCA_033032865.1. NCBI lineage: Eukaryota > Viridiplantae > Streptophyta > Magnoliopsida > Asparagales > Orchidaceae > Dactylorhiza > Dactylorhiza incarnata. Next base: position 1,796,892 of record JAWHQI010000327.1, read on the forward strand.
TCTTCCCAGTCCTCTGACCATGCGGGAAGATTGGTACTCAGGGTCACCTTGTGCGCGCGATCTGACCAGGTCACCAGTGCGCGACCATAGGCATGCTCTCCGCGCACGCCCTCCCCAAAGTTGGGGTGACGGTCAGGATCGCCAGCCTTCGCGGGATCTGCCTTCCCGCCGAGATCTCTGCTCACGATCTCCTTTTTCTTCCTCGCAGGCTCCCCGACCTTGACCTTCCCTTTTTCCTTCCTTTTTTGTGAGGAGCCCACCTTCTCGCCGGCGTTCATCGGGTCCTCGTGAACCTGCGAATCGATGGGGGATGACAACGTCTCCTCATCATCATGCAGCGGGATCCCCACGCCCTCTTGAGCAGGAGCTGCCTCTTTCGCCACGGGGAGAGGCTCGCACGGTAGAATGTGAGTAGCTGCGGAAGCAGGAAGATGATGGTTAGTCACCAACTAAGAAGAGCGTCATAAAGTATGAGTATAGTGAATACTCTTTCAAAAATATACCTTCACCCGGGAAGACCCATTCTAGCTCGTTCACCCATTATCGCCAGAAGACAATGCTGAACCGCCGACCTCGGAAGCCGCAGAAGAGCTTCTCCCTCAGTCCCTCCAGGAAGGGAGTGACGAAGGCAGACTCAGGCGGATACTGGGGTCGGCGAGGAATGTCCTCAAATTCGTCGCCGACCACGACTATCTGCTCGCCTCAGTAGTGATTCTTGTTTACTGTGACGACTAGCATGTAGATATGACTGCACAAGAAGATGACGCCCTCGTCGGTCGCCATGAAGGAGAAGATTCTCCAAAAGACTGAAAGATCGAAGATGATCTTCTCTTCTCGCAAGAAGCAGAGGAACCCAATGATCATCGCCATCCCGTTTGGGTTCAGCTGAGCGGCGACTCTCCCGTAGTAACGGAGTATCTAGCAGAACTCTGGACACAAGGGAAGTCGCAGGTCGACCTCGAAGTGGCGGATCGGGAAGACGATCTCACCCTCCAGGAAGTTGTTTTGGACCTCGGTCTGGCGAGGAAGCCTGCCCGAATATCCCTCTGGAAGGAATTTCTCCTTAAAATCTCCTAAGTCCTTCTACGTGGTAACAGATTTCTTGAACGTCGCTGCTGCAAAGTTCCTCGCATGACCTGCATGCCGAGCAGCAGCTTCATCAATCATCGCGAGAAAAAAGATGCGAGAAGGGAGAGCGAGCATCAGACGATGAGAAAGAAAGAAAATAAAGATACTCGCGGGAAGAATGAGCAAGTCGCTGACAACGTAATAAATACGTACCCACTGACTCTATTTATAGGCAGAGGCAAGGGAGGGGGTATTGGCTAGCCCGCCGCGACTAGAAATAAGGGTATGGCGAGCAGCGCGGAAGGTCGTCGTAGCAGCATTGCGCAGCCATAGTCGCCAATCTTCAGTGTGTGAGGACATACATAGAAGTACACAGAAGCTCGCCAAATATGCGCGACAATACAACATCAATACTCGCAGCAATTAGAAGAAGACAGGACAAAGCATCATTCACAAAAAGCAAGACAACAAATCAAAGGTGAGATTAAATACTCGCCAAATAATATTGCAAATAGAATGAATGCTCGTCTACAAATAGTCGCCTAAGGCGATCACTCTACAAAGAGAAAAAAAATGAAATGATCTATTGAGGCCCTAGAGGGTGCACGTCCAATGGCTGAGGGGTTCACCCGGCCCAACCCATGTTGTGTGCTCGCTTGAAATGCTCGGAGGCCACCGACATCGCATCCTCGCCCTTGCAGAGCTGGTCCTCAATCCTCACCAACCTCCCTGCCAAACCTATGCTCGCTCACAAGCCGACCAGCTCCTCATGGTAAAGCTGTCCACACGCCGCTCCAGCTCATTTATTAGATAGAACCGAGACTCAGCACCGACCAGCCTCACCTCGAATTCTTCGAGCTTCGCTACTCACACCTCCAGCGCAGATTTATGGTGATGAGGCTTACAGATTGCCAGCTGATCGAACTTCGCCTCCAGCTCCATGTAGGCGCGAGCATTCTTCTCCTGATACTTGCGGGGTGGGAGCCCGATGGCGTCGATCAGCACTAGGGGCCCCTAGAGTAGAAGCGTGTGAGCCAATAAGAGAAGATAATCATATTCAGAATTCCAGCAAAGCAGAGATGGTGACAACAAAAAGGCGATCAATTACCAGTCCGAGGAGCTTCAATCCTCGCATCGCGATGAGGGCTGTGAGATCGACCCCGATGAGGAGAGGGGATGTGGTGGGTAGCATCTCACCAACTTGATGAAGATCCTCCAGGGTGATCCCTGCTCGCGGGCACAGTGCTCGCATGCACATATCCCCTGTCGTGACCATCCCGTGGTCGCCCTCCCCCTCTTGGGGCAAAGAAAGAGGAGGTGTAACACCCTGCCAGTACGAAAAGTATAACAGCAGGTCCGGCCGGGACCCCACGCCATACAAACCACACTAGCTAGGAGTTAAAAGGTGATAACCAGAAAAGTAACAACTAACGAGAGTACAAAACGTAAGCGGAAGCATTAATTAAACCATTCAAATAGACATGTCCACTATCATAGGAATGAATCCAGAAATAAGAGTTACGGCCTTAGGGCCTTACATCAAATCAATGTACAAAACTCCAAAAAAAACATACATCGGCACGCAGGCCGGCGATACATGAGAAAACAGGAAAAAGGCTGGCCTTCGAGGGCCAACTCAGCCAAAGGGCAGCAAAAGGACCAACGCCCGCTATTTCCCGCTAGGCTCACCTGCACCTGCATAAGAACATTCCACCAAGCGGTGGTAAACAAAGCAACGGTCAGCACAGCTGACCAAATTATAACGACCCCACCCCTTTTTCCGGGGTGGCGGAGATTCTACCCTGCAAGTAAGCCATACTAGCACAAGTACTAATCTAAAGAGAGTGCAACTACACAAGGTGAGGTTTCAAGCACAATCAATCTTCTAGGTTGAGCATCAAAAAGAGGGGAACCTAGGTATGCACATGATGTTGGTTGGGTTCACCCGAAGGTTTCCCACAACCGCCTAAGCAAATCGCATGAGGCTAAACATAACATCAATTTCACAACACTCCACCCTAAGGGTCACAACCTTAGGTGGGAAACAAGAGCTTTTGGTCGGTCTAGGTATGACACCTTCCACGACCTCTCCCATGATCACACGGCCTTCATGAGGAAGGGACCTCTCGCCGATCTGCATGGAAACGGGTTCGGTTCAGCTTTGCCCGTGCTCTAATCGTCGCGATCTATCGCACGACGCGGGTACGGCTTCACCTCGGCCCGTAAGGGTTTAGCACTTTCAAGTGCCACACAAAATATACGCTACGCACCTAACCCCTTCACAAGGATCTAGGCTTCGCGAATTCTCAACAAGGGAGGTACATACGCTCCGCATCAATAACGTGGTGAAGGTTTGCCTTCATCCTAAACTCAAAGCATGGGGCTTTCGTAGGGATCTTCACAAGACGCCTACACTTAACTCCCGCAATACTATAGGTGAGTTCACGGAGTCATTCTCCGGCACGCATTCTAGGTCTAACCTAAATGCAACGTCGCAAATCAAGCATCACCGATTCGGGCTCACGGCCACGAATAGGCTTCACACAAAATGCCTAAATCCGCACGACTACCGGATTTTCTACATGCAATATGCCGGGGACGGACACAATCTACCCGGAGTCCCGAAGGACTTGAGGAAATCCTACACTTCACCCATTTGGTGAAAGAGATACCTCATGCAAGCAAAGAAAGAGGAGTAAATGGACGAATACAAGTCCAAAGTTCGGGAGGAAGAATCGTTACCCTAGACGTGTTCCTCTTCGCCATGGATCCGAGATTCTACACGGAGGGAAAGAACCGCACCGGGCTGCACTCTCCGGATCTGGAAACGGCTCGCGAAACGGAGCTCCGGAGCTCCGTCAATGGCGAAATCTTCCTTCTTCTTCCTTGCCTCCTTCTTCTTCCTCTAGCCTAGGAGAGAGAAACACCTCAAAATAATGAGGATTAATCTCCTCTCATAAGCCCTAATAGCCTCCAGCATCTAATCCTAGCCATCGGATCAGATCTCAAAAGATTTGGACGGCCCGATCTTCTTCTCCGCTCAAAATCGCGGAACAGAATAAACAGGGCGCACGATCACAGGCGCACGGTCAGTGGTCGTGCGCGACGAGGGCAATGGTCGTGCGCACTATCCGGGACAGAACTCTGAATTCTTGCGAATAAGCGCACGATCGCTGGCGCACGATCACTGGTCGTGCGCGAAGAGGGAAATGGTCGTGCGCACTGTCCGAGACAGAACTCGATTCTCTTCTGAATTAACGCACGATCGCTGGCACACGATCACTGGTCGTGCGCGATGAGGCCACTGATCGTGCGCTAAGAGCAGACAGGGAAAAATTCTAGCCTGCTTCACGTGCCGCACTACCACTCCGCCTACTTCGCGGAACTACCAGAATTGGGGTGTTACAGGAGGAACCCCCGTTCCCCCGCGCTGTGATGATTCCACAGGGGGATCAAAGTGGTGGACACTGGTGGCAGAGGAGGCAACGAAGGAAGGTCGCATGCGGGTTACTGTGAGGTGCTCGCAGGAGCTAACTGGATGGTGTCCGGAGACAATGGAGGTAGACTGCTCGCCAGAAGGACCCCTTGATCGCTCGCGGGAGGCCACAAGGTCCTGTCTGAAGGAGGTCTCTTATCCACTGACATCGACTGTACAACCCATATTCTTCGAGAGTAGGACCCATACATAACACGTGAGCAGAAGTCAAAGTTAAGGGTCAAATCGAAGACAGCAAGCAGCTCAATCAGAGATATGAATTGACAGGTCAGACAACCCTCAGACCTATTCGCATATGGGTGACTATCAACTACAACTCGCCAGACATTGTCGATGTCCTTACCTAGTCGCCTGCTCATCAGGTTCAATTGTCCTATCTCGCAGGGGTCAGGAAAAAGTCGCCTGCATCCCCTCCCCTCCGGATTTTTATATAAATCAACCCCCAAGGGTAGCAGGAATGACACTGGAAAAATCAGAGCTCAACCCCCCTCCTATAGGCGAGATCCTTACCAAGTTAGTGCCTTCTTAGTACCTAGCTCGGCCATCCTTTGGTTTTGGAGGGGAAGTCTCTTCTGAGATTCTGGGTATGTGGTGGGACCTCCCTACCGTAGCACATGAGGTCCTGTTGTTGCTGTCCTAGCCTCTTCGTCATTGCCAGTCAAGCTGTGCAGTCATATTATAGGGCGAGTAGCCTCCAGTTGCATTGATCCGAATTTTGGAGTCTGGATTTTCATAGCTTCAACACTTTGGTGCAGTGAGCATGGATCATAGACAAAGGAAGAAAGTCTAGTAGCTAGGAAGGCGAGATGGTTGAAGTTAGCAACCATGAGGGAGCTGCGGGTAACTCGGCGGAGGGAAGCGAGTTCGTGATGCGAGTTGATTTCAAAGTGTTTGCACGACATTTAGAGGAGGTTATGCGAGCTGCGCTTCTTCCTCGCTCGGAGGGAACGGCGACCTCGCCACATCGTATGACTCCGTCCGAGGATGGTTGTACCCCTCGGCGAGCAGGGAAGTATCCAATGGAGGAAGAGCCAGAGCGACCAAGGAGGCCGCAGTTCTATCAGCAGAGCTCGTAGGGAATCTGATTCTGCGAAGTGGATGACCAAGCGAGATCCCATGATACTTGCCCATACGGAGAGTATGGAGGGACTCCTCGCCAGGTTGAGTATCATCGCCAGTTCGGTGGGAGGAGCCCATTCTGTGAGGAGATTCTTGCTGCTCCCACGCCGGAGAGATTTAGAGAGTTGGTGATGTCTTACTATTCTGGGAGGGATTATCCTGTCTGTCATCTCTAGTGGTTTGAGGATGTTGTCTCCATCTGAACCATGTCAGATGCCTTCGAGTGTAGGCTCTTCACCATCAATTTCTGGGGAAAAGCCAGAGACTGGTTCCACCAGCTGGCGGCAGGTTCCATCTTCTGCTTCGAAGACCTGCGCTGAGGAGTGACGATGCGATTCGCCACGACGAAGAAGAGGAAGAAGGATGTGATGACCCTCTTCTATCTGGTGCAAGGAGTGTGGGAGACGTTAAGGAACTACATCGACTGCTTCCAGGAAGAAGTGTTGGACATCTAGGAGGTGGATGGCTTCACCCTTCAGCTTGCCCTAACGTTCGGCCTGAGGGAAGGCCTCTTCAAGCTGAAGATCAGTCGGGATCCTCCCGTGTCCTACGAGGAGCTTATTGAGAGGGACAATAAGTTCATCCAGGGGACGCCTAGAATCGCGACTTCCCGGCCAAGCTCACCAAGCTGACCAGTGAAGAGGAAGAGAAGATCCCCGTAAGAAGAAAGGAGGAGCCCCGAAGACAGGAGAGGAGGAGGTCGGAAGAGCATATGCTGGAAGAGCATAGGCCGGCAGAACGTCGGAGGGAGGAGCCGAGAAGGCAGGAGGAGAGGAGGTCCATAGTGGCTCCGGAGCATCGGGAGGAGGAAGGCGTTATCAGGTCCGCGTTAATAGGCTGTTGGAAATGTTGCCCGTCAATGTTCCCTAGATTTGAAGATGCATCACACTCAAAGATAAGTACATATTGTATTTGATAAGCCTTTATGTATTATGTTTATGCAAGCTTAAGTTATTCCATACATTGGAATAGGTCCTTGAGTTGTCTGTCAAAACCGCTGAGACAATTGTATGGTCTTAGCTGAACCGCTGAGACGCAGTTGTACTGCCGTTGAGGAGGCTGTCTCAGTTGAGCTGCAGATAGAGAAAATCCACTGAGAAAACTATCTGTCTCAGCGGATCCACTAAGATAAATTCCATTCTGCCGCTGAGACTGGAACCTGTCTCAGCCCAACCACTGAGACAGATTCATATTTGAATATTGCCTGATGGGATCTACTTTTGGCGCAAGTGGACAGAAAGCAGGATAAAGCATTCTATTCTTGTCCATGTTGTGACTAGGATATAGAAAGAGCCGTTGATGCCTATTGGAAGTATAAAAGCATATGTTAGGTCAATGTAACAGTAAGCTTGCACAACTAAAAAGAGAAGACATTGACGACAACCAAATGCAAGCTCAACCTGCTATTCTTGTTGATTAAAGCTCAGAAGAACAAGAAGATCTTCTCCTTCATCTGAAGTGGAGGATCAAGTGGAGCAGAGATAACAAAAGCTATTGTACTGCTCAAGACATCTTCTGATGTCATACTGCAACAGAAGGCCCTAAGCTGAAGGTTTAATCTTCATTGTCGCCTGTTATAACTGTAAAAATATAAATCTTTGTAAGAACTTCATTATTCTGAGTGTGTAGGGATTTGTGCCTGAGTTTGTAAGGCTGTACTCCCAGCCTGAGTTGTAGGATTTCAAAGGAGATCTTAGGTAGGAAACCAGGATGTTTTCTGAGTTGTAGGAGTTGGAGAACTCTGAGTGGTAGGACTACTGGCCTGAGGTAGGGTTTTGGAGGAAACCTGAGAGATCTTGAGGGATCTGAGTTGTAAGCTCTTGAAGCTGAGATTTGGAGGAGTTTGCCTTGTCTAACACACTGTTAGAAAGGTATAGAGGGAAAGTGGACTACCCATAGACACACTGTCTTGGGGAACCACTATAAATAGTTGTGTGTTTTCTGTGTATTTGCTATTACTTTATTCAATCACTTAAAAACCACTAGCTGTAAAGAGAAAATCTCAAAGGAACCTATTCACCCCCCTCTCTAGGTGAGTTAGACTACTACCAAGTAAACTATCAAGTGGTATCAAAGGGACGTTGGTCAAATAGGACTTAACAGTCTGACCAGATCCTACTAGGTGTAGTCTATTCTGAATTTAATGGATGCCACTAGAGGTTAGAAGGACATGGGATCCATGAAGCTGCCCATATGCAAAAAGGAGACCTTTGGCATATGGAAGCAAATGGTAAGGCTGTTTATGGATGCCTCTGACCCTAGGATATACATCACAGTAAATGACGGTCCATTTGTCTTCCTAAAGGCCTCCACTATTGATCCAACTAGGCAAGTGCCCAAGACCTATGCTGAAATGACCAAGGATGAAATTGCACTTGCTACTAGGATAAGAGAGCACAAAACATTATAGTAAATGCAATTGATGATTCCACCTTCCAGAATTTGGTGTACTGTGAGACATCCAAGGATATGTGGGATACACTTATAGTGTATATGGAAGGTACTGATGAAGTGAGGGATGATAGAAGATCCCACCTTAACCAGGAATATGAATCCTTCAGGCAACACAACCTGGAAAGCATAGCTGAATGCTATGAAAGATTCTTCAGGGTGGTCAATGAGCTGAGGACCTATGGGAGGGTCTTCAACAATTATGAGTTGAATGATAAATTCCTAAGATTTCTAACTAGAGACCAGGATACACAAATTTGTGCCATCAGGGAAGGGGCAAAATTGGGTGAGACTCCTCCCCACACACTATTTGGGAAGTTGCTCTCATATGAGATGCAGCTATCTGCAAGAAAGGAGGAGGAAACCATTGTCAGGACTCATGCAAAGGAAAGATATGTGGCTCTTAAAGCCGAGAGCTCTAAGAAGAGCAAGGAGAGAATACCTTCTCCACCTGTTGAAACCGATTTCTCGGTCTCTTGTGGAGCTTGGGGCCCTCACCGAAATGAGAGGCAGCTAGCCCTTACCGGTCCCTCGGGAGAGGTAAGGCCGACGATTCGAGCAAAGAACAAAGACCCTAGTCTCAGCGAGGAGGTCCCTCCACTAACCCGGAAGATCGTTGAGCGCTTCCCCTCCCAAGCCTAAAGCTAAGACTCGGGCACCTTGGAGAGCTAGAGAGCCCAAACCAAAGCGACCTAGGGAGAGAAGAGCTCAAAGATAATGAACCACCTCTTCCAAGGTGCCCTTTGAGGTCTATTTATAGATTTTAGTTTTGTGGTCTGTCAATAACCAAATCCCGCTGTCCATTCTCACTATCCGCACACCGGATTGGTCTGCCAACAGCCAAACTCCGCTGTTTGGAGAGGCTAAACGCAGACCACCGGGGGCCTCTTGGTAAAAATCCCTTCCTGGACTTTTACGGGGCGAGCCAGCCCGCTTCGCGACCTCCCTCGCGAGTGGAGCTCGCGAGCCTCGGGGTCGGTGAACCCCAGAGGTATTATCGGCACATTATATGGCTCGCTCGCCCGCACTACCTCGGCGAGTCCCCGGATGACTTTCTGCTCTCCCTCTAGGCGGGCTCGCCTAGCGAAATCCTTCCTCGAATGGTTGGGCTCGCCAATAGCGACCCGGCCAAGGCGACCTCCCTCGCGAGTGGAGCTCGCGAGCCTCTGGGTCGGCGAACCCCAGGATGGCTATCCGCACCCCAAAATGGCTAACTGTACCCCAAAATGGCTAACTGTACCCCAAAGTTCCGGGCTCGCTCGCCTGCGCAGTCTCTTGCTCTTCCTTGGCTTGCCTCGCCGGAGTTCAGGGTTCGCCCCTCTTGGCTCGCCTCCTCGAGCGCGAGCTGCTGATTTCTTCCTGGCGAATATCGGGGTTGTACACAATCCCCGCTCTTCGCGAAGACTAATGTCCTCGCGAAGAATCGTCCAACCACGGATATTCGACCGCCCCCAGATGACCTGTCAGGAATCTTTGGTGGGGCCCACCATGCAGGTTATAAATACCGTCCTGAACCCCCACCGGTGCGCGTCGCTTCTTTTCCTTCCTTTCTTGTCTTAGCTGCCGGGAGATGCCGATTTCCGAAGAAGCAGAGGCTCGCCTGAGGGCGTTGAGAGCCGGCGGGCTACCTTCCACGACCAAGGTACCCGCCTGGATGAGCCGGCCTCCCCCCGCCCAGTCGCCAAAAGTCAAGAAGGCGAAAGCAGTCCGCCTCTCTGGGGACGACTCCGTGGTGCTGGATTCCTCTCCGGACGATCGCCGCCCCGAGAAGGTATGAGTTATTTGAATTCACGCCGATAAGTTGCTCTTCATTCTTTTCTCCTCGCAGGATACTTTGTCGAGCGAGATCGTTGAGGAGCGTGCTGAGGGGTCTCGGAAAAGCCAGCAGGTGGACACGAACCTCGCTGGGAAAGACACCACCGGTACGATCTGGATCTCGCATGCCGTAATACTTACGTCAACCCTATATGATCTCCGTTACCCTTTTCTTACAGTCTCGCCCCTGAAATCCCCGATCCGCCCGTCGTCGCGGCCTCCATCTCCGCCGCCTCCAGGTAGGATCGCTGACAAGCCCGGGTTCCAGCTCCTGACGAGCGAGGAGACCGGTGGCTCCGCCCCTCCGAAGATTCTCCCGACCAATAGCACGGCTTATCCTGCCGGCCTGGGCAAGTCTCTTTACCCCCATTATGGAAACGTGTTCCAGGGCCGTCCTTCGGGTTCTCGCCCCCCTCTCGGTAAGCGTTATGGCCTCGCCGACCTCCTGCGTAACCTCGTGCTCATTATCTGACGTGAGATCTTGCAGATAATGCCGAGAATCCGCATACCGATTCTGAACTAGGCGACGACGAGATGTCCCCCCTTCCTGATCAGGTGGAGGAATTTTTAGGTGATCCGCGAGATCCCGAGACGATGAAACAGCGAGCCGCGGAACTCTTGAGGAAGCATGGGCGAATGCTGATGGACCTCAATATGCAAGCGAGGCGGGATAGGGAAGCCGCGGAGGATAGGCACGCGGTCCTGATGGAGGAGTGTGCGAGGCTCCGGCAAGCGAGACACCGCGATCAGGATGAGGTCGCCACGACGCCGGAGGTACACATAGCGAGGATGAGGGACTACGCCTACCTCACGGATCGGGAGGGTCGCCTGGCGGAGGAATATTATAATTCTAGGGCACCGCCGAGGTCAGGGTCGCGGGGTGGTGGCCGGTGGAAATGGCTCCCCCACGATTCTCGCTAACTGCTTTGTTGTGCTCTTATTATCATTAATGGGTATTGCTGTTTTAGACAATCTCGCCATGGCTCACAACTCGCATCTTTGCCACTTATATGTTGGCTTTATTTCTTCTGACAATTATTACTAGCTTTTTATTGTGTCTCGCTTGGTGCTAGCGAGTCTTTCATTTTCACGTTATATTGTGCTTGGGCGGACCCTCTGTTCTCGCCAAATTTATCTCTCGAAAGTGTCGTTCGTACTAACCTCGCAGGTTTCTTTTTCTCGCCCGCGGACATGACGTGATGTTTTTGTTGATACTTGTGCTCGCTGACGCTTGGACTTCTTCCCGCCTTTTTGTTTTGGCTATAAATAGGTGGTCTTTATTGAGCCAACCACCGCATTTATTCTCGATCTTCTTCTCCTTCTGCTGCAGAGCTCTCGCTCTTTCTCGTTCTCGCGTTCTTCCCCTTCTCGCAGATCTTCCAGATGGGTGGCGACGCGGAGTCAGAGGGTCGGCGGAGGGTCGCGAAGGCCTTTGCCGAACACAGCTTCTTCTCCTGCAATCTGACCGACGAAGAATACTTTAGCGCGATCGCTGATTTCGTTCTCCCCCCGTTCGAGGCACGCCGCCCTAGCGAGGACGACGTGATCAATGACCCGTTGGTCGACGAGTTGGCCATCCCTATCGCCCACTTCGCGGTCGGTCTGCGCCTTCCTTTGTGGCCAGAAGTTCGCCAGGTAACAATCGTTCTTGTTTGTTGTTTATTTTGCCACTCGAGCCTTGCTCGCCGCGTGGATTGATCTTGTTCTCGCTACCTGTTAGGTGCTTAAGCATTATGGCGTGGTTCCCGGCCAGCTCACACCTAATGCCATGGCGGTGGTCATCGCCTTCGCCTGCTACCTCCGCGAGGAGCGGATAGAGTTCAGCCTTCCTGTCTTCCGGAAGCTGTTCTCCTTCCGCGCCTACAAAGATGGGACAGCTTATTTCGTGGGCACAGGCCCGAAAGTGGTTGAGACCGTCAACAAGGCCCACTTCTGGGCCCAAAAGTTTGTCGTCGTCAAGGGTAACTTCGGCAACATTCCCTTCTCGCCGATTCAACATAGCGAGACCATCTATCGGCCCACCGCCCTCGGCGGCCATGATGCCCTCCTCCATCAGTTCTTCTGTAAGAAGAACTTCGAGGTCGTTTACCTCCGCCGCAACCTAGACTCGCTGCTTCCGGTCCTCGCCGGAGAAGGTATAGATCTCTGTCTAACCTATTCGTCTCAATTCGCAAGCCTATCGTACTCATCCCTATGATTCTGTTTTAAGGCGAGCGAGATCTCCCCCTCCATCCACCTTACGCGAGCAACCGGAAGACCGATGCCACAATGGCTCTCGCTACCATGGGGGCGGAAGCCTGCCGAGGAGACGTCACCCCGGCCGAGCCCTCCTCCCGCAAGAGATCGGAGGCCTCCGGCAGTCATGGTGCCGTCCCGAAGTCTCCGCCAAAAAAGAAAAGCAAGAAAAGCGCGGCCTCGCTCGCTTCGTCGAAAGGTAAGGAAACTCGCGAGGCTGCCTTCGACGAGTTTGACCTTACCGGCCTTTCGGCGGGCGAGGACGAAGATCATGGCCAGGAGGCGGTCAGGGCCTCGGTCCTCCCCATCCCGGTGAACCATTATAACTTCGGGCTCGGCCAGAGGCGTCGGGACGAGACTGGCGAGCCCCTTGTCACCTGGAAGCCAGAGACAAACAGGGTGGACATCTCTTCTATCCTCCCCTCCTGGGTGGAGAAGGAGACTGTCAGTGGTCATGCCTTTGACTTTTCGTTCGCGCTTTATGGCCGCGAAGATGCAGGGTCTTACAAGGATGAGACCGCGAGGACCCTCGCTTATGAGAGCGCGAGGTCCCAGCTGCGTTCTGCCGAGCTCGCCCATATGACTGGGAGGCGTTGCTTACAGCTGGAGCTTCAGAATGTGGAGCTCGCGAGGGCCTACCAGGGAGTTCTCGCCGAGAGCACGCAGCTGAAAGAGAAGCTGCTCGCCGTGGAGGCAAGGGTGGTGAGTCATCTAGACTTCCAACTTCGTATTTTCCCCCAACCCCTTCATCTCTCTAACCTGACTTGCTCGCAGGATGTCGAGGTCGCCGGGAGGGCCAACGCTCGCATCAAGGACTTGGAGAGCGAGGTGGCCGGGCTGAAGGCCCTAAATAGCGACCTTACTCGCATCGTGGTTCCCCCTTCGCCTCGCCATTTAAAAGAAGACCGGCGGGCGCGAGACGAAGAAATTCGTGTGGGGTCGATAGAGTCGGCTCGCTACATTTTCTCGGTGGCGAAGGCGATCGGCCTTTTGGCGGATAATGCGGCTGACATGACTCTGGAGGATATTGTTCCAGAGCTCTTCCTCCCTCTCCCGCCGGTGAAGGACAGCGATGATGAAGAAGGATCTGCGGGCGATTCCTGAAGCTCGCCGCCCTTCCCCCTTTTGTGTTGTAACGTGTTGTAATTTTTGATCGGCGAGATCGCCAAGGATTGTAACTGAATTATTAAACATAGAATGCAGATTTTGTTTTCACTGTGCTCTCCTTTTCTCGTTGTTATTTTCATTTTTCGACCGTCTCGCCCTTGCTCATCTCGTGATTCGTTTTCACGGAGGTCATTCTCGCGCCGCTCGTTATTGGATAGGTGCGCGCGGGACGCTCCGGCTGCTTGGGTCTCTCGTCGTCTGCCTTGGTCTCGTTGCGCCTTTAGCTACGCGTATTTTCTTTAGGTTTCGTAGGGTATTTTTCCTCTTGGCGAGAGCTAGCTTCTTACAGTGCAGGCAACCTTTCTGCCGAGGACTGGATATTTGGGATCGTATGAGATTAATCCTTGTTACTTGCGTATTGTCGCACGCGACCTCTATTAGCCGAGCGAGCACGCCCGGCGAGCGAGAAGGAGTTTGCCAGCATAAGACATCACCCTACCCTTTTCTCCAGAGACCGTCCTGAACCACCCGTCTAGTGAGAGCCCGGGAGCGGAATCGATCTGGGGCATTCCAGCACCAATACTTATCACTTTGCCAGCCTCTCCAGAGATCAACCTGAACCCCCCGTCTAGTGAGAGCCTGGGGGCGGAATCGATCTGGGGCATTCCAGCACCAACACTTATTCAACCCTGCCAGCCTCTCCAGAGATCAACCAGAACCCCCCGTCTGGGTGAGAGCCCGGGAGCGGAATCGATCTGGGGCATTCCAGCACCAATGTGTCCAACCTTGCCAGCCTCTCCAGAGATCAACCAGAACCCCCCGTCTAGTGAGAGCCCGGGAGCGGAATCGATCTGGGGCATTCCAGCACCAACACTTATTCAACCCTACCAGCCTCTCCAGAGATCAACCAGAACCCCCCGTCTGGGTGAGAGCCCGGGAGCGGAATCGATCTGGGGCATTCCAGCACCAACACTTATTCAACCCTGCCAGCCTCTCCAGAGATCAACCAGAACCCCCCGTCTGGGTGAGAGCCCGGGAGCGGAATCGATCTGGGGCATTCCAGCACCAATGTGTCCAACCTTGCCAGCCTCTCCAGAGATCAACCAGAACCCCCCGTCTAGTGAGAGCCCGGGAGCGGAATCGATCTGGGGCATTCCAGCACCAACACTTATTCAACCCTGCCAGCCTCTCCAGAGATCAACCAGAACCCCCCGTCTGGGTGAGAGCCCGGGAGCGGAATCGATCTGGGGCATTCCAGCACCAACACTTATTCAACCCTGCCAGCCTCTCCAGAGATCAACCAGAACCCCCCGTCTGGGTGAGAGCCCGGGAGCGGAATCGATCTGGGGCATTCCAGTACCAATGTGTCCAACCTCGGCACCGCAGCAGTTAGAAGCATAACAAATGAAAGTAAGACATTGATTTAAACAACATAATAAAACTTTCAAGGGTAGAATCGTTTCAAATCATCCCCACTCCGAGCTCGGTCGAGAGGTACCCCTTCCACATCCTGGAGGTGATACCCCCCCGACTTGAGCACCTCGCTTACGATATATGGGCCCTCCCAGTTGGGGTTAAGCTTACCCACCGCGGCCCCTCTGCCAGCCGCATCAACCTTCTTTAGGACCAGGTCCCCTTTCTGGAAGTGCTTGATCCGGATGTGTTTGTCAAAATATCGAGCCATCCGCCGTTTGACCTCTTCCTGTCTGATGGTAGCCAAGTCTCGGAGTTCTTCCACCAAGTCCAAGGACAGCTTCTGCTCTGTATTGTTACCTTCTAGCCACTCTTCATCCCCCTCGCTTGCGGCGATCACCCGGGGGGTCTTCACCTCAAACTCTATGGGGAGAACGGCCTCGGACCCGTGAGAGAGCTTGAATGGAGTCTCCCTGGTGGCGGTATTCGGAGTAGTACGCATGGCCCAGAGAACGGAGGGTAGTTGTTCCACCCAACTTCCTCGTAGGTTCTCCACTTTCTTTTTTAGCAGGTTGACGATTATCTTGTTCGCCGCTTCCACTTGCCCATTGCTCCTCGGATGGTGGACTGACGCGAACCTGAGGTCGATGCCGAGCTGAGTGCAAAAGCCGACAAACTCTTCACTCGCAAACTGTGGCCCATTGTCCGTTACTATAGCTAGAGGGAGTCCATGCCTGCAAATTATTTCTCCCCACACAAAATTCCTCACAACCTGAGAGGTTACCTTAGCAAGTGCTTTCACCTCTACCCACTTGGAGAAGTAGTCGATCATGACCAGCAGGAACTTCCTCTGGCCGCTGGCTTGGGGAAAGGGGCCGACCAGGTCCAACCCCCATATGGCGAAGGGCCAGGGGGCCGTGATGGTACGGAGCCTTTGAGCGGGGAGGAGTTGGAGCGGAGCGTAGAGTTGGCACTTCTGACACTTTCTTGTGAACTCTGCCGCGTCCTTGCTGAGAGTGGGCCAGAAATAGCCTTGTCTCAACACCCTCCCTTCCAGGGTCCGACTCCCAGAGTGACTGCCGCACTCCCCGGAGTGGATTTCTTCCAGCACTCTCAGGACCTCCTCCTCGGAGACACAACGGGCCAGGAGTCCCGAGAGAGTCTTTCTATATAGCCCCCCTGCATGCAAAGAGTAATAGGCGGACTTATACCTGAAGCGTCTTTTATCCACATCATCTCCAGGGAACTGCCCAGAGGATAAGAAGGTGATGAATGGATCCATCCATGAGGCTTGTTGATCTACCTCCATCAATTCTCCTTCCTCGATGGAGGGCCGGAAGAGTTCCGAAGTCGTCCCCCCCGCTCGGGGACCGAACTTGGCTAGGAGGTCCGCCTGGGTGTTCTCTTCCCTTGGCACGTGCCTGATGGAGAAGGTGCGGAACTGCCCGATGACTCCCTTGACTTTTTCTAGGTATAGTAGGAGGGTTGGGTCCTTTGCTTCAAACTCTCCTTTGATCTGGCACGCTACCACCATGGAGTCCGTGGAGACCTCCACGTCCTGCACACCTAGTTCTCGGGCTAGCCGAAGGCCCGCTATCACTGCTTCGTACTCGGCCTGGTTGTTGGTGATTGGGAATTGGATGTTTAAGGCTTGCTCAATCTGAGTCCCCTGAGGACTCACCAGGACTATTCCCCCTCCATAGGAGTGTTTTCCCGACGCTCCGTCCACTAACATTTTCCATGCTTCTGGGGGAGGTGGCTCGTGCTCCCCCACTTCGGCCGCGTAGTCAGCCATGAAGTCTGCCACCGCTTGAGCCCTGATGGATGTCCTGGGTACGAACGTGATATTGAATTCGCTTAATTCCACGGACCACTTCGCCAACCTTCCTGAGTGCTCCACCCCTTCCATGATTTTGCGGAGCGGATGGTCCGTTACTACTTTAATTGAGTGGGCTTGAAAGTAAGGCCGGAGCCTCCGGGCCGACACCACCAATGCGAAGGCTAACTTTTCTAGGATCGGGTACCGGAGTTCCGCCTTCTTCAGCACTCGGCTGACGTAGTAGATTGGGAACTGTTTCTTCCCCTCCTCCCGGATCAGCACGGAACTTACTGCTTCGGATCCTACCCCTAGGTATAGAGATAGGTCTTCCCCTGGCCTCGGTCCCTGGAGCAGAGGGGTTTGGGTGAGCTGTTCTTTCAGAGCCTGGAAGGCCTCCTCGCACTCCGGGGTCCATTCAAACTTCTTGTTGCCCCGCAGTACTTTGAAGAAAGGCGCACACTTTTCTCCTGCCTTGGAGAGGAATCTGCTGAGCCCAGCCAATTTCCCCGTAAGGCTCTGAACCTCCTTCGGATTTCTCGGCGACTCCAACTCCATCACCGCTTTAACTTTGTCTGGATTGGGCTCCACTCCCGTGGGGGTGAGCAAATGGCCCAGGAACTTCTCTCGGCTCGCCCAGAAGACACACTTCAAGGGATTAAGCTTCATCTTGTACCGCCGCAGGGTCCCAAATGTCTCTTCGAGGTCGCGGAGGTGAGTCTCGAGGTCTCGGCTCTTAACCATGAGGTCATCGACATAGACTTCTAAATTTCTTCCCTTTTGCTCGCGGAAGACCCTATCCATCATCCTTTGGTACGTAGCCCCTGCGTTCTTGAGCCCGAAGGGCATCATCTTATAGCAATAACATCCATCCCCCGTGATGAAGGAAACATCCTTGATGTCCGGGGGATGCATGCGGATTTGATGGTAACCTGAAAAAGCATCTAAGAAAGACATTACAGAAAAACCGACGGCTGAGTCAACCAGCGCGTCGATTCTGGGCAGGGGGTAGCAATCTTTCGGGCATGATTTATTAAGAAGTGAAAAGTCGATACACATACGCCACTTACCTCCTCCCTTCTTTACCATAACGACGTTGGAGACCCAGCCTGGATACTGGATCTCCGATACAAACCCGGCCTGCAGGAGTTTGCCCACCTCTTCGCGGATGGGTCCCTCCAGCTTGTCCGCGACGGCCCTCCTCTTCTGACGGATGGGGCGGGCACCGGGGTCGAGGTTGAGGCGGTAGCACGCCACATCTGCGTCGATCCCGGGCATTTCCGCGGCGCTCCAAGCGAAGACGTCCACGTTCTTTTGTACGCAAGCCAGAATCTCCGCTTGATCTCCAGGGCTGAGTTCTCCGCTGACCCGGACTTTTTCCACCATCCCCAGCCGGGTGGTGACCCCGAGCTCCACGACCTCGTCCATAGCCTCCAACCGGGACTGTTCTCCCCAAGCCCTTTCCTCTTCGGCACAAGCGGGAGCCTGGGTCTCTTCCTCGACTTTCTCCTCTACCACCATAAGCTCTTCCGCCCTTCCCTCCTGGGCCTTCTCCTCTTCTTCCTTTCGCCCCGCCCGGGGTACCTCAGCTACTCCTTCCTGGGCATGAACTTCATCTCCCTCCTTCTCTTCGGCTACCTCCAAACCTCCGGCTTCGGCCACCTCCTCCATCACCTTATCCCACTCCTCTGCTTCTCCCATCCAGGAGATGGTGTTGACAGCCGTCACGTAGCACTGTCTTGCCACCTTGGGATCCCCCCTGATCCGCACCTGGACCCCTCCGTCATTGAACTTGAGGCACTGGTGAAAAGTGGAAGGGACGCAGTGGAACGCGCTGATGAGGGGCCGTCCGAAGATGGCGCTGTAACTGCTCGGGGCGTCCACTATGACAAAATGACAGTTCCGGGACTGCCCACCCAGGGTCACATGGAGCCCTACTCCTCCTTCTACTTCCTTCCTCTCCCCCGAAAATCCGAACAGGGGGCCATCCGAGGCCAACACCCTTCTGGGTTCCACCTCCATCTTGTCGAATGCCTTCTTGAAGATGACATTGACCGAACTCCCATTGTCCACTAGGATTCGGGAGACGGTGAAGTTCTCGATCGCCGTTTGGATGACCAGCGCGTCGCAGAACGGGTCCTCGTAGCTCGGCATGTCCTTCTGGGTGAAAATAATTTTTTCGGCCGGGGGTGGAGCGGTGGAAGTTGACGCTACGCTCCGGCGGTAGATGGTATGGAGACTAGCCTTGCGGGTTGCCTCCACCCCTACCCCCCCATGGATCACTCTGATCCCTCCCCTATTCCCCAGATCTGCTCTATCCTCACACCTTTCCTCCTCCTCCTCCCGAGGTTCCACCTCCACGATCCTTAATGGCTGCTGCTGTGGTGGCGCGGGCGCTCTGCCCCTCTTCACCTCCAGGAACTCCGGACAGGTGTCCGTTGAGTGGCCTTCCACATCGTGGAAGATGCAATATGGCACCGCCACTTCCCTTCCCCCGGTCTCTGCTATCCTGTTCCTTCTTCTCCTAGCGGCCGTCGTCTCCGCTTCTCCTCCCCTTCCCCTTCCTCTTCCCCGGCCAATTGCCATGGCCTGTTGAGGTGGGGGAGGTAACTGCATCGGGCGCTGCCTCCACCCCAACTGGGGGGGTCTCCATTGTCCTTCGAAACGGTTACCCCTTCCTGGGCCATAACCCCTTCCCTGCCCCTGCATTCCTCCGCCTTGCGGCCTCCATCCCCCCTCCGGGGCCCGGGGCTCTTCCCTTCTTCTGACCTCTTGCTGCCTCATCTCCGGCTCACTGAGCTTTGCTAGCCTCTTGGTGAGCTCTGGGTTGGCTTCTTTGCTTGCTACTTCCTCCGTCACCCTATCCATCAGCTCCTCATAGGAGACGGGGGCCTTCCTCTTCAACGCCATCTTGAAAAAGCTTTCCTTCAACCCGACCGTGAAGGCGAGTTGAAGTGCAAACCCAGGCACCTCCTGAGTGAGCTGCACTTCCTCCTGGAACCGATCCGCATACTGAGCCAACGTCTCCCTGGACTCCTGCTTCACCGCGAAGAGGGAATCAGCGTCCTTCTTCCTCCTTTTTGAAGTTGAAAATCTCAACAAAAAACTTCGGCGCAGGTCCTCGAACGCGTAGATAGAGCCTGCCGGAAGTGAATGAAACCAGTCCCTGGCCTTCTCCTTGAGAGTGACGGCGAAGAGCCGACACTTGAAGGCATCGGACATCGGCCTGATGGAGACCGAGTCCTCGAAAGACTGCAGATGCTGAACTGGGTCATCTCTGCCATTGTAGTACACTCTATCCCATTCTCCGAATCCCGCTGGAACGGGTGCAGACAACACCAACTCGCAGAAGGGACTTCCCCCTCCTGCCATCTTTTCTCGCTCGGCTCGCGAACCTAGCTCGCTCGCCAAGCTTGGGATCACACTCGCGAGGGCGACGCTCGCCTGAACCACCCCGATTGTCGCCGCATCCTCCTGGCGCGCGCTCGCCTGCACCGCGCTCGCTGGGGCAGAGCTTGTCGGCACCGAACTCGCCGGCGCGGAGCTTGCCAACACCGGGCTCGCCGGACTGGCGAACAGCACTCGCCCTTCCCTGTCATGCCCTGGTTCGACGGCAACTTCTTTTCCAGCCCTTCCTCCTGGTGCCCTCTCGCCGACTGCTGTTGGGGGAGTGGTCGCCTGAGGTGCCGGGGTCACAAACTCATTTCGCAAGGCCGTGACCGTGAACCCCAAGGTGTCGAGCACCTCCTTCCTGAAATCCGCGAACATCCTAGCCATTGCTTCCTGAGGGGTCTCGCTGAAATCCTCGCCCTGCTCTTCATCTCCAGCCATAACTCTTCTCTGGGACTTTCTTGAACCAGCCGCGCTCCACGCTCACCGCACCAAAATGTTGAAACCGATTTCTCGGTCTCTTGTGGAGCTCGGGGCCCTCACCGAAATGAGAGGCAGCTAGCCCTTACCGGTCCCTCGGGAGAGGTAAGGCCGACGATTCGAGCAAAGAACAAAGACCCTAGTCTCAGCGAGGAGGTCCCTCCACTAACCCGGAAGATCGTTGAGCGCTTCCCCTCCCAAGCCCAAAGCTAAGACTCGGGCACCTTGGAGAGCTAGAGAGCCCAAACCAAAGCGACCTAGGGAGAGAAGAGCTCAAAGATAATGAACCGCCTCTTCCAAGGTGCCCTTTGAGGTCTATTTATAGATTTTAGTTTTGTGGTCTGTCAATAACCAAATCCCGCTGTCCATTCTCACTATCCGCACACCGGATTGGTCTGCCAACAGCCAAACTCCGCTGTTTGGAGAGGCTAAACGCAGACCACCGGGGGCCTCTTGGTAAAAATCCCTTCCTGGACTTTTACGGGGCGAGCCAGCCCGCTTCGCGACCTCCCTCGCGAGTGGAGCTCGCGAGCCTCGGGGTCGGTGAACCCCAGAGGTATTATCGGCACATTATATGGCTCGCTCGCCCGCACTACCTCGGCGAGTCCCCGGATGACTTTCTGCTCTCCCTCTAGGCGGGCTCGCCTAGCGAAATCCTTCCTCGAATGGTTGGGCTCGCCAATAGCGACCCGGCCAAGGCGACCTCCCTCGCGAGTGGAGCTCGCGAGCCTCTGGGTCGGCGAACCCCAGGATGGCTATCCGCACCCCAAAATGGCTAACTGTACCCCAAAATGGCTAACTGTACCCCAAAGTTCCGGGCTCGCTCGCCTGCGCAGTCTCTTGCTCTTCCTTGGCCTGCCTCGCCGGAGTTCAGGGTTCGCCCCTCTTGGCTCGCCTCCTCGAGCGCGAGCTGCTGATTTCTTCCTGGCGAATATCGGGGTTGTACACCACCAAGAAGGGATGCTGACTCAGAAAACTCTGAGCACATCACATCTGACAGCAATTCAACAGATGAGAAATTTGTTGTCTTCTCTAGGCACTTCAAGAAGTTGATGAAGATGAAGCAGTGGAAGAACATACCTTCCTCCTCTTCACAACCCAAGAAGGAACACAACAAATCAGGGAGGCTGCACCCCAAGGGTGACTTGTATGAATCTAAACCTTTTAAACATGTTTCAAATAATATTATCTATTATTGATGTAGCAAGCCTGAACATGTCATAGCTGACTGTCCAGTCAAGAGGAAAGAAAAAGGTGATAAGAAGCCTCATCACCACAAGGGAAGGAAAGGTGAAAAATCCTTCCTGACAAAGAAGGAAAGGAGCTGGAGTGAATCTGAATCTTTAGATTCAGATTCTGATGAAGAAGAGGAAGCCTATATAGAGCTATTTGGAGCAGAAGAGGATGGAGATTATCCAGCTGATAAGATAGGCATCAGGGCCCTCTGTCACATTCAGACGGTGACATTGAGGTGGATGAAGATGTCAAAGAATGTTATGGCTTAATGGTCATATCTGATGGTGAAGACAGTCAGGATCATCCTGATCAGGTATCAACTCTTTTCATTCCTTCTTCTGATTATGAGTTAATTCTAGAATCTGAAACAGTTTCATCTAATGATGAAAGTGGTTCAAAATTTGAGGTGGATGTCAATCAATTGATTGACAAGTATGGTTCCCTCTTGGAAGCTCTGAAAAAGAGCAAAAAGCTAGCCAAGAGGAAAGCTCTAGAAATTTCTTCCCTTCAGTAGGCAAAGCCTGAATGCACCGAGTCAGCTACCCAACTGGCTCAGATGAGTAGAGAAATTTGTCGGCTAAAGGGAATTAAAATCTTCCAACTAAGCACCATTAGCCAAAAGAACAAGGTCATTAAGAATCTTGAAGAGAAGCTTCTCAAGGAGAAAAGCTTAGTGACTCAATTCTCTAAGCCCAAATCAATACTGCCCATCATTGACAGCTTCTCCTCCCAAACAAATAGGAGAGGACTGGGTTTCAATAAAGTGCCAGTAAGTGCTGGAAATGGAGGAAAGGGCCAGGCTAATGCTAAGCCTCATACCACCTTTCAAAAGGTGTTGTTTCCCTTTAACAGGTATGACCAGGACATCATGTATGATCACTGGAAGAATGGAAGCTCCTATAGTAAGGGGAATACTCCTAACTATGGTAGGAGAAAAGGCATGGGGATGAGTGCTTTAAAAGCTCCACATGAGGAAAGTCAAATGACCCATCATGTACCATTTATATTTGGTACTTCAGCCCCCTCATTCATGGGTAAGGAAGCCACCTCTTCTAAATCCCATTCAGTAAAACCCATGGTTGTTGTCAGGCCTATAATCAAGTCTAACAGTATAGTATTTGAGGTCATCAACTCATGCTTAGCTGCCAAACTATGACCAGTTGATGTCATTCAGACAAAGTCTACTAAGACAAGTTATAGACAGTCAACAAGCCAAGTGGTTGCTGACAGGAATAGGAAGAATAATGGTACCTTCCTCACTAAACATAAACATCCTAATGCTCCTTCCATTTCAAGAAAGTGGGATACTTTGCCATTGATTGTTGGCACAACACTAATGTGGTTAATGCAAAGAAGAGCTTTCTTGCAAAAGCTGTAGTGGGTAGCAGTGTGTCTTTTATGCTAACAAAAACCTAGGACCCAAACTCAATTGGGCTCCTAAGGGAAATTGAATTACATTTTGCAGGATAGTTCAAGTACCAGGGTAAGAGAAATATGGTACTTGGATAGTGGGTGCTCAAGACACTTGACAAGAACTAGGAGTCTTCTTCAGGATTACACTCCTGTGAAGAATGGACCAAACGTCATCTTTGGAGGTTCTGATAGTGGAGTCACCAAAGGATATGGTATGATTACCAATGACATAGTTTCAATAACAAGGGTAGCTTATGTTGAAGGGTTGCATCACAACCTTGTAAGCATAAGTCAACTATGTGACTTGGGCTAGGTCATTGAATTCCACAATGACAAGTGCTTGATCAAAAAGTCAATTGACTTAGAAGTCATTCTCTCAGGCACTAGGAGTGGGAATCTTTATTGCTTAGACTTTACTTGCAATATTTCTTTATCTCCTGTATGTCGTGTAGCTAATGAGAGTGAGTCTCTTTGTGTTCAATGGCACAAGAGACTTGCCCATATTAACTACAAGACAATGCATAGATTATTTTCTAAAAACTTTGTTAGGAATAATCCAAATTTAAAATGTGTTAAAAGTGGTCCTTATCATGCATGCCAGATGGATGAGAAAACTAGGGTCACCTTTAAAAGCATTGGCTCCAAAGACACTAAAAGATGTCTATATATGTTGCATATGGACTTGTTTGGTCCTTTGCCCATTCAGAGCCTAGGTGGGAAGTTGTATACTTTAGTGATTGTTGATGATCACTCAAAGTATACATGGGTATTCTTCCTTAAGAAGAAATCTGATACTTTAGACATCTGTATAAACTATGGCAAGGCATTTCAGAATGAACTACAATGTATTGTGGTCAAAACTAAAACTGGTCATGGTATAAAATTTCAATCTGGGGCCATGACAAAGTTTTGTCAAGAATTTGGTATCACCCAAGAGTTTTCCTCCCCAAGGAATCCACAACAAAATGGTGTGGCTGAGAGGAGGAATAAGACCTTGATAGGAGCTGACAGAACATTGCTTAGTGACTCCTCTCTCCCAGAATATTTATGGGCTGAGGCATTTAATACTGCTTGTTATGTTCTGAATAGAGCTTCCATCAATAAGGTCAATGGAAAAACACCCTATGAGATTTTGAAAGGAAAACAACCAACACATCATATTTTAGAATCTTTGGTTGCAAATGTTACATTTTAAATAATGGAAAATTCCAGCTGACAAAGTTTGCTGAGAAATGCAATGTTGGTGTTGTTATTGGATATAACTCACATAGTAGAGCATGTAGAGTATTCAACAAGAAGACTCGTGTTGTTGAGGAATACATGCATGTTGTCTTTGATGAGACTAGCCTACTTTATAAGGGTTGGTCCAGTTCTTTTATTTTGACAGAAAATGATAAGAAGATGCAAGAGCTGTCTATAAAAGACACACCCAGCTCTAACAAAGTTAATTCAGAGATTGAAGCACTTCCAGATGAAGATGAGCAGGATGCTGAAGAACCTGCTGCTGCAGATGAAATACAGCAGGATGCGGACCCATTGCATGCAGCAACCAGGCATTTGAGGGATCACTTAAGGAACCTAATTATTGGAAATGAGAACCTAGGTGTGATCACCAGAAGCAGGGCTCAAAATGAAACTCTATTCCTGAGCTTTCTATCTCAGGTAGAGCCCAAAAATTTTTAGGAAGCCAACCAAGATACCTTCTAGATTCAAGCTATGCAAGAGGAGCTTCAACAATTCAAAAGGTGCAAAGTGTGGAAGTTGGTGCCAAAACCTCAAGGACATAACATATTTGGCACCAAGTGGATTTACAGGAACAAGTTAGATGAGAATGGTATCATCATCAAGAACAAAGCAAGACTGGTATCCAAGGGATATAGGTAAGAGGAAGGTATATACTTTGATCAAACCTTTGCCCCAATGGCAAGGTTAGAGGCAATAAGATTATTCCTTGCCTATGCTGCCCACAAGGGGTTCAAGGTATATCAGATGGATGTGAAGTCAACTTTTTAAATGGAAATTTGAAGGAAGAGGTATATGTGGAACAACCATCAGGTTTTGTTCATCCAACTCTAACATCCCATGTTTATTTACTTAGGAAAGCTTTATATGGTCTAAAGCAAGCCCCACGGGCCTGGTATAAGACCTTGTCTAGCTTTCTCATCAAGAACAAGTTCTTGAGGGGAAAGATAGATAGTACATTATTTCTTAGGGAAATAAAGGGCAAGTGTCTCCTAGTCCAAATTTATGTTGATGACATAATTTTTGGGTTTACTGATGACAACCTTTGCAAAAGGTTTGCCAACCTTATGTAGGGGGAGTTTGAAATGAGCAGTATAGGAGAGCTCAAGTACTTTTTAGGCCTCCAAGTGAAACAGTCTGAAGAAGGGATATTCATCTCTCAGACCAAGTACACTAGGGAGCTTATCAAGAAATTTGTGATGGAATCTGCTTCCACCATGAAAACTCCCATGGGGTCCAACATTTACCTAGACAAGGCTGAGAAGGCTAAACCCTTTGATGAATCCATGTACAAGTGTATAATTGGATCCATGTTATATCTGACTGCTAGTAGACCAGATATTATGTATGCAACATGTGTTTTTGCTAGGTATCAAACATGCCCTAAGGAATCTCATTACTCAGTTGCTAAGAGGATATTGAGATACCTCAAGGGCAGCCAAACACTTGGCCTTTGGTATCCTAAAAATAATGATTTTGAACTAATTGGATCTTCAGATGATGACTTTGCAGGCTGCAAAGTAGATAGGTAGATCACAAGTGGGACTTGTCAATTTCTAGGAAGGATATTGATCTCATGGAGTAGAAAAAAGCAAACAAGTGTGGCTATATCCACTGCTGAGTCTAAATACATTGCTGCAGGAAGCTGTTGTGCACAAATTATGTGGATACAACATCAACTAGAGGACTGCAACCTCAAGGTAAGTCATTCTCCACTATATTGTGACTCATCCAGTGCAATTTCTATTACTAAGAATCATGTATCACATAGCAGGACTAAGCATATAGAAATTAGATATCATTTTATTAGAGAGCATGTAGAAAGTGAAAATATCCACTTTGAATATGTTTCCACAGACAATCTAGTGACTGATATATTTACCAAGGCATTGGATGAGGCTAAGTTCAATTCATTTAAAATTGAGTTAGTAATGTTAAGTGTTGATTAATCCCTTATATTTCAATTGATTATTTAAATGTGGTTGTTATTCCTTAGCTAGAAGATATACTGTTCACTGCTAGGTAGTGTGCTCAGCTGAAACAGCTGAGAAAGTCTCAGCTGAACTGCTGAGACAAGCTTTTGGTCTCAGCGGAACTGCTGAGAAGGCTGAATGGTTTCAGTAATACCCTGTCCTAGTGGTTTACCAGTCAGTCTCAGCGGATCCGCTGAGACGGGTTGTTTAAATAAAATCAAATCCTAATTAAGAATCCAGAGGCATTAATTCTATTAATGTAACAAGATAAATCAGTAATTATCTAAAGGGTAATTTCAAACCTAAAATTAAATTAAAATTTGTATAAATAGAGTAATAATGATAATAAGGTTACAAACCCTATGCCCCATCCGTCGAGATGACCCTTCCAATCCCAACTCAGCGACTCATCTTTTTCACAAAATGACTCCAAAATCTGCAAAAGATCTTCATGATGGATATGAAATAGTCAGGAATGGATTTCAACATGCCCCTCCTAAAATAAAGGATGTGATTCAATTACTTGAAGCTCAAGGATTAGAATTTTTGTTGTCAGAGCCGTCTACTATTTTGAGAACTGAAGTGCTAGAATTATATGCAAATATCAAGTTATCTCCTACCAAAAGCTATCTGAAATCAAGAATTGGTAGTGACAAGATCAAAGTTACCCCTAAAAGACTGGAGAAAGCACTAAAGTTGCCATCAACAAGCCAAGATGAAGAAGATGATGTTTCAGAAAAAGACAGATTTAAAACTCTAAAATGGTGTGAGTATAGTGATGCCAAAACTGGCTCACTAAAAAGGAAGTATTTCAATCAAAGAGGAAAACTATTAGCTGATATTGTTGGGAAGGCCATTCTCTGCAAACTTGGCTCCCATGACACAATATCAAAGTTTATGTTTGAGCTAATGGTTAGGATAGTACTGAAGAAGAAGACTTCCTAGGCACAAGTCATTTTTCAAAGGATCAAAGAATGCCTTCAAGCCCCCAATATGGGAAGAATACTGGCACTCTATCTATTCCAAAATTATCATAATCTGTTTGATACCTCAAAAGGTTGAAACATCCATTATCTCAAGAGAATGGATATCAAAACCTTGGATAGGTTCACAAGAGTGCTCCCTATAAGCCAGCCCTCTGAGGTAAAAGATAAGAAGAAAAGGCTGATCAAGGGATCAAGAAGAGCTAGGATGGTCTGTTCTGAATCAGATTCCGAAGAGGATGCTGCAAATCTAAGATCAGGCAACATCCCTGATCAAGGAAGGATTGAAGGTGTAGGTGAAGTTGATGCTCAAGACCAAGGAGGCAACACTGCTTCCAATCCTCTGAACCTCACAACCAATGAAGATGCACAAGATGTGCATCCTGTAGTAGAAGGTCCTGAAGAGAAGCAACAGGACTCTCCCACTAATCTACAAAGTAAGATTGATCTCATCATCTCTGCTCTTGAAAGAAGGATCAGTCTAATCCATGATGAACCAACAGGTTTCTTGGAGCATAATTCTGAAGATACTCCATCTGAGGAAGAGCAAGAAGGATCAACTGGAAAAGAAAGCCAGGAGGCAGATGATGATGATCAAGATGATGATGTTGCTGAGCATAATGATGGTGCTAAAAAGATGCATGATAGGCTAAGGGGGAGCATACAAAGGTCCCTACTAAGGATATCACATCCACCCCTGCAGTTGAGCCATCCACTCCAATTGAGTGTGATCCTCTAATTGCTCAAGAAAAGACCTCACCTCCAGTGATACAACTCTCTACAAGTTATCCAGCAGTAGTTGTTGAACCACAACAATCAACAAAACTTCTCCTAAATTCAGTCAAGACACTGCTTGATGTCCGATTGTCATCAATGAAGGAATACATTGATAAATCAATATCAGATGTGAAGGAAGAGGTGATGAATGAAATCAAGGGTATAAAGGAAGACACTGCCTACCTAAACTCCTAGATGACCAAATGGTTTGATCTAGCAGAAAAATCAGTGGTATCTCAGAACACTATTTTAAGATCCATGGACAAAAGTCTCCAACTTTCAGAGAAAGACATGAGCTATGTCAAGAATTTTGTCAGTAAAACTGATGAGGTGATAGTGAAGGCCTCAAACCATATTGAAGAGCATATGTGGTCTACAACAACCACAATGATAGCAGAAGCTAAGACAATGAAGGAAGAACTGAAGGCTGACTTGGAAAATGCATTTCAGACCCTATCTGGTTCTGTGGCAGCTGCTTCTCATGGAATTGAATAAAAAATATTTGAAGAAGTCAGAAAGGGGAGGAGACCAATATTGAAACAAATTTATAGCTTGCCTTCAAAGTTCTGCAAGGAACAAGATTTGCTCCAAATCTGCCTCTCCTGGACATATTTAGAGCAGAGGATTTTGACTTCCCTGCTCAAGCAAAGACTGCACAGGATGCAAAGCAAGCATCCAAAAGGAAAAGAGAAGAAGTCATGCTTGCTGAAGAGTTCATGGCAAAGAACAGGGATGATCAAGCCAAAGATCCTGACTTTGAGTATTGGAGTTATTTTTCCAAGATCATAATTCGGAATGCTTGGGTAAACCATGGTCAGTTATGCAAAAACATTGATAGGATGTATCCAGCAGAGGAATGGATCAAAGACCTTGAAAGGAATTCCCTAAGGGAAAGAGTATTCAAATAAACCTTAGTAAGAAAAAGCAACCCTAAGAAAATGCCTTCCAAATATATCTCAAAGTCATTCCTATACTTCAAAAGGCAGGAGAACAAGAAGAAGGTTGCTGAGATGAAAGCTGATGCTGCTGGAAAGGAGGTTGCTGGTGAAGGTGCTGAAAGCTCAAATGCATCAAATAAGAGAAAAACATTAACTTATGGTTAAATTTTCATTAGACAATTTTGAGCACTGAATTCTGTAAACATTATGTATTGACATTTCATATATAATAAATTTGGTTTTTCAATCAATTTCTGAGACTCATGTGTTTATTATTAAATTAAAGTCAAGCTTAATATATACTGTGTTAATGCTTAACATGGTTGGTGTATTGTGCTTAACATGTTTTGTGTATGTATGCTCATTATATGATGTATTGTCTATATAAATGATAACAATAAAATTGTTATGTTGTCATGACTTATAATCGCACTATATATTTATATGTCATGATATGTTTATTGTGGTTATGTATCTTAGCATTGGTGTATGTTTTGCCTTCTTCAAATAGGAGGGGATTGTTGGAATATTGTCCTTCAATGTTCCCTAGATTTTAAGATGCATCACAATCAATGCTAAGTACATATTGTATTTGATAAGCCTTTATGTATTATGTTTATGCAGGCTTAAGTTATTCCATACATTGGAATAGGTCCATGTGTTGTCTGTCAAAATTGTTGAGACAATAGTCTGGTCTCAGCTGAATCGCTGAGACGCAGCTGAACTGCCGTTGAGAAGGAGTCTGTCTCAGCTGAGTTGTACATAGAGAAAATCCATTGAGAAGACTATCTGTCTCAGCGGATCCGCTGAGACAAAGTACATTCTACCGCTGAGACTGAAACCTGTCTTAGCCCAACCGCTAAGACCGATTCATATTTGAATATTGCCTGGCAGAATCTACTTTTGGCGCAAGTGGCCAGAAAGCAGGATAAAGCATTCTATTTTTGTCCATGTTGTGACTAGGATATGGAAAGAGTCGTTGATGCCTATTGGAAGTATAAAAGCATATGTTAGGTCAATGTAACAGTAAGCTTGCACAACTAAAAATAAAAGACATTGACGGCGACCAAAGGAAAGCTTAACCAACTGTTCTTGCTAATTAAAGCTCAGAAGAACAAGAAGATCTTCTCCTTCATCTGAAGTGGAGGATCAAGTGGAGCAGAGATAGCAAAAGCTACTGTACTGCTCAAAGACAGCTTCTGTTTTCATACTGCAACAGAAGACCCTAAGCCGAAGGTTAAATCTTCATTGTCTCCTATTGTAACTGTAAGAATATAAATCTCTATAAGAACTTCATTGTTCTGAGTGTGTAGGGCTTTGTGTATGAGTTTGTAAGGCTGTACTCCCAGCATGAATTGTAGGATTTCAGAGGAGATCTGAGGTAGGAAACCAGAAGGGTTTCTGAGTTGTAGGAGTTGGAGAACTCTGAGTGGTAGGGCTACTGGCCTGAGGTAAGTTTTTGGAGGAAACCTGAGAGATCCTGAGGGATCTGAGTTGTAAGCACTTGGAGCTGAGATTTGGAGGAGTTTGTCTTGTCTAACACACTGTTAGAAAGGTGTATAGGGAAATTGGACTACCCATAGACACACTATCTTAGGGAACCACTATAAATAGTTGGGTGTTTTCGGTGTGTTTGCTATCACTTTATTCAATCACTTAAAAACCACTAGTTGTAAGTAGAAAATCTCAAAGGAACCTATTCAACCCCCCCCCCCCCCCTAGGCGAGTTAGACTACTACTAAGTAAACTATCATAGGCCATCGTGGAGTCCAGCGGGTCGGCCCCAGCAGCAAGGTCCGAGAAGAAGGATCTCCCTGGAGAGGAGAAATCATAACCGGCCGGATAGGCATCAGGAAAGGGGACCGGAGGAAGTGATGGTTGTTGCCCGATAGGGTAATAGGCCAGCCCGAAGGAACCAGCAGAGAAGGCCGCAGGCAG
Source organism: Dactylorhiza incarnata (assembly GCA_033032865.1). NCBI lineage: Eukaryota > Viridiplantae > Streptophyta > Magnoliopsida > Asparagales > Orchidaceae > Dactylorhiza > Dactylorhiza incarnata. The sequence continues at coordinate 1,827,782 of JAWHQI010000327.1, forward strand.
AAGTGGTTCCCTTCTATTGTGAGCTGCTTCGGGTAGAGGGGCATGGGACGATGGCTTGCCCAAATTTTTGGGAGGCCAGGAGAAGGCTAGCCGCTGGAGAAGTGGGAGGAGATCCTAGAAGGCTGGAAGCCCCTGTCGAGCCGCTGGTGGTGCAAGACGTCGCTGGAAGGAGGAATGGGGACAGAATCAACCAAGGGGGTCGAGGAGAAGTTATTCAGGGAGCAGGAGGAGGAGTGTTGGGAATATTGCCCCTCAATATTCCCTAGATTTGAAGAGGCATCACACTCAATGCTAAGTACATATTGTATTTGATAAGCCCTCTTTTGTATCATAGTTGTGCAGGGTTGTGTCATTCCAAACATTGGAATTATTCTCCGGGTTTACTGTCAAAATTGCTGAGACAATAACCTGGTCTGAGCTGAACCACTGAGACGCAGCTAATTAGCCGCTGAGAAGGAATCTGTCTCAGCTGAGCTACATATAGAGGAAAACCACGGAGAAAACTATCTGTCTTAGCGGATTCGCTGAGACGAAGTCTGTTCTGCCACTGAGACTGGAGTCTATCTCAGCCCATCCACTGAGACAGATTCATATTTGAATATTGCCTAGCGGGATCTGCTTTTGGCACAAGTGGCTAAAAAGAAAAGATAAAATTTTCTATTTATGTCCATGTTGTGACATAGCACTCCTCAGAGCCGTTGCAGATTGGAGGAGGTCTAAATGAAGATGTTATGTCATTGGAGAAGGCGTGGACAAGAACTGAAATAACTACTACTGTTTTATTAAGATACTTTCTGCTTCCACTAGAAATCTCTATCTGCTTCCTGAAAGTCATTTCTCAAGCTGCAAGCAGATTACTTCCAAAGAGATAAGAATGTTCTTGCTCATTCTATACAAAAGATCAAGTGGATCTTCTTTCCTCTACTGAAGAAGAAGATCAGAAGAGACAGGTCTGAACCTGCTACTGTTCAGACCTGTTTCAAGATAGCATCTGCTGTGCTTCAACAACAGAAGATCTAAGCTAAAGGTTTAATCTATACCGTCATCTGTTGTAACAGTAAAACTATAAACTCTGTAAGAACATCTTTGTTCTGAGTGTGTAGGGATTTGTACCTGAGTTTGTAAGGCAGTACTCCCAACCTGAGTGTGGGATTTCAGAGGAGATCTGAGGTAGGGCTTCTTGATAGGCCTGAGGTAGGAAACCAGGAGGGCTTCTGAGTTATAGGAGTTGGAGTACTCTTAGTGTTAGAGTTGTTGGCCTGAGGTAGGGTTTTGGAGGAAATCTGAGAGATCCTGAGGGATCTGAGTTGTAAGCTCATGGATCTGAGATTTGGAGGAGTTTGCCTTGTCTAACCAACTATTAGAAAGGTGTAGAGGGAAAGTGGAATACTCATAGACACACTGTCTTGGGGAACCACTTTAAGTAGTTGTGTGGTTTCTGTGTGTTTGTTATTACCTTATTCAATTACTTAATAACTACTAGTTGTAAGTAGAAAATACCAAAGGAACCTATTCACCCCCCCCCCCCCCCCTCTAGGTGAGTTAGACTACTACCAAGTAAACTATCAAGGGGGAAGGAGGAATGAGGACAGAATCGACCAAGGTGGTTGAGGAGAAGTCATTCAGGGAGGAGCGAGAGGAGTAGGAGGAGCCGCAGTATGAGTGATTCACGGGGGAGCGGGGCTTGGAGCTTCTCGCAAAGGAAGCCTCCATCAGATCTATCGCAGGAGTGCCACCTCTACTTCGCAGGCACCGCCCTCGTTGGATCAGATCACCTTTTTAGAGGAGGATATGTTAGGGAATGAGAATCCCTTCCATGATGCCCTCGTGATTCAAGAATTCGTGGAGGATTTCACCGTCGATCGGATCTTTGTGGATAACGGAAGCTCCGTAAACATTATCTTCAAAAAGACATTCGATGGATCGGGAGTCGAGGCAAGAATGGTCCACGACGTCGGATTGTCCCCTCTCTGGTTTCCCAGGAGAGAGGAAAGAGGTGGAGGGAGGAGTGGATCTGCTAGTAACTCTTGGCGCCACCTCAATCAAGTGTCGATTCATCATCGTCGACACCTCGAGCTGCTACAAGGAGATCTTTGGGAGGCCACTCATCAATTTCTTCAAGACCGTCCCGTCCTCCTACCATCAATGCTTGAAGTACTGCTAGGGGAGGTCTAGGTAAGGATCATGAGCGATCCAAGAGCCGCCCATGAGTGCTACCTCAACACAGTCAACACCATTAGCTGGATGGCGGACGCGGAGGAGATGGAGAAGGTGCTAGAAGGAATGACGAGGATGGAAGCAACGGAGGAGGTGGAGGAGATCGAGGTACTCTCCGAGGTCAGAGTACCTGGACTGCTGAAGATAAGAGGGTCTCTGAAGACCGAAGAGAAGATCAAGATGGCGACATGTCTACAAGAGAATGTTGACATCTTCGCCTGGAGTGCTGCCGAGATGCCCGGTATCGACGTGGAGGTTTCTTGTCATCGCCTCAATCTAAACCCCACGGTCAAGCCCATCCGGCAGAAGAATAGGTCAAGTTCTATCGGTTGGCCGGACCCATTAGAGAGGAGATAAAGAAGCTGCTTGAGACATGCTTTGTGTTAGAGATCCAGTATCCAGGCTGGGTATCCAATGTTGTAATGGTAAAGAAGGGTGGGGGAAAATGGCGCATGTGTATTGATTTTTTCCTTCTGAATAAAGCTTGCTTGAAGGATTGTTATCCTCTACCTCGAATCGATGCGCTGGTTGATTCAGCAGACAGTTTTTCTGTGATGAGCTTCCTCGACGCATTTTCAGAGTACCACCAGATCCAGATGCATCCCCCCGATTGCCGCGATGTCTCCTTCATCACTAATGATGGCTGATACAGCTACAAGATGATGCCCTTCGGGTTGAAGAATGCGGAGGCTACCTACCAGCGGATGATGGACCAAGTTTTCAAGGAGCAAAAGGGGAGGAACCCGAAAGTGTATCTGGATGACCTCTTGATCAAAAACAAGAGCGTCCTAGAGCATGTTACCGACCTGGTTGAGACCTTCGCGATGCTTCGAAGGTTCAAGATGAGGCTCAATCCTACAAAATGCATATTCGGGGTGGGGAGAGGAAAGTTCTTGGGACATATCCTCACCCTAAATGGAGTAGAGCCTAACTTTGATAAGGTCAAGGCTATCCAGGAGATGACCTCGCCGAAGAGTACCAAAGAAGTTCAGAGGTTGACTGGAAGGCTGGCAGGCCTTAGCCGCTTCCTGTCAAAGGCGGGGGAAAAGTGCTCTCCATTCTTCAAGATGCTCCGAAAGAATGAAGATTTTGAGTGGTATGAAGAATGCGAGAAGGCATTCGAGCGGTTAAAGCAACAGCTAAACCAGACACCTCTTTTCCAAAGCCGAAAGAATGTGAAGACCTACTCTTTTACCTGGGAGTAGGTCAGAAGCGGTAAGCTCGGTGCTCGTCAGAGAAGAAGGAAGAAAGCAGCTACCAATCTATTATGTTAGCCAGGTGATAAAGAAGGCGGAGTTACGGTATCCCATCCTAGAAAAGCTTGCCTTAGCCATGGTGGTGTCGGCGCGGAAGCTCCGACCTTATTTTCAAACCCACTCCATCCGAGTCGTGACCGATCATCCCCTCCGAGGAATTCTGGAAGGGTTGGTGCATTCGGGAAGGCTGGCAAAATGGTCGGTAGAAGTCAGCGAGTTTGACATTTCCTTCTCACCTCGGGTGGCGATAAAAGAACAAGCGGTGGTGGATTTCATGGCAGATTTTTTGGGGGAGGCAGATGTAGGCGAGGGCCATTCAAATCTAGTCTCCTGGAAGATGTTCGTGGATGGAGCTTCGAGAAAAAGTTTTGTGGGAGTAGGCATCGTGCTTGTCAGCCCACAAGGAATTAGGATCGAGCAAGTGGTCGAGATCCTCTTCCTCATCACAAATAATCTGATAGAGTACGAAGCCATAGTGGCAGGCTTGCGTTTTGCCAAGGAGTTGGGAATCCAAGACATCCAAGCTTTCACGAATTCAATGGTGGTCACTTCACGTATTTGAGTGGAGTTCGAAGTGTGTGTTGCCATCCTACAAAGATACCTAGTTAAAGTTCAAGAGTTGATCGGCGGTTTCCAATCCTTCTTCGTCGAGCACGTGCCAAGGGAGGAGAATTCAGCGGCTGGCCGTTTGGCCAAGTACGGTCCGAGGGCTGGAGGAATGATCACCGAGCTATTTCGACCATCCATCGAGGAGGGAGAGATGATGGAAATCGAGCAGCATCCTTCCTAGATGGATCCATTCGTAGCCTTCCTAACCACCAGTCAACTTCCAGCAGATGGTGAAGATCAAAGGAATTTCATGTACAAGGCGGCATACTACCGATTACACAATGAAGAGCTATATCGCAAGACCATCTTGCCCCCCCTTGTCCTGATGTGTTTCAGAAGTTGAAGTACCTCGAGTTCTGAAGGAAATCCACTCAAGAGAGTGTGGTGGTCATTCAGGGACTCGCACTTTGGAGCAAAGAATCCTGAGGCACTGTTACTTTTGACCGACCATCCGGAAGGAGGCCGAAACCTTCTCCAAAAAGTGTCAGAAGTGTCATCTCTTCGCCCCTCTCCAGTTGCAGCCAGCCCAACAGCTTCGTTCGATCACGGCCCCGTGGCCGTTCTCTATCTGGTGAATGGATCTGATAGGCCCCTTCCCCGAGGCCAATGTCTAGAGGAAGTTCGTTCTCGTCATGATCGACTAATTCTCCAATTGGATCGAGGCCAAAGCTCTGGCCAAGACCACCTCTCAAGTAGTGAAGAACTTCATCTGGGGGAAATCGTATGTAGGTTTGGAATCCCTATTGCCATCATCACCGACAACGGTCCGTAATTTGCCAGGTTGGAGATGGAGGACTTATGCAAGCAGCTAGGGACCGATCTCCGATTTGCCTAAGTACATCATCCACTGAGCAATGGACAAGTGGAGGCTGCCAACAAGCTGATCATCAACCTCCTGAAGAAAAAAGTCGAGAACTTAAGAGGGAACTGGGAGGATCAGCTCCCTTCGGTCCTGTGGGCTATGAGAACCACTCCTAATTCGGCCACAGGAGAGACTCCTTTTAAGCTATCCCATAGGTCCGAAGCTCTCATCCTTGTAGAGTTTGAAGTTAATAGTCCAAGAGTGGTTGCGAAAGGAGAGGGAGATGAAGAATGACTGCTGGAGAATGAAGAGGCTCAAAATCTCTCTGTTGATTACATTAAAGAACTTCGAGAGATAGCCTCGTCTCGGCAGGAAGAGATCAAAAGACGAATGGAAAAATACTTTGACAAGCACGTCCACCTCAAGCAATTCCAAGCAGGTGACCTCGTCCTGAAAAAGGTGGACGCGGCAGGAAGAGCATCCGCTTTTGGAAAGCTCAAACCAAATTGGGAGGGGCCTTTCATCGTCCACGAATAACTAGCATCAGGAGGATATCGAGTGCAGAACCAAGCAGGGGAGCTGCTTGGAAGTACCTGGAATGGCGACGACCTTAAAAGGCTTTACCCCTAGCGGGAATATGTATGTCCCTCTATATATTTGCCTCAGATAAATAAAATCCTCACCCCCTGAAATATGGGACATCATGAGTCTCCTTTTTCTCTTCTAAACAAATGTTTTCAAAAAGTAAAGAAAGTAGGTGAAATCAATCTCCACGACGGGTTGGGAAATAGGCCTCTGACTTGACTCTCACAAAACCCAGGGCGGATAATGGGACAGTGCCTCGGGATAGTGAGTTCTCCTAAGTCCAAGCCTCTGCATTGATGGTCAAGATCAGCTCTGCCCTTGTATGTTGTCCGAGCAACCCCCCCCCCCCCCCCATTGCATTTCTTATCCAACTGGATGTCAACCTCTCAACTCGACAAAGAGATGACCGATTTAGCGGACAAAGAGACCCTTGAATAAAGGCGTCGTGTACCCTCAAAGTGCTAAAAAGCTCGCGGCAAGGCATAATGTTTCTGTTGTTTCGTCCAAACATGTGAGTTGGTGTACTTAACCTCCTCTGATCGATTGAGTAGCAGGAGAAAGATCTTCATCATCACTCAACATCGCAGTAGGATGGAGGCCCCGGGATGGTGCGTCCCCTTGGACCTCCCCGACTTCCATTCCCTACTCGTCAGCATCTAGCATCCGAGTAGGACGGAGGCCTCGGGATTGTGCGTCCACTTGGAACCTCCCCCCCCCCCCCCCCCCCCCCCCCCCCGACTTCCATTCCCTATTATTATCATTCTAATTATAGATTTTAAAGGTATTCTCATCAGATGGAGCAGGAGCCTCGAGAGTCTGCACCTTGAGGGACCCCCCGAGGGCCCATAATAGACATCCTTCTCGGAAACAGACAAATATCAACAATGCGAGCAGGTGGGTGCAAGTATATCTGGGCGAGCCTATGAGCCTAGCGAGCGAGCACTCAAGCGCGGGCAAGCCTATGAGCCTAACAAGCGAGCACTCAAGCGCGGGCGAGATTAGAGCCTAGCTAGCGAGCACTCAAGCGCGGGCGAGCCTATGTGCCTAGCGAGTGAGCACTTGAGCCTAGCGAATATTGGTACAATAATATAAGCAAAGCAAGTAGATAGTCGCACTTCCAAAAAAGTATTGCTATATCATTCACAAAAAGTTACATGTCGCTCTCGCAAGAGCTACCCAAAATGTCTAAGTACAGACAAATTAGCTCGGCAAAGGAGCGTAATCTGAAGAATTCGACGACCCGTCCCACTCCCCATCATCCTCCTCCTCATACTCGCTCGCATTGAGAATGTCATTGAGGACGTCTTTCGTCGTCAAGCTCTCGCTGTCCGGCGTAAAAAAGACTCTGACCTGAAGCTTGGCGAAGACTAGGTCACCGATGGTAATCGCGATCTCGTGTCGAAGGGTGGACCATTCCTGCGAGGACTTGGAGATTTTCCCCCGCTCGGCAAGAAGGTCCGGACTTCGAGGAAGGTTGTGCAACTGTCATCGACTCTAGCTCCACAATATGAACCTACGCCGCCTCCAGCGAGGCTTGGCTAGCTAGCAGGTCGCTCTCGAGCTTGGAGTTTGTCTCGGCCACTGTGAGTTGCTCTTCTTGCAAAAGGGAAAAGCCGCGGTTTAAAAATCACAAAGGACAGGCGACGGATGAGTTACACAAGAGCCTTAGCAAACTACCAAGATCACCTCAAAGTTCTTGCTCAGAGAAGCCTTGTCCTCGGACTTGAGGGTCCTCACCTCGGACCGGGCTTGGCGCATCTCTGTCAGCTTCAGAAGCTTCTTGAGGACTTCATTCTCCTTATTGGCCTCGAGCACATTGCGAGTAGTCTGATGAGTGAGTTCTGTTGCTCGCAGCATTGCTCGCGACCCCTGTTCGGCGAGGTATTGAGGAGATGCCTCTCTCAGGAGCTTGGCGTCATCGCGCCCATAAATCCCGAATGCAATGCAGAAAGCATCATCATTCGACACATCATCCTCACTCCATGAGGGTAGATGAGAACTGATGCATACCTCGCTCGTATTCCTGCTCCACGTGAGGAGCGGCTCACCATCCAGGACAGTGTTCCGCGAACCCTGCCTGAAGTTGGGATGGTTCTCGGGGACGCTGTCCTCTTGCTCCCTCCCCTGATCCTCATATTTCTTCCGAAGCAATCTCTTTCCTCTTCCTCTTCTTGGTCGAGGTCTCGCCTTCTTCCGCCAACCCCGCCGCGTGAAAGATTTCCGCCGGATCGTCGAGCCCAGCGAGCCCTCCCGAAAGAGGGGACTCCTCCTCGGTAGCATCTTCTTCATTCTCGGTCCTCGCTCGCCCTAACAGATATGTGGGAGGAGGAGCTTCGCCCCGTGGAGGAAGATTGGTTGCAGGAACATGGTGAGCACCTAAAATAAAAGCGCTAGTCGTAGTGACAAATAACTCAGATCAAACGATTACTCGCATCGCATCAATGATACCTTCACGAGACTCGACATATGCGAGTTGATCGATGTTCTATCGCTAGAAGATAACATCAAACTTATTGCTCTTCATCGCAAGGCAGAATTCCTCGCGGGCTCCTTGCAGTGTGGGGGCGATGAACAACCCCACCGGTGGTTGCTGGGGCGACAAGGGATTCCTGAAAAGTCGCCATAAATGAAGATGAATCTTTCATTTCAGCGATGAACCTTGTTCAAGGTTCCCATCAGCGAGCAGTGGTGACTACCAAAGTAGATCACCCCATCTTTAGTCGCTTCCATATAGCAGAGCCTCTAGAAGACGGCGAGATCGAACACGATCCTCTCCGACTACAAGAAGCACGTGAACCCCAAGATGATGACGATTCCATTCGAGTTGATCTGCGTCGGGACCAACCCAAAATACCGAAGGATCTGGCAGATCTCCGGCCAGAGGGGAAGTCACAAACCCACCTCAAAATGGGTAAGGGGGAAGGTGAGCCTCTCCTCCGCGAACAAATTGATTCGTTCTTCCTTCATCGGCGAGGAGGCGGAGCCCCTGGGGAGGAAGCGAAGAACGAACCTCTCCAAGTCGTCCGCGCGAGTTATCGGCTTCTTGAACTTCTTCGCGGAGAAGTTCTGGGCATAGGACAGTCGGCGAGCTTCAGCATCATTGGAAGGCGCCATCGATCAGGGAAGAATCTCGCTCGTATGGTTGAGTGTTCGGGAGGGTTCGAGAAAGTGTGTTGTTTTTGGACCCCTCCCCCCATATTTATAGACATTGTAGGGGGGTCGCGAGGTTTGATATGCGTGATGCGCACCCCTGACGCGCTCAAACCTCTCACCTAGTTAACTTTCGCGCAATAGATTTTCCAAGACACTAAGGCCATAGGTTACCCGCAGAGAGTGACAATCATGTGAAACGCGCCGCAACAAACAAAAGCAAAAATAAGAGCTTGCAAAAGGCCAGAAACGATGTTGAAAAACACCTGCAGCAAGCAATTTAATTTTGGCATAATCGAGTTAGAATTATTACAAACGTATTAATTAATATCCATAAAGACAGAAAGAAGACAAAAGTCGCCAGCCGACTTTGAAACTACATCGCGGGAGGATCGCCGAGCCTGTCCGAGGTTGGGCCATGTCGCCCGGTGAAACCCAGTTGGCACGTGAATCCCATCTTCTCCCTAGCCCTCATCATAAACTCCTCGCTGAGGTAGATATGCTCTTCCATGCGAGTAAGGGTCCCTAGGGAACCCATACTCGTCCGCAATCCGCGAATATCGGCCTTCAGCAGTTCCTGTCGATGCTCCACATCCGCCATCCGCCGCTCCAGCTCGTTGATGACAAAATGCTTGCCCTCCGAGACCTCCAGTCGGTGCTCGAACCCCTCAATGTTTGCCACGCGACCCTCCAACTGAGATAGAAGCTGATGCACATCATGCGATATCAGCCTGTTGACCTTGAGTTCAAGGTCGAGATAGGCGGAGACCAGCTTCGTCTGGAACTCACACGTGGGAAAACCTAGGGCATCGATAAATGCCGACCCCAGATACATCGCGCAACCTGAAAAAGACAGATGTTAGCAAAACACCTGAGAAGATAGTTCAGCACATCGCTTCAAATGCGAGAAATACCCGCGCGCACAGATGCTACCCTGGGTTGCTGGCGAGGAGAGGGCGTTCTCTGAGGCGTGTCTCGATGGCGAGCCAGAGAGAGTCGACGAGGTGATGGAGTTCGCTGAGGAGTACCTCAGTAACGAGGAGAGGAAAAGTGTTGGGACATGGTTTTCCGCATCCCTTTGATTTGATAATAACAAATCCTGCTTGTATTTGATCATGGTTTTCATTGTGTTTTTAACATGCAGGCTTGAACAGATATGACACTAGGATGCTACATTATTGGTATGGATCTGCCCACAAGATGAAAAGTGGAATGATTTCTAACGCCAAGCGTTAGGACTTAACGCATGTGTTGACTCCCGTTCCCAGTCCCACCAAGATAATACCAAAAGGGGGATAATAAATTTGAAAGAAATTAACATGTTTTGGGGAGTCAAGTTCATAGGAAGTTTTGTTGTAGGGGGAGCATTCACTTAGGGGGAGAATTCATTTAGGGGGGGCATTTGAATATGCCTAATTTTCATGCTATCTATGTTAGTTCTCTATTATAAACACGAATTTCTATCAATTGAATTATTTCTTTCTAAGGGGATTTGTTATTATCAAAAGGGGGAGTTTGTTAGAACATGCTTTCCGCATCTCTTAGTTTGACAATAACAAATCCTATTGTATTGGATCATACTTGTTTTGTGTTTATAGCATGCAAGATTCAGTGCTTTCAAATCTCCATGGAAATGTGTTTTGTTGTTACTACCGCGTAGCGTTAGTACTACCGCTGGCGCTAAGAACCACTAAGAAGGAAACCGCTGAGAACGGAACTGGCGCTCGACGAAATGTATGCTTTACCGCGGTGCGTTAGAACTACCGCTGGCGCTAGTGTTCGTTCGACGAAATGAAAGGTGCGCTCGACGAAATGCTTATCACTGCGTTCGACGAATTTGCGATCAATGAAAGCGGAATCCCACCGACGAAAATTCGATCGACGAAATATAATGCTTGTTCGACGAACTGCACGCTCTATCGCGACGCTCGACGAAATGCATGCTTTACCGCGGAGCGCAAACACTACCGCTGGCACAATCAAAAATGTCGTTCGACGAAATATGTTCGACGAAGATGGCGTTCGACGAAATGTGTTCGACGAAATGTGTTCGACGAAGATGGCGTTCGACGAAATGTGTTCGACGAAGATGGCGTTCGACGAAAGGTGTTAGACCAAAATAAATGTTGTTCGATGAAAATTGATGTCAGGTGTTGCTACCGTAGCGCGTTAGCACTACCGCTGGCGCTAGCAGAAATGGAAACATTTGACGAGAAGGAAACAGTGGAGAAAAAAGAATGTCGACGGGACGCTATTTTGGCAAGTACTATCGCGGCGCATTATGTATACCGCCTGTATAACCCCGATATTTGTCAGGCAAGGAGGCACGGTTAAAGGAGGCAACAAGATGAAGTAATAAGAGAGGAAGGCCTTAGGGAAAAAGACCTCACGAGAGAGACCTTGGAGAAGTCTCTCTCGGAGGGCTCGCTGAGAGGCGAGCGAGAAGGGTCGGCGAGATAAACGCTCACTGGCAGTTTGAGGAAGTTTTTTGAGTTCGACGAAAGGAGTGTAGCGTTCGATGAACTCTCCCGTGTTCGTCGAGCTCACCTGACTTCGTCGAGCTCGCCCCTGTTCGGCGAAATCATCAGCAGTCGACGAAATATTCTATGCTCATTAAAGCCAAAGGGACAGTCTTGCAAGAGGAGTCGTGAGATCCAGACCTCGGCAGATATCTTCAAAGGACTGGGCCAAGCGAGGGCCGACAAACCATTACTTCGCAGGCCGCTGGCAGAAGAGACCTATGTTCAGTAAAGAGGTGTTCAGCGAAATGTGTTCAGTGCGCAGCAAAGTCTATAGGCGATCTCGCAGGAAGGCTCGTGAGTTTAGAGCCTCAGCGTCCAGCGAGCTCAATTCTGCGTTCGACGAATGTCGAACGGAGCTCAGCATTCGTCGGACGGCGCCCGACGAACAAAATATATTCTATAGCAGCGCTCGACAAATTACAGCAGGGAAGCAGCGGTCGACGAATCGCCCGTCTCAGCGGACAGCGCACCACTTAACGTTCGGCATCAGTCGACCTCGTCTGTGATCGGCGAAGTGACCTGCGTTCGACGAAAGGTGTGTTGAGCTCAACGAAGTCAGGAGGCGATCTCGCAGGAAGGCTCGCGAGACCGGACCTTGACAGATACCGCCAGAATGGGCCAGCGAGGTCCTCGCAGGGTGATCGCCTAGGAGAGGCATCGCGAGCGGGACTCGCGAGAGGGCTCTCGAGAGCTTCGGCAGTAGTGCTCTCGCAGCTTCTTGCCCATAGGTTGATGAGGCAAAATTACCTCTTTTACCCTTGGTGGTCTGCCTCTAGCCTCTCCAAACAGCGGAATTTGGCTGTTAGCAGACCAATTTGGGGTGCAGATAGTAAAATCAAAAGGCAGAATCCTGCTATCTGCAGGCCAGATCAGAAAACCTATAAATAAAACCTAAAGGGCACCTTTGGAGAGGACTTCACTTCAGCTTCTCTCTCCTCAGGCTTTCTTTGGTTAGCATTTCCAGAGCTCTCCAAGGTGCCCGAGTCTCAGCTTTGGCTTGGGAGGGGAAGCACTCAACTATCTTCCGGGTTAGTAGAGGTACCTCCTCGCTATGACTAAGGTCTTAGTCATTTTCTAGTCTTCAGTCTACCTTCTCCGAGGGATCAGTAAGGGCTAGTTGCCCCTCATTTCGGTGAGGGCCCCGAGCTCCACAAGAGGCCGAGAAATCAGTTTCAACATTTTGGTGCAGTGAGCGTGGAGCGTGGCTAGTCCAAGAAAGTTCCAAGGAGCAGATATGACAGGAGGCGAGGATCAAGGCGAGGAGTTCAGCGAGTCACCGCAGGTGGTGACGCCGAGGATGTTCGCAGATTTCAGGAGGGAGGTGCTTGACACTTTCGGAATGACGATCGCGGCGCTATGGAGTGAGTTCGCGACCCCAGCACCTCGGGCGACCCTTCCCCCAGCAGCGGTTGGTGAGAACGACGCGGGGGGGAGGGCCGGAAAGGAAATCGCCGGAAGTTCAGTTCAAGACTTGGAGGGGCGAGTGCTGTTCGCCAGCCCGGCGAGCTTCGTGCCGGCGAGCTCTTTGCCGGCGAGCTCTGTGCCGGCGAGCGCGGCGCAGGCAAGCACGCGCCCAGAGGATGTAGCGACTGTGGGAGTGGTACAGGCGAACACCATTCTCGTGAGCGCAGTCCCCGCGAGCCCAAGTCTGGCGAGAGAGCTCGGGGAGCGTGTGGAGCGAGAAAGGGCGGCAGAAGGGGGAAGTCCCTTCTGCGAGTTGGTACTTTCTACACCTGTCCCGGCAGGGTTCGGAGAGTGGGACAGGGTGTACTACAACGGCAGGGATGACCCTGTCCAACATCTCCAGTCTTTTGAGGACTCGGTCTCTATCAGGTCGATGTCAGATGCTTTTAAGTGTCGGCTCTTCGCCGTCACCCTTAAAGAAAAGACCAGGGACTGGTTCCATCAGCTCCCTACAAGGTCGATCTACGCCTTTGAAGATTTGCGCCGAAGTTTTCTATTGTGGTTCTCGACTTCGAAGAAAAGGAAGAAGGACGCCGAGTCCCTCTTCAAAGTGAAGCAGGAGCCGAAGGAGTCGTTGGCCCGCTACGCGGATCGGTTCCAGGAAGAAGTGTTGCTCACTCAGGAGATGCCTGGGTTTGCACTCCAGCTCGCCTTCATGGTCGAGCTTAGGGAAAGTTTCTTCAAAATGGCTCTAAAGAGGAAGGAGAGAAACGAGAGAAGAAACGGGAGCAGGAAGGAGAAGGAGAACAGGGTGGCAGATGCCGAGACAGGGGAGGTGAATTTGCTGTATTGTGACTTTCATGATGAGGAAGGTCACGCGACGGCCACCTGCCCGGAGTTCCTAGAGACAAAAAGGGCCCGATTGCCCGCACCGCGACAGCAGCAGCAGGTAAGGATCGAGGAGGTCGTGCCTCGAGAAGAGGAAGAGGAAAGGTGTGAGGACCGGGCCGATTTGGGGTCCCGAGGGGGGATCGGGGTGATCCATGAGGGGGTGGGGATTGAGGCAACCCGGAAGGCAAGCCTCCATACCATCTATCGTCGTAGCGTAGCTTCGACATCCCTAACCCCTCCCCCGGCGGAAAGGATTTCCTTCGCCCAGAAGGACATGCCAGGGTACGAAGACCCGTTCTGCGATGCGCTGGTTATTCAGACAGAGATCGAGAACTTCACCGTCTCTCGAATCCTTGTGGAAAACGGGAGCTCGGTCAACGTTATTTTCAAGAAGGCGTTCGATGGAATGGAGGTGGAGCCGCGAAGGGTGTTGGCCTCGGATGGTCTGTTGTTCGGATTCTCCGGGGAGAGGAAGGAGGTGGAAGGGGGAGTAGGACTCCATGTGACCTTGGGGGGACAGTCTAGGAACTGTCGCTTTGTCATAGTGGATGCCCCCAGCAGTTATAGCGCCATCTTCGGATGGCCGCTCATCAGCGCATTCCATTGTGTCCCCTCCACCTTCCACCAGTGCCTCAAGTTCAATGACGCAGGAGTCCAGGTTCGGATCAGAGGGGATCCAAAGGTAGCCAGGCAGTGCTACATCACAGCAGTCAACACCATCTCTTAGATGGCCGAAGACGAGAGATCTGACCAGGAGGTGGGAGAGCCGGCGAGACTCGGAGGAGAGGGAGAGGAGCAGAGAAGGGAAGAAGGATTGGAGGAGCCGAGGGGGGAGGAGACGGAAGAAGTAGAGATTGAGGCCCCGGGGGAAGGGGCGGATGAGGCGATGGAAGAAGCGGTCGAAGTAGGAGGAGAGGGGAGGGCGGAAGGAGTAGTTCATGCCCGGGAAGGGGTCGATGAAGGACCCAGGGCAAAGGAAGGAGAAGAGGGAAAGAAAGAAGAGAAGACCTTGAAGGAAGGGTGGAGCAGTTGATGGAGGTTGAGGAGGGAGAGATAGGGAAAGCGAAGTGCTCAAGTCAGGGGGGTATCACCTCCGGGATGTGGAAGGGGTACCTCTCGGCCGAGCCAGAAGTGGAGACGATTTGAAGCGATTCTACCCTTGAAAGTTTTATTATGATATTAGTTGAATATTTTACTCCTTCACTTGATAGTTATAACTGTTATGCGAAAGCAAGCAAGGTGACAAGTTTTGGTGCTGGAATGCCCCAGATCGATTCCGCTCCCGGGCTATCACTAGACGGGGGGTTCAGGTTGATCTCTGGAGAGGCTGGCAAGGTGACAAGTTTTGGTGCTGGAATGCCCCAGATCGCTTCCGCTCCTGGGCTCTCACTAGACGGGGGATTCAGGTTGATCTCTGGAGAGGCTGGCAAGGTGACAAGTTTTGGTGCTGGAATGCCCCAGATCGATTCCGCTCCCGGGCTCTAACTAGACGGGGGGGTTCAGGTTGATCTCTGGAGAGGCTGGCAAGGTGACAAGTTTTGGTGCTGGAATGCCCCAGATCGATTCCGCTCCCGGGCTCTCACTAGACGGGGGGGGGGGGGGGGGGGGGGAGGGTTCAGGTTGATCTCTGGAGAGGCTGGCAAGGTGACAAGTTTTGGTGCTGGAATGCCCCAGATCGATTCCGCTCTCGGGCTCTCACTAGACGGGGGGTTCAGGTTGATCTCTGGAGAGGCTGGCAAGGTGACAAGTATTGGTGATGGAACCCCAGATCGATTCCGCTCCCGGGCTCTCACTAGATGGGGGGTTTCAGGTTGATCTCTGGAGAGGCTGGCAAGGTGACAAGTATTGGTGTTGGAATGCCCCAGATCGATTCCGCTCCCGGGCTCTCACTAGACGGGGGGTTTCAGGTTGATCTCTGGAGAGGCTGGCAAGGTGACAAGTATTGGTGCTGGAATGCCCCAGATCGATTCCGCTCCCGGGCTCTCACTAGACTGGGGGTTTCAGGTTGATCTCTAGAGAGGCTGGCAAGGTGACAAGTATTGGTGTTGGAATGCCCCAGATCGATTCCGCTCCCGGGCTCTCACTAGACGGGGGGTTTCAGGTTGATCTCTGGAGAGGGTGGCAAGGTGACAAGTATTGGTGCTGGAATGCCCCAGATCGATTCCGCTCCCGGTCTCTCACTAGATGGGGGGGGTTCAGGTTGATCTCTGGAGAGGCTGGCAAGGTGACAAGTATTGGTGCTGGAATGCCCCAGATCGATTCCGCTCCCGGGCTCTCACTAGATGGGGGTTTCAGGTTGATCTCTGGAGAGGCTGGCAAGGTGGCAAGTATTAGTGCTGGAATGCCCCAGATCGATTCCGCTCCCGGGCTCTCACTAAACGGGGGTTTCAGGTTGATCTCTGGAGAGGCTGGCAAGGTGACAAGTATTGGTGCTGGAATGCACCAGATCGATTCCGCTCTCGGGCTCTCACTAGACGGGGGTTTCAGGTTGATCTCTGGAGAGACTGGCAAGGTAACAAATATCGATGCTGGAATGCATCAGGTCCATTCCGCTCCCTGGCTCTCACTAGACGGGAGATGCAAGTTGATCACTGGGTAAGTTGGCAAGGAGATGAGTTCTTCATAAGGTCAGGATGATATGCCTCAGGTTGGCGAGCCTTCGGCGCTGATCCGGGCCTTCTCGCTCGGCGAGCCTGCTCGCTCAGTGAGAAGAAAGATTTCGCATGATAGTATGCGAGTGATGAGAATCAACCCTAAGCACTCCGGGGTATCCGGTGCTCGGCAGAGAAGTCGCCGGCACAGGGTAGGAGACGAGCTCTCGCCGAGAAGGAGAGTACCCTGCGAAACTTAAAGGAAGGTGCATACCTAAAGGGTAACAATCCTAAGGCAAACGGCGAAAGGTCGGGGCAGCCAAAGATGTCCTATGCCTATCTATTCGATAACATAATATGCGAGAACGAACATCGCGAGAATAATCTTCGCAAAGACGAATATCGAGGCAAGCGAGAACGAGATATCAACATGAGAAACAATATAGCTGAGAGGGCGAGCACGGTACAAGGTCAAAAACATGCATCTATGCATTTCACGGTTTGATTTACATGAAGCGGCGATCTCGCCAGCCCAAAACAAAACAAGAAATAAAACCAAAAATAACAAATATCAAGGATCACTCGCGGACCCTTCCTTGTCATCGTTGCTCTTCACTGGCGGGAGCGGGATGAAGAGCTCCGGGACGAAGTCTTCCAGAGTCATGTCGGCCGCATCGGCTGCTAGGAGGCCGGGCGCCTTCATCGTCTGGAAGATATAGCGAGCCGACTCGGTGGACTCCTCGCAGATTTCCTCGTCTCGCGCTCGCCGCTCTTCCTTCAGGCGGCGGGGAGAAGGGGGAACGACGGCACGGGAGAGCTCGCAATTTAGAGCTTTTAGCCCGGCAACCTCGCCCTCCAGGTCCTGTATGAGAGCATCGGCTTTTCCGGCGGCTTCGACATACTGTAAGTAAGATAAATTAGGGGAGTGAAATGGCCGAAGGAAAGGAGGGTGACGAGGTCTGGGTAACTCACCACACTGCCCTCTACGGCAAGCAGCTTCTCCTTCAGCTGTGCGTTCTCGGCAAGAAGCCCCTGATAGACCCTCGCGAGCTCCACGTTCTGAAGCTCCAGTTGCAAGCAACGCCTCCCCGTCATATGGGCGAGCTCGACAGAGCGCAACTGAGACCTCGCGCTCTCGAAAGCTAGAGTCCTCACAGTCTCGTCTTTGTAAGCCCCCGCGTCCTCGCGTCCATAGAGGACGAACGAGAAATCAAATGCGTGACCGCTGACGGTCTCCTTCTCCACCCAGGTAGGAAGGATGGTCGAGATGTCCGCCAGGTTTGTCTCCGGCTTCCAGTTCACCAAGAGCTCACCGGTCTCATCCCGGCGCCTCTGGCCGAGACCGAAGTTATAGTGGTTGACCGGGATGGGTGGAGCGGAGGTTCTGGCAGCCTCCTGGCTGGGCTCGTCGTCCTCACCTCCCGCGGAGAGGCCGGTAAGGTCGAACTCATCGAAAGCGGCCTCGCCAGACTCCTTCCCCTTCGAGGAGGCGAGCGAGACCCGACTCTTCTTATTCTTTTTCTTCGGCGGGGATTTTGGGGGAAGGTCATGGCTACTAGAAGCACCCGATCTCTTGCGAGAGGATGGCTCACCTGGTGTAATGGCGCCTCGCCAAGCATCCGCCCCCATGGTCGCGAGAGCAAGGGTAGCGTCGGTCTTCCGATTGCTCGCGTAGGGGGATGGATGGGGAGATCTCGCTCGCCTGAAAAGTGTTGAAACTTCAATAAATCCGGAGTTACTTGGAATAGCAATAGTTATTGAGCGAAATCTTTACCTTCCCCAGCGAGCAATGGAAGCAGCGAGTTGAGGTTGCGGCGGAGGTGAACAGCCTCAAAGTTCTTCTTACAGAAGAACTGATAAAGGACGACGTCATGTCCTCCGAGAGTGGTGGGCCGATAGGTGGTCTCGCCGTGCTGGACTGGCGAGATCGGGATGTTGCCAAAGTTCCCCTTGACGAATAGGAACTTCTGGGCCCAGAAGTGGGCCTTGTTGACGGTCTCGTCAACTTTAGGACCCGAACCCACGAAGTAGGCGGTCCCGTCCTTATAGGCGCGGAAGGAGAACAGCTTCCAAAAAACTGGAAGGCTGAACTCGATGTGCTCCTTGCGCAGGTAGCATGCGAAACCGGTGATCACCGCCATGGCATTAGGGGTAAGCTGACCCAAAACAACGCCGTAATGCTTGAGCACCTGGCGAGCAAAAAGAAAACCGGGATTAGCTTATATAATGAGCAAGACTTGACCTGTAGAGAATAAGAAATGAGCGAGAGCGATTATTACCTGGCGAACTTCCGGCCACAAGGGGAGACACAAGCCGACCGCGAAATGAGCGGTGGGGATGGCTAGCTCGTCGACAAGTGTCCTTTCTCGCTAGGACGGCGCGCCGCAAATGGTGGGGTGACGTAGTCGGCGACCGCGGAGAAGTATTCCTCTTCTGTCAGTTTGCAATGGAAGAAGCTATGATCAGCGAAAGCCTTAGCAATCTTTCGCCGAGCCTCCGACTCGTTAGCATCGCCGCCCATTTCAAAAAACCTGTGAGAAAGGAAGTATAGCGAGAACGGGAAGGAGCGAGAGCTCTGAAGCAGAGGAGGAAGAAGGTTGACAGTAAATGCGGTGGTTTACTCAGCTATGACAGCCTATTTATAGCAAAAGTAAAACGACGGGAAGAAGCCCAAGCGCCGGTGAGCGCGGTTAGTGAAAACATCACATCACGACCGCGGGCGAGAAAGGCCCGCAAGGTTAGTACAAGCAGCATCTTTGCGAGAACAGCACAAACAAACATAATGGCGTAAGGGGGGGGGGGCGCCGCGAGATACATTTAGCGGGAACGGAGGCTCCCCGCGAGCACAACATAGCATGAAAATGAAACGGACATGTTAGCAGCGAGCGAGAACTAACAAAAAGCTAATAACAATTATTATCAGACGGAACAAAGCCAATAAATAAGTTGCAAGTTATTGCGAGATTGTCTAGAATAGCGGCACTCGTTAACAGGTAATAAGAGTTCGCGACAACATAGAAGCTAGCAAGAATCATGGGGCAACCATTTCCACCTACCCCCACCTCGTGACCCGGAACACGGCGGTACCCTAGAATTATAGTAATCCTCGGTTGCGCGGCGCTCCCGGTCAATGAGGAAGGCGTAATCCCTCATCCTTGGTATATGCACCTCCGGCGTCGTGACGTTCTCATCATGATCGCGTTGTCTCGCAGCCCGGAGCCTCGTACACTCTTCCATCAATACAGCATGCCTATTCTCGGCGGCTTCTCTGTCCCGTCTTGCCTGCATGTTGAGGTCCAGCAGCATCCGACCATGTTTTCTAAGCAACTCTGCGGCTCATTGTTTCATCGTCTCAGGATCTCGCGGATCCCCTAAGAAGTCTTCCACTTGGTCAGGAAAGGGGGACATCTCGTCGTCGCCCAACTCGGAATCGGTAGGTGGATTTTCAGAATTCTCTGTGAAGTATTACGGAAAGGTTAGATAGCGCGCTTGAGTTCGCGCAGGGCAAGGGGCCATCGGAATGCTTACCCAGAGGGGGGAGAGAAGTCCCAGGGCGGTCCTGGAAGACGTTACCATAGTGGGGATAGAGAGATTTGCCCAGACCAGGAGGGTAGGCAGCGTTGTTGATAGGAGGGATATTTGGCCGGGAGGATGCGGAGACGGATGCGGAGACGGAGGCCGCAATGCCTGGCGAGCCGGGGACTTCCGGGGCGAGACTGTAAGAAGCAGAGAATGAAGGTCAGATAGTTGACAAAAGAAGAAGTCAATATGCGAGATTAAGGGCATACCCGCGGCATTCTTGCCAGCGAGATCCGTGTCCGCTGGCGGACTTTTGCGAGACCCACCAGCAGGTTCGTCAGCGTCCTCGTTTGGCAAAGCATCCTGCAAATAGGCATGAATCACGGGCAAACTTATTTACTTAAGCTAGAGGGATAGCTCATACCTTCTCGTGGGGACGGTTATCCGGGGAAGAGTCCAGCAGCACGGCGCCATCCCCGATTTGGCAAGTCGCCTTCTCCTTCTTAGTCTTCGGCGACTGAGCGGGAGGCGGCCGATTCATCCAGGCCGGGACCCTGGTCGGGGAGGGTAGCCCGCCGGATCTTATAGCCCTCAAGCGAGCCTCAGCTTCTTCGGAAAGCGACATCTCCTGGCAGCTACAGTACGGGGCAAAAAGAAGGAAAAGGAAGTGGCGGCGCGCGCCACTAAGGACTCGGGACGATATTTATAGCCCTCAGGGTGGGCCCTACCAAAGATTCCTGACAGATCATCAAGGGGCTGGCGAATACCAGGGGTTGGATGTTTCTTCGCGAGCCTAAATAGCCTCGCGAAGAGCGGGGATTGTGTACAACCCCAATATTCGGCAGGCGAGGAGGCACGGTTAAAGGAGGAAACAAGATGAAGTAATAAGAGAGGAAGGCCTTAGGGCCAAAGACCTCACGAGAGAGACCTTGGAGAAGTCTCTCTCGGAGGGCTCACTGAGAGGCGAGCGAAAAGGGTCGGCGAGATAAATGCTCGCAGGCAGTTTGAGGAAGTTTTCTGAGTTCGGCGAAAGGAGTGCAGCGTTCGATGAACTCTCTCGTGTTCATCGAGCTCACCTGACTTCGTCGAGCTCGCCCCTGTTCGGCGAAATCATCAGCAGTCGACGAAATGTTCTATGCTCATTAAAGCCAAAGGGACGGTCTCGCAAGAGGAGTCGCGAGATCCAGACCTCGGCAGATATCTTCAAAGGACTGGGCCAAGCGAGGGCCGACAAACAATTACTTCGCAAGCCGCTGGTAGAAGAGACATATGTTCAGTAAAGAGGTGTTCAGCGAAATATGTTCAGTGCGCGACAAAGTCTATAGGCGATCTCGCAGGAAGGCTCGCGAGTTTAGAGCCTCAGCATCCAGCGAGCTCAATTCTGCGTTCGACGAATGTCGAACGGAGCTCAACATTCGTTGGACGGCGCCCGACGAACAAAATATATTCTATAGCAGCGCTCGACAAATTACAGCAGGGAAGCAGCGGTCGTCAAACCGCCCGTCTCAACGGACAGCGAACAACTTAACGTTCGGAATCCGTCGACCTCGTCTGTGATCGGCGAAGTGACCTGCGTTCGACGAAAGCTGTGTTGAGCTCGACAAAGTCAGGAGGCGGTCTCGCAGGAAGGCTCGCGAGACCGGACCTCGGCAGATACCGCCAGAATGGGCCAGCGAGGTCCTCGCAGGGTGATCGCCTAGGAGAGGCATCGCGAGCGGGACTCGCGAGAGGGCTCGCGAGAGCTTCGGCAGTAGTGCTCTCGCAGCTTCTTGCCCATAGGTTGATGAGGCAAAATTACCTCTTTTAGCCTTGGTGGTCTGCCTCTAGCCTCTCCAAACAGCGGAATTTGGCTGTTAGCAGACCAATTTGGGGTGCGGATAGTAAAATCAAAAGGCGTAATCCTGCTATCTGTAGGCCAGATCAGAAAACCTATAAATAAGACCTAAAGGGCACCTTTGGAGAGGACTTCACTTCAGCTTCTCCCTCCTCAGGCTTTCTTTGGTTAGCATTTCCAGAGCTCTCCAAGGTGCCCGAGTCTTAGCTTTGGCTTGGGAGGGGAAGCGCTCAACGATCTTCCGGGTTAGTGGAGGGACCTCCTCGCTGTGACTAAGGTCTTAGTCATTTTTCTAGTCTTCAGTCTACCTTCTTCGAGGGATCAGTTAGGGCTAGCTACCCCTCATTTCGGTGAGGGACGCGAGCTCCACAAGAGGCTGAGAAATCGGTTTCAACACCACCCGGTGGTAACTTTTGGAAACTTCCCGTCTGCAGTTGATTGAGGAGCAGATTTGGAAGGAGATAGTGGCTGAAGGAAGGATATCTCGCTATCGCGGGGCATTAGCGTTATCGCGGCGCGCTAGTGTTTGGCGCTCAAATGTTGCCTAAACTACCACGATCCGTGTGCTTCATTGCCTAATGTGGATACCGCGGGAGAGTAGTACTACCACAGGCGGTAGTGGTTGATTCTATAAAAAGTCGCGCACCTCCTTCGTTGGTGCTTGTTGTAACAGAAGGAATTGAAGTCATATATTCAAAGCACTCGTGAGAGCCTTCTCCAAGCAGCCCGAAGAACTCCGTCAACGTTCGTGAACGTAAAGAACTTGAAGACCAATACGATCGTATCTACATCGACATCAAGTTCTACTTTTGAGGGAGTTTCTAGTTTGTGTTTTGTTTTATTTTCTAATTGTAACCTCTATATATTTTATTCGGTAGAGGAATTCGCAACACGGCGACTAGGGCCTTGCGGGGACTAGGGGAATTCGCCACACGGCGACTAGGTCTGGGTAGGACTTAGGGAGTAATTTGCCTCGTGTTGGCGACTAGGTCTAGGGAGTAGAACTAGGGGGTGCTCGAGGCCTTTCTGGGATATGAAGGCTAGAGCGGCTTGAGGCCATATCTGGGGAGAGATCGGCTAAAGTCAACCGGTTCGTGGGGATACGAGTCAGTATAGAAAACAAAAAGAGTTTTCATATTATTCGCTTCGATTTCTAGCGTCATTGAAATCAGATTTTATAATCAACTTTATAAATGATAATCTTGTCTTTTCTTATTTAATAAAATTGATATCATTTCTAATTTCATTATCTCTTTACTTTTGATTTAACTTACTTCGACCAAAATATCAAAAGTTTTTTATTAAAGCTTAAAGTTTTTAAAACCCTTATTCACCCCCCCCCCCCCCCCCTCTAAGGGCGCTACAGATCCAACGCACTTACGGGATGAGAATCGACGTTGGTTGAGGTCATATGAATCTGTGTATAGCCTAGGTTGATAGTGAGGTCGTGTCGATTTGTGATTTGTGCCTGTAGAGGAACGTGAGTGGCGATGAAAGAATTGGAAAATAAATCAATAATGAGGCTTAGTTGATTTTAGATGTTTTGTCTCGCGAATCATTGTCATAATTATCGGCGTTGGGTGACAAGCTCCAAGTTTGGGAAAAATATCATATAGAGCGATAATGTTTTATAGAGTATGTGGTGGAAACTCTTACGCATTATATCGATCGTAATATTAATGAAATTATCGCAGGTGACATTTTGGAATTAATTGGTCAAATCCCTCCTAATCGGGTTTTGAGCGGAGGTTGTTATGTGAGCACTCTTTATGGAATTATCCGTAAGATATCGAGTTTGAACTCGTAGGTGTTTGATGCCATCTAGTGGCTTAATGGTGTTGAATGATCACTTGTAACATGTTTTGCTTCTGTTTTGATTATGTGATGTTTGCTTCTGATTAAGTGAACGGGATGAGGTAAAGTCAAACCCGCATCGTGTTGGTGAAACGACGATCTGAGCAACAGGAACAGACTTAACCGAACCCTTACCCTGGATGTGGCAGCATGTGGTGGATCCCTTTTATATGTTGTACCATGGGAGAGACTGTGAGTCTGGCGATAGTCCGGACAGGTGAGATGCTCAGGGGACTTGGAGTTGTGTGCTCCTAGTCTTTGTTGGAGTGTCTTGAGTGCACTACTTGTGTTTGGGCCTTTGGACCATAGTTCCTGCTTTGAGGACATATGTCTAGTAGGCCCTTTTCACGTTTGCTCTGATGGTTATAGGTTTGACCCTCCTGTCGCTACGTTTAAGAGCGTGGGGCAAACTAGACTTATGTCACTTCTGATAAAATAGTTGTGTAGCTCGGCATAAAAGGGCGTGTGAGTATGACGTGTCGTGTACATAGCGAGAGAGCGTCATCGTGCGTTATGTTGTGGTTTCGGGTTTCATAATATAGGATCTACTGGTGCGACCCTTGGTGACTAGTTGGTTACCGCCTTGAATGTGGAGTTTGGATGTTGCTTGTTATGGTTTCAGTAGCCTAGGACATGCTAGTCCGCTACTAGGAATAGAGTGCACGAGTAGAGCATTTAGTCTTTAGCCCTGGTGTGCATATAGACCCCCTTTACTTTCATGCTCAACTTAGAAACATGTTTGATGATTGTGTCGTATACTTGTCTGTCTGCTGCTGTGTTTTATTTGCATGTTGTGATGCGCTGATCTGTAGTACTCCTGCTCCCCGGGATCGACTAGGATGTCGGGGAGAGGGAGATTATTAAATAGTGATTGGTCAGCTCCGGCTGACCCTTGTTTTTCGCTTGTTTATACTTGGTTGTAGGAACGTGCACGCATTGGAAGTGCTTGCTGCCAAATAAGAAATGAGCGTGGTGGTTTAGCTTGCTGCTTGGTTTTCAAGTGTTTATATGCATAGCTAGTTTTGGGACCTGCGAGTCTCTTTTGAGAGATTGTTCCTATTTCTTTTATTTCATTTCTTCTACTTATTACGATGTAAATTTATTAATGGACTGCATATTGTAGTAGACATTCATTTCCAGGGTTTGGTTTATTTTAGCTTTCGTTTATTTTAATGCGCACTCTGAGATGGATGGTTGTTGATTATCATTTATTAATACTTCTGTTTGTATAAGTTGTAGCGTGTGGGGCCCGAACGAACCCATAACATACGGTGAATTATAAGTAGGGTGTTACACATGGCCACACGTGGAACGTGCGTCACTATGATGTCAAACTTCATAATTCCATGAAATATATGTTCGCAATTAGATCTCATAGCAAAAATCAATTATAATCATCACTTCAGATAGAGCTCTCACCCTATGTCTACATTAGTCCTCCATGTTTTACACCTAGTGATCACTCCTTCAAAGCCATACGAGCTATTTAAATCCCTTGCAAGCATAAATGGGTTTGATTTCTGAGGGGTGAATAAGCAATAAAGTGTAGGGTGAGAGGGCATTAATATGATTCTGTTCGTTTGGCAGGAAATGAGATGTAGGAATTGGAATTGGCCAAATTTCGATTCTCGTAGGAATTGGAATTGAAATCAATTTCAATTCTGTTGTTCGGCTGAATGCAGGATCTTTGTCATAAGAATTGAAATTAGTAATTTCATTGTTCTGTTGCATATTGAAATTCAGTCAATGGAATTCATATTTACACACACTAAAACATAGTTTTCTTCAAGGTCATCAGAAATGAAGAAATCTAAGTTTGGCGCGAATTTTTTCACTCGGGAACGCATTTTTCAGCCTGACACCCATTTTTCGCCGCGGCGTGCAATTTCTGCCTGAGCGCACATTGTTTCCTCATGGGCGTGCACTTTCTCCATGGTGCCTATTATTCGCCCGGCTGAGAAAATGTGCACCCGGATGAAAAATGCACACCCGGGAAAAAAGCGCGACTTGGGGAAAAATGCGCATCGTGGCGAAAAATTCGCGGTCGGGCAAAAAATGCGCGACCGGCAAAAAATGCGTGCCCTGACGAAAAATTTGTGCACAGTAAAAAATGCGCGCGCGTGTAGAAAATATGCGCCCAAGCGGAAAAGCGCACCAGGACGGAAAATATGCGTCATGACAAAAAATGTGCGTCGTGGCAAAAAATGCGCGCCCAGACGAAAAATGCGCTCCAGGGCAGAAGAATGCGTGCCCGGGCGAAAAATGCTTGCCCGGGCGAAAAATGCACACCCAGTCGAAAAAATGCATGCTCGAGCAAGAAATGTGCGCCCTGGCGGAATATGCTCGCCCCGACGGAATATGCGCAACCCGGTGGAATATGCGCGCCCCGACAGAAAAATGCTAACCCGGGCGGAAAATGTGTGTCGGTGCCGAAAATGCGCGCCCGCGCGAAGATTACGTGCTCGAGCGAAGAATGCGCGCTCAGGCGAAGAATGTGTGCACGCGCGACGAATGCGCTCACGCGCGAAAAATGCATGCTCGGGCGAAAAATGCATGCCCGATCAAAAATATGTGCGCCCAGATGAAAAATACGCGCTCGGGCGAAAAATACGTGACCGGACGGAATATACGCTCCCGAGCTGAAAAATGCGCGCTCGGGCTAGAAATGCGCGATCAGGCTGAAAATGCGCTCTCGGGCAAAAAATGCAAGCTCGAGCGAAATATTCGTGCTCGAAAAATTCGCTCCCCGGCGAAAAATGCGCGCCCCAACGAAAAATGCGCTCTCGGGCGAACAACACAGTTGGCGTCTAAATCTTTTTAAGAGAGTCGGGAGCGAACTGGTACGGGTGGAAATCACAAATGAAAACCTCATGAGGTCGGAATTGAGGGAGACGTGTTTCTTCTGTAATCAATTCCTATGGGAATTGAAATGAATTCCAAATCCGAGGTGATTTTATGGCCGCCGAACGTTGGAATTTGAATTATCAATTGAATTCCAATTCCAACGCTCCAATTCCGACTTAACGAACAAACCCTTAGGTGAGGTTAGACTTTCAAGAATGACGGTTCATAACCATCGTGTTCTCGACCGCCACCGCCGTGCCAAACGGACCCTACGAGTCCGTTTGGCACGACGGTGGCGATCTTGAACGTGGTGGTTACGAACCGTCGACCGTTTGGCACGGTGTTTTTGCTCCGGTGAGTTTGGACAAAAGCACCACTGTCATGTGCATGTGTTTGAAATAACAAAGGTTATGACGGCCACAAAGAAAAAAAATTAACATAAAAATGGATGGAGTTCCTTAAGTCAGGTCTAAAGTTCACGAACGACGGTTCATAAATACCGCGTCCACGATCGCCATGGGCCGTGTCAAGCTGACCCTAAGTGATGTCTTCCTTAATTTAATCAAAGAACAAATCGTGATTAAACATATAATAAATATAAATAATATAAAATAAAAAGTCAAATAAAAAATATTTTTTACATGGAACATCGATTAGATCTTCACCGTTGAAAGTGCGAAATCCAAGCCGCATGATCATCCATGTAGAACGATCGCCGACGTCGGTGCATGAGAAGGATGGAGTCGCTGATCACGAAGATGGAGAAACTGGTAAAATGGTTGAGACTGGGTGATAGGTACCCCCTAATCTGGGCTGCGAATAGCCAAAGCACCCACCTCATTTGGTGGAGGAAATGAGGGTGACCAAAGTAAACCTCACTAGCCCCGTAACCACCAACATGTGGTGCAAATAGTAAAATCTCATATCGTATGGTACAAATAGTAAAATTCTATATCGTGGAATGCAAATAGTAAAATCCTCCAACATTTGGGTGCAAATAGCAAAATCCCGTATCGTGAAATGCAAATAGTAAAATCCACCAACATGGGGGTGCAAATAGTAAAATCTCATATCGTAGGATGCAAATAGTAAAATCCTCCAACATGAAGGGTGCAAATAGTAAAATCTTATATCGCGGGATGCAAGTACTAAAATCTCATATCACGGGGTGCAAATAGTAAAATCCTCGAACATGGTGGTGTAAACGGTAAAATCCTCCAAACGGGTGTGCGTATAACACATAAATTGGTTATGGTGCGCGGGTAGCCGCATAACCACCATGACCACTGTAACCACCCATTATGGGTGAGTGTAAATATCTGAAATTATATCGGCCTGCGCGTTATAAATTATTATGAAATATGCGTATTAATTTATATTAAAATGGTCTACAAATAGTAAAAGGGTTGTTATGGCATGCAGATAACTGTGTAACCACCATAACCACTCATGGTGCCTATAAATAAGACCCAGGGCCCTCCTTCATTTCCATCTTTTCTCTCCTCCTTCCTTTCTTCCTTCGAGCAAGAGAGATCCTCGAAGACACCTTCGAAGATCTCCTTCATCTTCGAAGAATCCTTCGAAGATCTTCAATCGTCTTCGAAGATCTTCGAGCGCCTTTGAAGATCTCCTTCGCCTTCGAAGAATCCTTCGAAAATCTTCGAGCTTCTTCGAAGATCTCCTTCGCCTTCGAAGATCTTCGAGCTTCTTCGAAGATCTTCGAGCGACTTCAAAGATCTTCGAGCACCTTGAAGATCCTACGAAGGCGTTCATCCTCCTTCGATCAAGCATTCTGCTCCAAACGCGCCTTCGTGTGTTCCTCTCTCAAGACCGCTCCAAGCGCGCCTCTGTGCGCTCCGCTCTCAAGACCGCTCCAAGCGCGCCTCCGTGCGCTCCGCTCTCAAGACCGCCCCAAGAGTGCCTCCTTGCGCTTCGCTCTCAAGACCGCTCCAAGTGCGCCTCCGCGCATTTCGCTCTCAAGACCGCTCCAAGCGCACCTCCGCGCGCTTCACTCTCAAGACTGCTCCAAGCGCACCCCAGTGTACTCAGCAACAAGCACTCCGCGCACTCAAGAACAAGCACTCCACGCACTCAAGTACAAGCTCTCCAACCACCACCAAGATCATCACTCCAGACTCCTCTCATGCAGCACAAGACAAGCCACAGAGACAAAGGCGTGCAGAGCACACCAATCCAACTTTCAAGTAGCAGTCAAAGACTCCAGAGCGCTCAGAGTGCAGCATTCCCTTTTGCAGCATGCAAAAGACTTAGCTCTGTGAGCGGTGGCATGTCACCCTCCGAGCACCTCTCTCTCTCCCAACAATTGTAACGAGGCGCGACCTGTCTCCCTCGCCTTCACTTAAAAAGCTCTGTACAGCACCAACAAATAGTGAAGTTCGGTCGGCACAGCACCGGCCACGTGGTTTTTACCCTTTTCGGGGTTTTCCTCGATAAAAAAAGTTCCCTTACTAGCCGTCTCAAAATTCTGTGACAGATTGTGCGCTCGACCGCTCCCAGGCTAAGACGGTCTAGTCTCGATCGGTTTTAGAAGCCTCGAGTGAGTCGTAACAGTTTGACGTCGTTGGTGCGAACGAGTCCCCCCAAAACTTGAAGAAGACTCTAAAGATAGTATACTCAGCACAGCGATACTTGTGACTAGAGGTCGTGGCAGGAAAAGCCGTCTGCACAAGTGAAGGATCATTCACCGGGGGGGGCATGCTGATCTAGCTCCCCTCCACTCGCTCATCAACAAACCCGAAGGAGAGCTCTCCGGTGTGAATGTCCAAGGTCGTGGGACCCGTCCAGACGGAGGACCTGAAGCTCAGTATCACCACAGTTGCCCTAGAGCAGCATGTCAAGAGCTTGCAGCTGGGAAGCTCACGCGTGAAGAAGTTAGTAACATAATTTTTGAAGAACACGAACGAACCAGACAACGTGTCGCTTTGGCCCCTCGCCCACTCCATCGTCGCTCATTGTTCTCACCTGAGGCTCTTGCATATCCAAACCTCAAAATTGAGACATACGAAGGAGCGGGCGATCCATTGGAGCACGTCAGACACTTCGTGATCATGATGCAACTCTACAATACCTCATATCCACTATTGTGTCAGGCATTCCCGAAAACATTGAAAGGACAGTCTCGCACCTGGTTCCTGAAAGTGTATAGTGTGCCTCTGAGAATCCTCTAGAGGGGGTGAATAGAGATTTAAAAATAGTTATATCCTATCAGTGCAGTCAATAAAACTAACTAAGGTATTATGCTCACAAACAACACTACAGGCAGAATAAATATTGCTGGATATAAAATGCAGAAAAGATAAATGGACGACACAAAAAATCTCAGCACAGACACACAGATTTTTTATAGAGGTTCCCCAAAATGTGGTTACTCTCCTCTTCTACCACCTGGTAGGAAAGCACAACCTGTGCCTGAGTCTTTTGATAAGGAGACACTTAAACCAAAGATCTTTTGATAAGGAGATCTTGAACCACAGGTCTTTTTATAAGGAGATCTTGAACCACAAATCTTTTGATAAGGAGATCTTGAACCACAAATCTTTTGATAAGGAAATCTTGAACTACTTAATCCTTTGGAAGAGTTATTCTAAAAACTTTTTTACAGTTGAAGAGAATGTGAAGAAGAGGGAAGAGGGTAGGAGGAGAATTCTGCTCTCAAAATTCTGATGAAGCCTTCTACTTCAATCTTTCTCTTTTCTGGATCTACAAATGATGAACCCCTGATTTTGATAGAGATGATTTGTAGGGGTTATGGGCTTCAGATCCTATCTGCTTTCTTCTATTGAAATCTGACTGATATATGATATTTGATGAAGAGCAGCCTTTTGTTTATATGATCTGAGAGAACAGTTCTTGATTCACAGTCAATTAGGGTTCCTGTATGAAGAAGGAGAAGAAGGAAGCCCTAATCGACAAGATGCAGAATCTGTGTTAATTGCTCTGCTTTCTTCTTACTGATCTTCTTATTTATTGTTGATCCTTTAATTTATTTCTTTCCTCTTTTAGAGTGTGCTGAAAAGGTATTGGCCTGGACAATTTCTCTTCCTTTCCTCATTTGTTCACGACCCGTCTGCCAACTGTCTTGATCCTTTCCAAGAAAGCTTTTGTTGTCTTCTTTATTGCTCCTTTCTATTCTAGGCAATAAATGAGCCATTGTAGAATGATCTTCAGTATTGTGGGCCTTGAGAGAGAGTTCCAAAATGACATCTGAAAAGGTTTCCTTTTCAGACTGTATTCGACGTTGCGTCGATTTCTCTTTCTCTCTTATCGACGCACCTTCGAGTTCTTGTAAAAGCATCTTTGAATTCCTTCAAGATCTAGTTGAACTCAGATATCGACGTTACATCGATTACATATCGATGTAGCCGTCGAGTTGAAGGTTTGGCTCTGAACTTTATCATCTGTGTCGAATTGTAGTCGACGTTGCGTCGACTTCAGACGGCTTCGACAAATTCTTCTTTCTGCGTTGAGTTGAAGTCAAAGTTGCATCGACTTCAAAGACAGCTTCGACATGCTCTTTTATCCACGTCGATATCCTTTCCACGTAGCATCGACTTGATCTACTTCGACAGAGAGGTTGAGTTGCTTGGACTTCTAGTCTAAGTTACGTTGACATGAAGTCGAAATTGCGTTGAATACCATTCGACGCAATTGTTAACTCAACCAAATTTGTGTTTGTCTTGCTCTGGTCTTTACACTCCAAGTTGTGTGGGATATCCTAAGACATCTAATGACCAAATTACCCTCACTATACAATGGGTAATTAAAACCTAAGAGTTAAAATCACTTTAGATAATTTGTTAAGTTAAATCCAACGGGTTTTCCCAACCGTTCCTATCCCCGAAGGAGGGAGAAATCAAGGATTTCGCAGAACTGACTCAATAATTCACGGACCAGTTCATCTCTAGCCGTCGGATAGACAAAGATCCATCCCACCTATCCAGGATCCGTCAAAGCAAAGGGGAAACCCTAAAAGATTTCTTCCGCCGTTTCACCGCTGAGGCACGAAGAATCCCTGAGATAAAACTGGTGCTCCTGCGAGGGTTTCTACTCAGAGGGCTCTGCCCTGGTGGCTTCCACTCCGCACTAGTATGGGAGACTTTACCCAGCTATCCCGATCTCGTTTGACGGAACGATGCCCAGATCGCCGCTGGAGAAGCAATTGAAGCACATCAACAACAGTTTGATAGAGACATGAAAAGGCGGAGGGAGCGAGAGGCTTCATCAGTCTTCGGGAGGAACAGTGAATGTCATGGCAACCCGCAACCTCGGCAGCACCAGAGAAACACGGCCCTCAATACCTCCAGAACAAACATACACAATGCAATCAAAGGCAGCGAGGCGCTCCGCAAGCCCAAACCCCTCACTAAAAAATATGGGGGACCAGACAAAATACTGTGAGTTCCATCATGGACAAGGACATGACACAAAAATTTGCTCCAAGCTTAAGGATGAAATCGAGCGTCTCGTCCAACAAGGCCTACTAGGGAAATTCCTGCAAGGCTATGAACCGATTCAGCCAGCGGGAGATCAGCCAACAACTCACCAGGAAAGGCTGGGGGTAACCCTAAAGGCAGTCATCCCAAGAGGAAGCATCATACCTATCAACGGGTCTCTACAAGCGACACTAAAATATTCTACCAACTTTATTTCTATGAATGCCTTGTGTAAATTGTCACTGTGACTAATAGCTTTTAAAGTTAATCATTTCAGGCTTGTATAAGACAATCATCGTCTGCGCTATCAAAACTACGCCCAAATGAAATTACGTCTATTCACACAAACAACAATTGCCTCTGGGCAGTGCGCTAAGGAACAACAATTGTCTCCAGGCAGCGCACTAATGAACAACAACTGCCTCCGGGCAACATGCTAATGAACAGCAATTGCCTCCGGGCAGCGCGCTAACAAACTGCAACTGCCTTCGGGTAGCGTGCTAATGAATATCAATTGTCTCTAGGCAGTGCGCTAACGAACATCAACTACCTTCGGGCAGTGCACTAATGAACAACAACTGCCTATTGGCAGCACGCTAACGAACAGCAACTGCTTCCGGGCAATGCGCTAATGAACAACAACTGCCTCCGCGCAGCACGCTAACGAACAACAACTGCCTCCGCCCTCCGGGCAGCGCGCTAAAGAAGTGCAACTGCCTCCGGGCAGCGTGCTAATGAACAGCAACTGCCTCTGAGAAACGCGCTAATGAACAGCAATTGCCTTCGGGCAGCGTGCTAATGAACACCAACTACCTCTGGGGCAGCGCACTAATGAACAACTGCATCCGGGCAGTGCGCTCACAACGACCTCCCATTGTCACTGATCGAAGGTCCTCCCTTCTCCCTGCACTATATCGCAGCGCCGTTAGGGCCTGTCCCCCTCACGGTCACCCAGGTTCAAAGGTCCTCCCTTCTCCCCGCAGTAGATTGCGGTGTCGTCAGGGTCTGCCCCCTCACGGATGCCCAAGTATGAAGGTCCGCCCTTCACCGTCACTCTCAGTGAATTCCCCCAGATCGGTAATCCGAACCTCTCACTACTCGGCACGAAGCGCCCGCCCTTCGCCCACGTAGTAGGTTCCAGCACTACTTGGGTCTCATCCTCCAACCGCCAACATCAAAGAAGCAAACACAGTTGATCGCGGAAAACATTGTTTCCAACACCACTAAAGCTCTACTATCACAAACAAGTACTCAAAACTAGAGCAGAAGGCAAACAATCAAGCAATGCTCGAGGAGCAACTAAAGATCCGCAAACATAGTACAAAGCCAGTGCATAATGCAAATGTGCAAAGAAACAATAAAGGCGCAGCCACGCCTCATCCACACCAACACCAGAGCCCCTCTTTCACTCCTGAAGAGACCTCGGATATCAAACTCGGCCACATCTCAACAATGTGTCAACGTCGTTATACAGGGGATCTCCACCCCCAGCCTTGCAGGTATCTCATACCGTCTCTTTCAAATGTCAACATACTCCAAAATTAATAAAGCGCATCGCTGCATCAACTTCCCCTGAGAACAATGCCTCGATACCTGAAGGGCCAATGAGTCGCTCGAGTCCTCCCGACCAAAAAGCATGCAGGTATGAGCCACAGCACACAGATGCCCGTCCCGCATGCACATAGAGTGCAGGCATATGTCCCGTACGTGCACAATGCGTGGGAGCATGTCTCGTGCACGCACTTCCCATACGCGCACATCGCACAGTCGCACTCTCCAAGTGTGCACAACCCGCGAGCAGCATTCCCGCGTGCGCACAATGCACAGGC
The DNA here is from genome assembly GCA_033032865.1 of Dactylorhiza incarnata. Taxonomy (NCBI): domain Eukaryota; kingdom Viridiplantae; phylum Streptophyta; class Magnoliopsida; order Asparagales; family Orchidaceae; genus Dactylorhiza; species Dactylorhiza incarnata. The sequence goes on from JAWHQI010000327.1 coordinate 1,861,142, forward strand.
GCACATCCCACACGTGCACTCCCCATGCACGCACAGTATGCAGGCGCACTCCCCGAGCGTGCACAGCGCGCGACCCCAGTTTTCTCAATGCTTGAAGGCAAGATTGTTGTAGCAGAAAGCTAATGCCCATCGGTACGTACTACCGCTGGCGATAGAGGCTACAAGCTCCGATTTATCAACCCTGAACTCACTCTGTCACCAACGCTGAGCGGTAGGTACTACCGTTGGTGGTAGTTGTGTCGTCGGGAAGTTTCGTTGAGTCGACGAGAGGTATTCGACTAGACGCTAGAGCGACGCGGTAGCGATATCGCCAGCGGTAGGTCTTCAAGTCGAATCGTGTCGCAGTAGCGTCGAGAGAGAGACGATGCTGGAGGTTAAGCTCGAAAGTTAACGCGGCGCGGTAGCGCTACTGCCGCGCAGTAGTTGGCGGAACCAGATCCGTAAGTAGCATTTTCTGGGCGTCCGGTCTCCTTAGATCATGATCTAAGGGCTCTGATCAGTGCATCGGAAAGCCCTAAGTAGGGCAGAGGAACTCCCCCTCGTATTTCTCACATCATTTGTGACTTTGGGGCTATGGTGGGAGGGAGAGCATGGAGGAGGAAGAAGAGCAAGATCCGCCATTATTGGAGCTTCGGAGCTCCGTTCGTCGATCCGAGACCGGTTTCACGGAGAGGGTTCGAAGGCGCTCATTTCCATCCGTGATTTTCGACCATTCCATGGCGAGGAAGAGAGTTCAAAGGGTAATGACATCTCTCATCCCAATTTTAGGATGCGTGCATGACATCTCTTGTTTTGCCTTCCTTATTTTCTGCATTTTTGGCACCAAATCTCTCAAATGAGAGGGGTTCGGTCGCCTTGGTTCAAGAGGAACCATTAGGTTGATTGAGTCCGTCCTCAAAATTAATTTGCATTAGAGATCTGCTCCGTTAGCGGATTAGGCATTGTGGGTGAAGCCAATATTGCGACCGGTGGTCTGGTTCGGGGATGTTGCTTAACGTGCGTTTTAGGGATTTTGCTAGAAATTCGATTGCGGAGAAAACGTCATTTCCATGCCCATCTATTTTCGTGTGAGAATGAACGTTGGCTTAGGGTGGGAAAATTTGTGCGTGTTGAATGGCTTGTGATGCATGTTTGTTTGTGAAGGCGTGGCTTGGTCTTTGTGGTCGACTGACTAGCCCGTGAATGTTGATATTCATGTGTGGAGAGTGTCCCGACAAGACAAATCCTCTTTTGTGATAACTTACGAGAATAGTTGTGTTGATGGACAAGCCTGATGGCATTGTGGGCCACGTGCGGGTGGGATCTAGGCAAGAGTTCTTAGCATTGATTGTGCTTGGTTTGGTGATTTTGGCAAGAATGTGTGAGCTGATGGACAAGCCCGATTGCATTATGGGCCATGCGCGGGTGGGGTCTCAATGGGAGTTCTCGGCCTTGGGCTTGTGTGCCTTTGGGGGAAATGATGAGTACCCCTGTGTTTGTTGTGAAGTGATAATATGTGATTATATGTTAGAAGCATAAACGTCATAGGGTGTCTTGGGTGAAACCCAGGTTTGCATACATGCTGCATTGGTAGGCTCCTTATTTTATTTACCCAACATAGAAACGTGGATGATGCTTGTGACACTCATACATGTTGTTTTTTTGTTACTTCTATTTAATTACGTTTGCATACGAAGTGCTGACTTGCAGGGTGATGTAGTTCCCCGAGGTCCGCTAGGATAACCGATAGGAGGGGTGTTGTTACACCGTTTATGGTCAGCCATAGCGACCCTCGTTATACCATTTTTTCTGTAATGGATGCAGGGCAAGGATCACAAGCTGGAGCCACCTCGCCGACCAAAAATGCCTAAGCCTCATGACGTGTACCTTCTCCTATTTTCCTACATGTTTATATTTTTGTAATGTTGTTCTGGCTTGCATGGCGAAGTAGCATAGGAATGCTTTTACCTTTGGATGTTTGGTGTTGTATGGATGATGATTTGAACATTGGTATTGTAAGGCCATAAGGCTAGGGTACTCATATGTAGTTGTGGACAGCTTCTGTGTTTATGTTAGTGTTTCCGCTGTGTTGGTTCTGTGTTTTGAGTTTGGTAGTTTCTATATCATTTTTTAATACTAAAGTTGCGACGATTATATGCTTCGGGGTCCCGACCGGACCCATATTATATGGTCATTACAATGGAGGTATTACAAATTGGTACCAGAGGTAGGTTAGCATTCATGTGGAGATTAGTGTAATCAGATCGCATAAAGAGGTTGTCCACATAGGAGTATTTTGCGGGGCCATGAGTGTCCCTGTGTTCTAGTCTTGCGAATAGAGCTTGATTTGTTTGTTGCCTTGCTTGTGCTAGGATGGAGGCGACGATGCGGGGATGTTGAGGCGGCGAGAAGAGCCTTCGACAAGTTGTGTTACTGCTTCGGGCCTCATAAATATGGGTGTGCCCCCAACATACTTCTATCGCATGCTAGCAGAGGCGGCCCAAGCTGCGGCGATGCCACAGGTTACGACTCATGTTACCCCGGTTGCGACGCCTGTTACACCAGAGGAAGGAGTAAGGCAGGCAAAGTTGTTAGCTGAGAGATTGTTTGGGCAAGAAGATTGGCAGATGAAGTACTTTCTGAGTTTTCATCCTTCGACATTCAAGGGTGTCGGCACTCCGACGGATGCCGAGGACGGGTTGGCGAGGATTCAGGAACTCCTAAAAGCGGTAGAGACCCCAGAGGACAAGCAGTCCCAGTTTATGAGTTTAATGTTAGAAGGTTATCCCCTCTTCGACGAGGTTAGCACTTCAGAGGCAGTTCTTGCACTTGGAGCACTGTGAGAAGACGGTAGATGAGTACCTACTGGAGTTTACTCATTTGGGTCGTTATGTGAGGATGACCATGACTGATGATGAGGAGAGGGATAACCTCTTCTATCAATGGCTGAGAGAAAATCTAAGGTAACCCCTTATAACCTTGAAGAATGCGGGATTCAATGAGCTAGTTGAAGCCGCTCGAACGTTGGAGAGCTACATGGAGCGAACCCAGTGTCATAAGGGCTTTGCAGCAAAGCAAGGAGAAGGTAAACCTTTTTAGTCTCAGTGGAAGTCAGAGGGAAATTGGTGGAAGAAAAAACCCATCCTTTTAAGCCTGTTGAGAGAAGCGGTGCAACTTCTGAAGAGTTCCGTTCCAAGGGACTTGTGACGTGCTTTAAGAGTGTCAAGGTGGGTCACATAATTCGGTTTTGTCCCGAGGGTGGAGCTAAGCCAAAGTATAGGCAGGAGCAGCCGGTGCGTTCTGACCCTAGTATTGGGGAGAAAGAGAAAGCAGCGGAGTCAAGTGCTTCGTGTTTCCCTCCAGTGCAGCCTAGAGCGTGCAACCTTGGGCAGTAGGAAGCGATTCGTCAACCCGATGTGGTGACAGGTACGAAAAGTTTAAATTTTTTGTTCGATAGCTTAAACTATTTGCGACCTTTCATTTTTGTTATGTGCATGTTAGGCTTCATACTAGTTTTGGGCTACCCCTCCAGAGTGTTGTTTGATATGGGAGCATCTCACTCTTTTCTTGCGAAAAATTTTATCCAGAGGATCGGTGTTGAGACTACTGAGGCGGAGGTGGAGCTTAGTGTGCGCATGCCGAATGGGTATTTCATGACCACCGGGAGGAAATGACATAATAGTTTGAGAATATGTGATTGTCACTTCGAGTTGGTAGCAACAATTCTACCACTAGCAGAATTTGACATTATCTTTGGGATGGACTGGATTGTAGAGCAATGAGCTAGTATTGACTACCTGTTGAAGGTGGTGACTCTGAGGAGCGAAGGTAGAGCGGAGGTCAAGTTCGAGGGCCTAAGCAGAGTGACTTGTTCCCTGATTTTTGTCGTACAAATGATGCGTGAGGTGAACCAAGGAGGTGAGGTGTTTATAGTTTTGTTGGAGACTCACTCTACGAAGTTGTTACCAGGTGCGAGACCGGTGTTGTGTCCTCCATTTAGGATGGCACCGAAGGAATTGGCCGAGATCAAGGTTCAGTTGCAAGAGTTGCTAGAGCAGGGGTACATTAGGCCCATCTCTTCGCCGTGGAGCACGTCGGTGTTGTTCGTAAAGAAAAATGATGGTAGTATGCGGTTGTGCATAGACTATCGTGAGTTGAATAAGTTGACCATTACGAATAAGTATCTGATTCCGCTAATCGATGATTTGTTCGATCAGCTGGTGAGGTCGACGGTGTATTCCAAGTTGGACTTGAAGTCGGGTTACTACCAGTTGAGGATTCGAGAAGAGGATATTCCCAAGACAGCCTTTGGGATGAGGTATGGTCATTTTGAGTTCTCGGTAATGTCATTCGGTTTGACGAACGCGCCATCAGTGTTCATGGATTTGATGAATAGAGTGCTTCAACAATACCTGGATTCATTGGTGGTGGTATTCATCGATGACATCTTAGTGTATTTGAAGTCGAAGGCGGAACATGAGTCTCACTTGAGATTGGTGTTGCAGATTCTGAGGGAGAACCAGCTTTATGCTAAGCTCTCGACGTGCGAGTTCTGGATCGGGAACGTAACATTCCTAGGTCACGTGATTAGTGGAGATGGTGTGGCTGTGTATCCGGCGAAGATTGAAGCTATTTGTGATTGTCTTGTACTGAGAACCGTGGCGAAAGTCAGGAGTTTCCTTAGACTAGTCGGTTATTACAAAAGGTTCATTGAGAACTTTTCGCGGATGGCATTGCCCCTCACCTCTCATACTCGTAAGGACCAGAATTTTGTGTGGACACTGGAGTGTGCCCGTGTGTTTAAGACCTTGAAGGAAAGATTAATGTTCGCTCCAATCCTAAGTCTTTCTTGTGGGACTGAAGGGTTTCAGATTTTCAGCGACGCGTCAGGTTGCGGGTTGGGTTGCGTGGTGATGCAGCATGGCAACATGACAGCTTATGGGTCGAGACAGATAAAGCCTCACGAGAGGAATTACCCCGTCCATGACTTGGAGTTAGCGGCGGTGATCTTTGCATTGAAATTGTGGCGGCACTACGTATATGGTGCGAAGGTGGAAATCTTCACTGACCACAAAAGCCTAAAGTATCTCCTGGATAAAAAAAGATTTATATATGCGGCAGCGTAGGTGGGTCGAGTTCCTTGGGAACTACGGCGTGAAAATTCAGTATACACCAGATAAGGCCAATATGGTGGCTGACGCCTTGAGTAGAAAGTATTCCGGTCAAGATAATTGGATTGCAGCGCATGACGAGCAGTTGGTGCGAGACTTCGAGTCTCTTGACATTGCTTGTGTGGCTAGAGGTGAATCTAGCGCAGCTCGGTTGAACTAGATCGAGATGCTGTGTGATTTAGCGGATTGAATCTGGGAGGCGACCAATGTAGACGAAGAGTGTCAACAGTTAGTATTGGAGGCCCAGCAAAGAGAAGGCAGTGCTCTGGAGATGGTCGGTGGGCTCTTGAAGAGAAACGGAAGGGTGCGTGTTCCGTGCTTTAGCAAGCTCCATGAGGAATTGATGTTTGAGGCTAACTTCACGAAGTACTCCATTCATCCAGAAAGTACAAAGATGTACTTGGATTTGAAGAAATCCTTTTGGTGGTCTGGGATGAAGCGAGACGTAGCTTTGTATGTAAGTCGATGTCAGACTTGTGCCTTAGTGAAAGCTGACTGCCAAAAGGCCGGGCAGGTTCTTGAAACCTCTTCCTATCCCTGAGTGGAAATTCGATGATATCTCCATGGAATTTGTGCATGGTTTGCCTCGTTCGCAACATGGTAATGATGCAATTTGGGTGATTGTGGATCGCTTGACCAAGGTAGCCCACTTCATTCCAAATCGGAAGGAGGATAGCATGGAGAAGCTCGTGGAGATTTATGTTCATAATATTGTGCGGTTACACGGAATTTCAAAGATCATTATTAGTTATCGCGATGGACAGTTCATATCCAAGGACTGGAGGTTAGTGCAGAGAAGTCTGTGCACAAAGCTCAAGTTTAGTACCGTGTTCCATCCGCAGACCGATGGTCAAAGGGAGAGGACAAATCATACTTTGGAGGACATGTTGAGGATGTGCACTCTCGATTTTTGGTAAGAGTTGGGAAGATCACCTTTTTTATGGTGGAGTTTGCCTACAACAATAGCTTCTAGGCGAGTATCAAGATGGCGCCATACGAGGCATTTATGAAAGGCGGTGTTGGACACCGATGTCTTGGGTAGAGGCGGGCGGCACTCAACTTTTAGGAAAGGAAGTGGTAGCAAACTCTTGTGAGTTGGTATGAACGATCCAGGAGCGCATGAAGATTGCTCAGGATCGGCAGACAAAGTATTTTAATGCTCGCCATAGAAATGTGGAGTTTGCAGTGGGCGGCATGGTCTACTTGAAGATCAAGCCATTCAAAGGCATTTCGCGAATTTGGCGACTCAAGAAGTTAAGTCCGATGTATTTGGGTCCGTTCGAGGTCACTGAGCGCATAGGCGAAGCAGCATATTAGTTGGCGTTGTCCACAGAGCTGAGTGGATTACACGATGTTTTCCATGTCTCGGTGCTAAGGAAAGCTCTGTGGAGCCAAATGAGGTAATTGGGCCTACGGCCGTACAAGTAGTCGAATATCTGAGGACGATAGTCCATCCGGTTTGCGTGGAGGATTCAGAAATCCGACATTTGCGGAATAAAGAGGTCACGCTGGTAAAAATGCATTGGAATAATTGCAGGCGAGACGAGTTCTCGTGGGAGCATGAGCAAACAATGCGGGAAGACTATCCGGAACTGTGTTGTGTCAGGTATGTGTTTTAAGGCTGATTTAACGTTTTAAATTTCGAGGACAAAATTCTTTTAAGGTGGGGTGGAGTTATAACACCCCAGTTTTCCCAACCTTGAAGGAAAGATTGCTGTAGCAGAAAGCTAACGCCCAACGGTAAGTACTACCGCTGGAGGTTGCGGCTACAAGCTCCAATTTATCAGCACGAAACTCACTCTGTCACTAATGCCGAGTGGTAGTGTGTCGTCAGGAAGTTTCGCTGAGTTGATGAGACGATATCGCCGAGTGGTATTCGACTAGACACTGGCGCGACGCGGTAGCGATACAGCCAGCGGCAGGTCTTCAAGTCGAATCGTGTCGCAGTAGCATCGAGAGAGAGAGATACGCTGCTGGAGGTTAAGCTCGAAAGTTAGCGCGACGCGGTAGCGCTACCGCCGCATGGTATTTGGCGGAACCAGATCCGTAAGTAGCATTTTCTGGGCGTCCGATCTCCTTAGATCTTGATCCAAGGCCTCAGATCAGTGCATCCGAAAGTCCTAAGTAGGGCATAGGAACTCTCCCCTCTTATTTCTTAAGTCATTTGTGACTTTGGGGCTAGGGTGGGAGGGAGAGATTGGAGGAGGAAGAAGAGCAAGATCTGAAATTGTTGGAGCTTCGGAACTCCGTTCATCGATCCAAGACCGGTTTCAAAGAGAGGGTTCGAAGACACTCATTTCCATCTATACTTTTCAACCGTTCCATGGCGAGGAAGAGAGTTAAAAGGGTAATGACATCTCTCCTCCCGGTTTTAGGATGCGTGCATGGCATCTCTTATTTTGCCTTCCTCATTTTCTGGATTTTTTGCACAGAATCTCTCAAATGAAAGGGGTTTGGGTCGCCTTGGTTCAAAAGGAACCATCGGGTTGATTGAGTTCGTACCCAACATTAATTTGTATTAGAGATTCACTCCGTTAGCGGATTAGGCATTGTGGGTGAAGCCAAAATTATGACCGGTGGTCCGATTAGGTGATGTTGCTTAACGCGCATTTTAAGGATTTTGCTAGAAATTTGAGTGCGTCGAAAACGTCGTTGTTATGCCCTTCTATTTTCGTGTGAGAACCAACGTTGGCTTGGGGTGGGAAAATTTGTGCGGTTGAATGGCTTGTGATGCCTATTTGTGTGTGAAGGCGCGGGTTGGTCTTTTTGGTCGGCTGACTAGTCCCGTGAATGTTGATATTCATGTGTGGAGAGTGTCCCGGCAAGACAAGTCCCCTTTTGTGATAATTGACGAGAACGGTTGTGCTGATGGACAAGCCCGATTACATTGTAGGCCATGTGCGGGTGGGGTCTATGCAAGAGTTCTTAGCATCGGTTGTGCTTGGTTTGGTGATTTTGGCGAGAATGGGTGAGCTGATGGACAAGCCCGATGGAATTGTGGGTCATGTGCGGGTGGGGTCTCAGCGGGATTTCTAGGCCTTGGGCTTGCGTGCCTTTGGGGGAAATGATGAGTTCCCCTATGTTTGTTGTGAAGTGATGATGTGTGATGATATGTTAGAAGCATACACGGCATAGGGTGCCTTGGGTGAAATCCAGGTTTGCATACATATTGCATTGGTAGGCCCCTTATTTTATTTGCTCAACATAGAAATGTGGATGACGTTTGTGACACTCATACATGTTGTTTTTATGTTACTTCTATTTAATTACATTTGCATACGAAGTGCTGACTTGCAGGGTGATGTAGTTCGCCGGAGTCCGCTAGGACGGCCGAGAGGAGGGGTGTTGTTACACCGTTTGTGGTCAGCCATAAATAACCCTTGTTATACTATTTTTTTCTATAATGGATGCAGACAAGGATCGCAAGCTGGAGCCAGCTCGCCAGCCAAAAAGGCCTAAGCCTCATGAAGTGTACCTTCTCCTGTTTTCCAGCATGTTTATGTTTTCGTTATGCTGTTCCTGCTTGCATGCCGAGTTAGCATATGAATGCTTTTACCATTTAGATGTTTGGTGTTGTATGGATGATGATTTGAACATTGGTCTTATAAGGCCATAAGGCCAGGGTACTCATATGTAGTTGTGGACAGCTTCTGTGTTTATGTTAGTGTTTTCGTTGTGTTGGTTCTAATTTTTGAGTTGGGTAGTTTCTATATCATCTTTTTAATACTGAAGCTGTGGAGATTATATGTTGTGGGATTCCATCCGGACCCATATTATATGGTCATTACATGGGAGGTGTTACAGGGCGCATGTCACGCGTGCGCAAAGCACGCGAGAGCACATCCCGCGGGCACACAGCGTGTAAGACCCCATTTCAGAAAGTTGGATTTCTGGAATCCAGCGCTGTCGCTGGCGATATCGGCTATCGCCCGGCGACAGCGGTCTGGCGTGAAGGCCTCTGTCGAGAGGCTATCGCGCGGTGGCAAGTCTAACGCTGGCGACACCGTGACACGTGTCATGCACTGTTTGCAGCGGTGGCGTTGACTGGTCGAAGTCGGTTCTTTACCGCTGTCGCCAGGCGACAGCGGCTATCGCCGGGCGACAGCTCTAAATTGTACTTGGCGGCCGAAATCATGGGCATTGATGGCACATTGACTTTGGGGCCTTGTTTTGGACAGAGAGGCTCGGTGGCTGGCATAAGGTGGCCGTAAATCACTTGAAACCCATTATTCACTAAGGGTTTTAATTAAGAGAGAGAGGGAGAGCTTGGAGAAGGAGATCCAATAGTAAACCCTAGCCTAGAGCTTGGATTTGGTGGAGCTACACTACTCTGATTCCCTCGACGTTGGTGGCTACGCATAGAGGAGGGCAAGACGCTCCTTTCCAACCGTGCCAAAAACCAAGCCATGGCTTCGAAGCGGCGTTTAAGGGTAACGAACCTCTTTACCCTCATTTGGACATGTTCTAGTCCGTTCCGTGCATCGTTGAGGCCCCTACCCAAAAGGGTGAGGTCGTGGCCTCCGACGGGTCGATTTGTGTTATCCCCGTCAAATTTTGCATACATGTAGAGTCCATGCGTGAAATGGACGTAGGCGCGCTGTGTGAAGCCCATCCGAGTTGGTTCGTCCGGATTGGTGATGCTTTTTGATATTGTGCGTGCCGGGGGAAAACTCCGTGTTGATATCCTGCTTCGTAGGACTAGAGAGTGCCACTGCATGTGCAGCAAAGCCTGGGGGTGTGCCCCGAGAAGCACCCGAAGTTAGAAGCAGAAAAGGAGTTATGTTCACTGTCGCTGGCGATATTGACTATCGCCAGGTGACAGCTCCCAGACTTGGTTCTGGTGATTTTGTGCGTTCTGAGGCAGTGGGAGTGCTACTGCATGTGCAGCAATGCCTGAGGGTGTGCCCCGGGAAGCACCCACAGCTAGAAGCCAAAATGGAGTTTTGTTCACTGTCGCTGGCGATATTGGATATCGCCAGGCGACAGCTCCCAGACTGAGTTCTGGTGATGTTGTTGTGCCCACCTGTTGAGAGGACCTGGGGCCTGTGTGCCCGACCTGTGAGGGTGTCCTGGTGGATGACTTAGTGGCCCGTAGAGCCGGCTAATTGAGAATACCTGGGCTGAGGGGACGCCATACCCGCTCTTCGTGTTGTACAACGAGAGCTGTGAACAACGGGCATTTGGCGAACCTGAAACCGCACAATTGCAGCACCTGATTAGTGAGTCTCGTACAACATGTCGGGAAGCAATGGGAAAGAGTCTTCGGACTACGGGATGTTCACAATTAAAGTACGGGGGAGCCCTGGTATTCGGGCCACCGACTTTAGCCTCGAAGGGCAGAAGCCATCAAGAGTGGATGGTGGTGGAAGGCGGAGTACACCAAAGAGTGCCTGAGAGCACGAGACGTGGAGGCCATTCCCACGTTTGTGATTGTTGCATATGTATGAACTGTTGTGGGCTTTGCTAGCCGCTTCATTCTGTTATATATATATGCTGTGATGCTCTTGCAGGGACGAGAAACTGCCACCCCCTCGAAGGGGTGGGGTCGTTATATTTTGGTCAGCTTTAGCTGACCGTTGCCCTGTTTTGCCACCATTTTTGGTGGGCTTGTTGTACAGGTGCTGGACCGAGCGGGAACATAGCGGGCTCTTAGCGGGCTGAAGCCCTTGTGCTGTTGCGGCCCTTGAAGGCCTTTTGATGTTCTTTTGCTTTTCATGTATGGCCGGCCTGCGCGCCGATGTTGGTAAATTGTAAGTCCGTCGTGCCTCTTTTGTTGTGTAAAACATTTTATTCCTATTAATAGAAGTGGACATACCCGGGTTCGGGTTTTGTGGTTTATATAGCTTGTCTCTCTCTTTTTCTTCCGCATAGAATGCTCTGAGTTAGGTTCGTTGTTTAGCGTCGTTCGATATTTCAATTAAGTGACGTTCCAGTTTGTTTTGTAGTATATGGCGTGGGGCCCCGGACCCTCTGTTATATGCTCCCGAACGGATGAGGTAGTTACAAATTGGTATCAGCTTCTAGGGTTCCGTATCCTTCTAAGGAATTCGTGGACGAATTCTTTTAAGGGGTGGTGAGCACGTGTGTGCGCTACCGTCGAGACGTAAAATAAACCCAAAATGTCCACTTAGGAATAAAATGTAACCACAAACCAACAATTATTGCATGATTTTGGAACCTGAGTGTTCCTTTTGTTGTTAGTTGCGACTGTGCTGTCGCCTAACTGTGTGTTGCACTCGTGTAGGGCACTCGAAGTGCAGCGGGACCGTCGCGTCCCCGTGACGTGGTTGAGAGTAGCGGGTCTGCTGAGGCTCCTACACCTCCGTCTGCTGAGATGGTTCGGCTAGTTACAGAAGCTGTCCTAGCTGTGTTGAATGGCCAGCCTGGAAGGCAAGGTCAACCGTCGGTATAGGAAGTGGCCCCAGAGCCACTAAGAGCGGAGCAGGTCCCCGTGAGGCGTGCTGCTGAGCAACAGCTGAAGCACTTCCTGGGATTTCGACCTCCTCCGTTTACCCGGGTTGAATCCCCAGCTGAGGCCGAGGACTGGCTGTTGCATGTGGAGCGAATTCTGACAGCGACACAGTCGGATGAAGCGCAGAAAGTGACCTTCGCTACTTTCTTGTTGGAAAAGGAAGCCAGACGGTGGTGGGATGAGGTAGAGAGGCGCCAGTTTGCGGGAAGGCGACTGGTTGATGTGCCGATGGAAGAGTTCTCGAGAATCTTCCTGGCAAGGTATGTGCCTCCGTCGCAGCAGATCGCGATGGAGAACCAGTTCCTGGCTCTGATGCAGGGTGATAGACTGGTTGATGACTACCTGTATGAGTTCACCCGCCTCGGGCGTTACGCTGGAACTTCTTTCGATGACGAGGGGAGAAGGGTGAACAGGTTCTACGGTGGCTTGCGTAGTGAGTTGCGGTACCTTCTGACAGGGTCGTTGACGCAGGGTTTCACGACCCTCGTTAGTTCAGCCCGAGCGCTTGAGCAGGACATGCTCAGGGAGAAGGGCAAGGTGGCTGTGGTCGAGGCAGTGTCGGAGGGCAAGGCGCCGAGTGCGGCAAAGTTGCGGAGGTTGAATCGCTGGAAGAAGGCTCGATTATCTGGGCCGGCTCCCTCTACTTCGGGCGCGTCATCTGGACGTGGCCCTCTTATTTGTTTTACTTGTGGCAAGCCTGACCATTTCTCTCGGGATTGCCGCAGTGGGCTTCCAAGGTTAGTGAAGAAGACTGGGCCATCTTTTTCTGAGAAGGGGAAGGCGGCTGAGTCCACTGCCTCCCGTATGGCTCCCCCGCAGCCCAGAGTCTTCAGTCTTGGTCAGCAGGAGGCTATTAAAGCCAAGGACGTTGTGACAGGTATAATTTAAGATACAGTCCTTACTGTTTTATATACCTGTTTTGGTGTTCATACTAACCTTGTTTGGCGGCGTAGGCTTTGTAAATGTTTTAGGCGTTCCAGCGAGAGCGCTTTTCGATACTGGAGCTTCGCACTCCTTCTTATCGTCGGACTTCGTCCAACGTATTGGTGCGCCGTCGATTGCTTCCGCAGATGGACTGGAAGTCCTACTGCTGAATGGATATTCGATGCGTGTGGAGAGGAGTTGCTGCGTGAAGGTCCTAGTTGGATGTCAGGAGTATGACCTGAAAGCATCGTTACTCCCCCTGGTTGAGTTCGATGTAATCTTCGGCATGGACTGGCTGTCGGAACAGCGTGCGTGTATCAATTGCACCACCAAGGAGGTGAGGTTTGGGCAGTGTGCCGATCGTGAGATGGTCTTTGCGGGCATGCGTGGATCGAGCAAGATGCTGATGTCTGCTCTTCAGGTGTCCAAAGCAGTGCGTCAGGGAGCAGAGTTATTCTTTGCTCTAGTGGAGGCTTCTACGCCGAGGCCCAGCCTAGTGGATGTTCCGGTAGTTTCAGAGTTCCCCGATGTGTTCCCGAGCGATCTCCCCGGTGCTCCACCGCAGCGGGAGATAGATTTCACGATTGAGTTGGTGTCAGGCGCTAAGCTTGTGGCCCGCTCGCCGTATCGTATGGCTCCGAAGGAGTTGGCGGAGTTGAAGCTGCAGTTGCAGGAGCTGCTTGAGCAGGGCTACGTGCGTCCGAGTTCCTCACTTTGGAGTGCACTGGTCCTCCTTGTCAAACAGAAGGACGGCAGCCTGCGGCTTTGCATCGATTATCGGGAGCTGAACAAGCTGACCGAGAAGAACAAGTATCCTCTTCCGAGGATAGACGACTTGTTCGACCAGCTCGTTGGTTCGACAGTATACTCGAAGCTGGACTTGAAGTCCGGCTATTATCAGGTGCGGATCAGGGAGTGCGACATCCCGAAGACTGCCTTCAGTACAAGGTACGGGCAGTATGAGTTCACTGTGATGCCGTTTGGGCTGTCTAATGCGCCTTCGGTGTTTATGGACTTGATGCACCAGACTTTTCGAGAGTACCTCGACCGGTTTGTGGTCGTCTTCCTTGACGACATACTGGTCTACTCTTAGTCCGAGAAGGAGCATGGTGATCACCTGCGAGTAGTCCTGGAGGTTCTGAGGAGGAACCAGCTGTATGCCAAGTTCTCGAAGTGCGAGTTCTGGCTGCCTTCCGTGGCGTTCTTAGGCCATGTGGTTAGTGGAGAGGGTGTGGCGGTTGATCCGGTGAATGTTGCGGCCATCAGGGAGTGGCATGTTCTTTCTTCTGTAGCGGAGGTCCGTAGCTTTCTCGGGCTGTCCGGCTATTACAGGCGCTTCGTGGAGAACTTCTCACGGATCGCGCTGCCTCTTGCGACGCTGACACGGAAGATGCAGGAGTTTATTTGGTCGCCCGCATGTGCGCAGGCTTTCGAGGAGTTGAAGCGGCGGCTTACCACGGCTCCGATCTTATGTTTGCCTTGCGGCACGGAAGGCTACGAAATCTACACCGACGCTTCTGGGAGCGTCCTTGGCTGTGTTCTGCAGCAGCATGCCAAGGTAATAGCGTACGGCTCTCGCCAGCTGAAGGTGCACGAGCGGAACTATCCGGTCCACGACTTGGAGTTGGCGGCCGTGATATTTGCCCTGAAGCTTTGGCGGCATTATGTGAATGGCTTGAAGATCGACATCTTCACGGACCATAAGAGCCTGAAGTACCTTCTGACGCAAAAGGGGCTGAATATGCGGCAGCAAAGGTGGATGGAGTTCCTTGGGGACTACACCTTCGAGATCCACTATACTCCCGGGAAGGGGAATGTTGTCGCAGATGCGCTCAGTCGCAGGGCTCCAGCGCAGGCCAACTGGATTCAGATGCATGATGAGCACCTGATACGTGACCTGGAGGCCTTGGGTATTTCTTGCGTGGAGAAGCGGAGCAGTGCCGGTGCCTGTTTGAGTTGGACTGAGGTGCAGTACGACCTCGCAGATAGAGTCCGCCAGGATTTGAACCGAGTTTAAAGCGCTACGCGGAGGAGGCTGGTGGTGGGTCGGATGCCCAGTTTTAGGTGCGTGACGGGTTGCTATGGAGAGGCGACCGTTTATGCGTCCCCAAGGTGGGTGAGCTGCGCGATGAGTTGATGTACGAGGCGCATCGTACCAGGTATTCAGTTCATCCGGGAAGCACGAAGATGTTCAAAGACATGAAGGTCCTTTTCTGGTGGTCGGGTATGAAGAGGGACATCGCTCACTACATGGCCAAGTGCCACACTTGTGCGCTAGTGAAGGCGGAATGTCAGAAGCCCGGTTGCTTTTTGAAGTCATTACCGGTCCCAGAGTGGAAATTCGATGATGTTTCCATGGATTTCGTGCATGGGCTGCCGAGGTCGCAGAGCGGGAACGATGTCATCTGGGTAGTCGTAGACCGGCTGACGAAGGTGGCGCACTTTATCCCCAACCGGAGGGATGACTCGGTGGAAAAGTTGGCAAAGCTGTATGTTGATACAATAGTACGATTGCACGGTGTGCCCCGTAGCATCGTCGGTGATCGAGATGGACGCTTTACTTCGAGCGACTGGAGGCTAGTCAACCGTCTATTGGGTACGAAGCTGCAGTTTAGCACGGCCTTTCATCCTCAGACGGATGGCCAAACTGAGCGTACCAATAGGACGATGGAGGACATGCTCCGGATGTGCGTCCTGGATTTCGGCAAGGGGTGGAAAGATCACCTCTTTCTTGTTGAGTTCGCGTACAACAACAGCTACCAGGCGAGTATTCAGATGGCGCCTTTCGAGGCCCTCTATGGCAGGAAGTGCCGCACTCCCTTAGCTTGGGCGGAAACGGGCGAGACGAAGCTCTTCAAGAGGAAAGACGTCGAAGAGGCGACTTCGACGGTACGTATGATCCGGGGGAGGCTTTTGGTTGCGCAGGATAGGCAGGCGAAGTACTATAATGTGAAACACCGCGACGTCCAGTTCGCCGTTGGCGATTGGGCCTACTTGAAGATCAGGCCGTTCAAGGGTGTATCCAGGATTCGACGCTTGAAAAAGCTGAGTCCGAGATACCTTGGACCGTTTGAGATCATCGAGCGCGTCGGCGAGGCGGCTTATAGGCTTGCACTATCGGCGGAACTGAGCGGGCTACACGATGTATTCCACATCTCCGTGTTGCGGAAGGCAGTGCAAGAGCGTACGCATGTGGTCGCGGCGGATTGGTGCCCGTGGATAGTGGGCTTAAGACGGCGGTCAGGCCCGTTAGCATCGAGGATGCTGAGGTGTGTCAGTTGCAGAACAGGGCGATCCGTATGGTAAAGGTCCGTTGGGACAACTGCGGTCGCGAGGAACTCTCATGGGAGCGTGAGCAGACCATGATGGAGGAGTTCCCCGAGCTGTTTCGGTGACGTTTATCTCTCCTTTTCCCCTTTATGTAAAGACCTTTTTGGATATATATATATATATATACATGCTTGTTTTTACCAATTTCGGGACGAAATTTTTATTAGGAGGGGAGGGTTGTAAGACCCCATTTCAGAAAGTTGGATTTCTGGAATCCAGCGCTTTCGCTGGCGATATCGGCTATCGCCCGGCGACAGCGGTCTGGCGTGAAGGCCTCTGTCGAGAGGCTATCGCGCGGCGGCAAGTCTAACGCTGGCGACACCGTGCACGTGTCATGCACTGTTCGCAGCGGTGGCGTTGACTGGTCGAAGTCGGTTCTTTACCGCTGTCACCAAGCGACAGCGGCTATCGCCGGGTGACAGCTCCAAATTGTACTTGGCGGCCGAAATCATGGGCGTTGATGGCACATTGACTTTGGGGCCTTGTTTTGGACAGAGAGGCTCGGTGGCTGGCATAAGGTGGCCGAAAATCACTTGAAAACCATTATTCACTAAGGGTTTTAATTAAGAGAGAGAGGGAGAGCTTGGAGAAGGAGATCCAATAGTAAACCCTAGCATAGAGCTTGGATTTGGTGGAGCTACACTACTCTGGTTCCCTCGACGTTGGTGGCTACGCGTAGAGGAGGGCAAGACGCTCCTTTGCAACCGTGCCAAAAACCAAGCCATGGCTTCGAAGCGACGTTTAAGGGTAACGATCTTCTTTACCCTCATTTGGACATGTTCTAGTCCGTTCCGCGCATCGTTGAGGCCCCTACCCAAAAGGGTGAGGTCGTGGCCTCCGACGGGTCGATTTGTGTTATCCCCGTCAAATCTTGCATACATGTAGAGTCCATGCGTGAAATGGACGTAGGCGCGCTGTGTGAAGCCCATCCGAGATGGTTCGTCCGGATTGGTGATGCTTTTTGATATTGTGCTACTGCATGTGCAGCAATGCCTAGGGGTGTGCCCCGGGAAGCACCCACAGCTAGAAGCCAAAATGGAGTTCTGTTCACTGTCGCTGGCGATATTGGATATCGCCAGGCGACAGCTCCCAGACTGAGTTCTGGTGATGTTGTTGTGCCCACCTGTTGAGAGGACCTGGGGCCTGTGTGCCCGACCTGTGAGGGTGTCCTGGTGGATGACTTAGCGGCCCGTAGAGCCGGCTAATTGAGAATACCTGGGCTGAGGGGACGCCATACCCGCTCTTCGTGTTGTTCAACGAGAGCTGTGAAGAACGGGCATTTGGCGAACCTGAAATCGCACCATTGCAGCACCTGATTAGTGAGTCTCGTACAACATGTCGGGAAGCAATGGGAAAGAGTCTTCGGACTACGGGATGTTCACAATTAAAGTACGGGGGGAGCCCTGGTATTCGGGCCACCGACTTTAGCCTCGAAGGGCAGAAGCCATCAAGAGTGGATGGTGGTGGAAGGCGGAGTACACCAAAGAGTGTCTGAGAGCACGAGACGTGGAGGCCATTCCCACGTTTGTGATTGTTGCATATGTATGAACTGTTGTGGGCTTTGCTAGCCGCTTCATTCTGTTATATATATATGCAGTGATGCTCTTGCAGGGACGGGAAACTGCCACCCCCTCGAAGGGGTGGGGTCGTTATATTTTGGTCAGCTTTAGCTGACCGTTGCCCTGTTTTGCCACCGTTTTTGGTGGGCTTGTTGTACAGGTGCTGGACCGAGCGGGAACATAGCGGGCTCTTAGCGGGCTGAAGCCCTTGTGCTGCTGCGGCCCTTGAAGGCCTTTTGATGTTCTTTTGCTTTTCATGTATGGTCGGCCTGCGCGCCGATGTTGGTAAATTGTAAGGCCGTTGTGCCTCTTTTGTTGTGTAAAACATTTTATTCCTATTAATAGAAGTGGACATACCCGGGTTCGGGTTTTGTGGTTTATATAGCTTCTCTCTCTTTTGCTTCCGCATAGAATGCTCTGAGTTAGGTTCGTTGTTTAGCGTCGTTCGATATTTCAATTAAGTGACGTTCCCGTTTGTTTTGTAGTATATGGCGTGGGGCCCCGGCCGGACCCTCTATTATATGCTCCCGAACGGATGGGGGTGTTACACGGCGTGTGGGTGCATGCCTCGCGCGTGGGCAGCCATCTCGCGCGCACAGTACGAAGGTGCACATCCCCCGCATGCACAGCACGCGGGCGCACGTCCCCCCCCCCCCCCCCCCCCCATGCACAGCGCATTGGCGTACATCCCCTGCGCGCGGGCGCATGCCCCCCTGCACAGTATGTTGGCGCGCGCACAGCACGTGGGCGCACTCCCCGCATGCGCACAGCGCGCGGGCGCACATCCAGCATGTGCACAATGCGTAGGCACACATCCCACGCGAGCCTAGCGTGCGGGCGCACATCCCGCACACGTACAGCACGGGGACGCACTCCGCACGCACGCACAATGCGCTGACGCCCCTTCCACATGCGCGCAGCATGCGGGTGCACCTTCCTCACACCATTCCCTGTGCGTGATACACCCTGTATGAGTTTCTCTCTCCGCACCTCCCGTGCTTCTTGCTACGCGCACAGCCGCAAGCAAGCTCTCCGCCCCGTGGCTAGCCTATCTTGTGCACCGCTTAGACATTTTTTCTCACGGACACCACTGCAAAATATTATGTGCGTCATCCGGATTTCGAGTAAAAGACCCCGTCCTCCTTTCGCTTCGACTTGAAGTTGTGGGGACTTGGAGGGAAAATGATGAGGACTCCCTTAGAGGAGCTGACCGCACCCCCTCCATGGGGTACAATTATCCAAAGAGCCCCCACTAACGACGTAACTACCCGAGGTGTAACCATCGCCGCCATTGTCGCCATCACCACCATCCACCTCTGGCATGGATATAATGGGATGTTTGCCCGCACGAATTCAGCACACACGTTAGGAAGAAAAATTCCCGTACTCTTGCAAAAGTGTCAGACTCCGGGAATTTGGGGGCAAATGATAGGCACCCCCAAATTTGGGCTGCTAATAACCAAATCACCCGCCTCATTTGGTGGAGGACATAGGGTTGACCAAAGTAAATCTCACTAGCCCCGTAACCACCCAACATGGGGTGCAACTAGTAAAATCCCATATCGTGAGGGTACAAATAGTAAAATCTCATATCGTGAGATGCAAATAGTAAAATCCTCCAACATGGGGGTGCAAATAGTAAAATCACATATCGCGGGATGCAAATAGTAAAATTCTCCAACATGAGGGTGCAAATAGTAAAATCCAATATCGTGGGATGCAAATAGTAAAATCCTCCAACATACTGGTGCAAATAGTAAAATCCCATATCATGTGATGCAAGTACAAAAATCTCATATCATGGGGTGCAAATAGTAAAATCCTCCAACATGGGGGTGTAAATGGTAAAATCCTTCAAACGAATGTGCGTATAACACATAAATTAGTTATGGTGTGCGGGTAGCCACATAACCACCCAAACCACCCATTATGGGTGGGTGTAAATATCTGAAATTATATCGGCCTGCGCGTAGTAAATTATTATTAAATATGCGTATTAATTTATATTAAATTGGTCTACAAATAGTTAAAAGGGTGGTTATGGCCTGCGGATAACCGTGTAACCACCCCTGAGGACTATAAATAAGACTCAGGGCCCTCCTTCATTTCCATCTTTTCTCTCCTCCCTCCTTTCCTCCTTCGAGCAAGAGAGGTCCTCGAAGACACCTTCGAAGATCTCCTTCATCTTCGAAGAATCCTTCGAAGATGTTCGAGCGTCTTCGAAGATCTTTGAGTGCCTTCGATGATCTCCTTCGCCTTCGAAGAATCCTTCGAAGATCTTCGAGTATCTTCGAAAATCTTCGAGCGTCTTTGAAGATCTTCGAGCACCTTGAAGATCCTACAAAGGCGTTCATCCTCCTTCGAGCGAGCGTTCCGCTCCAAGCGCTCCTCCATGCGCTCCGATCTCAAGACCGCTCAAAACGCGCCTCCGTGCGCTCCGCTCTCAAGACCGCACCGAGCGCGCCTCCGTGCACTTCACTCTCAAGACCGCCCCAAGCGATCCTCAGTGTGCTCTGCTCTCAAGACCGCCCCAAGCGCGCCTCTGTGTGCTCCGCTCTCAAAACCACTCCAAGCGCGCCTTCGCGCGCTCCGCTCTTTAGACTACGCCCAGCATGCCTCTGTGCGCTCCGCTCTTTAGACTGCGCCCAACACGCCTCCGTGCGCTCCGCTCTCAAGATCGCCCCAAGCGCGCATCCTTACGCTCCACTCTCAAGACCGCTCCAAGCGCGCCTTCGTGCGCTCCGCTCTCAAGACCGCTCCAAGTGCGCCTCCGCACACTTCGCTCTCAAGACCGCTCCAAGCACGCCTCCGCGCTCTTTGCTCTCAAGACCGCTCCAAGTGCACCCCCGTGTACTCAGCAACAAGCACTTCACGCACTCAAGATCCGCGCACTCAAAAACAAGCACTCAGCGCACTCAAGAACAAGCGCTCCAGCCACCAACAAGATCATCACTCCAGACTCCTCTCACGCAGCAGAAGACAAGCCCCAGAGACAAAGGCGTGCGGAGCAAACCAATCCAACCTTCAAGCAGCAGTCGAAGACGCGATAGCGCAACATTCCCTTCTGCAGCATGCAAAGGACTTAGCTTCGTGAGCGGTGTCCTGTCACCCTCCGAGCACCTCTCTCTCTCCCAACAATTGTAATGAGGTGCGGCCTGTCGCCCTCGCCTTCTCTTAAATAGCTCTGTACAACACCAACAAATAGTGAAGTTTGGTCGACACAGCTCCTGCCATGTGGTTTTTCACCCTTTTCGGGGTTTTCCACGATAAAAAAAGTTCCCTTACCAGCAATCTCGAAATTCTGTGACCGATTGCGCGCTCGACTGCTCCCGGGCTAAGACGGTCTAGTCCCGACCGATTTTAGGAGTCTCGAGTGAGCCGCAAGACTGGGTACTATGCCGGATCTATCAAAAAATTTATGCATCGTTCTCCAAAAAGTCGCTCACAGGAAGAGGATGAAGAAGTGAAGAGGTATGCAAACACGAACAATGATGCATAAATCTCTCTGGATTTGAGTTCCTCGTGGAAAAGTCAAAAATTCAATCTATTGTCAGAAATGCTCTAAAAACTCGTAGATGCATTGTTAGGTAATTATGATCTCACGTTTAATGAGTGAGAATATCTACAACTTTTTCAATTCAGCAGATTCAGAAGTCTATGCTCTCAGGGAGATTTTTGTGTCCGAGCTCCATGTGCGGACCCAAGGCTATACACACCCGGACACGTGTCCGGGTGTATTTTTCGTGAATCCCGCCCGATAGTCGACGCCCTAGCGTATTTTCCCTCCTAGCCGCAGCCAGCAGCAGAAAGGCAATATTTCTTTCGTTCTTTTGTCTCCGTGAGTTCGTTTTTGAGGAGACGCGAGGGCCGCGACCCGCGACTGCGAGGCTAGCGCCGACGGACTAGGTGAGAGGCGATATCAAGTGTCTTTTCATTCTTAATTCCTTCGGCTTCCTTGAGTGTTGAGTTCTCCTGAGTTCCTTGATTGAGTATTTGAGTTGATTCCTTGATTTTCCCTCCTTCAAGTTCAGGCTTCGACAGGGTGTAACTGAAATTCAATGTTATTCAGTTCAATGTTTGATGTTATTTAGTTCAATGTTATTTGGATTTTTCTCAGTAGTGATTTGATTAACTCAATTTTTTTCAGTATTGATTTGAGACTTTTGAGTATTGATTTGAGTTTTTCTCATTATTGATATGGGTTTTGCTCATTATTAATATGGGTTTTTCTCATTATTAATTTGAGTAGTGATCACCAACTTGCTAAAAACATCACACAAAAATCCTAAATAAAGCGATTCTTTTATACTAATCAGCGAAATTATAGTTATATTTTCCTTGCATTTTCTCATGTTTGAGTTTAGGATTTGAAAATGAAAATGAAGGTGTGCGGTACTGGTTTTATTACTTTATGCTTGATTTTTTATTCCTAAATCATAATTAAGTCTTCTTTTATTTTTTAGTTGTGAAATTCAATAGAGAATTTTCTTTTGAAAGTAGGTTAAAATCAAACTTCTCTGGATTTACAAGTGTCAGTTTCATGTGGCAAAAAAAATCTAAATGAGATTGACTTATATGATTTACCGACAGTTCATGCATTGAGGCAAACAATAAGCTCATGTGATATAAATCTTCAAGCATGATAAGAAGAAAGTACTTGCAAATAGTCGTATTCAACCTTTTTTAGTAAATTTCTCACACTGAAATTAGACAAAAAAACACGTTTTTATTGCTACGTTTTTCCACAAAGAGATTGTGATCATACATTTGTAAGTCGTGGTTTTAGATACTGAAAAATATATTGGAAATCACAATGGTGCACATAATAACTCTAATAAGATGTGCGTAACTTTGATAAATTAGAAGCAATGTATCGAAGTTAAATTTTGTAGATAGGAAGAAACTCAGAGTACTAAATATCGTGCTCATTTGGCTTTTCTTCTATGACAAGGGTTGTCTTTTCGTGGACATGACGAGTCTACAAAATCTAGTAATCGAGAGAACTTACTTGAACTTTTAGAATACCTTGCATTGCATAGTAATGAGATCAAGTCAGTGGTGAAAGAAAATGCTTCTACCAATTATCAACTAATATCTCCAAAGATAAAAAAATAGTTTCTTGCATTGCAAATGAAATAACGAAAACTATTATTAAAGATATTGTAGATAATTGCTCTTTAGGTATTTGAAGTTGGTATGTTTTATGCATGTTGCAACTGTCAGTGTTGAAAGAATGTTCCCTGCCATAAAAATTATTAAAAATTGTTTAAGGAAAACATGAGTGATGAATGAATGACTGTATGATAATTTTTACTGAGAAAAATATTGCTACACTATTAGTAATGAGACTCTCATTACACAATTGTAAAATATGTGCCCACGAAAAATAGTTGTTGAATGATATGAAAAATATTGCTTTTATTTTATAAAATTTTGGTCATGTTTTGGATAAGGTAGTCTTTTACAGATGTGAACAATTTTGACATATTTAACAAGCTTGTGAGTGAGTTATTAGAAGTTTTAAGTTTCTTCATCATCAATGCTTACAGATAAGAAATTACATTTTATGTAAATGTGCAAATGTCACTTTTTATTTGTGATTCCTTCGAGAACTTGTAGTTTCTTCTTCATTATAATATCATACAATTGTGTTAAAGTTATAACAAAATATATTTATATTTTCACCGCTTATTTTTAAGTTTTTATGTGCCCGAGTGGAGCGATAATTCTAGTTCCACCCCTACCGAGCTCTAGACACCGATTTTGGTATGTCATTTCTGACATCTGAGATGTCCTTGCGGTAGACATATCCCATATGTCAAAAAATGACATCTCAGATGTTGAAAATGCTCCATAATCTGTGGCCGGATTTGTCCAAAGCTCAGAAATAAAATTTTTGCATGTTTGTACTCATTAAACTAAGTTGAAAGAAATGCAAGAATTGTATTTGTTTATCCTTGTCTCTCTTGTTTTTTTTCTCTCTCTTTTGGTCTTGAAATTATAGAATATTAGAATAATAACATTTTATGGATGAAAAAAGAGAATTTATTTTTAAACAATTTTCTTACCCCAATCACCTCATTTTTTTTCAAACAATTTTTTAAACAAAAAATCGTTAAGAAAAAAATTACCTCATTTTATGGATGTAAAAAAGAAGAAGGAAAAATATTTTTAAACACAATTTTTCTTACCCCAATCACCTCATTTTTTTCATTAGACGTGTTATTTTTTTTTAATTTATAGATTAAAATCGTTAAGAAATTTCAATGACTAGAAAAGTAAAGTAAAAATAGGGATAGGGTTATATATGAAAACGATTTAATAATATTTTAGAATTTCAAATAATAATCTTATTAAAACAAAAATTGATTATTTTCAACTGCCGCCGGATATTTCCTGGCAATGGCCAGGAAGTGGAAGCGGAGACGCCAAATGGATGCCGTCACATGGCTTGCATGCTTCTCATGTCCGACAAAACCCGCCCGGCTCTGGATTTCCGTCTACTTCTCCAACCGGCAAGCCCATGCCCCACCTCTCCTCGTTTCTCCGCCTCACTTCGTCTTCTCCCTTCTCCCTTCTCATCAGTCATCTATATCTCACTACTGATCTGTGCTGACAGCGAGCTCATCCATGGCCCATGGCGTCGGGGCAACGGACAGAACGACGACGCATCTCCACGACCTCCCAGATGCCGTCCTCAGCCACGCCTTTTCCCTCGTCCTTGACTTCCGCACCCGCAACTCCATGGCCCTCGCTTGCCGGAAGTGGCGCGCGCTTGAGCGCTCCACCCGCACTTCTCTCTCCCTCCGCGGCAACATCCGGGACCTCTTCCTCCTCCCATCCTGCTTCACCTCCGTGCTCCAGCTCGATCTCTCACTCCTCTCCCCTTGGGGCCACCCTCTTTATCTCGCCGCCGACCCCCTCCTCCTCGCCCGGCGCCTCCGCCTCGCCTTCCCCGCTGTTACATCCCTCACTGTCTACGCCCGCTCCGCCGCCCTAGCCCCTGAATGGCCAGCCCTCCGCCACGTCTCCCTCGTGCGGTGGCACCCGCGCCCTAACCAGCCTCCAGGTTCCGATCTTTCTCCCCTTTTTTCCGCCTGCCCTTCTCTTACTTCTCTAGACCTCTCCCGTTTCTATTGCTGGCCGGAGGATCTGCCCGCGGCTCTTTCGTTGCATCCTTTAGCCGCCAGATCCCTTAGCCATCTCGACCTCCTATGCTCTTCCACATCGGAGGGATTCCGCTGCTCTGAACTCGTTGGAATCGCTGCCGCCTGCCCTAATCTCCGCCGCTTCCTCGCTCCCTGCGTCTTCAACCCCCGATTTTTCGATTGTGTCGGTGACGACGCTCTCCTCTCCGTTGCCTCTCACTGCCCCCGCATCTCCCTCCTCCATCTCGCCGATCCCTCGACTCTTTCTCCCTTCCGCCCTATAACCGATTCATCCGCCGCCCGCGATGACTCCCGCGTCACTCGCGCCGGTCTTGATAGCCTCTTCTCCGCGCTCCCCCTTCTCGAAGACCTAACCCTAGATATATGCCACGATGTTCCGGATTCCGGCGCGGCATTGGAATCCCTAAGCTACCGATGTCCCCGCATTCGATCGCTGAAGCTCGGTTGGTTTCAGGGAATCTGCAAAGCCGCCGGGCTTCACCTCGACGGCGTCGCTCTCTGTGGAGCTCTGCAAAACCTCTGCATCAAGTACTCCAATGATCTCACCGATTCCAGTCTCGCCGTCATTGCCCGCGGCTGCCGCCAACTTTCCCGATTCGAAATACATGGCTGCGACACGGTCTCCGAGACCGGGATCAAAAAATTCTCCAGCATGCTCCGCTCAACTCTCAAAGAAGTGAGGATATCCAGCTGCCGGAACCTTGATGCATCTTCCTGCCTCCGTGCCCTCGAGCCAATCCGAGACCGAATCGTGCGGCTCCACATTGATTGCATCTGGGCCAAGCCCGGCGCTTCACCACCTCCAACCACCACGGAAGAATCCTCAGAAGACCTGGATGCGGAAGAAGACGACCTAGAGCTCGAGACGGACAACAGATCGAGCAAAAGGTGTAAGTCGTCCGATCACAAGAACAGCTACGACAAATGCGACAGCGACTTCTGGTGCAGAACATTCGAACGCCTCCGAAACCTCTCGCTGTGGATCCCCGCCGGAGAAGTGCTGAGCCCCTTGCCGGAGGCGGGCCTGGAGAGCTGTCCGGAACTAGAGGAAATAATCATCAAGGTGGAAGGTGACTGCCGGACCTGCCCCCTCCCCTCCCAGCCGGTTTTCGGGCTGAGCACACTGGCTCTATACCCTCAGTTGTCAAAGATGAAGCTCGACTGCGGAGAAGCCATTGGATACGCGTTGACAGCGCCCAGAGGCCATATGGATCTCAGTCTCTGGGAGAGATTCTATCTTCATGGAATCGGGGATCTGAATCTGTACGATCTGGACTACTGGCCGCCGCAGGACAAGGAGGTGAACCAGAGAAGCCTGTCACTTCCGGCATCCGGGTTGATACAGGGATGCATGTCGCTTCGTAGGCTGTTCATCCATGGAACCGCGCACGAGCACTTCATGAGGTTTTTTCTGGGGATGGCGAACCTCCGGGACGTGCAGCTCCGGGAAGATTACTACCCGGCGCCGGATCATGATATGAGCACGGAGATGCGGGTTGATTCCTGTAGCAGATTTGAGGATGCGCTGAACAGCAGGATTATACCCGATTAAAAACCTTAAGAGAAATTGCAGAAATTTTTTGAATCCGTTTTTGGTTTCAGAGAGAGACAGAGACGTACGGTACGCAGTACGTTCGATCTTGTAGATCTTGCGGAAACCTTCATCCGGAAATGAACTATTTACATTCTGTAAAAAAAAGACAATTCTTATTTTACCCTATTTCAGGAGATATAATTGCACCCTAAATCTTGGAGATATAATTCTGTATGCCCCTTCGTGTTTTCATCTTCCTCGCTCGAGGTGAAACCCTACCACTGCTTTCTCTATTGTTTCTAACTGCAGCCTTAATGCCAACCTTCTTCGCTCCGCCGAGCACCCAAGCCACTGATCTGCAACGAAGCTCGTGAACTTCTCCTCGCCATTTACCATGAAACTCTCAAGCCTCCCCGGCATGACCGCCAACATGCTTTCAATGACCTTTCCTATATCGTCGGGGATGGAGGCTAGGCGTAAGCCATCGGCGAGCTTGGCAGTAGCGGACGCGTGGTGTTCCTTGGAAAGGGTGGCGAGGACACGGTTAGGAGAGCTCATGGAGAATCATGTGGCCTTGAGCTGGGTAGGGGAAGACAAGGGTGTGAGGTGTGGCTGCAATTAATGGAGTTGGAGAAGGGAGGCTTAAGATCTTGGACAATGTTGAACTGGTAATGATTGATAGCTATTCATTTTTTATGAACTGAACCGTTGCGGATAGCTCGGGTGCTCTGGTAGACCGCTCGAATTGTACCACCTTAGCTCGGAAGCAAACCGAGCGAGCAAACAGTCAATAAGTGAATTAGCAAGTGACATAGGGACTTTTAACATAGAAAACCTGGAAATGGTGAAAAACCACGCGGCTGGACCTGTGCCGGCCAACTTACACTATCTTTTGGGGGGTTACAATTAGAGATTTAGAAATCGAGCGCGACAGACCGTTGCTCGTTACAATGATAAAGAGAGGGAGGGAGAGAGAGAACTCTGAGAGTGACAGACCACCTCTCGGAAAACTAAGTACTTCTTCTGAGAATGGTAATGAGAAGAAAAGTGAGAATGCTGAGTCGTCTTTCGCAACCTTCGAAGGCTCGAAGGAGATCTTCGAAGATTCGAAGAGTTCTTTGAGAGCGAAGGAGATCTTCAAGCGCCAAAGGAGAATTCCAAGGAAATCTTCAAAGGAGCTCTCTCGGGCGTAGAAGGCGAGGTGTCTTGAAATAAAGGCTCTGGGCAACTTTTATAGCTTTGGTCGTGGGTAGCCCGGTAATGTTATCGTCGTAACTCTGAGGGTGACCTGAGGTGAAAGGCGAACTTTTCTCCACTTAACAACCCTCCTGTGAGCCGAGCTCAACTAGAGGTGGAGAAATCTCAACACCTTTGGTCAAGCTAAACTCGACCTGAGGTGGAGGAAAACTCAACACCTCTAGTCGAGCCAAACTATACCTGAGGTGGAAGGCGAACCTTTCTCCACTTAACAACCCTCATGTGAGTCGAGCTCAACTGAAGGTGGAGAAATCTCAACACCTTTGGTCGAGCTAAACTCGACCTGAGGTGGAGGAAAACTCAACACCTCTAGTCGAGCCGAACTCGACCTGAGGTAAGGCGAACATTTATCCACTTAACAACCCTCCTATGAGTCGAGCTCAACTGGAGGTGGAGAAAGCTCAACACCTTTAGTCGAGCTAAACTCGACCTGAGGTGGAGGAAAACTCAACACCTCTAGTCGAGCCGAACTTGACATGAGGTGGAAGGCGAACCTTTCTCCACTTAACAACCCTCCTGTGAGCCGAGCTCAACTGGAGGTGGAGAAAGCTCAACACCTTTGGTCGAGCTAAACTCGACCTGAGGTGGAAGAAAACTCAACACCTCTAGTCGAGCCGAACTCGATCTGAGGTGGAAGAAAACCCAATGTAACGCCCCTGAATTTTCGGGTATTAATCTAAATTTATTGTTGACGTCATTATGACGTAGGGCGTTACGTTAGTGCGGAGTTAGCGGTGCGCCGACATTGCACGTTTTAGCGTCCGTTCGGTCAAGAAGACCAAATTTAGGAGCGACCCGGAATTAGAAAATTTTACGTTAGAAAATTAGAGTATTTAATTTTAGAAATAAAGTGCTAAAGTTTCGTGGCGTTCCGAGCAAATTTAAAGTCTCGGTGATTTTTTCCAAAGTTTTGTATATTTTAACGCCGCCGTAAACTTCAGAAATTTTTATCTCGAGAACGGTACGTCGGATTTTGATTCCAACTTCGCCGTTGGATTCGTAGCGCCGCCGTTCACCTACGGTACGATTTTCGTCATCTTCGGCATTCGTTTAAATTTTTGGTAATAACGAAATATTATTAAATTACTATTATATTATTATTAATGTTAATGTATATATATACAAAGATAAAAGTTCACGGGAAATCCAATCAAGTTCTCGGAAAATCCAATCAAGTTCTCGGAAAATCCAATCAAGTTCTCGGAAAATCCAAGCAAGTTCTCGGAAATCTAAGCATATTCTCGGGAAATCCAATCCTAGTCATCGGAAATCCGAAGTTTCATTCTCCTTTGAATTCATATCCCTCCTCCTGGTTAAGATTAGTTTTATTATTATTATTATTATTATTATTATTATTATTATTATTATTATCATAATAATAATGCCTTATATATATAAGTATGACCTCTTCCCCTCCGTAATAAAAGCAAACCGAAACCCTATTCATCGTCTTCCCCGATCTTTTTGCGACCCGCGAGAGACGCTCTTCCGTGAACCTTTCGATCGCCGCCACCGGAGCTCCGGAGCACGAAATCTTCGTCGGAGCATAGATCTGGAAAGCTCTCGCCGAGCTCTTCGCGTGTGCGGTAAGTATTTCGAGTTTCGTAGATTTTTGAGGTTGGAGTCGGTGGCCCTAACCTTCTTTTTCGCCCCAAAAGTTTCAGAAATTGTTCCTCGAGGTTTTTTAGCGGTCGATCTGCGACGAGGAGCGAGTCGGAGGCCATCTTCTTCGAAAGATTTGAGGCAAGTGGTGGACTCTTCCCCCTTGCCACGTTATTGTTCTTTACTTATTCACCATTCTTGCTTCTATCTAATTTAGACAGAAAATATTATACGTATATATCATTTCCTGCTAAAGAAACGTGTATCCAGCCGAGTAGTCGCGTACTTTGTCAAAACCATCAAAATACCCTTAGGGTAGATTCGCCGATTTCGTAATAGTTAAACTCGTCGATATCATTTCGACGAATTTGCCGATAGGTTTAGGCTTTCGCCGGCTTCGTCATGTGTCATAGATTGTGTCTTCGCTAAGTGTATTCGCGATTCGTCGATAGTAATTCGACGAATTCGTCGATAAGATCGGGTTCCCTCACGGAATTATTTCCGGGTTTTCCTGTGGTGCCTGTCTTGGTCAGGGTTTGGTGAGTCTCTATTTCCCAGCTGGTTGTTTTGGAAGGTGGATGGTCGAAATGGCCACCACTAGTACCGGGTTGTTTTCCGTGGACGAGTAGACTGTTGGTTGGTGGACTGTAAACCACCGCCGCAGTGTTTGTGTTCCTCGGGGGTTTTAGTCTGATGGTCGGTTGGAATGAATGCCTCCGCCTCAGTACTGTTTTTGGCTGGGATAGTGGTTCACTCCTTGGGCAATTCGACACTTTTCCTTCTTTGGATATAGTTGTAGTACAACTTTGACCGCACTTCGTGCCAGTTTTTCCCTTACTTGTGGATATTTATTTGATTTGCTGACGTTTACAGTTGTTCCTGTTGGGTTGGTAAACCTCCTTTGTTGAGTTCTCTTACTCTCTGATTATTATGTCTTTGTGCTGAGGCATTTTTTTCTTTTGAATGCATCAGGTTCGGACCAGTAGCAGGTGGAGCTGACCGAGTCCTGTTTCTTCAGACTTGTGGCAGTTGTTTTCTTACTTTTTTTTGGAGAGGTAGACTTTTGATTTCTTTTGAGACTTGTTAGGGTTATGGGTTCGTGTCAGTTGTTGACGCTCATAGCCTGAGTTCTTTTACGTTAGACTTGTCTTGCTATTTTTATGCTACTACCGTTATTTGCTATTTATGCAATTGCTCTCTAGGAAGGTTTTATGTTAGGGTGCATAGTAGTTATTTTATATACAAAACTGCATAATTTCTTCTACATGACATCTCTTTTAAAACCATTATCACTGTATTTTGAAGCCCGTAAAAGAAATCCTTTTTACTTATACTAAATATAGAAGTTGTATATCATTAGAATGCTGGTTAGTTCATCATGCTCATGTAGGTTAAATTAAAGTAATTTATGTATTTTCCGCTGCGTAAACCTATATTTTCTTATTTATGGACTAGTTGATCCATTAAACTGAGGGACACAGTAATTAAAAACCTTAAACCTAAGTTATGTTTTAGAACATAAAGTTCATGACTTTCTAAAGAAAAGTGTGAAGTTAGAGCCGTCTGAGCGTCTGCAGTTGTCCCCTGCACGACGTGGCATCATGACGCGTATTTTCTCTTACTCTGACGTATTATTTAATACGGAGAAAATGCGGGTTGTGACAGTTGGTATCAGAGCTAGGTTTGTTCGACAAGTTGGTCGAGCGACTAATTCTGATATAGTTTAGTTATTTGGTTTCATTGCATACACACACCGATGTGTCATCAGTACGTCTTGGCTGAAGCATGAACACTACACTCATAGCACGATAAGAAGTATACGGGGCATATTATGTAGTATGGGATGCATAATATGTGTTTGTATATGGATCCACCATAGGTGGCAACATGTGACGGTTATGTAGTATGTGATGCATAACCATCATCACATGGATGCCCATTAGCACGTTTTCTTTTTCGTTACATGCGATATTATGTAGTATGGGATGCATAATATTTCATGTGTACGCCGCTCATAACATGCATTAAGGCTTTTCTTAGAATGCATAGCACAACATACATATCATAACATCGCATAAAGCACACGTGCCAAGCTAAAGATTTACATGATGACATTCGTACACACATGATTTGAAAAGAAGGTTTAAACATTCATACATCCATGTGACTTGCACAAGAGTCAAAGGATGACAGTATATCATCCTAAGTTAAAGCATAACATCATTTGTATAAAATCCCAGAGCAAGGTAGTAGCTAGAGCAAGTGTTTTTCCTGTTTGGTTAGAGCTCAGTTGAGTAGTTCTAGTTCCAAGTTAGGGTTTTGATGAGCCTTTTGTTCGTGTTTATAGTGATGTCGAAGAGACGTGTTGCGACGAGGTCGACTCCCCAATCGGAGGGTGAGTCTTCGGGTGCGCAGAGTGATGCCATGATGGAGAGTCTGCGACAGAGTAATGAGGCTCTGTCAAGGCAGTTAGTTGCGATGCAATCGCAGATTGAGACGTTGATGACTGCGGCCGCAGCGCAGCAGCTTGTGGTGCAGGACCCTGTAGTGGAACAGACTGTGCCTGTTCCTCCCGCTCCTTTGGTGCCTCCAGTTCTGCTGCCACCAGAGATGAACTTCATATCGCATTTCCAACGGTTAGGACCTCCTACGTTTGACGGGAGGGCAGATTTTATGGCATTGGATGACTGGTTCGTTGCCATTGAGGAGATGTTTTCGTACTCGGGAATCTCTGCTGACCAAAAGGTGATGGTCGCCGCGTACCAGCTAAAGGGACTTGCTAAGGGCTGGTGGATCAGAGAAAGAGAAAATCTTGTAGACGGATGTTCGTGGGAGTCATTTAAGGCGATGGTGATGAAGAAGTTCCTGCCGTCGGTCGAGCAAGACCGTCTGATGGATAATTTTCTGCACCTAAAACAAAGGCAACTCACGGTTAGTGAGTATGAGATCGAATTCAGTAAGCTAAGCAGATTTGCTCCAGATTTAGTGGCTTCTGAGGCAGGGAGAGTGAAGCGATTTCTCGGAGGACTTCGTAGCGACGTTCAGCAATTGGCTAGCGCATACAGATCTGAAAGTTATGCTGAAGTAGTAGAAGCAGCGTTGAAAGTCGAGGCTATCGACAACGCCAAGAATAGAGGCGCGTTGATGAGGAAGGATAAGAGAAAGGTCGAAGAGGGGGAAAGCCCCAAGGTATCTGACCCTGCCCCAAAGAAGAGGAGTGGTGAAGTTTGTAGTTTCTGTGGTCGCCCTGGCCATCCGTTTGAGAAATGCTTCAAAAGGTTGGGAGCTAAGAAACAACAGCAAGTGTCGGCAATACAGAGCGCTCCCAGAGGAGATTTGACCTGTACCTTCTGTAAGCGAAAGGGGCACGATGTTGCTCATTGCTGGTCTAAAGATAAATTGTGTTTTCAGTGCGGAAGAAGGGGCACGTTAAGACTAAATGCCCGCGTTTTCAGCCTACTCTACAGCCGGTGCCGCTTCAGGCCTTGCCGCCACCGCAACATCAGGATAGAGGAAACGACAAGTTGAACGTGATGACTAGGGAAGAAGCTCAGAATTCCACCCAAGTTATTTCAGGTTAGACTTTAATTTAACTCTTAGCCTTTATCCTTAGTCTCGTTCTCCGAGCGGTTAGTTACGTGTTCGATTTTATAGGAGAATTTAAGGTAAAGAACCGTTGGGCGCGCGTTCTGTTCGATTCTGGTGCTACCCACTCGTTCGTGGCTAGGACTTTTGTAGAGCGTCATCGTTTGATCCTCAATCAGATTGGCGATGCGTTTCGCGTTAAGTTTCCTTCTGGCGACTCAGTGGTGTCGGACCAGGGTATCCAGAAGTGCCCTATCCTCCTAGGTGGCTTCTTAGCTTTTGCGGATTTAAAGGTGCTAGACTTGGAAGATTTCAATGTGATTTTGGGCATGGACTGGTTGTCCAGTTATGATGCGGTTATCCAATGCAAGGTTAAGCGTTTGGACTTCAAGATGGACAACGGTCAACCCATGAGTGTGTATGGTTTTCCACGCCAGGATTCCCCGATTATTTCTGCGGTATGTGCTCGGAAACTCTTAGATTCCGGTTGTTTTGCTTACTTTGTTTCTATGTTAGAAACTGTCAGCGTTTTGCCGTGTATCGAGGATGTTCCTGTGGTGCGAGAGTTTCCCGATGTTTTCCCGATCAGTCTTCCTGGTCTTCCGCCTGAGAGAGATGTGGAGTTCGTTATCGATCTTGAGCCTGGTACTCGTCCAATTGCTAAGGCACCGTACCGTATGGCCCCGCGTGAGCTGGAAGAGTTGCGTACCCAGTTAGATGAACTGTTGCAGTGTGGTTTCATTAGGCCAAGTTCTTCGCCCTGGGGTGCTCCAGTGTTGTTTGTGAAAAAGAAAGATGGCTCTATGAGGTTGTGCATAGACTATAGAGAATTGAATAAGGTAACCATTAAGAACAGATATCCGCTGCCGCGAATAGATGATTTATTTGATCAGTTGCGTGGTAGTTCGGTGTTTTCAAAGATCGATCTTCATTCAGGATATCATCAGTTGAGGATCCGTGAGTCGAACGTTCCTCGGACTGCCTTTCGCTCCCGTTATGGTCATTTTGAGTTTCTGGTGATGTCATTTGGTTTGACAAATGCACCCTCTGCGTTTATGGATATGATGAACCGAGTGTTCAAAGACTTCTTAGACCATTTCGTGGTAGTTTTCATCGATGATGTGTTGGTGTACTCAAGAAGTGCTGAGGAGCATGCTACGCATTTGCGTTTAGTATTGTCTACTCTAAGAGAGCACAAGTTGTATGCGAAGTTGAGTAAGTGCGAATTCTGGCTTTCGCAAGTGTCTTTCCTGGGTCATGTGGTGAACAAAGATGGAATTTATGTAGACCCAGCAAAGATTTCTGCTGTTTTGGATTGGAAGACGCCTACAATGCCTAAGGAGATAAGGAGTTTCTTAGGGTTGACAGGTTATTATAGAAGGTTTGTGCAAGGATTTTCGGTGCTGTCAGCACCTCTAACTAAGCTTACCCAGAAGAATGCAGCCTTCGTTTGGAACGATAAGTGCGAGGAAGCCTTTCAGGAATTGAAAAGAAGATTGTGCACCGCTCCTGTTTTGGCTTTACCGACCGAAGGAGTAGAGTATGCCGTTTATGTGGACGCATCTCATGTTGGACTAGGTTGTGTTTTGATGCAAGAAGGAAAGGTGATCACGTATGGGTCAAGACAATTGAAAGTTCATGAAAGAAATTACCCTACGCATGACTTAGAATTTGCTGCAGTGATTTATGCCTTGAAGCTTTGGAGACATCTTCTTTATGGAGTGTCATGCAAGATTTTTACAGATCACAAGAGTTTGAAGTATGTATTTACCCAGAAAGAATTGAATTTGCGACAGCGCAGATGGTTGGAGTATGTGGCGGATTATGAAGTTGATATCCTATATCATCCGGGTAAAGCTAATGTAGTGGCTGATGCCTTAAGTAGAAAGACCGCGCATGTCTTCAATCTTTCTGTGCAGTCCTTAGTGGAGGAATTTATGTTGATGGATATCTCAGTTGGTAGTAGTGTCACGCCTTCGAGTTTAGAAGCTGAAGAGCCTTCTTGGATTACCCTTACAAGACTGCATCAGAAGGATGATCCTGATTTGCAGCATCTCCGGAATAGAACTGAGAAAGGGGAATTACCAGATTTTTCAATTGATGACAAGGATACCTTGAAGTATCGGGGTAGGTATTGCATTCCCGCGTTTGAGGATATTCGAACAAAGATCTGTATTGAAGCGCATGGCTCTAGTGTCTCTTATCATCCTAGTTCCACAAAGATGTATAAAGACCTGAAGCAAATTGTTTGGTGGTCAGGCATGAAGAATGATATAGCTAGATACGTTTCAGAATGTTTTACCTGTCAGCGTGTTAAGGCAGATCATAAGAGGCCTGGAGGTAAATTGAACCCTTTGGATATTCCACTCTGGAAGTGGGAGAGTATTTCAATGGACTTCATTACCGGTTTGCCGAGATCTCCTGGAGGACATGATTCTGTGTGGGTCATAGTTGATAGATTGACAAAGTGTGCTCACTTTGTGCCCTTTAAGGTTGGTTATTCCATGGAGAAAATAGCAGAACTTTATTTGGATGAGGTCATTAGATTGCACGGTGTGCCCGTGAGTATCATGTCGGACCGAGATTCCAGGTATATGTCTCGTTTCTGGCAGAGCTTGCAGGGAGCCTTGGTCACTGACCTTAGATACTCTACCGCTTACCACACTCAGACCAATGGGCAAACGGAAAGAGTGAATCAGATTTTGGAGGACATGATCAGGTGTTATATTTTGGATCATGGTGGAGCTTGGGATAAGCGTCTTGGACTGATGGAGTTTGCCTATAATAATAGTTATCAGGAGAGCTTGCAGATGGCCCCCTTTGATGCTTTGTATGGGAGGCGATGTAGGACTCCCCTATTTTGGGCTGAAGTTGGTGAGAAGCTGTTGTTAGGTCCAGAAGCTTTGGAAGAAATGAATGTTGTCGTGACGCATATCCGCGAGAAGCTTCGCATTGCTCAGGAGCGTTATGAAAAGTATGCTAATCGGAGAAGGGTTGATCTGGAGTTCGCAGTTGGGGACATGGTTTTTCTGAAGGTTTCTCCGATGCCAAATGTGAAGAGATTTGGAAGGAACCACAAGTTGGATCCCCGGTATGTGGGACCTTTCCAGGTGGTTGAGCGCATCGGAGTGTCAGCTTATAGACTGGATTTGCCCGCTTCTATCCCAGGTGTTCACGATGTGTTTCATGTGAGTCAGTTGAGAAAGTGCGTGCGTAGTGATCGACATGTCCTTGACTCAGTGCCCCAGTTGCAACCTAATCTGTCTTATGTTGAAGAGTCTGTCTGTATATTAGAGACTCAGGACCGAGTGTTGCGGAAGAAGACGATTCCTATGGTCAAGGTGCTTTGGCGAAACCAAGACGTTGAGAGCGCGACTTGGGAATTGGAATCTGTTATGAGGACATCACATCCTCATCTTTTCTCCTGGATTCTCTCTGGTGAGTGTTTTCGTCCGTAGTTTGAATTCTCGCTTCTATCTTTTGTATTCAAGATATTCGTTAAAGTTTCGGGACGAAACTTCTTTTTAGGGGGAGTGGCTATAACGCCCCTGAATTTTCGGGTATTAATCTAAATTTATTGTTGACGTCATTATGACGTAGGGCGTTACGTTAGTGCGGAGTTAGCGGTGCGCCGACATTGCACGTTTTAGCGTCCGTTCGGTCAAGAAAACCAAATTTAGGAGCGACCCGGAATTGAAAAATTTTACGTTAGGAAATTAGAGTATTTAATTTTAGAAATAAAGTGCTAAAGTTTCGTGGCGTTCCGAGCAAATTTAAAGTCTCGGTGATTTTTTCCAAAGTTTTGTATATTTTAACGCCGCCGTAAACTTCAAAAATTTTTATCTCGAGAACGGTACGCCGGATTTTGATTCCAACTTCGCCGTTGGATTCGTAGCGCCGCCGTTCACCTACGGTACGATTTTCGTCATCTTCGGCATTCGTTTAAATTTTTGGTAATAACGAAATATTATTAAATTACTATTATATTATTATTAATGTTAATGTATATATATACAAAAATAAAAGTTCACGGGAAATCCAATCAAGTTCTCGGAAAATCCAATCAAGTTCTCGGAAAATCCAATCAAGTTCTCGAAAAATCCAATCAAGTTCTCGGAAATCCAAGCATATTCTCGGGAAATCCAATCCTAGTCATCGGAAATCCGAAGTTTCATTCTCCCGTGAATTCATATCCCTCCTCCTGGTTAAGATTAGTTTTATTATTATTATTATTATTATTATCATAATAATAATGCCTTATATATATAAGTATGACCTCTTCCCCTACGTAATAAAAGCAAATCGAAACCCTATTCATCGTCTTCCCCGATCTTTTTGCGACCCGCGAGAGACGCTCTTCCGTGAACCTTTCGATCGCCGCCACCGGAGCTCCGGAGCACGAAATCTTCGTCGGAGCATAGATATGGAAAGCTCTCGCCGAGCTCTTCGCGTGTGCGGTAAGTATTTCGAGTTTCGTAGATTTTTGAGGTTGGAGTGGGTGGCCCTAATCTTCTTTTTCGCCCCAAAAGTTTCAGAAATTGTTCCTCGAGGTTTTCTAGCGGTCGATCTGCGACGAGGAGCGAGTCGGAGGCCGTCTTCTTCGAAAGATTTGAGGCAAGTGGTGGACTCTTCCCCCTTGCCACGTTATTGTTCTTTACTTATTCACCATTCTTGCTTCTATCTAATTTAGACAGAAAATATTATACGTATATATCATTTCCTGCTAAAGAAACGTATATCCAGCCGAGTAGTTGCGTACTTTGTCAAAACCATCAAAATACCCTTAGGGTAGATTCGCCGATTTCGTAATAGTTAAACTCGTCGATATCATTTCGACGAATTTGCCGATAGGTTTAGGCTTTCGCCGGCTTCGTCATGTGTCATAGATTGTGTCTTCGCTAAGTGTATTCGCGATTCGTCGATAGTAATTCGACGAATTCGTCGATAAGATCGGGTTCCCTCACGGAATTGTTTCCGGGTTTTCCTGTGGTGCCTGTCTTGGTCAGGGTTTGGTGAGTCTCTATTTCCCAGCTGGTTGTTTTGAACGGTGGATGGTCGAAATGGCCACCACTAGTACCGGGTTGTTTTCCGTGGACGAGTAGACTGTTGGTTGGTGGACTGTAAACCACCGCCGCAGTGTTTGTGTTCCTCGGGGGTTTTAGTCTGATGGTCGGTTGGAATGAATGCCTCCGCCTCAGTACTGTTTTTGGCTGGGATAGTGGTTCACTCCTTGGGCAATTCGACACTTTTCCTTCTTTGGATATAGTTGTAGTACAACTTTGACCGCACTTCGTGCTAGTTTTTCCCTTACTTGTGGATATTTATTTGATTTGCTGACGTTTACAGCTGTTCCTGTTGGGTTGGTTGTAAGACCCCCCTCCCGGAACACACAACACGACCGGGGGGAGTCTTATGCCCAGGGCAGCCGCCTTGCGGAAGCGCCAGCACACGAGCTGGCCTCCCCCAGAAGACACCTATCCTGCCGGCCAAACCAACTAAACAGCGCCAACCCATCAATAATAGACAGCATTAAAAGCCAAAGATTCACAATAAGTAATAATGTCCCAAAACAGTACAAGGAAAAGCAGAAAGCTACACAAGCTCCTGCAAATCATCAGAGTAACCAGCTAAATGCCCCAAGGGCTACATCTCAAAACAGTCACCCGCCTCTGTCACTGACGGCAGCTAAGGTACCATAAACCCCAGACCTGCACACCTGACCTGGCTGGCCTCCGGTGTTGAACGCAGCTACACCACTGAATGTGCTCCTAAAAAGAGGGACGTAGCAACCGTTAGTCATAAAGACTAAGTGGCTTCCCATCCGCTCCCCCGGCGACTCCAAGGCACCGGGCGGAAGGAAAGGAAGAAAAGCTGCAATATATCAGTAATATGCAAAGCAGGTGACGGAGAAAGAAAACTAGTATATACACAAATTCTAAGCTACACAAGTGTAAAAGGGGCTAATCTAATCATGTATAAGCAGGAGTATAATAAAGGTGTACAACAGTAAATAAACAGTAAGTAAAGCAGGTAAAGCAAGGCAGTAAGAACAGTAGCGACAAGTAATCAATCTCGTACCCTAACTTATATGAATGCCCATACAAACTTATAAGTTAGGATTTCCAGGAATTATAACTCATCATATAAAAGAGCCCATACTAATGTATATGATGAGGATCTGCAAGTGCGTATGTTATGCTTATGCTATGAATGATTTATGCAATGAACTCACACACGACTCTATGCGCATAGACCTTTGTAGTTCCCTCTGTTTGAGAGGAAGCCAACCTCTCGGGTACCAACCGCTGTGACACACGGTGGTAGCGGACCGGGCTGTCCACTCCTAGGCGGGTATACACTCTACCAGGCCTAGACCGCACGTACGCCTCGACGCTAAACAACCGCGGAGCTCTGCGTACTCTTTGCTGGAGTCCACCAGACTGTGAGCCAAGTGAGAGGTGTCTTCGGGGAACTGTCGTCCCGACACGCAGCCAAGCTGGCCCCTTAGACCCCTACACACCCGCTAAGTCAACGTACCGCGGTCGGAGTGACGACCTGCCTAGTACCGAAGACCTGCCACATTTCTGAGAATGTTACCGGGATAATCATCCCCTCAAGGTTCCCGCTCGTCTAACCGAGCACCACAATCCTGCCACTCCCGCAACTGGGAGGAGTTACATAAATCCAATCTTACCCTACTATGACTACTCTTGCCTACTTTAAATGTTATTGCAATTTAGGGTTAATCTTGGACTTCCCGAGGGTTACCCTGTAAGGGGCTCGCTACGGTACTAGGAACTACAATGGGATGACACCCCAAAGTTCCCTTTCTCAAGACACTTAGTATTATTGGTATCCACCCATAAGATTACCCTCTTATCATCTCACTTGAATTAAACCTCGGTGCTTTATGACCCTCTAAGGGGAAAGACTATCTTTCGTCAATCCCGAGCACAGCCCTACCCATAGCTCACCAAGCACTCTCATCACTTAAACTCCTTTTTGGTGACCTCAACCTCTTCATCCAAATCAGGTACACCAACTACCTCCCCTTCCCGCCTAATGGTCTACAAGTTATCTCCATTTTACCGTTGTACTATTCGCAGACCAAATGAGTTATATGAACCACATAAGGGAAAGTACTGCAAATATTCATCCAATTGACTCAAGATTATTACCAGAATATTATAAGACTAAGCTCGGTTTTTACTCAAGGGTTGTTTCTCATCCAACACTATTAGATTCAACATATATATTTAAATGTTAATACATACTACGCCATCAATCGTTCATTACATAATTTTCCCCAATATTTAGGTCAATCACCTTCAATGTTATATTAAAATCCTAATAATAACATTTACATATAATGTAATTAGGAGCACTATTCAAATCACAACTTGCCTAAAGTTTCATGCACATATTTATTGTCCTAGAGCGTCATCAAACAAGTGATCAATCAAATGACTATATTAAACGCAAGACTTCTAAAATTTCTTCTACTCGTCAGGGTTAGCGTCTTAAGTGTTTACACCATATCCCAGCTCATTCGGAATAATCTTGATAGCTATTTACGGCACAATAATTTTATAACCTAATATTGACAAATCACAGCAAGTTTATATCCGAAAATTATGAAATTTAAGAGGGATGTCCACATTGTCATCAACATTTATCTACCAATTCCAAACATCTTCCGATAAACAAAACAAGGTAAATCACCAAAATATATATAAACTAGGATCCATTTCAATTCCGATCTCGCTGAAGCCTCTAGCATAGACTCGCTGCTTTGTTACGATCACAATTTATTATTCACAAAATGATAATAAATATTCATCTAAAAATCATGAAATTCTACAGTGATATGCACATCATCATCAACGTCATCTCTACAATTTTGTTTTGAACAACAACAAGTATCAATGAAGTTATTCCAAAATTCATCGAGACTTAGGCTACCATGACACAGAATACTAAAACTGAAATTCTGAGAGTTTCACTACACTAAGATTTACGTGTCACCCCATTCTGGAGAGTTAACAACAAGGGCTACAATTTTTATGTTGAACCGGAGGTCCAATTCCAAGTGTTTCATCCTCAAACAAGCTCAACAAGCTGGTTGTGTAATACATGACAGCAAACTAACGAACCTTAATTACACAGTCTGTTTTCAAGGGTTATCTAGGGAGCTACAGGGCTCCTCAAAATATGTGCAGCCACTCATCTCGAAGGATTTTCCAAGATCTACAACTTTCGTGTTGAGCCCGAAACCTGAATCGCACTGTATCATGCCCAAAACTGGACTTGAACACAGCTGCGCGCAGAAAACAGATTTCTGCATCGGTCTGCAGATATAATTTCTGCACGTATCTTAAAGTAAATCTAATGACATTTGTTCATCTTCTTCCGCCAGCAAGGGGGTAAAATGAACAGCGCTATTTCCTCAAATACTCCCTCAAAAGACCACCAATCTTCACGAGATCAAGTCCTCTCTCTTCATATTGAAGAGAGGGGTTGATTGAAGCAAATCTCACGGCGATCGTCGCCCTAGAACGGAAGTTCTAGCGTGGTCTTCTCCTATGGAAACACCATAACTCACAAGGTTGGGTCCTCTTGGCCCAACATCTCTCCTATGTGATCTAAAGATCTAGCACCAAGGGAGAGGGGAGGAAGTCACCTGATTTTCGGACGACGTTCGCGGCGGTCTCCTCCGCGGCATGACGGCAGTTGGCCAAGGCTGAATAAAGGGGTCCTGATCCACAGAAATATCAAACATATAATCAGTCAACATTACTCCAAACTAAAAAAAAAAGGAAACAACAGACGGCCGGTCAAGGTAAAAGCCCCAAAGTTATTCACGAGTTTGGCTCAAATCTCCTAACAATAATTCTAACTGAAATGAGGAATAAAGATTAGACAACAGAAATTCCAAACAGCCTGCTCATAAGGAAAAGCTACTACCATGCGAGAAATTGAATACTTCCTGGACACAAAAACAAACTAACAGGAGTTTCGCCCAGCAACAATAAAAAGAGAAGTGGCAGCAGCTTTAACTGGGCAGAAAAAAACAGCAATATCTGGTCACAGACAACAACATTGAAATTCTCCAATATGCAGGTAATGGAACAATATTGCAAAGCAATAACAGTTGGCCAAGCTTAGAAAGAACGACAAAATAGTGAATCTGGACAGTTTAAAGGCGACCCAACAAAAATAATGGAATGCATAAGGCAATACAAGCAATCGGGGTTCAAAAGCACTTCCATAAACGTCCTGGAAAACAGCCACCATAAATGAAAAGAGGAGCAGCAAGGGTTCAGCACAACCACTAGAAATGAAAAGAGGAGCAACAAGGTTTCAGCACAGCCCAGCCACTACCATAAACCCCAAAAAAAATAGTTTTTGAACAGCCGGCTCACAAGGTACAGCCAACACAAAGATAAGAGGGGCAGCAAAATCATTTACCACCATATAAATCCCCAAAAAAAACAGCCGGACATTAACAAAATAAACCATAATCAGTAACCGGAAGGAAAAGGTAGAAAGAAAGAGGAGGGCTCACCGAGGGAGGAGAGGAGGAGCCTGGTCTGGGAAGAGAAGGAGAGTGCTTCACTCGGCCTAGATCTGGATGGCTGGAGCTGGAGTTTGGAGCTCGCCGAAAATGGACGGAGGAGGGGCGGAGCTTGGGTCGGCCATGGAGCTTGCCGAAGGAGGAGGTGCGCCGGAGGTTGGAGAGATCTCGCCGGAGATAGATTCTGTCCGAGGAGAGGAGGTCGACCTTGGAGAGCTGCTCGGATAGGGGCTTGCCGGAGTAGAGTTCGACGGAGGTGGCGCCGGAGAAGGCTCGACCATGGAAGCTAGAGAGAGAAAGAGAGATCTGGAGAGAAAAACCTAGGGAGAGAAATGGAGAAAGGGGCGGCCGGGCTTGAGGTGGTCGGACTCGCCGGAGGTCGGACTCGTCGGAAACGGAGGAGAGGAGGTCGACTGGAGGGGAGGCTTGACGGCGCAGGCACGGGAGGAGGGAAGATCGGGCTGGTAAAACATTTCTAACCTAAGTTATAATATATATAAATATATTATTATTATTATTATTATTATTATTATTATTATTATTATTATTATTAGATTAGGAGGATTGATTGGATTTCAATCAAACGTGCGTAGATTTCTCTAGGAAGCTCAGAATTTGTCCCGGGCGGGCTCGTTATTACCGTCTCGCCGATACGCACCCACCGGAACAGTCCGAGATTAATTCCGAGTTCGTTTGCTCATTTTATGCTTGTCGGAGCGTGTACGACCTAATTTTGCGTCGCGTCAAAACTCGCCGAACGACGTCGGAATTTCAAACGGACGACTCTGTTGGGTTCGTATCATCATTACGAGTCCAACAAAACTGACTGTGGTCCATTCCGAGGTCGTTTGTTCGATTGCACATTTTTGGGTAAATGAGCTATTTGCAAATCACGTTATAATTTCGCCGATTCTTATCAGAATCGAGCGCGGACAGTTTCGTTGGCCTCGTATGGGTTTCACGAGTCTAACAAAGTTGACTGAGGTGAATTCTGAGATTGTTTGGTCAATTTCACCATTTTGGATAAATATGTTATTCGCAGTCCACGTTATTTAAGCTAACGTACGTACTATAATTCCTTCGAGGCGGTACGCCTCCTTCGAGTTTTATCGCTCAAGTTATGCTCTCCGGACGGCTCGGATCCCGATACAGCACACATCGGGACAAAGAATAGAACTGGTACTCGCCGCATTCGTAGTGCACTTCCCCGGCTCAGGTGCAAGCCTGGCCCTCAGTACACCCCGAGCCCGAGTCAACTTGCTTGACTCAAAAAAAACACGCACAAGGGGTCTAGCTCGAATCGGGATGTTACATTGGTAAACCTCCTTTGTTGAGTTCTCTTACTCTCTGATTATTATGCCTTTGTGCTGAGGCATTCTTTTCTTTTGAATGCCTCAGGTTCGGACCAGTAGCAGGTGGAGCTGACCGAGTCCTGTTTCTTCAGACTTGTTGCAGTTGTTTTCTTACTTTTTTTGGAGAGGTAGACTTTTGATTTCTTTTGAGACTTGTTAGGGTTATGGGTTCGTGTCAGTTATTGACGCCCATAGCCTGAGTTCTTTTACGTTAGACTTGTCTTGCTATTTTTATGCTACTACCGTTATTTGCTATTTATGCAATTGCTCTCTGGGAAGGTTTTATGTTAGGGTGCATAGTAGTTATTTTATATACAAAACTGCATAATTTCTTCTACATGACATCTCTTTTAAAACCATTATCACTGTATTTCGAAGCCCGTAAAAGAAATCCTTTTTACTTATACTAAATATAGAAGTTGTATATCATTAGAATGCTGGTTAATTCATCATGCTCATGTAGGTTAAATTAAAGTAATTTATGTATTTTCTGCTGCGTAAACCTATATTTTCTTATTTATGGAGTAGTTGATCCATTAAATCGAGGGTCACGGTAATTAAAAACCTTAAACCTAAGTTATGT
Source organism: Dactylorhiza incarnata (assembly GCA_033032865.1). Lineage (NCBI taxonomy): Eukaryota > Viridiplantae > Streptophyta > Magnoliopsida > Asparagales > Orchidaceae > Dactylorhiza > Dactylorhiza incarnata. The sequence goes on from JAWHQI010000327.1 coordinate 1,905,233, forward strand.
TTTAAAACATAAAGTTCATGACTTTCTAAAGAAAAGTGTGAAGTTAGAGCCGCCTGAGCGTCTGCAGTTGTCCCCTGCACGACGTGGCATCATGACGCGTATTTTCTCTTACTCTGACGTATTATTTAATACAGAGAAAATGCGGGTTGTGACACCCAACACCTCTCCAAACCAACTGGGTGCGGAGAACCAGTTCATGTCCTAGGAGCTCAGCTCACCTGGAGGCAGAGGAACTCAACACCTTCCCAAACCAACTGGGGGCGGAGAACCAGTTCACGTCCTAGGAGCTTAGCTCACCTGGAGGCAGAAGAACTCAACACCTTCCCAAACCAAATGGGGGCGGAGAATCAGTCCACGTCCTAGGAGCTTAGCTCACCTGGAGGCAGAGGAACTTGACACCTTTCCAAACCAACTGGGGGCGGAGAACCAGTCAACATCCTAGGAGCTTAGCTCACCTGGAGGTAGAGGAACTCAACACCTTCCCAAACCAACTGGGGGCAGAGAACCAGTCCACATCCTAAGAGCTTAGCTCACCTGGAGGCAGAGGAACTCAACACCTTCCCAAACCAACTGGGGGCGGAGAACCAATCTACGTCCTAGGAGCTTAGCTCACCTGGAGGCAGAGGAACTCGACACCTTCCCAAACCAACTGGGGGCAGAGAACCAGTCCACGTCCTAGGAGCTTAGCTCACCTGGAGGATGAGGAACTTGACACCATCCCAAACCAACTAGGGGCGGAGAACCAGTCCACGTCCTAGGAACTTAGCTCACCTGGAGGCAGAGGAACTCGACACCTTCCCAAACCAATTGGGGGCGGAGAACCAGTCCACGTCCTAGGATCTTAGCTCACCTGGAGGTAGAGGAACTCAACACCTTCCCAAACTAACTGGGGGCGGAGAACCAGTCCAAGTCCTAGGAACTTAGCTCACCTGGAGGCAGAGGAACTCGACACCTTCTCAAGCCAATTCCTCTTCCTAAAGCCTTACCAACTTCTGCTTTCACGAGCTAGAGTAACTATTATAAGCTGGAGTAAGAGATCTTTCCGAGAAGAAACTCAATATTCATTAGGGATAGAAACATTTGAGATCGTCGCCACTCCAAGTATTGTCAAGGGGAATTCCCTCAACATTTTGAAGGCGATACCCCCTGACCTCAGGGCTTCCAGGATTACATAGGGTCCCTCCCAATTGGGTTGGAGCTTTCTTACGTTCGCCGACCTTCCCGCGGCGTCGACCTTCTTGAGGACTAGATCTCCTGGGACGAATTGCTTGATTCTAATGTTTTTATCAAAATACCTGGCTATCCGGCGCTTCACTTCCTCTTGCCGAATCGCTGCAAGGTCTCGAAGCTCCACAACCACATCTAGCGAGAGTCGTTGTTCCTCATCATTGTCTACCCTCCAGTCTTCGCCACCCTCCTGGGCGGCCACGACTCGGGGGGACCTGACCTCGAATTCCACCGGGAGTACGACCTCAGATCCGTGAGAGAGCTTGAACGGTGTTTCTCCCGTCGCCGTGTTGGGTGTCGTTCTCAAGGCCAACAAGACCGCGGGAAGCTGCTCCACCCAGTTCCCCTTCAAGTTCTACACTTTTTTTCTTCAGCAGGTTGACTATGATTTTGTTTGCCGCCTCCACCTGCCCTTTGCTCCGAGGATGATGAACGGAGGCGAAGCGGAGATCGATGCCCAACTGACCACAGAAGCTAATGAGTTTCACACTAGCGAACTGTGGTCCATTGTCTGTCACTATGTCGAGGGGGAGCCCGTACCTGCAAATTATTTCTCCCCAAATAAAATTCCTTATTACCTGCGAGGTTGTTTTTGCCAAAGCTTTAACCTCCACCCACTTTGAGAAGTAGTCTATCATGACCAATAAGAACCTTCTTTGGCTGCTGGCCTAAGGGAATGAGCCGACCAAGTCCATTCCCCAGATGGCGAAGGGCCATGGTGTTGTGATTGTCCTAAGCCTTTGTGCGGGTTGGAGTTGGAGTGGTGCGAAAAACTGGCACTTCTGACACTTCTTCGCAAACTCCATGGTGTCCTTTCGAAGGGTCGGCCAGAAGTATCCCTGCCTCAGCACTCTCTTCTCCAAGGTTTGGCTTTCGGAATGGCTTCCTCACTCCCCGGAGTGGATTTCTTCCAAGACCTTCGAAACTTCATCTTCCGTTACGCACCTTGCTAGGAGCCCGGTCAGGGTCTTCCTGTACAAGCTTCCTTCTCGCATCAGGTAGTACGCTGACTTGTACCTGAATCGCTTCTTATCTGGGACCTCCTCCGGGAACTTGTCCGAGGTCAGAAAGGTAAGGATCGGGTCCACCCACGAGGCTTTTTGATCGATCTCCATCAGCTCTCCTTCCTCGATGGATGGGCGGAACAACTCGGTCACCGTTCCTCCCGCGCGAGGGCCGTAATTTGCCAACCGATCTGCTCGGACATTTTCCTCTCTCGGGATATGCTGGATGGAGAAAGTGTGAAACCACCCGATGAGATCCCTAACCTTCACCAGATACCTCTGGAGGGTCGGCTCCTTCGCCTCGAACTCTCCTTGAACCTGGGAGGCCACCACCATCGAATCCGTGAAAACCTTCACATCTCGGATTCCCAGTTCCCTCGCCAGACGAAGCCCAGCCACCACTGCTTCATACTCGGCCTGGTTGTTGGTCACGGGGAATCGGATGTTTATCGCTTGTTCGATCCTTGTCCCCTACGGACTGACCAGGATCACCCCTCCGCCGAGGGAGTTCTTTCTTGATGCCCCGTTTGCGAACAGCTCCCATGCTATCAACCTGGTGGGTTCCGCCTCATCCACCTCGGTCACATGCTCTGCCAGGAAGTCCGCTACCGCCTGCGCTTTCATTGACAGTCGGGGGACGAAGGTGACATCGAACTCGCTAAGCTCGACTGACCACTTTGCTAACCTGCCTGAGTGCTTCACTCCTTCCATAATGTTGCGAAGGGGGTGTTCGGTCACCACTCTGATCGAATGAGCCTAGAAATAGGGACGAAGTTTACGGGCTGAGATGATCAAAGCGAACGCCAACTTTTCCAGGACGGGATACCTGAGCTCTGCCTTTTCAGGACTCAGCTAACATAGTACACCGGCAGCTGCTTCTTTCCCTCCTCCCGGACCAGGACCGAGCTCACCGCCTCAACTCCTACTCTAGGTAGAGAAAAAGGCCTTCTCCTTCTCTCGGTCCCCAGAGCAAAGGAGGTCGCGCCAGTTGCTCCTTCAACGCTTGAAAAACCTTCTCACATTCTGGCGTCCACTCAAACTTCTGACAATGGCGCAGGGCTCTGAAGAAGGGAGAGCACTTCTCCCCTGCTCTGGAGAGAAACCGGCTCAACCCTGCTAACTTGCCTGTCAGCCTTTGAATCTCCTTCGCACTCCTCGGTGACTCCAACTCCAGGATGGCTTTGACCTTGTCCGGATTGGGTTCGACCCCCTCCGGGGTGAGTAGGTGACCTAGGAACTTTCCTCGGCTTGCTCCGAAGACATATTTAGAAGGGTTAAACCTCATCTTGAACCTCCGAAGGGTAGCGAAGGTCTCCACCAAATCCTGCAGGTGAGACTCTACGTCCCTGCTTTTGGCCATCAAGTCGTCGACATAGACTTCTAGGTTGCGCCCCTTCTCCTCCTTGAAGACTCGGTTCATCATCCTTTGGTAATTAAGTTACTCCTGCGTTCCTCAGTCCGAAAGGCATCATCTTATAACAATAACACATGTCGTCTGTGATGAAAGAAACATCCTTAACATCGGGCGAATGCATTCAGATTTGATGGTAGCCGGAGAACGCATCCAAGAAGCTCATCACCGGGAAGCCGACAGTTGAGTCTACCAATGCTTCGATCCGAGGCAAAGGATAACAATCCTTAGGACAGGTCTTGTTCAACGGGGAGAAGTCCACACACATTCTCCACCACCCGTCCCCCTTCTTTACCATCACCACATTAGAAACTCGTCCTGGATATTGGATTTCTTCTACGAACCCTGCCTCTAGTAGCTTCCCCACCTCCTCTCTGATCGGCCCGACGAGGGTGGTCGACACAACTCTCTTCTTTTGGCGGATGGGGCGGATGCTTGAGTCGAGGTTGAGGCGATGACATGCTACATTCGCATCGACACCTGGCATCTCTGCAGCGCTCCACGCGAAGATGTCCACATTCTGCTGGACACATCTTCGGATCTTCTCTTGATCCTGCTCGCTCAGCCTCCCGCTGATTCGTATCTTCTCTGGCCTTCCACTGCCGTTGACGACCTCCCTCTCTTTCACCTCCTCTGCCACCTCCAACTTGGTTAGATCATCCAACACATGATCTGTCTTCTCTGCCTCCTCTTCCCTTGTCAATAGTCGCGGCTTGTTAGGAGGTGAGTTCATTGGTTCTTCGCTTCGAGCCATGAGACTTGCTTAGAGCTTTCCGAACTAGCTGCTTCCACGCTCACCGCACCAGAATGTTGAAACCAGAAAACCGGTCTCGACGTTCGCAACGAGTATGCAGCTGACCCTTACTTGACCTGAGCTAGAACCTTGACTAGTTGCTGAGAACCGAAGGACCTTGCACCTAAGAAGACCTGAAGACCTGAACAGACCCCTTAAGCTGCAGCGAGGAGGTCCCACCACACACCCGAAAGTTCAAAGAGAGCTTCCCCTCCGAAGCCAATGCTGAGTCTGGGCACCTTGGAGGGCACTAAAGATCACCTCACCGCCAACCTCAACTGACAGGGGGTGGAGTGCTTGCTCACAAGACACACGCAAGGGAGAGGGGAGACCAACCCTTCCCAAGGTGCTCATGGGAGTCTATTTATAGACTTCCCAAAATTAGGCTGCGGATAGCCAAGATTCTGCTACCCGCAACTCAACTACGAACCTGAACAACCAAAACAGGAGGGGGGAGGTTGAGACGTCCACTCCCTCCCTTGTCGGGAGTCGGGAGAGTGGACCGAAAGGTCCACTGCCTGGGTTGGGCGAGTGGACCACTCGGTCCACTCCCCTTAGGGGCGAGTGGACCCATGGTCCACTCGCCTGAGTACCCTCGCCCCTCACCCTGGGCGAGTGGACCATGGTCCACTCGCCACCCCTTGGCGACCCCTACCTTGGGCGGGTGGACCACTAGGTCCACTCGCCCAGGTGAGGAAGTGGACCTCCTCCCCTCCCGGGACTTCTTTTTTGGTCTCGACGACCTCGATTGCCACCAACTAGTTGATTCATTGTGTCACGACTACTTTTACTATTGCGATCTCATCTGCGTTGGGTCACATCAGCTCAGCAAATATGAGGGTTGTACACGGACATTCAAAGAATTAATCTAGTAAAAAAAACTTCTCATATGACTGATTAAATAACAAGAATATCACATACGTAGTTATTTTTCAAATTTATTAATCTTTTTGCACGGTAATTAGCAAAACATGTTTGTGTTATTAATATGCATGTAATCTAAAACACGGAACCTCATTATCGCTTAAACATATGCGACTCGACTCTTCATTACATCCAACGAATTATCACAAATTACCCGCAGTATTTAGGTATAAAACTATCAGCTGAATCTCAAAAAAAAAATCTTGCATTAACATAACACTGCATTATTTCAACCTACGTCAATACTTGTGTTTCTGAAATTGGGCTCTAAATCACTTTTCAGCAAAATCGGCGCTTAAATGATATTTTTGCAACACTTCAAGATTGTTGCGACACCTAATTATGCGTCGGCAAAAAAAATTATTTTGGCGCCGCTTGCGCAGCACCCGGGAAGGTTCCGTCACAATCAAGACTAAAAACTGACTTCGAACTTCTTTCAAAGTCTTCTTGAGGTTCAACAACATTCTCTCCTCTCCCTTGAATTTGAATGAAAAGAAAGTTCAATCAACTCCGTTTTATAATACCATTCAAACGCCTATAAAACACTGAAATCGAAGCACTAGAGCTCCAAAAAAATACGAAAGAAGGTTGAAGATACCCCCCTAAGGATGGTGCCACGTGGCTTGTACTGGCGACATGTGGCGCCCATCTTGCGCGACACATGATGGATACGCGCAGGTGCCTACGTTGCACGAGCCTTGTGTGTGTACCATACGGCCGTGTGGCCCGCACACGTCCGGTGCGTGCAAGGCCACGCGCCGCGGGCCTGGCAATCCATGATGATGCATTCGGCGATTGCCATGTGGCTGCACCCTGCTTGTGCAGCCGCCGACAACCCATTTTGGGCCTTAACGTTGTCAAAAATTATGAAAAATCTACCTTAATTGATGTTCTGGACCCATTTCCGCCCTCAATTTCTAGTAGATCTTGTCGAATTTGCACTGTTTCCACACGAGCTCCGATTTCAGCAAATATTATGCTGATTCATAGATTCCGACTTGGGTCTAACATCGGACTCGGTTTTACAAAAATTGGCTTCATTTGATACTTCAATACCCAGTTTGAGATTTAGGTTTTTAATGCTTTTTTCAACATAGCAATCCTGCTTATGGATATACAATCATCACTAGATGTAAATATTCCCTTAATATATAATTATATAGATGAAATCACAAGATATTTTTCAAATTATGAGAATAAAAAAATTGTTAGGACTTGAACATGATTTACAAGGGAGCGGAGGTGAATCCTTGGTCGAGGAAGGCGTGCCGAAGTGAGACAAACGATCTTCGATGGTGTCGGTCGAAAGCGGCGAGCGGAATGCGGATGAACTTATCACTCAGGACTGAGCACTTAGATCATGTTGAGAGAAATAAAAGTTGAATAATTAATAATGTAAGCACTCATATATATAGAGGAGCAATACACGAAATATGAAATTAGCACCAACTAACACTAATCTAGGAAGCACAAGTACATGTATGAGTACCAGGTACGATACGTAACCAGTACGGCTGTACGTCAAAATTTAAAAGCAAGAATACAGATATATTTGGATACGTTGTATTAAATATAATATATATATCACAAATGCAATTATAAATCCTCAAAAAAATAAAACATGAAGGATAAATAATCAATTGAGGTACAAATCCACAGCTAATGCAATATAACATGAAACTCTCAAATATAAAATATTTATAATCATTTCAAATTAAGGATGCTCATCACTCATTTTCTTCTTCCGTAATGTTGGAGATCAACACATCTTCAATTTCTGGTTCGTCTAGAGATAAGTTGACAATCGTAAGCATGTCAACTCCATCAAAAGAATTTGCTCTTGCATCTCCTCCAATATCCCACATTCTATTCCTTCCTTGTTTGTAGATTTCGTTTCTCCTCGATAATTGGCGTAGATCGTTATGCACATACACCAAATCATCAGCTCGTTGTAGTTGAATTTTGTTTCTTCTCAAAGAGTTAATGAATAAGTATGTGCTCCAATTTCTCTCACAACATGAGGATGAAGATGATTGACCTAAAAGCTTCAAAGCATTTTTTGCAATATGGGTGTTGAAGTTTCATAGTAACTCCACCAATCTTTGGGCAATAATGAAGCTCTACTCTCCAAATTATTTGACTTATTAAAAGCTTAACCAAGCCCTGTGAACCTAGAGAACTAGTTGATTACTATATTCCTCTCCACCACATCAGGAAAGTATCTCCTTAAGTATTTATTTCTCTCCAAAGAAATCTCCTCATTCGTATTAGGGAATGATCCATGCAATGTAGTGGTGTGCAACTCTTAGTCCATCGATCAACGAGGACATCATAAATTACCTTATAAAGAGGGTGATGAGCTTTCAAGTCCGTTAACTTTTTGTGTCTATATATTTCAATCTTCACATTTTCTATCATTGAATCTCACATGTCATACACCAAATGAATGTTAGGTTTGTTTGTATCATAAACTCTAAGCATATCATATATGAGTCTTGTTATATCAAGGATCTTGTCCACATCATCTCACCATTTGTCACTATAGATGATGTTTTTAACATCTAGAGCTTTCTCAACGTTATCTGTTATATACAAAGTCCTTTCGGGACATCCAACCACATTAAGCAAACTCATCTTCATAAGTTTAAACCTCTTCAACATCACTATAGTGTTGGCAAACCGAGTTTCAGCAAATGTAAGTAACTTCAGTGAAACAAAAGAGTTATACATGTTCAACCTGTATTGAAGATTCATAATGAAAGTCCTGATGGATTGAGTTTCATTAGACACTTGAGTTATTCATCTACATTGTTCTCTAATAATTGCACAACGATCGGTATTATTGATTGCACAAATATTTTTTTAATACTAACTAGATTTAAGGTGTGCACAACACAAGGTGTCCAAAAAATATATGGAAATCATGCCTCCGTGATTGCTCCAGCCGCCTTACACACTGGTGCATTATCAGTGATAACTTGTATAACATTTTTGGCATCTTCTTTAATGACTTCAATCATCAAATTTGCAATATAATGTCAATCCTTGTACTCTCTTGATGCATCAACTGCCTTCAAAAAATAGGGTCATCCTCAAAGGTAACCATAAAATTAATCAAATGTCTCCTTTGAGCATTTGCCCAACCATCACTAACTAAGCCGATTCCCTTTTGGGGCCAAGTATCTTTAATTGGTTGAAGCATTCTAGAGATATTGGATTTTTCTTTTCGCAAAGGATAGTTCTAAGAGCATTATATCTAGGAGGAACAAATCCATCAAAATTGTGGTTAGCAACAAGTTTATATGAGCTAATATAATATAGATTTCTAGCTAGATGAAAAAGCAAACCACCAGAATAGAACATCCTAGCTATATGACTCCTCAACTCATCTCTAGCATTATTTTGAAAAGCCATATCAATAAGACAGCTTTTTTTGTTTCCCCAACTAAATGAGAAGTCTGACCTGCATTAGCAAATGTTAGTACCTTGGAAGCCGACTTGCATTTTGTTTCTGATTCAGAAACCATTCTTTGAAGCTCTTTTAAATACTCTTGGGTCACCTTTGCACATACCCTAATAGCATTCCCGGATAATTTAAGCAAGTGATTTTTTACCCTAGAATACGAGCCGCTGAAATCAACCTCACAAAAATTGCATTTCCATTTTCTATTTTCACCACCAACTTCTCTACTATGAATAAGAGACACATAAGCCCAGAGCAGAGCATTACCATCCTTGTTTACGTCATCATAAATAAATCTACTTGTTGCTGAGGTAGAAGTTGAAACAGTGATACTAATAGGAGACTGTGATTGAGACACAGTGGCGGACGCAGGAATTTTTTCCAGTGTGGGCGGACTTAAAAAAAGCACAAAAATTAATCGAAAAATTATGACAAAACTACATTAATATCGCAAAAATTAGACAAAAGTCGCCCAACACATCATTGGAAATACAATGCATTTCTTCTTTATTATACTCTGCATCTTAGGATTGTTGTCTTCTATTTCATTTGGTTATTTCAGTATTGGGTTTCTTTTACAGTCCATTCCTTGTTTATTATACTCTGCATCATTTTAATTTGGATAGAAAACTTTACAGTATTTATTCTTTATTATACTCTATATCAGTTTAGTATAACCAAATGTTCATTATAAGTAACATCTTAGGATACCTAGGTATGCATATATACTTTGAAGCCATATATATGATGCACACTTTCCATGAAACTACAGACTGGATTCTCCCAAATACAACTTTCACAGAGAAATTGCGTTCTACGAGAGAGTCTATCATCTATTATAACATAAGGCACTTAAGCAGTTGTATACATTTACCCTCTGGCATTACTAAGGACAACATAGTGTTAAAACAAAATCATTAAAATCGAAAATCATTGCAAAGGTCTCTTTAATTTAAAAGCTGCAAAAATTTTAAAACATACAATCAATTTTAAAACCAATGTTGATTTAGAAGCTGCAATAATTTCAAAACAAAAATTTATTCCATAAATAAATAAATAATCTATCCCTTAATACCTGTTGCAGAGGATTAGCTGAAGGAGTAGCCGAAAGGTTTGTAGGTTCTAGCATTTTTTCATTACCCTGATCGAACAGCCTGATGAAGAAGCAGTGTTGGTCGTTGATGCCCTAGAAGTCTGGGTGAAGAAGTAGTAAGAGCTTCTGAGGTAGAAGATTGAAATACGGTCAAAAGTTTGGGAGAACGAAGAGCTTAGAAGATTGAAACTTACAAGCATTTTTCCATCAGCGTCATCGAAACAGCCTGATGGAGAAGCAGTCCTGGTCGATGATGCCCTAGAAGTCTAGGTGAAGAAGCAGTGAGAGCTTCTGAGGTAGAAGATGGGAGCACGGTGGAGAAGTTTGGGGAGAATGAAGAGAAAGCTTCAGTGTTGTACGCGAGATGGGCGAGTGGGAGGGCGAGATGCGTAATAGCAGAGAAATCACAGGTCGTCATCTTCTTCAAGGGCTATATTCTCAGTTAGGCAATGAGGAGAAGGGGGAAACTGGAAGCACACACGTGAGATTGCACGACGAAGAAGAAGAAGAAGAAGTCGATGGGGGAAGAAGAAGTCGATGGGGGAAGAAGAAGAAACCACCAGAGATCTTGGGGGCAGCGAACCAACGGTTGCTTGCGGAGTTGCGGGACAGCGGCGTCGAGATGAAGTCGTGGAGACTGGAGGGCCGCAGTCATTGAGGAAGACCTGATCGTGACTGGTGCCCGTCGGCTTTGACGAATGACGGGAATAGGGCCACTAGCGAATAGCGATAATACTAATTTTTTTTAATTGAGTGTGGGCGTCCGCCCACACTCGCCCTAAGGTGGGTCCGCCCCTGTTGAGACATACCTGCTGCAATAAGAAAAGGACGGGAAAAAACGGGAAAAAAACGGGAAAAAAAAACATAACAAAACAATAGCAATAAGAAAATAACTTTTCGTATATGAATTCCATAGTTGACCAACATATACCAGGCATGTAAGCATTTGACCTAATTTGCACCAAAATGGTTCATAATATTTGAAGTTATCAATACCTACAATAAAATGAAATCACAATGTTAACGAGAAGATGATACCACATGCTCGTACAATTCTAAAAGAACATAAACTCAGCCATTAAATCATTACCATTTTATAGCACTACAAGGAATGAATCAAGAAGATTATAAAAGTAACACAGTATATGAAATTTGTATTCTGTACAAATTTCTGGAGAAATCTGTAAATATGCACAGATTTCATTGGAGAAATCAATGAAATATGTACATAATTCATTGGAGAAATCAATGAAATATGTACATAATTCATTGGAGAAATCAATGAAATATGTACAACAGATGGCATATTTCATTTGGAGAAATCCGTACATCTATACAGATTTCATTTGGAGAAATCCGTACATCTATACAGATTTCATTTGGAGAAATCTATACAAATGTCTCCAAATTAAATCAGGAGAAATCTGTACATCTGTACATATTTCATTTGGAGAAATCTGTACAGATTTCTCTTGATTTCTTCTGTGAAACGAGGAAGAGAGGAGGAGAAGAAGAGAAGAAGAAAAGAAGAAGACAAGAAGAAGAAAAAGAAGAGAAAGAAGAAGAAGAAGAAGACGAAGAAGAGAGAGGAAGAAGAAGAAGAGGAAGAAGAAGAGGGGGAGGAGCTTACGAGCAGGGCTTTGACGATGTAGGTCGGGAGCGGGATCGTTAGCGGGCACAGGAGCGGGATTGGGAGTGGCAGTGGGATCGAATAAGGAATGAACCAAACAAAAACCTAAAATCGTGATAATTAGCATGTCCATGCGTCCGGTATGTATACCCGAACCAGAAATGCACCCGGTATGGGTACCGGCTTAATTTTGGCGTATCCGTGCTTCCTAGACACTAATTCTTACAACCTCCATTTGGAACCACAAATCCCGTAAAACACCGTTTTATGCCTGATTCAACCACATTGAAGGAGTCTCGCTCAAAAACATTGTTTTATCTTCATCTCCAACCGCTCCATATCCAACCACAACCACTCACCCAAAGAGACCCTCAATCAGCTTTTTAACATACTTCTTTTGAAACTAGTACAATGGGGCTACCCTATCTCCATACCCATTATCTTATGTGTTGCTTCGAGATCCGTTATCTCAAAGTTCATCCTTCAACTGAGGCTTCGTTTGGGGGGACTTATTTTCTCCGGTCAAGCGGTCACGACCGCATGAACCGAACCTTAATTAAGATCCGGTTCATGCGGTCGTGACCGCTTGACCGGTGAAAATAAGTCCCCCCAAACGGAACCTGAGACTTCAACATGTTAATTTCAAACATAACCCTTGCTGCGGTCAACATATCATCGCCACATAAGAACAGGCGAATGAATAAGTACAGTTTACTTAAATAAACAAACATATCATTAACAGTCTTTAAATGAGCATTTTCTATCACAAAAGAATCGAAATGCTTAGATCATTGTTCAAATGACTGCTTAAATTCATACATTTAGTGGACATATATGATCGTCTTTACATGAAAAATAAAATCCTCGGGCTAAAACTTATAGATCGCCTCATCCAACTCTGGAATGAAGAAAAATAGCCTTAACATCATGCTACTCCACCATAATCAAACATATGCAGCGCACAAAGAGAACTATGCTTCACAACTAAAGAGAATATCTTATAGAATTAAACTTCCACTTTCTAAGTGAAGCCCTAAGCCATTACCTTTTCTTAGAATCTTGTTACATCGACCCTTGGGATACTCAATTTCAATTTAAATACCCATTTGCACTTACTATACTTTTTTCTTCAGTAGTTAAACATTTCCAAATTTTGTTCTTCTCAAAGGATGAATTGTTACAAAAATTAAGAGTGAGACACTACGAAATTGTGTTATCGAAAAATTAATGATGACATAATACTGAATGCAGTGACCATGGAGAATGCAGGATCGTCTCATTCAATATCTATCAATCTCAATTGGAGTGTAGAATGCAGGATTATATTTTCTAATTATTCAATCGAGTAAAGAACACACAATTAATTAAGAGAAACAAATATGTATACTGCTTAAGTGCGAAAATTAATGTATACCGTTTTCACTTAAGTTCGTGCTTCATGATAGCGGCCATGTCTAATAGCTTTGATGTATTCTCTCTTATGTAATCCAAAGCTTTTGAAGAACCCGCTAATGTATAAGAATCTATGAAATTCTAACCTTTACAACAAGAGAATATTAGCAGGACAAGTGTATGCGAATATTTTATGAAATCTGAATTTATAATCAAGTGTGTTATTGCAGGTTTTTTGGCAAGATGCACCCTGGAATTACCAAATTTTGGCAAAGTGCACCCTAGATCTTTAAATATAGCAAAATGCACCCCCCAAATTCAGATTTTTGGCAAAATGCACCCTAAGCAATTGTTTGGAGGGGTAATTTGGTCCACCGGTTTTGAAGCTTAAAATAATTAGGGCTTTCTGAGTTCTCGCCACTTCATCCCGTCCCCTTTCTTCATTCCCGGTCCATTCTCGCCGCTATGTTCTCGCTAAGTTCTGAGGTCTCGTGTTATGGAAGAAGAAGGAAGAAGAGAGAACTATGAGGGATTAAGGGAAAACTAGGGTTAGAGAGGAAGGAGGGAGAAATACCTTGTAGAATAATACTTGCATACCATCCCAATGGAGCCACCCGGGTATAAATACCCGGGCAAGAGAGGGGCCGGCCGGCCCCCCCAAATGGGGCTGAACCCGCTTGGTTCAGCCCCGGCCGGCCGGTTCAGTGAGTGGGGATTGAACCGCCCGTTGTCCGTTGCTCCTTTGCGCCGAGTATAATGACGCCCTGCAAAGCGTAACGGGGACGTAACATTCCCCTCCCCATCAAGAACCAGCTTGTCCCCAAGGTGGTAGTCAGGGTAGAGCGCCTTGAAATCCAAGAAATCCACCCAAGAGTTATGTGCTGACGAGAGATTCTGCAATTTGATCAAGAGTTCGAGGCGGTATTCCGTGCCCCGGTGCTTCCACCTAAGCGTCACGACATCTTCCGGAAGTGGGCGTAACTCACCCGAAGAAGTAGCATCGGGTAGAAGAGTGCTGGGCTGAACATGAGGGCCCACCTTCCGCTTGAGCAAGGACACATGGAAAGTCGGATGAATACGGGAGCCTTCTGGCAAGGCCAAAGTATAAGCCACCGGCCCCACCCTTCTGAGCACACGAAAGGGACCATAGTAGCGAGGGGACAGCTTCTGATTGCCGCGATGAGCAACCGACAACTGTCGATAGGGCTAGAGCTTCAGAAACACTTCGTCACCCACCGCGAACCCCCGTTCCGTGCGGTGCTTGTCCGCCTGCGTCTTCATGCGATCCTGCGCGAGGCGAAGATTCTCCCGAAGAGTGACAAACATGTGATCCCGATCACGAAAAGCCCGCTCAACTGCCGGGATAGCCGTACTGGCCGGCTCGTAGCTACCCAACGTCGGGGGCGGCCGCCCGTAAACGACCTCAAACGGCGTCATCCTGCTGGCGGTGTGATAGGACGTGTTGTAGCAATATTCGGCCCAATGTAACCAGTCCGGCCAACTCCTCGGCTCATCCATCACAAAGCAGCGAAGATATGTCTCGACCCCCCTGTTGAGAACCTCAGTCTGGCCATCCGACTGGGGATGGTGCGCCGTGCTGAAATGTAGGCGAGTACCCTGCAGCCTGAAAAGCTCCCTCCAGAACCCACTGACGAAGGTAGGGTCCCGGTCAGAAATGATGGCACGAGGAAGGTCGTGTAAGCGAACAATCTCCCGAGCAAAGAGCGCGGCGACGGACTCGCCGGTATACGGATGACTGAGAGCCAGGAAGTGTCCGTACTTAGAAAGTTTGTCAACCACCACCAATATCACCGACTTCCCCATGGACTTGGGCAGCCCATCAATGAAGTCAAGGGTCGTGTCCCAAATATGCTGTGGAATCTCCAAGGGAACCAGTAAGCCAGCCGGAGAGGAAGTCTCATACTTCTGACGCTGGCAGACGTCACACTGTGCTGTATGTCCCGCCGCATACCAGCCCAAAAAACATTTGCTCGCGCCCTCTGCAGGGTCCGGAGCACCCCTGCGTGCCCTCCAGTCGGCGAAGAGTGAAACTCATGCATCATAACCGTCTTCCATGCTGAATCGGCGGGCACAACCACCCGGCCCCGATAATATAGCCGGTTATTACACAAGTGATAACCAGCAGCCACTGTCTCGCCCCGCTGCAAAGCCTCCACCAAGGGACGTAAGGAATCTGACCTCAAGACCTCCTCCTGAATATCCTCCAAGGAGTCCACCAACGGTCCCGAGATGTGAGCGAGAGTGCTCTTCGGTATGCGGGAAAGAGCATCCACTACCACGTTCTCTTTACCCCGGCGATAGACAATCTCAAAATCGTATCCAAGAAGTTTAGTAACCCACTTTTGCTGCAGAGGAGAGGAAACTCGTTGCTCCAAAAAGTGCTTCAAGCTCTGGTGGTCAGTACGGATAGTAAAGTGCCGACCCAACAAATATGGCCGCCATAGAGGCACCGCATGAATGATAGCCAACATTTCCTTCTCATATGTGGACAAACCCAAGGTGCGTGGAGCCAGAGCCTTGCTGTAGAAGGCCAATGGCCGCCCCGCCTGCATCAACACCGCCCCAATGCCCACGCCGGACGCATCCGTCTCCAGAATAAAATCCTTGGTGAAATCCGGTAAAGCAAGAACCGGTGTGGTAGTCATGGCCTGTTTGAGGGCCTGGAATGCCCCCTCAGCTTCCTCACTCCAAGAGAAAGAATCCTTCTGCAGCAGCTGAGTCAAAGGACGAGCGATCTTCCCGTAATCCCGGACAAACCGTCGGTAATATCCTGTAAGCCCAAGAAAACCCCGCAACGCACGAACTGTAACAGGGCGCGGCCAAGACTGCATGCCCTAAATCTTCCGCGGGTCGGCCCGCACCCCCTGGCCGGAGACCAAATGGCTCAAGTACTCCACCTCCTCCTGGCCGAAGGAGCACTTGGAACGTTTGGCATAGAGCCGATGATGGCGAAGTCGGCCCAACACCTGCTCGACATGGCCCACATGGTCCTCCCAATTGGCGTTGTAGATGAGGATGTCATCAAAAAAGATCAATACAAAGATCCGCAGGAAGTCCCGAAACATCTCGTTCATGTTGGCCTGAAAGGTGGAGGGTCCTCCCGTCACCTCATTGGGCATGACTAAGAACTCATAGTGGCCGTCATGTGTCCGAAATGATGTTTTATGAATGTCCTCCTCTGCCATCAGAATCTGATAGTAGCCCGATCGTAGATCGAGCTTGGTAAACCTGTGTGCGCCATGCAGCTCATCCAGTAACTCTTCGATGTGAGGGATCGGAAAGTTATCCTTTACCGTAGCACTATTCAAAGCACGGTAATCCACACAGAATCTCCAAGAACCGTCTTTCTTCTTGACCAGAATAATGGGGGCCGAGAAGGAACTTGTACTCGACCGAATAATGCCTGCCTCCAGCATCTCGCGGACACTACGCTCAATTTCCGTCTTTTGAATATGAGGGTAGCGATATGGACGAATATTTGTGGGTTCGGCTTCCGCCTTGAGCGGAATGTGATGATCCCGAAATCGGGGCGGTGGCAAGGTGCGTGGCTCCTGAAAAACATCAGAATAGTCTGTCAGAAGTGACTGTAACTGAACTGGTACCTTAGATGATGCGGTGTCGTCTGCTTGAACTTCCCGGAGGACGGCCATCATCCGTCCTTCGCCGCCCAATCGCTGCATGCTACGAAGAGAGATCTCCTTGATGGGAGAAGATATGATACCCCGTAGACAGAACAGCTTCTCCCCATGAATGAACTCCATCGTCATATGCTCCCAGTCGAACGTCACCCGTTGCAACTGGCGCAGCCACTGCACCCCTAACACCATGTCTGAGCCCCGAATGGGTAACAGATAGACGTCGGTGTGTCCCACAACCGTGTATCCGCAGCTCCACTCCCTTCATCACCCCTTCGCACTGCAGTTTGCTACCATCCGCCACCATAACATGAAAGGCAGCTCCCTTGTCGATCACATGCCCAACGCGCTTAGCCACTGCTGGATGAATAAAGTTGTGGGTGCTCCCACTGTCCACCAAGATTGTAAGCTTCTCCTGGGCGATCCGGCCCGCCAGACGCATGGTAAGCGGAGGAGCTCACCCTTCGAGAGCATGTATGGAAACCCCGAACTCGGTCTCATCCAAGTCCACCTCCAACTCCTGCTCTGGAGCCGGCGCGTCATCCGTATCCTCGTGCAACATGAAGACCTGTATTTTCTGGCATTTATGGCCAGGCATGAACTTCTCGTCTCAGTTGAAACATAGCCCCTTCTCCTTCCGGGCCGCGGGCTCACTCCACGACAGACGAGTCACTGTCGGCTTGCTGCCCGTTGGCGGCTCCCGCCGTGCTACTGTAACTGGGGCCGCAGGTGGCCTGCTCATAGTACGTGTCCGCTGCCTGTTGAACCTCTCCTCCTGGATACGCGCCAAAGTGATGGCGTGATTTAACGAACGAGGCATAAGCGCCTGCACTTCATCACGGAGATGCTCCTTGAGGCCTGATATGAAGCAACTAAAAAGTGTCATTTCCGGCCACTGCACCCGATTCGCCAACTTTTCGAACTCAGTGCGGTACTCCATCACCGAGCCTTTCTGTCGAACCTTCTGAAGAAGGGCTTCAAAGTTCTCATACTCCAATGGTCCGAATCGGGCCGCAAACCCTTCCACAAACTCCCCCCACAACATGTGCTCGCGTCCCCTCAGGAACTACTGCGTCCATTGGAAAGCGTCATCCTTCAAATGGAAGGACGCCAATTGCACCCATTGTCCTTCTGGCACATCTTGATACTGGAAAAATAATTCGGCCTTCTGAATCCATTCCAAGGCATCACCACCACTGAACTCCGGAAAGTATATGCGAGTCAACCCTGGAGCCAAACGTGGTGCGCCATGACCTCCTTCCCGTCTTCCTGGATCCGCTGGCTCGAATCCTCCATATCCTTGGTGTTGACCGTTTCCCCAAGGAGGGGGTTGTGGTTGTCCGCCCCATGCTTGGCCAAATCCAGCCATGCCCGGCGGCCCAAACCCACGGGGAGGAGGGAGAAGCCCCCCCCCCCCCCCCCTTTGCTGTCCCGCTAGGTCTGGAGGTCGTCGGAGCCTAGCCGGCTCTTCCCAGCCACGTCGAAGCCCCGTCGGCTCCGCCCAACCCTGCCGGCCCTGTCCCCGGCCCGATCCGGGTTCGCCGACCCCTCCGTATGCCGAAATCGGCGGACCCGAGCCCGCCGAACCCAGCCCCGCCGCCGCCGAGCCTTGCCACCCTGCGCCAGCCTGGTTCCCGTCGCCCCGCACCCCGCCGTCCTCTGGCAGGCCAGATCGCGCGCTGTCTGCGCTGTTGGGGCCCGATCCGGCGGGATCTGTACTCGTCGGTCCTTTTCCCTTCAACAGGGACTTTAACTCCTCCATCTGGGCCACCATCCGCCCTTCCATAGCCGCCATCGAATCCGTCAAGCCAACCATATTCTCTTCCAAGGTTTCAAGTCGTGAGGACTCCTCTTGAGTGCGAGTGGTCACCATGGCGGAGAAGAGAACACCTCTGATACCAAATGTTATGGAAGAAGAAGGAAGAAGAGAGAACTATGAGGGATTAAGGGAAAACTAGGGTTAGAGAGGAAGGAGGGAGAAAAACCTTGTAGAATAATACTTGCATACCATCCCAATGGAGCCAATACCCGGGCAAGAGAGGGGTCGGCCGGCCCCCCAAATGGGGCTGAACCCGCTTGGTTCAGCCCCGGCCGGCCGGTTCAGTGAGTGGGGGCTGAACCGGAAGGTTCAGCCCCGTTGTTCGTTGTTCCTTTGCGCCGAGTATAATGACGCCCTGCAAAGCGTAACGGGGGCGTAACATCTCGCCACTCACGCCATTCTCGCCGCTACTTCATCCTGTCCCCTATCTTCATTCCCGGCGTTCTCATCTTGCAGATCTCGTCGGTGAAGCTCCCTCTTGGCGGCGTCGAGAACGTCTTCTCTCCCCCAGATCTCGTCGTCGGTGATTTGGCGGTCCTCTTTCTCTTCCTGCTCTGCTAGTCGTAGGTTTTAGGGTTCTAACGTTTTCTTTCTCTTGCAGATCCAGCATCTTGAAGCTCCTCATCGTGAAACTCCTCTTCTCTGCTAGTCCCGATCCAGTTCTAACTGTTGCTTCTCCGCAAATCTCGTCGGTTTCCAGTCCCGATTCTGCAAAAAATTGTGGTATTATTTCTACGGCTAGCCTTATTTCTGCTTAATCCAGTTATAATTTCTGCTATTCACAAGTTTTGTTTAGTTAAGAAATGAATCAAGTTTTTTTCCTTTACACTCAGATTCAGTTTTATTTTTTTAGGCTTAATTTGGATTTGTGTTAAGAAATGGATTGCCCCGGAGATGTTGAGTGGGAGAATATGTTGGTTGACGGAAATTGTTCCGAAGAGGGAGTTGATGTTGATAGTAGCAGTGAGTCAAATATATAGACGAGGAATCCGACGATGAAAATTCATCGTTTAGTGATGGATTGAATGATAGTGAGTTTGAGTTAGATGAATGTTCACTTGCTGACAATTTAGAGGGTGAGATTGAAATAGTTGGTGAAAGAGTTGTATCAAAACAATCCTTGAGTACAAACAGTGGAATTCATTTAAAAGACCGCAATAGTCAATCATCTTCCAAAACCCAGAAAGGGAAAAATCGTGAGGTCCAAATTTACGATGGAGCTGCACACGATTCTGATTTTGAATTTGATATTGGCTTGTGCTTTAATACACAATCTGACTTTAGGGATGTCGTGAGATTGTACGCAACTAAACAAGGAAAGTCACTCAAGTTTACTAAAAATTGCAGTGATAAGATTCAAGTGACATGCGATTGTGGATGGGTTATGTATGCTTCCTTTATGTCTAAAAATGAAAAAACATTTATAGTCAAAACAATTAAAGGGGAGCATACTTGTTATAGAGCTGCAGTTTCTCAACATTGTAGCTCCAAGTTTCTTGCTAAGAAATATGAGCACAATATTAGAAGCAACCCGGAGTGACCCGCTACTTCCATGCAAGAAGTAATGCAAAGAGACAACAAAACATCTCTTAGTTTATGGAAGATGTATAGGGTCAAGAAACATGCTGCTAAAATGATTAGTGGAACGGAGTTGGAGCAGTACGCAAAGCTGTGGGAATACTTTGAGGAAATTTATATAACCAATCCAGACACAACGATTAAGGTCAAATGTAAGCATGATGTGCTCTCACAAACATGTATATTTAAAAGACTGTATATTTGTTGGGGTGCCCTGAAGAAAGGTTTCTTGGCAGGATGTAGGCGTATTATTGGATTGGATGGGACTCATTTGAAGACATCAACGGGTGGTGTATTGTTATGTGTCGTTGGAGTTGATGGTAACAACAACATGTACCCTATTGCTTACGCCTGTTTTAAGGGAAAACACGAAAACTTGGAAATGGTTTGTTAGTCTACTAATACAAGATTTGCACATTGAAAATTCTTACAAGTGGTCTATAATTTCGGACAAGCAGAAAGGTCTATTGAAAGCTATTGAAGAGCCTACTTCCCAATGCAGAACATAGATTTTGCTTGCGCCATATGTATAATAACTTCAAACAAAAACATAGAGGCATACAACTAAAAGACATCCTATGGAAAGCTGCATCCGCTACTAGAATAGTAGACTTCAATAATGAAATGGAAAAGTTGAAAGCTAGCGATAAAAAGGCTTATGAATGGGTTAAAGCAAGAGATGAAAAACATTGAGCAAAATCTCATTTCAGCACGTGGCCTAAATGTGACATGTTGTTAAACAATTTTTGTGAAGCGTTTAACAAAGTGATTCTAAAAGCCAGGGATAAGCCAATAATTACAATGTTGGAGACTATAAGGGTGTTGCTAATGAAGCGGCTTCAAACGCAAAGAGATAGGGTAATCTTCAAGTTTAATGGAGAAATATGTCATTCCATACAACAAATTTTAGAAAACAATAAAAAAAATCACACAATTACATTTTAGTATGGAATGGTCATAACAAATTTGAAGTTGAAGGGTGGATAAGAGATAAATGGACCGTTGATTTGAGTGCTAGAAGCTGTAGTTGTAGGCGTTGGGATCTAACCGGTATTCCTTGTGTGCATGCAACATCTTGCATATTCTACCGAAGGGAAAAAGTTGAAGAGTTTGTTGAGCATTGGTATAGAAGGGATATGTTTTTGAGAGCATACGAGCACTTACTAAATCCAATAAAATCATATAAGGAATGGCCAACGGTGATTTTGAATCCAATAGTTCAATGGAGTAATATTCACAAGAAGCCCGGAAGGCCGTCAAAACATGCTAAGAGAAAAGAAGAGGACGAATTAGAAGATAAAAAATATGAAATAAAAAGGCATGGTTTGAAGTACACGTGCTCCAACTGTGGGATGAGAGGTCATAACAAAAAAAGTTACGTTGCATCATCCAACACCCAAGATCAACCGTCTTCTACAAATCAAAAGTTACCGGTAAGAGTGTTTTCATAAAATTCTTTTTTATCATTATGTAATATTTGATCGTTTTATTAATAAGGTCGTGTTTATATGCAGGTAAGGAGAAATATGTGATGGTGCTTTTATGCTTGCGGAGTAGATCGTGAAGTGGAGAATTATGTGACCGTCTTCTACAAATCAAAAGTTGTCTTTTTTATTGTATTAACAGTTGTAACGTTTTAATATTTTGATGTTTGGAACTACTACGCTGTAATTTTATGCCAGACTATAAAGTTTATGCTTCTTATTTTCAATTTGTGCATTGTTGTAAGAGCCACAATATGAATGGATGTATCAAATAAGAAGGCTTGGAGATGGACCGACTCCTCTTCTAACAGGGCCGTAGAAACTTCTCCAAACAAAAATGAATACAGGGGTCTGATCGCTCTCGATCCGCAGGGCTTAGGTTTCTCCAATAGCAGATGAGAGAAATCGGAAGACCCTCTCTCTAGATTTGCGCATGATCCTCCAGAATCAGAGCTGTAATGGGAAGGAACTGGCAGATTCAGCAAAAGGTTGAAGAAGAAGCCTTCGGTTTTCTTCCGGATCACGAAAATAGGGAAAGCTGCGGTTTCTTTTGAAAGACAGAAGGGGCGCAAATTTCTTTCACCCTTGTTCACAGCACACTTGGCATGGAGGAAAATGAGGCTTTAATAGGAGAGCCTCTATTTTGGAGTTGCCCAAAAAATAATGGGGTCAATGAATCCCATTAACTCCAAAACAAAAAAATCTTAAATAAAATTAATCCTAAAAATAAATTAGGATCAAATTACCATGCCAAGTAACATGTCAAGGGCAAGACCAATTCACGCATGATTAAATTACGAGACAATCTAACCCATCTAGCACATGCTTCACCTGAATTAACGCACGCTCGTAGGAGTCTGAATAGATTGTAATTTTCGCATACGACTCTATCGAAACGCCTCGATGAATCAAGTCCACCATAATGGAAAATGTCCAACCTGAATCTCTTCTTGCATTTGCAATAACAAAGTCAACAATTTTTTTTGTCCATAATAAACTCCTTACATGTAGGTTTCTTACATATAGCTCAACCAAAGCAAAAACATATCTGCAAGAAAAACATATTGCAATGGCGGTTTAATTGGTCTTTTCCTGCATTAACTATATTTCCTCAACTTCGACATCTTCAAGATCTTCTCTTTGTATCCATCAGTTGAGCTTGAAAGCCCTTTTCCACTCTCCACGAAACTTCAATATCAAAATCCACTTGATTTCCAACACCAAAGCGATCTATGATTTTCCACAAACTCTCATCTTCTGACTTAACAAACTCATCAAAAACATCTTTGCTAATAAGGAATTTAGTTGGCTTTGAAATTGTAGCCAAGAATTTGTACCCTTCCACCGAATCCGCATAACCTAAAATATGAACTTGACCTCGTGATGCAGGACGGCGCGTAGGGTTTGCACGCATGTCGGCTATTTCTAGGAAACCCTAAATGCATGCAATGAAGAATTGAATTTTTCTTTAAGCGGACGTTGCACGAATTTTAAGAAATGCAGCAACTTAGAATTTTGTAAAGCACAAAATATCTATTTTGTTTAAATGAATTTTCTTAAAAAAATGGTTTAAACTCTAAATCCGGGAAAGAAGGTTCGCAACTTTCGTTCTTTCCCCCTTATCGTAGCAACAAGAAAATCGTGAACTCCAAATACGTTTCCGTTTGGAGTTTTCGATGTAGCGTTCGCTGACAAAATCCGGGCAAAAATCCAGCAATGAATCTGTTAATCTAAAGAGAAAATGTAGACGCACGCAAAGGAAGGGGAAGAAACAATTACCCACGGAAAGAGTCGTCTTCCGCAACCGAAGTCGAAGGCGATCCCGCGAGGAATTCCTCGTCACCTTCGATCTCCCGCTCCGAGGTCGGCCGCTATCGCACACGGGCACCACGGAGAAAATTCGTTCACTCTCACACTCAAGAGGCTCCACGAAATCTCAACAGGGAATAAATTTCTCTATTTACTGTTCACGGAAACAGCAGCCGCAATAAGCCCAATCAGCATCAATTCAATCTTACGAAACAAAATAAATTAAAATAAAGTTCGAACAGTGCGATCTCACTGTTTCTTCAACGCCTTCTCAACAGGAAGCCAAAACACCAATAAAATCAATCGTCAACATTAAATGATGGAAGCAAGCAACAATCACAACTCTAAACAGGAGGACGCCTCTCACGGACACAGAAACGGCAAGCCAACTCCATATATTTACTCTTTTTTCTTCCCCAAAAACAGAGAATACATACCCCTTTTATAGGGCTTTACCAAAAACAAGTACCAAATAAACACCATCTGTATACGAAAATAACAGCGAACCTTCATCCTCACGATGGCAGAATCAGCGGCCAGGAATGGTGGAGGGAGTGGCTGTGGCGGTTGCTGGAACTACCTCTGGATTAATCGCCAAATGGAGGAAACTATGGCCAAAGCTGTCGGAGAAGGATCGTGGGTCTGCGTAACATTGTCGCCGCTGGATCGTGGGCGGCGGAAGAAGCTCCTCACGTGCTGGCCGATGAAATTGGGAAGTTTATGCTTGCGACAGGGGTTGGACCGGTTGGGGATGAAGGCAGAACCGGCCTTTTACTCTAACTAATAACTAAAAATGTATACATATATGTATATATATACGAGTGCCCGACACGGGGCTCCGCCCCTACGGCCAAGCGCGACAGTACCCGGCCGGCGACGGCGGGATTCGCCCGCCCCCGGCTCGATGCTTCCCGGGAAGTTTCGGCTGCCCGCCTTCGGCTGCATCCAGGCGGGCTTCGCCCATGCTCGATGCGTATGCGGGCTGCGCCCGCAACATATACATATGAGTACTCGAAATGACCGTAAAAAAATATACATCAATATTACGATATTTATTTTGTAAAAAAAATACGCACATACTTAAAAAGATTATTATTTTTTCCTCTCTTTTCCTCTCCGCCGCACTCTCTCCCCCTCTCTCCTCTCTTTCTCTCTCTCCCGGGAAGTTTATTTTTATTTTTTTATATTAAAGATGTTTCAGATATAACATGTGAAAGATCCAACGGTGGAAAATAAAAGCACGGTGAGAGCATGGAGAATGCTATATTCACTTATATAATAAAGATATGTATGTATATGTATATATGTATGTATATGTATGTATATATGTATGTGTTAAGGTGGAAGTGGGAGAGAGAAAGAGAGATCTAGAGATTAGAGAGATCTAGGGTTAAGAGGGAGAAGAAGGAGAGAATACCTGAATATTATCTTCCATACCATCCAAGAGGGGGTCCAGGTATATTTGTACCCGGACCCAGGGCCGGCCAACCAAGGGGACGGCCGGCCCCAATGGGGGCTGAACCGGGTGGGTTCAGCCCCCCCTTGGGCCGATTTTATGAAGAGGGGGCTGCCGCCTCCCTCTTGCCTCTGTCGCCGCTTGTATTGTCGGCCAAATAGCCTGGCCTCGTCCGGGGGCGTAACATTCCCTTCCCCATCAAGAACCAGCTTGTCCCCAAGGTGGTAATTGGGGTAAAGCTCCTGGAATTCCAGCAAATCCACCCAGGTGTTGTGTTCGACGGCCAGGTCCTTCCACTTGACCAGCAGCTCAGGACAGTACAACGTGTCGCGTCGTTTCCACTTAATCAACAGTATGTCCTCAGGAATCGGGCGCAGCTCGCCCCCACTAGTGGCCTCCGGTAGACGGGGGCTGAACTGGATAGTATCACCAATCTTCCGCTTCAACAAGGAGACGTCGAAAGTCGGATGTATCCGACACCCTTCGGGCAACGCCAACGTATAAGCAACTGGTCCAACCCGGCGGGTGATCCGAAATGGACCATAATAACGGGGTGTCAGCTTCTGATTCGACCGTTGTGCAACAGACAACTGCCGATATGGACGGAGCTTGAGAAACACATCGTCCCCCACCTGGAATTCGCGCTCTGTTCGATGCCTGTCAACCTGGACCTTCATACGATCCTGTGTTGTCCGGAGATTCTCGCGCAAGGTAGCGAGTGTGCGGTCACGATCACGAAGTGCACGGTCAACTGCTGCCACTGTCTTACTACCCGGCTCGTAACTGCTCAGAGAAGGAGGTGGTCGCCCATAGACGACCTCAAAGGGAGTTAGCTTGTTGGCTGAATGATAGGAAGTGTTGAAGCAGTACTCAGCCCAATGCAACCAGCTCGTCCAAGTCCGCGGCTCATCCATTACAAAGCATCGGAGGTATGTCTCGACCCCCCGATTTAACACCTCAGTTTGACCATCTGTCTGCGGATGGTGAGTCGTGCTGAAACGCAAGGAGGTCCCCTGTAAACGGAAGAGCTCCTTCCAAAAGTGGCCAACAAAGGTCGGATCGCGATCCGAGATAATCGCCCGAGGGATGTCGTGTAGCCGAACAATCTCTCGAGCAAAAAAAGCAGCAACAGACTCACCGGTGTAAGGGTGGCTCAGTGCGATGAAATGTGCGTACTTTGACAATTTATCAACCACCACCATGATGACCGTCTTACCCTTAGACCGCGGTAAGCCATCAATGAAATCCATGGAAACTGTATCTCAAATCTGGTGCGGAATCTCTAAGGGCGTAAGTAGCCTGGCCGGGGAGGTTGTCTCGTACTTCTGCCGCTGGCAACATCACACTACTGAACAAATAATTGGATATCACGTCGCATCCCCTTCCAAAACACATTGGCTCGTGCCCGCTGAAGAGTACGGAGAACATCGGCGTGGTCGCCCGTCGGGGACGAATGGAACTCATGCATCATGACCGTCCTCCAAGTCGACTGAGAGGGTATGACTACCCGTCCCTGATACAGTCGGTTATTCTGCAGATGATAATCGGGGACTGTCTCTCGTGCCTGCCGTAGATCCTCCACAATGCCCCGCAACTCGGGGCCTCGCTGTACCTCCTCCTGAATCTCGTCAATAGAGTCCAACTGAGGTGTAGAAAGTTGGGCTAGAGCTCCCTCAGGAAAACGAGATAGTACATCAGCAATCTGATTGTCCTTCCCTTGTCGATAAACAATCTCGTAGTCGTACTCCAAAAGCTTGGTGACCCATTTCTGTTGGAGAGGGGAAGAGACCCGCTGTTCCAAAAAATGCTTCAAGCTCTGATGATCAGTCCGAATTTTGAAATGACGTCCCAGCAGGTATGGTCGCCACAATGCCACCGCGTGAATAACTGCCAACAACTCCTTTTCGTAGGCGGAGAGGCCTAGTGTCCGGGGAGCCAAAGCCTTGCTGTAAAAAGCTAACGGCCGTCCCTCCTGCATCAACACGGCACCTAGTCCCACTCCGGAAGCGTCCGTCTCCACGACGAACTCCTTGGTGAAGTCCGGGAGTGCCAAAACTGGAGTCGTCGTCATAGCCTGTTTGAGTACCTGAAAAGCTGTCTCAGCGTCATCCTGCCAAGAGAAGGCGTCCTTCTGTAACAACCGTGTCAACGGCCTGGCGATCTTCCCATAGTCACGCACGAAACGCCTGTAGTAGCCCGTGAGCCCCAAGAAGCCCTGCAAAGCCCGAATAGTCTGAGGCCGCGGCCAAAACACCATGCTCTCGATCTTCCGAGGATCGGCTTTTACCCCTTCAGCCGATACCAGATGCCCCAAATATTCCACTTCCTTATGGCCAAAGAACACTTCGACCGCTTCGCAAAGAGCTTATGCTGGCGCAAAATGGAAAATACTTGTGCAACATGGCTCAAGTGGTCGTCCCAGGTAGTACTGTATATGAGTATGTCATCAAAAAAATTTAGCACAAAGAGACGAAGCAACGGACGGAAGATCTCATTCATATTAGCCTGGAAGGTGGACGGTCCTCCCGTCAACCCATTGGCCATAACCAAGAACTCATAGTGGCCGTCGTGAGTACGGAATGCTGTTTTGTGGATGTCTTCCTCTCGCATGCGAATCTGATAGTAGCCTGATCGTAGATCAAGCTTGGTGAACACATTCGCCCCATGTAACTCGTCCAGCAGCTCTTCAATCAAGGGAATCGGAAACATATCCTTCACAGTGATGCTATTCAAAGCCCGATAGTCCACACAAAATCGCCAGGACCCGTCTTTCTTTTTAACGAGAATGATCGGAGCCGAGAAGGAACTAGTGTTGGGTCGTATGATGCCGGCATCGAGCATCTCCCGTACGCTGCGTTCAATCTCGGCTTTCTGCATGTGCGGGTACCGATATGGTCGGATGTTGGTAGGCTCTGCCCCTGCCTTGAGAACAATCTGATGATCCCGGAACCGTAATGGTGGGAGTGTACGTGGCTCCTGAAACACATCAGCATACTGCTCCACCAATGCCCGCATCGGTATAGGTACCTCAACTGATCATGCGTCATCCGTCCGTACCCCCAACAATACCGCCATCAAACTCCCCGTCCCCTCAAGCTGCTGTAGACCGTGAAGAGAAATCTCCTTGACTGGCGAAGATGTGAGACCCTTCAAACAAAACTGTTTCCCCCCTTGCAAGAACTCCATTGTCATCTGATCCCAATCAAACGTAACCCTCCTCAACTGTTGCAGCCCAGTCCCGGCGCCGTGGGATGAGATCCAAAATTATCCGACGCCGGATTCGTAGATCCGCCGTTCTCGCTGCCCACCGGACTCTTCCCCTTCAGATTTTGCGTTAATAGGGCCTTGATCTCCTCCATGCTAGCGTCGATTCGCTCTTCCAAACGTTGAGTAGACGTTCTCATATTCTCTTCCATGGACGGTACCGAATCTGATAGTCCTACGAAATTTTCTTCTAGGGTTTCCAGACGAGAGGCGTCCTCTTGCGTGAGAGTGGTCACCATGGCGGAGAAATGAAACCTCTGATACCAATTGTTAAGGTGGAAGTGGGAGAGAGAAAGAGAGATCTAGAGATTAGAGAGATCTAGGGTTAAGAGGGAGAAGAAGGAGAGAATACCTGAATATTATCTTCCATACCATACAAGAGGGGGTCCAGGTATATTTGTACCCGAACCCAGGGCCGGCCGGCCCCAATGGGGGCTGAACCGGGTGGGTTCAGCCCCGTTGTCGCCTCCCTCTTGCCTCTGCCGCCGCTTGTATTGTCGGGCAAATAGCCTGGCCTCGTCCGGGGGCGTAACAGTATGTATGTATATATGTATGTATATATGTATGTATGTATATATGTATGTATGTATATATGTATGTATATATGTATGTATGTATATATATATATATATATATTGCCTGTTGGAACAACCCTATTACTGATTTGGGCTAGGATTACTATGTGTTGACTAGGATTAAGTTTACCCTCAATGTATAGTCTAAGGGTCATAGCTTTAGGCTGATAAGATAGCTAGAACTTAGGATTTCTCTAAGTTTCTGCGTTCGACGAACTCAATACTGCGTTCGACGAATTGCTCTCTGCGTTCGACGAACGGCTTACACTCTGCGTTCGACGAACGGCTTGCTTCAGTCTCAGCGGTCGACGATCTTCAATACTCAGCGGCTCAGCGGTCGACGAATTCTTCAGTTCGACGAACTCTTACTTGAGATCGACGAACTCCAGACTGTGTTCGACGAATCTTTATCAGATGTTCAGTTCGACGAACTCATCCTTCAGGTCGACGAATTCTTATCTCAGCTCGACGAACTTTTTCTCAGTCTATTCAGATCAGTTATTCTAATTTTCTGAACTCAGTTCAACTATCAGATCCAGTTCTATTCTTCATTTGGAGTTATTCTTCCAGATAAGACAAGTTTTATCCTTCCTTTATTTTATTCCCTTTTCATTTCCTTCTCTCGAGAAAAATAGTCGTTTGGCTTATTGGAAAAGGATATCATTTATTGTTGAAAAGGAAAGGAATTAAGATTTGCTGAATCAGTTGAAGTTCTAAGGAAATAATTAATGCAGATTATTATATTTCTATTCAGATATTTGAATTTCAAATCAGTTATCTTCTCTCTAAGGAAAGAGGATACCAGCAAGAGAAAGAAAAACTGTAACAGAGATAGAAAATATCAGTGCATCAGTCGAGAGAGAAAATATTCAGAAAGAAAAAGAAAGATCAACTTCCTCAAGCAGCTCATCTCATTCTCTGAGAACTTCTTCAAGATCAATCTCTCAGTTTTCTGCTGCAAGTTTCAAATCTTCAATAGAGCAACAATAATCTGAGGAACTTCTGTCTCTCAGATTCATCAGCTTATCAAGGAAGATATCTTCATTCAAGAGAAAGCTCCATCCTCAAGCTGTCAAGAATTTCAATCAGATAGGGGGGAGCTTTACACCATCAATCCATTAGAGTCTTCTCTCAGATTGTTGACAGAGAAGAACTTCTTAACCCCTTTATTCCATCTTGTACAGGGTTCTAACTCCCTTCAAAAGTTAACCCCTTGGTGACAGGGCACCTGAACAAAAACCTGTGGTTTGGTTAGAGCACCTGATCAAAAGCTCCTTGGTGTGTGGACACCTGATCAAAAACTCCTTGGTGTGTGGACACCTAATCAAAAACTCCTTGGTGATAGGGCACCTGATCAAAAACCTAGTGGATCCTACCAAGTGTGGTAGAAGAGTAGACGTACCCAGATTTATTGGGGAACTACTATAAAATCCTTGTGTCCTCTGTGTTGTGATTTTCTGTGTACTGTGCTGTGTGCTTTGTTTTCTTTATTTAGTTTTTATAAATCACTCTGCTATACACATATATATCACTATTTTAATTCCGCTGTAAAATTAAGTGAAAACTTTTTAATACTCTATTCTAGAGTAACTTTAAGATCTAACCTCACTTTCAATTGGTATAGAGGGTAGTTGATTATTTACAGGCTAACACCTGAATCATAAAGATCAATTAGATCTTAAATTTATTTTAGAGTTTTCTTTTTGTTAAAAACTCATGGCACAAAACAAAGAATATTCAAGCACAAGACCTCCTATGTGCAATCTAAGTAAGTTTGCACTATGGAAGGCAATGATTAGATTGTACATGAATTCTATTGATGAGGATATCTTTAATGTAATTTGACAGGACCTCCAACACCTACAGCAACAAATGTTGAAGCACCAGTAAACAACAATGGTGTTCCACCACCTGAGTGGACAGAGGCCCAGAAGAAGCAAAGAAGTGCAGATGCCAAAGCTATGAATATATTGGCACAAACAATGTCTGATGACATTTTCCAGAAAGTGGTGGAATGCACTTCAGCCAGGGAAATCTGGATCTCTCTCAACAACATGGTTGAAGGATCAGCAGATGAAAGAAATGATAGAAGATCTCACTTAATCTCCCAGTATGAAAATTTCAAGAAAGGAGAATCTGGGACAGTTGCTGATATGTACAACAGGCTCAGCCTCATAATCAATGAGCTGAAGACCTTGGACAAAGTGATCTCTATCACTGAGGTCAATGATAAGATCATTATGTGCTTCCCCAGCACATGAGACTCTAGGATCTGGCCAATCAAGGAAGTCAAAAGCCTTAATGAGATCTCAACTGAGAGCTTGTTAGGCAAATTCAAATCCTATGAGCAGCTTATCAAAACCAGAGAAGCTGAGCAATCTACTTCATCTCCAGCATCCAAGAAGGAGAGAAGCATAGTTTTTCAAGCTGAAGAGGAAGAAAAGGCTCCAAGAGATGAGGAGTTCATGAGCCTTCTAGCCAAAAGGTTCTACAAGATGGCTAAGAAGGACTTCAGAAAGAAGGACTCCAGATCTAGAGAAAAGTCAAGGTATGACAAATCAAATTCTAAAGAAATTATTTGTTTTAGC
The DNA here is from genome assembly GCA_033032865.1 of Dactylorhiza incarnata. NCBI lineage: Eukaryota > Viridiplantae > Streptophyta > Magnoliopsida > Asparagales > Orchidaceae > Dactylorhiza > Dactylorhiza incarnata. The sequence continues at coordinate 1,936,399 of JAWHQI010000327.1, forward strand.
TGCAGGAAACCTGGACATATTCTGTCAGAATGTCCAGAGAATCAGAAGAAAGAAAAGAAAAAGGACAAAGAAGACAAGAGGCACTCCAGCAAGTCTTCCTCCCACAAACACAAACACAAGGGAAGAGGATTTGTAGCAGAAACCTGGAGTGAAACAGATTCTGAATCTTCATCCAGCTCTTCTGAAGATGAAGATAAATCAAATGAGAATGACCAATGCTTGATGGCCATTTATGACTCAAGCAGTGAGTCAGATCTTGCATCTTCATCCAGCTCTTCTGATGATGAAGATAATGAAGAAGAAAGAAGCTTCTGTATGATGGCTATCAATGCCTCAGCAAACAACTCAGATGAAGAAGAATCAGGATCAGAAGCTGACAATGACAGTGATCAGGTAATTTCTAATTTTGATTTCAATTCAGTTGAATTCAAAGATGAATTCAAAGTTCTTTGCTTAGACTTAATAAAATCTGAGAAGAAGATAATCACTCTCAGAAATAAGCTAGCTGAAATGAACAAATTAAGTGAAGAAAATGCTAATCTTAAGAAAGATTTGGCTGCCTCTAGAGAACATATTATTCTCATTGAGAATAAACTATCTGAGACCAAGAAATTTGAAGAATCCATAAATGGGAGAAGCATCAAACTGATGGACATCACAAGCACAGTAAATGCCGGATTAAATGGCAAACTAGACTTGGGTGCATCATCAAGTGAGTCACCTCTTATTAAGAAGAACATACTTTCTACACCTATAAAATTCATTTCTGCTAAGAGCAAAGAGGTTGTAGATGCCAGTAAGAACAATTCAAGCAAGAATATTAAGAATAAAGGAATTCAGCAGAATTCGTCGAACGAAGCTCGACGAAATCACTTGAATTCGTCGAACTCAGATCGACGAAAGCTGAACTCAGAGATTCAGTATATATATCCATCGAACGGCACTCGACGAAAGCACATCACTTCGTCGAACGGCGATCGACGAATTCAGCCCAGTTCGTCGAATGGAAAAGGTACAGAAAATCTGAAGAATTCTTATTCTAAATATACTAAGAATCATTTTACTGAGTGGATAATTCCTCCTAGGAAATATCATCCACAAGGCTACAAGGATCAGCCTGAAATGTCTTACATTTCTCAGTTTTGTGGTAATACAAAAGGACCCAAGGTAGTCTGGGTCAAAAACAACTAGTTTATTTTTCTGTTTTGCAGGTACACAGCTATCCAAGCAAAAATCAACAATGGTATTTGGATAGTGGTTGTTCAAAGCATATGACATGAAACAAGGCCAACCTGAGCAACTACAAGGCAAAGCTTGGACCCAAGGTGATATTTGGAGACTCCAATTGTGGACAAACCAAAGGCTATGGACAGATCAAAGTTGGAGCAGTTACCTTCAAGGAGGTAGCTTATGTCAAGGGTCTGAAGCACAACCCCATCGGCATAAGCCAGTTATGTGATGAAGGTTATCAGGTAACTTTCAATCATTCCTTATGTCTTATTACCAATAATAAGAATATTAATGTGTTATCTGGTATTAGACATGAAAATATTTATTTAGTCAATTTTGACTCTGTCAATTCTGATATTTGCTTATTCAATTCTATAAGTAAAACAAATGAATTATGACATAAAAGGCGTGGACATATTAACCTTAGAACTATATCTAAGCTTTCTAAGGACAATTTTGTTAGAGGACTGTCTTCTGGTTCATACAAGAAGGAAAGACTATGCAGGGCTTGTCAATTAAGTAAGCAAACTAGAAGTAGTTTTAAATCTTTATCCAAGAGTGATTCACCTAGGATTTTGTACTTACTGCATTTGGACCTTTTTGGACCTACTGCTATACAAAGTCTAGGAGGGAAGCATTACTCTCTAGTTATTGTAGATGACTTCTCAAGATTCACTTGGGTGCTCTTTCTTAGGAACAAGTCTGACACCTTCAGTGTTCTGACAGACTTTCTCAGGTCCATCAAAATTGAGTACTCTACTCTAGTTGCATTGATCAGAAGTGATCATGGCACTGAGTTTGAATCTCTTCTGATGAGAGAATTCTGTGGAAAAGAAGGGATCAGGCAGTGTTTCTCTGCTCCTAGAACTCCTCAACAAAATGGGGTAGCTGAAAGGAAAAATAGAACACTTATTGAATCAGCAACTACATTGCTTGCTGATGCAAACTTGTCACTCTCCTTTTGGGCAGAGGTAGTGAACACAGCAAATTATGTGTTGAACAGAAGCCTGATACATAAACTTAAGGGCAAAACTCCCTATGAATTACTTAAGAATAAAAAGCCTAAGGTTAACTATATTAAGATATTTGGCTGTAAATGTTATGTGCACAACAATGATAAGAAGTATCTCAGGAAGTTTGAAGCAAAAGCTGCTGAAGGCATATTCCTTGGATATTCTCTTTCTAGTAAGACATACAGAGTTTACAACAAATCTACTCTTAAGATAGAAGAGTCCATGCATGTATCTTTTGATGAGTCTAACATGTTAATTGAGGAGAGGAATACCACCTCTACCAAGAATACTTTGTAGGTACCAGCTCTATGTGAAGAGCTCAATGGACTAGATCTACAGAAAGAAGAATCTTTACTTCCATCAACACAAAATCTTGAAGACAGTGAAGAAGAAGATCATCCAGATCTTGCTGACAGTTCAAATGAAATGACAGCTGAACAAACTCCTCAAGTGAATATCATTGCTGAACCAACTCTAACTGTTGACCACATCACAGTTAGAGATCATCCAATATCACAAGTGATTGGTGATATTTCAGCAGGTATTCAAACAAGGCATCAACTACACCAAAATCAGATGCACATTTGTTTCTTATCACAAGTTGAACCTCAAACCATAAAAGATGCAGAACAAGATCCAAACTGGATTCTTGCAATGCAAGAGGAGCTCAATCAATTTGAAAGAAACAAGGTATGAGATTTGGTTCCAAGACCAAAAAGCCATCCAGTCATTGGCATCAAATGGGTCTTCAGAAACAAGCTTGATGATCAAGGCAACATAGTCAGAAACAAAGCAAGATTGGTAGCTCAAGGATATTCACAGGAAGAAGGAATTGACTATGATCAGACCTTTGCTCCTGTTGCAAGACTTAAAGCTATCAGGATCTTTCTGGCCTTTGCTGCATTCAAGAAATTCAAGGTATATCAAATGGATGTGAAGAGTGCATTTCTTAATGGAGACATCAAAGAAGAGGTCTATGTGGAACAACCACCAGGTTTTATCTCTCCAACTCACTCCTCTTATGTATTTAAGCTTAATAAAGCTCTTTATGATTTCAAACAAGCTCCCAGAGCATGGTATGAGACCTTAGCTAATTTTTTTTTGGAAAACAAGTTCTGTAGAGGCATAGTTGATAAAACCCTATTTTTCAGGATACATAAAAATCAAACTTTACTAGTTCAAATATATGTAGATGATATTATTTTTGGCTCAACTGATTCAAATTTATGCAAAAGGTTTTCCAACCTAATGCAATCTAAATTTGAAATGAGTAGTATGCGTGAACTATCATACTTCATTGGTCTTCAAGTGAAGCAAACTCCTAATGGCATATTCATATCACAATCCAAGTATGCTAAGGAATTAGTGAAAAGGTTTGGTATGTCTGATGCTTCCACCATGAAAACACTCATGCCCTCAAATGCTGTTGTTCATACTGATGAATCAGGGAAACCTTTTGATCAGAAAGTATATAGAGCAATTGTTGGCTCATTACTTTATTTAACAGCAAGTAGACCTGATATAATGTTTGCTACTTGTATTTGTGCTAGGTTTCAAGTTAACCCCAAAGAATCTCACCTAATTTTCTTAAAAAGAATTTTGAGATATATAAAGGGTTGTCCTAATCTAGGACTCTGGTATCCAACAGCATCAAATTTTGAATTAACTGGATTCTCAGATTCTGATTATGCTGAATGCAGAGTAGACGGGAAAAGCACATCAGAAACTTGCCAGTTTCTTGGTGATAGGCTTGTGTCTTGGTTTTGTAAGAAACAAACATTTGTGTCTACATCAACAACTGAAGCTGAATACATAGCTGCAGGCAGTTGCTGCTCACAGATATTGTGGATACAAAATCAACTCCTAGACTATGGTGTCAATCTAAATAATTCAATTATATTTTGTGACAATACTAGTGCAATTATCTATAGCACAAAATCCAGTTCTCCATAGTAGGACTAAACACATAGAAATTAGACACCACTTTATCAGAGATAATGTGGATAAAAATAAAATTTGCCTACAATTCATCTCTACTGATTTGCAAAGAGCTGATATTTTCACCAAACCCTTGGATGAAAAGAAACATATTTTCTTTATAAATCAGCTAGGAATGATAGATGGAGATTCAATCTGATAAAAAATTAAATTTTCTATTTATCCCCTCATTTCGTCGAACGGAGAACTACGAAATGCTATCGTTCGTCAAACGGAGATCGACGATACTTAATAGGTCAGGATCGACAAAGACAAGCGCGATGGTCGAACGGAGATCGACGAAAATTATTATTTTTTCGTCGAACGCAGTCAGGCGAAGCCCTAAGTCTTTTCGACTTCTGATTCTATTAGGTTTAGCCGAACCCTGTTCTACGAAAGTGTGCGCCCTTCTCCGATCTCTCTATATAATCAAATCTTTCATCTTATTTTATCTTTACGCCTACAGAATTTGCTTTTCCCTCCAGTTCCCCTTTGCACTTGATCGTTCTCTCTTTTGCAGGTAACAATGGCGATTTCTCAAGCAGTTCTTTCCTCAATAAAGTTTGACGTCGGGTTTGACATTGACATCGAGTCGTTTGCGCAATCCGATCAAGTATTCCAGGACATTCTTCATCTATTTGAAGAACAACAGCTTAAGAAGATTATGACAACAAGAATCAAATTACCAGTTGCAGAAACTAAAGAATGGGCTTATACGGCAAAGGCAGAGAATAATACATTATCAGGAAGCATATCAGGAAACCAGGTTCTTCTAACCCCAGTAACACTATCTGAAGTTTTTGGTTTAGTGAATGGAAATGATGATTTGGATATATCTTCTTCTGAGTTCGATAATGCTTTGGTTAAAATGGGTCATTCCAGTGGAAACCCTAACCACCTCTTAAAGAAAAACTTATCTGTGGAATATAAGTTTTTAGCTGATGTAGTGGGCAAAGTCTTGCTAGGGAAAACCTCAGTCCATGACTACATAACAAGGCATCAATTTCTTGTGATGGTGGCCTTGGTAGAGAAGAAGAAAGTCAACTAGGGACTGATCTTTTTTGAATCAATAAGGAAGAAAATTAGTAAGATAAATGTTGGCTATGGCAGAATATTGGGAATCTATCTTCAGGAAAGGCATCCAGACCTTTTGGTCTCTCCTAAAGTTTTTATCAATGCTAGTAAGAGACTGACCTCAGCTTTGTTTGGGAGATGGGAAAGGGTTATCCCAAAGAGGACTCCAAGGGCAGAACCATCAATTACAGCTTCTGAGGGAACCAGGACTAGCACAGTCACTCCCTCAACCCTACTAGAAGTTCCCCTCTCTGAATCCTCAACTCCAATCCCTCCTCCACCTCTTCAGACAACCATCTCTGAAGAAGTTCATCTTTCCACCTCTCACACTGACACACCTACCTCCATGCCTTCTCCTCCACCTCCTCAAGTAAATGACTCTTCAGAAATTCCATCTTCATTTACTCCAGATGACAATATTCTTCCCCCATACATTCCACTTCCTTCATATGAACCTTTGTCACTCATCCAACATTCTCCATCAGTAAACATCTCATCTCCACCTCAATCTCCTACCCTTCCTCAATCTCCAATCCCTCAAAATATCTCTCCACCTCAGTCACCCATTATCCCTCAATCACCTATTCATCCACACTCACCTATCCACCCTCATTGCCCTATTCTCCACCCATAGCACATGCTACTAACATCTCCTTCACATACTCCATCCCATCATCTTCTCACCCTAACCAAGATCTTGTCTATATTGATTTCTCATCTGCTGCTGATCAGATCTATCAACACATTGCTCCAAAGCTGAATGATCTACTGGATGCAAAACTTGCTCCAGTTCTTCAAGCCCTAGCTGATCTATCTGCTAAAATAGCTTCCTTCCCTTCACCCTCTTATTCTGTCCCTTCTTCAAGGGGCATAGCTTCAGGTTTTCCTGAAACCAGGCAGGGGGGGATGTCTAATGAAGAAGCTCCAGTTCTTACAGTTTTTAGTGCAGATGCAGTTGTGTTTGAAGAAATTTCAGTTCAAGCAGATTCAGTTATTCCTATTATAGAAGAAATAAATAATATTTCTATTCATCCATCTATAGATATTAGTTATTTGCTTTCTAAATTCAATACAGTTTTCAGAAATTTGCCAGAGCTTCAAGTTTGTTCAAAAGCAATTGTTCCTTATACTGCTCCTGTTGATAAAGCTATATTGAAAGAATTTCTCAAAAGTTTTGAAGTACCAGTTTCAGTTCCAGTTATTGAAGAAAGTCCAGCCCCAGTTCAAGATCAGAATGTTAATGTTGAAAATGTTAATATTGAGAAAGATATCTCTGAAGCCCTGAAGCTTATTGATGACCTTTATGATAATCCTCAATCATCTGATGATAGTGATGATGATGATTCTGATGATAAGTCATCAAAGAAAAGAAAGACTAAATATATGTCAAAGGCTGCTCCTAAGCCTCCAAATCCTAACAATGATATTCCCTACTACATCCTGCATAATATCACACTCACCAGGGATTCTCCTGCCTGGATGAGAATTTCAAGAAATGAAGCCAATAGAAGGAAGAAAATGAGGAAGACTGGTTATTATCCTGATAAGCCAGTTAAATTCAATCCTCCTCCTCCTCCAGCAGCAGGTGCAGCTGGATCAGCAAATGTTTCTTCCTCCTCTCAAAGATCTTATTCTCGGCATTCCAAGAGACCACCAGTCAGTTCCAGTAGATCTCAAAGCTCTAGGTCTTCCAGACCTCCTTCCAGTTCTTCCAGATCCAGTTCTTCAAGATACAAGTATCAAGTATCTGATGGATCATTGCATAGCCAAAGAAATCCTCCTGCTCAGTCATCCTATGAGGCCAATGAAATTGATGATAGACCTACTTCTCCCAATCCAGAAGAGGAGAGGATATCTCAAATGGCAAGATTCAGAGAATCTATTGCAGTAGCTCAGATTAATAAAGCAAAAGCTGAAGGCAAAGATTTCTCCCAATACTCTACCATGTCAGAATTCAGAAGAAAAGAATTTGAAAAATACAAATCAAAGAATGTGTTCAATGCTGAAGAGTATTTAGAGATGCACCCAGAAGCAGTAGTTCCTCAAGTCAAATCTCAAACTATTCTGGGAGCTCAGGATCTTTACATGAGCAAGAAAAAATCAGAAAATCCCAACAGACAGATAATATTCAAGCCTCCTTCTAAGTAAAAGGTTCAGACCTATTTGTTTTTGCTATATTTCTGTTTCATTGTAATATTGTTAAACTCAGAGCACTATACTTATTTTATCTGCTGAAATGGTTTTATATTCTGTCAGATATATATATACTCTGCTGTTTTTCTGTTGTTTTTCTGTTGAAATTTGTCAAATAGTATTCTAACTCAAATAGGGGAGATTGTTGGAACAACCCTATTACTGATTTGGGCTAGGATTACTATGTGTTGACTAGGATTAAGTTGACCCCCAATATATAGTCTAAGGGTCATAGCTTTAGGCTGATAAGATAGCTAGAACTTAGGATTTCTCTAAGTTTCTGCGTTCGACGAACTCAATACTGCGTTCGACGAATTGCTCTCTGCGTTCGACGAACGGCTTACACTCTGCGTTCGACGAACGGCTTGCTTCTCAACGGTCGACGATCTTCAATACTCAGCGGCTCAGCGGCTCAGCGGTCGACGAATTCTTCAGTTCGACGAACTCTAACTTGAGATCGACGAACTCCAGCCTGTGTTCGACGAATCTTTATCAGATGTTCAGTTCGACGAACTCATCCTTCAGGTCGACGAATTCTTATCTCAGCTCGACGAACTTTCTCTCAGTCTATTCAGATCAGTTATTCTAATTCTCTGAACTCAGTTCAACTATCAGATCCAGTTCTATTCTTCATTTGGAGTTATTCTTCCAGATAAGACAAATTTTATCTTTCCTTTATTTTATTCCCTTTCCATTTCCTTCTCTCGAGAAAAATAGTCATTTGTCTTATTGGAAAAGGATATCATTTATTGTTGAAAAGGAAAGGAATTAAGATTTGCTGAATCAGTTGAAGTTCCAAGGAAATAATTAATGCAAATTATTCTATTCCTATTCAGAGTTTTGAATTTCAAATCAGTTATCTTCTCTCTAAGGAAAGAGGATACCAGCAAGAGAAAGAAAAACTGTAACAGAGATAGAAAATATCAGTGCATCAGTTGAGAGAGAAAATATTCAGAAAGAAAAAGAAAGACCATCTTCCTCAAGCAGCTCATTCATTCTCTGAGAACTTCTTCAAGATCAATCTCTCAGTTTTCTGCTGCAAGTTTCAAATCTTCAATAAAGCAACAATAATCTGAGGAACTTCTGTCTCTCAGATTCATCAGCTTATCAAGGAAGATATCTTCATTCAAGAGAAAGCTCCATCCTCAAGCTGTCAAGAATTTCAATCAGACAGGGGGAGCTTTACACCATCAATCCACTAGAGTCTTCTCTCAGATTGTTGACAGAGAAGAACTTCTTAACCCCTTTATTCCATCTTGTACAGGGTTCTAACTCCCTTCAAAAGTTAACCCCTTGGTGACAGGGTACCTGAACAAAAACCTGTGGTTTGGTTAGAGCACCTGATCAAAAGCTCCTTGGTGTGTGGACACCTGATCAAAAACCCCTTGGTGTGTGGACACCTGATCAAAAAACCCTTGGTGATAGGGCACCTGATCAAAAATCTAATGGATCCTACCAAGTGTGGTAGAAGAGTAGACGTACCCAGATTTATTGGGGAACCACTATAAAATCCTTGTGTCCTCTGTGTTGTGATTTTCTGTGTACTGTGCTGTGTGCTTTGTTTTCTTTATTTAGTTTTTATAAATCACTCTGATATACACATATATATATCACTATTTTAATTCCGCTATAAAATTAAGTGAAAACTTTTTAATACTCTATTCACCCCCCCCCCCCCCCTCTAGAGTAACTTTAAGATCTAACCTCACTTTCATTGCCAAATAAAACACATTACAAAATTACATAAAAAGAGAAATTGACACCAATAAAATAAACATAACTCAGGGCCGATAGAGGTTCGGACGGGTGCAACGTCAGGCACTTTTGCGACGTCCAGATAGGGGCTAGTCTCCACAAACTCTCCCCCTCTCAAAATCACTCATCTCCAGTGAGTGTTCCGAGCGGTAGTGTTGTAGAAGATCGGCATACATACGTTGTAACTCCTCAGCCAAGACCCAGCTGGTCTCGGTCTCTGGTCTGCCATGCCATCGAATCAAGTATCTATGAAAACCACCATCAGTAGTGGTTAATGTCTCATCGTCCAATATCTGCTCAGGAACCAAGATCTGTCGCGGAAGTCTGCCAGCGGCTCTGGGAACTGGTATGGAAGAATCACCTGGTGTCTCATGCTCAGCCTGAAAGCTATCAGTGGAAAACGGAAGAACTGCATGTGGCGTGTCAGTAACTGAATCAGTGTCGGGGTGTCCGTAATGTGGCTGCTCACTAACACTCACCAACCCAGAAGAATCAAATGGAGGGGAATGCAAGGAAAAATCTAAAGACTCATGAGGATAATCGTGGAATAAAGTCAGATCGGCTACGTTAAAAACAAGATTTGCTCCCCAAATGGAATACATCACAAGTTCACACGCATTTTGCCCAATCCGCTTTACTACTCGAAAAGGTCCAGTTTTACGGTTAGCTAACTTCTTTACGGTACCCGAAGGTAACCATTCCGGATTTAGCCGAACCATCACCAAGTCATCCACTTTGAAACTAGTAGCTCTTTTATGCTTGTTAGCTTGAGTTGCATATAAATCATAAGTGTTATGCAACTTCCGCTCAATCTCTTTATACAAATCATGCAAATGCAATGCATAGTCGTGTGCAAACTGGCTAGTCCTAAAAGTGGGCGGCAATGATGCTAAATCTAGCGGCACTCGTGCAGTGTGACAATGAACAATCTCATTTGGAGATAAACCCGTGGATTTATTCTTCGAATTATTATAGGCCAATTGAGCGTGGGGAAGAATTAGATCTCAATTTCCCTGGTGTTCTCCTACCAAACAACGCAGTAAATTTCCTAAACTTTTATTCACAACTTCAGTTTGACCGTCGGTCTATGGATGATAAGCGGTCAAAAATAGAAGTTTAGTTCCTAACAGTCTCTAGAGTGACTTCCAGAAATAACTAGTGAACTTAACGTCTCGATCGGTAATGATAGTCTTAGGAATCCCTCGATGCGCAACAACCTCTTTATAATAAATACAGGATATATGAGAGGCGTCATCGGTTTTGTTACAGGGGATGAAATACGTCATTTTAGAAAATCGATCGACCATCACAAGAATGGAATCGTGTTTCCTAAAAGTGCGCGGCAACCAAACACAAAATCCATGTTAACATCATCCCAAGGAATACTGGGCACCGGTAAAGGTGTATATAATCCAGCGGGTTGTTTATTGCCCTTCGCTACCTGACAAGTGTGACAGCTACTGACAATCTATGAGATAACCCGCTTCTTCTCGGGCCAACAGAATCGCTCTTCTACTAAGGCTATCGTCTTATCTCGTCCAAAGTGTCCACCTAAGCCTCCGTCATGTAATTCTCATACAATGAAGTTTCACAACGAGGTGCGGGGAATACACAGACGGGTTCCACAAAATAAATATCCGTCTCGAATGAGATAAATCTAGCTATGATGCTAAATCTAGCGGCACTCGTGCAGTGTGACAATGAACAATCTCATTTGGAGATAAACCCGTGGATCTATTCTTCGAATTATTATAGGCCAATTGAGCGTGGGGAAGAATTAGATCTCAATTTCCCTGGTGTTCTCCTACCAAACAACGCAGTAAATTTCCTAAACTTCTATTCACAACTTCAGTTTGACCGTCGGTCTATGGATGATAAGCGGTCGAAAATAGAAGTTTAGTTCCTAACAGTCTCTAGAGTGACTTCCAGAAATAACTAGTGAACTTAACGTCTCGATCGGTAATGATAGTCTTAGGAATTCCTCGATGCGCAACAACCTCTTTATAATAAATACAGGATATATGAGATGCGTCATCGGTTTTGTTACAGGGGATGAAATACGTCATTTTAGAAAATCGATCGACCATCACAAGAATGGAATCGTGTTTCCTAAAAGTGCGCGGCAACCAAACACAAAATCCATGTTAACATCATCCCAAGGAATACTGGGCACCGGTAAAGGTGTATATAATCCAGCGGGCTGTTTATTGCCCTTCGCTACCTGACAAGTGTGACAGCTACTGACAATCTATGAGATAACCCGCTTCTTCTCGGGCCAACAGAATCGCTCTTCTACTAAGGCTATCGTCTTATCTCGTCCAAAGTGTCCACCTAAGCCTCCGCCATGTAATTCTCATACAATGAAGTTTCACAACGAGGTGCGGGGAATACACAGACGGGTTCCACAAAATAAATATCTGTCTCGAATGAGATAATTTGTCTCATCGTGAAAGGGATCAGAGCGTATCGCATCATAAATTCCGCTAAAATCGGGACAACTAGAATAGTCGTCTTTGATACGCTCAAATCCTATCACCTGAGTACACATCTGTGATAATACGAGGGTGACTCGACTAAGGGCGTCGGCAATCCGATTTTCTGTTCCCTTACAGTGCTTAAGAACGAAGGTGTACTCCCGCAAATATGATACTCACTTAGCCTGTCGGAGGTTCAACTTCTGTTGCGAATTGATATAACGCAACGCCTGATGATCGAAGTGGAGGACAAACTCCTTGGGCAACAAGTAATGCCTCCAATGACGTAACATCTGCACAATCGCATAGAACTCGCGCTCGTAGTTGGAATAATTCAGTTTCGGGTCTGAGAGCTTTTCACTGAAAAATCCAACTGGGTGACCATCTTGACTAAGTACACCTCCTATCCCAACCCCAGAGGCATCACAGGATACTTCGAATACCTGACTAAAATCAGGGAGTCTCAAAACAGGTGCAGTGGACATTTTATTTTTGATAATCTCAAAGGCTCTAGTGGTCGATGACGTCCATTAGAAACTTCTTTTCTTCGTACACTTAGTGACTGGTGCCATAATCGTACTGAAGTTCTTAATAAATCGACGATAAAAGGTGGCTAGTCCATGAAAACTACGGACATCGTGAATGTTTTGAGGCGTAGGCCACTCACGAATCGCTCGAACTTTCTCGGGATCCATAGTGATGCCAGCGGAGCTCACTATATAACCCAAAAAGATAACAGACTCAGCCATAAAAATGCATTTCTTCAAGTTGACGTATAGTCACTCGGCTCGCAGGAGCTCGAAAATAGTATATAGGTAAGTCATGTGCTCACTCTCAGTCTGACTATAGATCAAAATGTCGTCGAAATAAACTACTACGAATTTTCCAATGTAAGGCCTGAAGACATGGGTCATCATCCGAGCGAAAGTACTAGGGGCATTGGATAACCCAAAGGACATCACAAGCCACTCATAAAGTCCATCCTTCGACTTGAAGGCAGTCTTCCACTCGTCTCCTTCGTGTATACGGATCTGATGATAACCACTACGAAGGTCGATCTTAGAGAAGATCGTAGCTCCAGTCAACATGTCCAACATGTCATCCAGTCGGGATATCGGGAATCGGTATTTCACTGTGATCTTGTTGACAACACGACTGTCAACGCACATACGCCAAGTACCATACTTTTTCGGGGCAAGGAGGGCAGGCACGCACAAGGACTAAGGCTATCGAGAATAAAGCCTCTATCGAATAAATCTCCAATCTGCTTCTGCAGCTCCTCGTGGGCGGTAGGATTCAATCAGCAATGCGGTAAATGAGGGAGGGAAGCTCCAGGAACAAGGTCTATCGTGTGCTGAATACACCTCATGGGAGGTAACTCAGCTGGAAGCTCATCAGGGTGTAGATCATGGAACTCCTCTAAGAGTCTCCTGGCAGGTATAGGAGTAGACTCGTATATCTCTGATAAATTAGATGCCTGTAAAACCACTAAGGCATAATAAAATCCACCGTCAAAACTCTCTCGATGGAACTCAGTACCTCGTTTAATGCTAAGAGTCTTCTTCCTTTCAGTGGGAGGAAGAGATTCTTTCGCACGACTACTCGCGCGGAATGGGGGTGCTTTGGGTCGCATCGGGGTCAACACTACTCTCTTTCCGTCCAGTAGAAAGGAGCAGGTGTTGGACCTGCCATGTATGGTGACATCCCGGTCGTACAACCAGTCGCACAAGTAATACGTGGCACACATCCATAGGCATAACATCACACCAGATCATATCGGAGTACGTACCAATAGTGATGGGCACTAAACATCTCCTAGTCACCGATAATGTAGTCTTGGTAACCCAAGCTACCTGAAATGGGGATGGGTGCGGCTCAGCAGTGAGTCCCATGCGGGCTAAAGTTGTCTCAGCTATGACATTCATACAACTCCCGCTATTTACTACTAAACGACACACTTTCTCCCCAGCCTTAAAGTAGGCCTGGAAGATGTTCGTCCGCCAATAATCGGCTGATTCTTGCGGTGTAGATAACATGTATCTCACCACTAGAACGTCGGGTTCTATCTCCTCATCACTAGGCGTACCGTACACTTCGTCGTTCAAAACGTGTGAGTCCCTATCGACTCCATCTTCTTCTACAGGCTCCTCCTCCTCAGTCACCTCATGAATAACTAACGTGCCCTTCCTCTTGGGACAATCTCTCGAAATATGGCCCATCTATTGGCACTCATAACATCGGATCTGTGAAGGGGTCACAGTTCCCATGGGGGACTTCCCTTTCTGATCTCTCTTGTAGGTCGAGGTAGGCTTTGACGCACTCTCCTTGCCTTTCGGTTCTTCTCTCTTGTAAGGAGTATTCGTTTTAGGTTGAGATTTGAACCGGGAGGTTCTCTTCTGGTGCTCCTCGATATCAATGGCGGTAGATATGATCTCAGTGAGAGAATAGTGGTTGTTTACCCAGAAGACCGCTACCCGAATAGTACTTCTCGCAGACCGGGCGGTTTGAGGAGCCAAGTCGCCCAGTTCGGAACCAACAGTCTCCTCGGCCCAGCTTGAACAAACCGGGCGGTCTGATAGAATCTAGGCCGCCTCCAAGGATCGAAGATTGTCAAAGCTCAAGTCCAGAAGGCGAGCCGCGGTCTCAGGTCAGAGACCGCCCGGGCTGCATCATGACCCTGATCGCAGCACACTTCGACTCCGGCCAGTACAGATCGGATGCTCAAGCCGCCAAGCCGCGCGGCCTGTTTCTTTTCTCCTTTCTATATCCCGTCACCCCCTGCCCGATTCTCCTGTATCCGGGCAGGCGGTTATTCTATCCCTGCCCGTTCGGGCAGGCCCCTGAGCCTATAAATAGGGGGTGACGGCGTTCCCAAGACACGTACACTCGAATCCTGGAGCTCGCTTGTTAAAGCTGCGGTCTCGAGTTTACTGTCTTGCGACCTGTCTGACCGGCCGGCTTCTCCTTTCCTGGTTCTGTAACCCGTTGTAACCTTTTCACTTGAATCAAAGGAAAGCCCGTCACAGGAGTGGCATTTGCCGTGACGGACGAAGTCTGGCCTCGACCGCTGCTAGCGGTCTAATTTTCTCTAATCAAATAGTAACTGACAGCCCGCAGCCTCCGTTTTCCTTCGGAGGTGCATTTCCGGATTCAACAATGGTCATATCGAATCAACTCGTCTCGGATCTTAGATCGTAGTCCACACTTAAATTTGGATAAGGTGTCACGTGGGTGTTCTACTACATTGCACCTAATCATAAGATCCTTCGTCTCAGCTACGTAATCAGAAACTAATTTGGACCCATGACGTAGAGACGTCAGCTCGTCTCGTAAACGGGTCTGGTAATGTTGGGAAATGTACTGCTCCTCTAATATGACTTTCATGTGTGGCCAAAGTGTATGGGAGGGCGTTCATTCCTCTCTATACTACGCTCTTCACCTATCCAAAAGATCTTCGCTCGCTCAATCAATCTCATTTTTGCGAACTGAACTTTTTGGTCCTCCGTCATACGATACCACTCAAAGTAGGTCTCTATGTCGATAACCCAGTCTGAAAAGACCTTGGGATCCATAGAACCATCATAAAGTGGTGGATCTAGCTTCACAACTCGTGTGAGATCCGGTCGACTATCCCGGGGAGGGTAGTCATAATCATCATCGTAAGGATCACGGTTGTCTCGATGTCGTGGGGGTGGAGGTCGATGCCAATCTCTAGGACGATCATCATGATGCATGGCCGGTATAGGCCGACGATGGTCTCGAGGACGCTCATCTCTTGCTGCGTCATAATGAGACCTCTCCTGATAATTATCTCGCATGCCTAAGATAGGCTCTCGTCGGGGTTTGAGAAAATTCCTACCCTGATCGTGCGCAAACTCGAACCTATCTATGGGATTTCTAACCTCTTCCTCAAATAGAGGATTTCTCCTTAGTGTAGACCTTTCTACGTAGTGTGGCGGGACTTCGTGGTGTGGACGAACAGAATGCTCATCTCGAATTGGAGGTGGCATTGAAACTCGAGGAGGTATTTCTTCATCCTAACACTAAGGTTTTCGAACTCTTCTCGCACTTGAAAGACACTCTCGGTTAACGAGGTCATTTGGTGGGCGAAAGGTAGAAACCACGGGGGTGGTTCACTCCCTTCGTTCACACGACTCGCTTGGCCACGTTCAACTCGACGCATCTCAGAGTTTACCTCTTGAGGGGGTTCAGGTGGAGTGTGATGGGGTGAACTCATGCTCACTAACCTACCACTACGCAGATGCATGCAAACACCCAGGTAAAATGGACGGTTATGCTATTTTTTTTTTTAACTTCTCTTTTTTTTTGAAAAATTAAAATGTTATGCGGTATTCCTATTCTACGCAGGGCGGATTTCGAAACTTAGAAAAATTTCGGAACCTCCCTTTGATACCAAATTGATGCAGGACGGCGCGTAGGATTCACGCGCCTGTCGGCTATTTCTAGGAAACCCTAAATGCAAGCAATGAAGAATTGAATTTTTTTAAAGCGGGCGCTGCACGAACTTTAAGAAATGCAGCAACTTAGAATTTTGTAAAGCACAAAATATCTATTTTATTTTAAAATGAATTTTCTTGAAAAAAAATGGTTCAACTCTAAATCCGAGGAAGAAAGTTCGTAACTTTCGTTCTTTCCCCCTTGTCGTAGCAACAAGAAAATTGTGAACTCCAAATACGTTTCTGTTTAGAGTTTTCGACGTAGCGTTCGCTGACAAAATCTGGGTGAAAACCCAACAATGAATTTGTTAACTAAAGAGAAAATGTAGACGCACGCAAAGGAAGGGGAAGAAACCATTACCCACGGAAAGAGTCTTCTTCCCCAACCGAAGTCGACGGCGATCCCGCGAGGAATTCCTCGTCACATTCGATCTCCCGCTTTGAGGTCGGCCGTTATTGCACACGGGCACCACGGAGAAAATTCGCTCACTCTCACACTCAAGAGGCTCCACGAAAACTCAACAGGAAATAAATTTCTATATTTACTGTTCACAGAAACAGCAGCCGCAATAAGCCCAATCAGCACCAATTCAATCTTACGAAACAAAATAAATTAAAATAAAGTTCAAACAGTGTGAATTGTTCTTCTTCAAACCCTTCTCAACTGGAAGCCAAAACAGCAATAAAATCAATCCTCAACATTAAACGATGGAAGCAAGCAACAATCACGACTCTAAACAGGAGGACGCTTCTCACAGACGCAGAAACGGCAAGCCAACTCCATATATTTATTCCTCTGTTTTTCGTCCCCATAAACAGAGAATACATACCCCTTTTATAGGGATTTACCAAAAACATGAACCAAATAAACACCATCTGTATACGAAAATAACAGCAAACCATCATCCTCACGATGGCAGAATCAGCGGCCAGGAATGGTGGAGGGCGTGGCTCTGGCGGTTGCTGGAACTACCTCTAGATTAATCGCCAAATGGAGGAAACTATGGCCAAAGTTGTCGGAGAAGGATCGTGGGTCTGCGTAACATTGTCGCCGATGGATCGTGGGCCGCGGAATAGGCGGAAGAAGCTCCTCACATACTGGCCGACGAAATTGGGAAGTTTATTCTTGCGGCAGGGGTTGGACCAGTTGGGGATGAAGGCAAAACCGGCCTTTTACCCTAACTAATAACTAAAAATGTATATAAATATGTAAATATATGTAAATATATATATATTCCAAATAAAACACATTGCAAAATTATATAAGAAGAAAAATTGACACCAATAAAATAAACATAACTCAGGGCCGATAGAGGTTCGGACAGGTGCGGCGGCGGGCACTTTTGCGACGTCCAGATCGGGGCTGGTCTCCACCACCTCGCCTCAAGTTCAACATCATTCACATACAGGAAATCAAGATAACCAAATAAACATCAGGTGAATTAGACTATATGATGCGGCACAAGCGTCACACCTGCCCGCCACCCTGGAGTCCCATTAGGGGGCCCACCTTGGAGTCCACCAAAGCAGTTTTATCAGGGCTGCAACCCATACACCCCAACCCGTCTCCGCCATGGAGTCACCACCATGCGGCGGGTTATTGAGGCTCGAGATCGAATACCCGACCTCATTGATAAGAGGCCTTCACCAGCGCTCTCATCACCAACTGAGCTGCAGCTTTTATGATGCGGTACAGGCGTCACACCTGCCCGCCATCCTGGAGTCCCACCAGGGAGCCCACCTTGGAGTCTACCAAGGCGACTTTATCAGGGCTGCAACCTATACACCCCAACCCGTATCCGCCATGGAGTCACCACCTTGCGACAGGTTGTTGAGGCTCGGGATCGAACACTCGACCTCATTGATAAAAGGTCTTCACCAACGCTCTCATCACCAACTGAGTTGCAGCTTTTATGATGCGACACAGGCGTCACACCTGCCCGCCACCCTGGAGTCCCACCAGGGGGCCCACCTTGGAGTCCACCAAGGCGTTTTTATCAGGGCTGCAACCCATACACCCCAACCCATCTCCGCCATGGAGTCACCACCATGCTCTTGGATTCTTCTTCTTCCTCTAAAAATTCAAACAAACTTTGGAATCCTTCTCTCCCCTCTCAGTCATCTCGATTACTTCTTCTCTCATCTCCTCTGAAGGGTTGTTGCAGCTAGCTTCAGAACAAGAGTAGAAATAAAGAAAAGAAATCATCTTTGAGTTGTTTCTTCTTCTCCTTAAAAAGAACATAACATCGATTGGATTAAGGCTTTATCAATTCTTCTTCTTCTCAGAATCAACATTCATCAACTTCAACAGCAAGAGTTTTTAGAATTCCTCTTTAAATAATTTAGTGGTTTGGCTCTAAGAATCTTCTTATCAAAAGACTAAGTGGTTCTAAGAGTTTCATTTTCAAAAGACTCAGTGGTTCTTCGAATTTTCTTATCAAATGATTCATTGGACTGATTTTTCAAGTCTCCTTACCAAATAACTTTAGCCATTTGTGGATAGTGGATTCCTGCATTTGGTAGAAGAGGGGACATACCCAATTTTAAGTGGAACCTCTATTAAACTTCTTGTGTCGTTTGAATGTGTTTGCTCTATAGATAGATTTACTTTCTGTGAATTATTTAATTGTTATTATATAATCTGTGCATCTGTGCATTGATTGTAATTGATTGTATAAAGTTCTTTAAATACTCTATTCACCTTTTCTCCCCTCTAGAGTAATTTTTAGTTCATTTTCTACACTTTCAATTGGTATTAGAGATAGGTTAATCATAAAAAGGCGAACATCTTGATTAATCAAGATTCTGAGACTGAGAATTGATTCTTGATAACATACACAATCAAGAGTTTAACACGGAATTGAGATTATGCAACATCCAGCCCTCTGTGTAATCTTGAAATTTTTTCTTTATGGAAATATATAATAAATTTGTATATGAATTCAATTGATGAGTATCTTTGATTCTATCTTGGCAGGTCTATATATTCTCATAACGGCAGATGCAAGTGGAAAAGAAGTGAAAACCTAAAAGTGAATGGAGTGAAGGAGATAAAAAAGCCAGATCTTGGGATGCAAAGTGTTGAGAAAATCCCTTTATGATTTGACATATCAAATTATTAAAGTGATATAAGTTACAAATGCTTGTATGTATAGATGACATCTTAACTAGTGCAAGTCCAAAGTTATTCAGTGGCCAGGCAAAAAAGCAGTGCATCAAGAAGTCAGAGTAATGCTAAGAAAAAAATTGTGCTTTGAAGAGATGTCGACGTACGACGAGAAGTATACAAGGAGATGTCGACGTACAACAAGAAGCTTACTCTGTGGTTTGATTACTGATCAACACATGAAGACTGACAGTTTTACTACCATGTGTCAAAATCTGGTATAGAGAAGTCAGAGCATAAGTATGATTGCATACTTTGAGATATCCTTGCTCTATATATCTCAGCTTACATCGATAAGATGTCAACATTCATGCAGCCTTGCGTCGACTTCCATATAGATTAATTTTGAATGAAGCTTAAGCAGATTAAGGCAGTGATTCTGATTTAATTATGACAATTAATGATCTAATTAAGGAAGGTCTTCATTCTGATTGAAGCACATATGGCAAAAGATCTGTCTTGCAACTCATATATATACATACATTCCTATTATGATGAAGATGGGGAATAAAGATAGAATATAGAAGCAATTTGTGAAGGAGCTCTCTCTCTCTCGTCTCTTCTTCTCCTTCCTCTTCCTCAAGAAGTTCTGAGAGAATAATGACAGTCAACAAGATCATCTTCTCTGGATCTAAAGACTGTCATACTCTGAAGGATCAAAAGCTCTTTATCTGATATTCTTCTTTAACAGATTCAAATCCTTCTCTATTGAATCTGAACACTGAAGACGAATCTGCTGAAATTTTGATTTGCTACAACAAGTATCCACACAGTGCTTTCAAAGAACCAAATCCTCAAAGATTTTGCTGAAGAGAACAACATTGTGGAAATACAAGTTCAACCACTCCAACAGAAAGAGTTTTTAGAATATCTCTTCAAAGGATTCAGATAGTCTTTAGAATTCCTCTCAAAAATATTTAGCGGTTGTTGGGCCTCCTTATCAAAAGGCTCTTGGTCCTTAGAATCTACTTATCAAAGGATTCAGTGGTTTGAAACGCCTTATCAAAAGTTTCATTGGTTCTTAGAATCTCCTTAACAAAAGATTCAGTTGTATTCGTTCTAAGAGTCTCCTTATCAAAAGACTCGGCACTGATTAGTGGATATCCTGCTAAGGTGCAAAAGAGTGGAGTACCCAAATATTTAGGGGAACCACTATAAATTTCTATGTCTGGTTGCATAATCTTATTTACATAGTTTTCTTAATTATATAATTGCACTGATTTAGAATTTGTGGCATGCATTGTGATTAGTTGTATAAAATTTTAATAACTCTATTCACCCTCCCCCCTCTATAGTAATTCTTGACAGTGATTTATCCAGCTTTCAATTGGTATTAGAGATGGGTTAATCATAAAAATGTTAACACCTTGATTAATCAAGATCCTGTCAAGTATTATGTTACGCTCGTGCGCGTATCGTATTATTATATCGTGTTTTCTTTCAATTGCTTTATGGTTATTGTTATGTGAGCCCCCCTCCCTATATAAGGAGGTGGTATTAGAGTGTGTTATCATCTTTGGATGTATTATGGTTTTGGCTCTCTTTGGAGAGAAGGATTATAGGAGGACCCAACCTCCATAATCTTGGCTGAAGCTTGCTCCGGATTTGTATATGTGTGCTTTCAAGTTAATGCAATCGTTCTTCATGTTCAAGTATTTTCATTCACTATCATTGGTCTGACACTACCGTTCCCTCCTGCATAGTGCCGACGGGGTTCGCCTGCGATTTCTTTTCCTGCGTAGGCATCAGCGCTGTGAGCACAGCGATCGAGCGCAGCGAGACCCCTCCGCCCTTGTCGCCGTCTCCCCGCGTCAACCTGACCCAGCCAACGGCGCCGTCTAGATCCCCCCTCGCTGCTTTGCCCTAGCAGACCCCGTCGTCTGCCAAGGTCGTCGCCAACATCGAGCGCAGCAACAAATCCGACGAAAGCTGTTAGTTGTTGTGCCCTAGCGTCTGTCGCCAGCATCGAGCGCAGCGATTGACAAATCCGACGACAGCAGCGCACGTTCTCCTTGACCGTGGTCGGACCGGCCCAGATCAGCCATATCCGCCGCTCCGCTCTCAACCATCCACAACGCCAGCACCATTCCTCCGTAAGTACAGTTCCTTTCCGGCGCTACCTGCTCTTTCGCAGTGATCGCCCGCTGCTAGCGCCCCTTCCCCGACTCCGACACTCTCCTGCCAACCTCCAGCTCGGTGCAATCGTCCTCATATGCCAAAGAGCCGAATGGAATCCCGTGTGGAAACCTTCGAACACACCCTCTCCACCCTCAACTCTCGTCTCGACGCTCAGGCCGAGCAACTCACGACGATTATGGCTATGCTCCACAACCTGCAAACTGTCCAAACACTCCGGTCCTCCTCCTGCTGCCTTTGCCTTGGGGCCCACAGCACATTGGGTCCTGTAGCTCCCGCACTGCCAGATTTTACTCCACAGCTCTCACACCTCGACATCCCCACATTCCACGGGACTGACCTCCTTGGGTGGATTGCCCACGCCGAACAGTTTTTTGACATTCACCGGACTCCACTGGCGCAGCAGGTCTCCACAGCAATTGTCGGCATGGAAGGGTCCGCCCTCCACTGGGCCCGCTGGCTCCGCCAGTGCTCCCCCGACCTAACCTAGACAGCTCTTACGGAGGCCCTCATTCAGCACTTTGATCACCGCTACTCCGGCTCCATGATCGAGCGCCTTTGCGGAGTCCGTCAGACCGGCTCCATTGATTCGTACGTCGACTCCTTTATCGAGTTGGTCACCCATGTTCTAGGTCTTCCACCCGACCATTACTTGGCTTACTTCATACACGACCTACAACCCCATATCTGAGCCCGCCTCCGCACCCTTCAACCATTAACTGTTAATCAAGCCATGGACCACTCTCCACTCGTGGAGGCCGAATTCCTCACGCTGTCCGGGGACCCTACGTCCTCTCTGCCTCCCGCCAAACCTTCCTACCAACCATATTTTTCGCTCCCCCCCCCCCCCCCCCCGCTTAAACAACCACCACCGCCACCTCCTCTACCTCGCCCACCCATTATGGGCCCACGCAATAACCGTCATATTCCTACTCACCGCCTGTCCAACCAAAAGTACAATGACTTACGTAGTAGGGGTCTGTGTTTCCTTGCAAACAACCCTACTCGCCTACTCATGATTGTCCGGTGAAGGAGTTCCGCCTTCTCATCGGAGAGGACGCGAACGAAATCGGCCCGGCTGACTTTGATGCTCTTCTAATCGCGGAAGTACCGTTGGACGGCGCTCCGGGCACCTCTACGACTGCCCACCCGCGGACCTTTCACTACTAACCAGAGGCCGGCACTCCTGTTTGTAACTTAGAAAAATTTGCACTATGAAAATTTAGAATAAAACTATATATGAACTCAATTGATGAGGACTTTTTTGACTCTATTCTTGCAGGTCCTATCAGTCTTACCAAGATTGATAAAGATAACAAAATAGTTCAACTCACAAAAGTTAATCAATCAGAAGAAGAAAATAAAGGAAGGGCATGTGAAGTCAAATCCATGAACAACTTGGTGTCAACAATGTCTGATGATATATTTCAAAAGATTTCTGACTGTCAGTCAGCCAAAGAGATCTAAGATTCTTTAACCAGATTAGTTGAAGGATCATTAGATGAGAGAAAGGACAAGAAGTCCTCACAAATTTCTCAGTATGAGAATTTCTAAAAAAATCCTGAAGAATCTGTAGCTAACATAAACTTAAGATTCAGTCTCATTGTCAATGAACTGAAGGAGCTTGAAAAAGAAATCTTTGTCCAAAGGCGATGGGGTAGCTCAGTCGTCGCCGCATTTGGTGAAGCTGGATCTTCCACATGTGGAGCTAAAGCTCGATTGGCCAGCTACATACTTGATCTGGTCGCGTCGGGTGAAGAGAGCACTCGTCGGAAGGAACCTGGAGGGATATCTGACTGGCGAGAAGGGGGAGCCAGAAAAGGACTCGAATTGATATAATGAGTGGAAGACTACACATAGTTTATTACACACTTGGCTCCTAAATTCGATGGTCGCGTCTATTGCTATCAATGTGGATGGCATAGAGACTGTAAGCAATGTTTGGGGGAAGCTACAGAGGCTCTATGCAGGAGCCGACAACAACATGCGCGTGTTTCAGATCGAAC
Organism: Dactylorhiza incarnata; assembly: GCA_033032865.1. NCBI lineage: Eukaryota > Viridiplantae > Streptophyta > Magnoliopsida > Asparagales > Orchidaceae > Dactylorhiza > Dactylorhiza incarnata. The sequence continues at coordinate 1,959,880 of JAWHQI010000327.1, forward strand.
GGGAGATTGAGACTGTAACCCAGGGGGATCGCTCGATCCAGGAGTATGACGCAGATCTAGAGCGACTATGGGCAGACTATGATTATTTCTCACCAGCCGCACGCTGCAAAGACCCTGAATGCACAAAAGAGGAGCGAGATGCTCAGCGAAGGACTATGCACTTTATGAGGCGGTTGAACCTGACATTTGAGCAAAGGAGTGCGATGTTGTTCGCTCAGCCAAAGATTCTCTCCCTGGATGAGGCAATCTCAGTCATGATGCAGGAGGAGAGCAGGATTAGGCTCCAATATAGTGGAACCACTCTTCCGGGAGGGAAATCGGCTCTAGCGGTCACCAATCAAGGGCACGAGGGATACAAGAGCGAGATGCGACAATATTACAATTGTGGTGAAATAGGTCATCTCCGGCTAACTTGCCTCAAGCCACCAAAAGAGCGGGATGCAGGTTGACGTGGAAAGTTTTGAGGTCGTGGGCGCGATCGTGGAGGTCGTAGAGGTGGTGGACGAGGAGGCTATCGAGCAAATCTCATGATAAGTGAAGAGGTGGCAGAAGAAGGGATTGTTGATATGAGTCATCCAAAGGAGCAGGAGATTTTGGATGCATACCACCAGCTGATGCAAAGGAAGCAGAAAGGTGTGATGGATGACACACCCACTCCAACTGCGTCTATGGGTAATATTGCCTCTTTTGCACACTACGCCACAGGTACATGTGATACACGTGTCTTCTCATCTATATCCATCACTAGATCACCCGAATGGATAGTCAATTCAGACGCCTCCCAACATGTTACTGGGAATGCTAGGGAATTTCTTTCATATACTCCCCTAGTAGTCCCAGAACATATTCAAACTGCCGATGGTACGACCCAACCTGTGGTTGGTAAGAGTACCGTACAGTGTACCGACACTTTGACTATGCCCAATGTTTTGCATGCCCCTTCCTTTCCCGTAATCTTCTATCTATTAGTGTCATTATATCTCAGTTAAAGTGTGTTGTCTTGTTTGATATCCCAAAGGTGATCTTTCAGGAGAAGGAGGCTGGCAGAAAACTTGGGACTGACACATGACGTAAGGGCTTGTGGTACCTGGATAAGGAAAGCTTGGACTCGGCCCTTTCCACACTGATAGAGGATATTGCAGGAGTAGGAAGGAGCGTGGAGGACCAACTCATACTTCATCACAGGCGTCTGGGTCATCCTTCATTTTCTGTTTTGAGTCAAATGTATCCGTTTTTGTTTGAAAAAGTCAATCAAGAAAAACTTGTATCCGATGCGTGTGAACTGGGAAAGCATACCAGAAGCTCCTACTCAAGTTCCGGTAGAATGAGTTCTAATTTATTTGATATAGTTCATTCTGATGTATGAGGATCATGTCTCACGCCTACTGTGAATGGATTTCGATATTTCGTGTCCTTTATTGATTGTTTTTCACGTATGACTTGGTTATACCTAATGAAAAACAAAAGTGATGTGTTTGCTTGCTTTAAGGATTTTCATAAAGGGGTCCAAACGCAATACGGTGCAGTGTTGAAGGTGTTGAGGTCGGACAATGGGACAGAGTACACCAACAGGGCATTTGAGGAGTACCTGTCCTCACATGGGATCCAACACCAAACCACTTGTCCATACACACCAGAGCAGAATGGTGTAGCTGAACGGAAGAACCGACACCTTCTTGAAGTAACCCGGAGTATGATGTTTTTGATGAATATGCTGAAGCATTTGTGAGGGCAAGTTGTCCTGACAGCAGCATATTTGATCAATCGGATGCCCTCGCGAGTCTTAAATTGGAAATCTCTGGTTGAGATACTACGAGGAAAAAGTAGAGAACCTCTTCCTCTTAAAACCTTTGGATGTGTATGCTTTGTGCAAGACAATAGACCAAATGTGAGAAAGTTGGATCCAAGGTCCCTTAAGTGTATTTTTGTTGGGTATTCAGCTACCCAAAAGAGGTATGTATGTTGGAGCCCAGCAGAGAGGAGATTGTTTGTTAGTATGGATGTCACATTTCGTGAGGATGAGCCATATTATTCCTTTCCAGTTGACTCATCATTTGGGGACTCACTAATTACAGATAGTACGAGGCAGGAAGAGAAGGATAGCAGTAGTGGTGAGAAGCAAGTAATAAATACCCATATTCTGTATTGTCAAGCATGGAGTCAGGTGTGATGTCAGTGCATGAGCAGAATGCAACTGTGGAAAGTGAACGTCACACCCAGGGGGAGCCGAGAGTATATACAAGAAGAAGGAAGCAGAGTGAGACTACAATGCCCACAGAGCCACGTGTGTTGAGTCCCTTGTCACTGCCTACTCCGTCTCCTGCAGCGCCGATTCCATCAACCTCAATCTCTGTTCAATCCACCTCAACACCTGAACTCACAGGTGATATAATTCCTCATCCTACTACTTCTACCCTCATACCGGTAAGGAGGAGTACCCGCAAGAATGCGGGAGTCTCACCTGATCGATATGACTTTCCTCATGATATTGATAAGTTTGTTTCATATTCTCATATATCACCTATACATGGGGGATTTATTGCATCTTTGGACATAGTCTCTATTCCTAAGTGTTGGCAGGTGACCAAGGAGGATCCACGATGAAAAACTGCAATGTTAGAAGAACTCGGAGCATTGGAAAAGAACAAAACCTGGGATCTTGTGTCGCTACCACCAGGAAAAAGAGCAGTTGGGTGCAAGTGGGTTTTCACCGTGAAACAAAACCCAGAGGGACTGATCGAGCGCTACAAGGCCCGACTGGTAGCAAAGGGGTACAGTCAGACTTATGGCATCGACTACGATGAGACCTTTGCACCCGTTGCAAAAATGAGCATGGTGCGGACGCTGATATCCTTGGCGGGAAATGGGGGATGAAAACTACATCAGCTTGACGTAAAAAATGTCTTTCTTCATGGAGATCTGTTGGAAGAGGTGTACATGGAAGTAACGTCGGGCTTCGGCACAAAACAAACGACAGGGAAGGTGTGTAGACTCAAAAAGTCACTATATGGGCTGAAGCAGTCTCCACGAGCTTGGTTTGACAGGCTCAGGACAACCATGACAGCTATAGGATATCAACAGATCAATGTTGATCACACCATATTCTTTAGGAGGCATAGAGCTCACATCACAGTACTTGCCGTGTATGTGGATGATATGATCATCACAGGAAATGATGAGAATGAAATTGCTCAGCTTATGAAAAGATTGGGCAAGGAATTTGAGGTGAAGGACTTGGGTCAGCTACGATACTTCCTTGGGATTGAGGTAGCCTGCGGCGCACGAGGAATTGTTTTGTCCCAACGGAAATATGTGTTGGACCTACTCAAAGAGACAGGTATGATGGGTTGCAAACCTATTGATCAGAAGACCAAGTTCGGTGCGAAGGAGGGAGAGCCAATTGATAGAGAAAGGTACCAGAGGCTGGTAGGCCGGCAAATTTATCTGGGTCACACCCGTCCCGACATATCTTTCTATGTGAGCGTGGTAGCTCGTTATATGCATGATTCTAGGGAGGGTCACATGGATATCGTATACCAGATTCTTCGATACCTGAAGAGCGCACCCGGGAAGGGACTGATCTTCCAAAAAATAGACATCTAAACATCGAGGGCTATTGCGACTCTGACTGGGCTAGTTGTGCAGATGACAGAAGATCAACATCAGGATATTGTATGTTTGTGGGAGGCAACCTCGTCTCCTGGAAAAACAAGAAGCAGACTGTAGTTGCGAGATCTACAGTCGAGGTAGAATATAGGGTCATGGCCTTAAGCGTAGGGGAGATGTTATGGCTGAAAGCGTTGCTGGTTGAACTCAAGATAGATCAAGGAGGACAAATGACACTGTGGTGTGATAACAAGTCAGCTATTAGCATTGCAAATAATCCTGTCCAACATGATAGGACCAATCATATAGAGATCGACAGATTCTTTATCAAAGAAAAGCTGGATAGTGGAACATTAAAACTGGGGCATGTTGTTACAAAAGAGCAAGTGGTTGATTGTCTAACTAAAGGACTTAGCTCACCGGACTTATGTAGATTGAGTGACAAGATGAGCATAGTGGATATCTTTCGCCCACCTTGAGGGGGAGTGTTGGTATTTGGAGTGCAAATAGCGCAAATTGGTGTGCCGATAGCAGGTCTCCTTTTGTATTTAGTCTCACACCGCTAGTACGGTGTTGTAATTATCTTTGTATGTGTATATATATAGGCAAGATGTAAAGATTTATTGAGCGAAATAAAAATTCCTCAACTCAACTGCTCTTATTCATCAAGGAGGGGGGACGAAAAGGCAGAGGTCAAATAGATCCCATACATGTTTGGGAAAGATAGTCCAAGCAAGAAAGAAGTGAATACAAAAAAATGAAGCAATATCATACTTTTGCCCCTAAAATAATTGTGGATGAAATTTTTCCTGATCTAGAGCCTTCACCAGAATTTGATGAAGCAACAAAGGCATGTCTGGAGAAAATTAATGAAGAACAGAGATTGGGATTTGAAGAATCACAAAGAAAAAATTATGACAGAATGGCTAAATTTATCACTGAAGTCAGAGCAGGAAAGAGCAAAGAAGAATTTTTTAACCCAGTTGTTGAAAATCCTTCTGGTAAGAATCTTCTGAATATTGATGCCTACATAGCCAAGAATCCAGGAACTTTTGATGTACAAGTTTCTGAAAACAAGCTAAAAGAGGACTTGGTTGTACAGAAGATACTCACATTCCATGTACTCCAGTCGAAGAATGAAAAAGATCAGAGTAGATCCGATTTCTTTAGTCAGATCTATAGAAACTCCCACACTCAATCTTGAGGTCAAGTCAGCAAAAAAAATCTCGAGGCCAAGTCTGATGTGCTAATAACAATTGAAAAGGAGACAGAAACAGAGAAAAGGCACATCTAATTGGAGCAAGCTTCAAAATTTGTCTGTTGAGATAAAAGAACAATCTCAGACAGCAACAAGGAGAATAACAAATTTCACTGAAGAAGTGCAAACAAAAATGATAAAGGCTCTTTGTGAGTTTCTTTCTAACAGATCTCAGAAGAAGTAAATGTTATTGTTTCCTTCTTGTTCTTTGTGTTTGTTACAAGGGAGACAGAAAAATATGGTAATGGGTTTTTCTTTTGAGATTAATAAATCAAATTTTATTCTCTCTAAGTTAATTCCATATGTCATCTCTACTTCCCTCTTGTATTTTTCTTTCTTCTAGTTATAAAAGTCGCTTAATTTTCTTATAAAATCTTCTATATCAAATATGAGGGATTGTTGGAAAAAACCACTTGATTAGATATATCAGATTAATTGAGTGACTTAGGATATATCTTTAGTCTGTATAGAAAGTCATTGTGTTCATTTTCACTTTACAGGTAACAGGCAAAAGCCTAGGTGAAGAGATATGCAAAGGATGAAAATAAGCTTCTTGCGTCGAGAATTGATCGATGCACGTCGAAAAGTATTCAACGCACGACGAAAAGCCTCTCAACATACATCGTGTTCTCCAGAAGCATACAGACAGATCTCAGAGCACAAACTATGGAAAATCGACTTACGTCGAAAAGTATTTGACATATAAGTATGATTTACATCGATTTCTCTACAAATTGAAAGATTTTAATTCTGAGATAAATTAAGTTGTAATTAAGTTCTAATAGATTTGAATCTAATCCTTGATGATATGAATAAGGTAAGAGAATATATGAGATATTCTATTAAAAGAAAATTTAGAAATGGTATATTACAGATGTGTCAGATCAAGAGTAACTTCTCGACAGAAGATATGTATATAAAGAAAGCTCCGCAAAATTTGAATAGCTCTTGGATTTTTTTCTTCTTCCTCTCAAAATTCAGACAGGCTCTGAAATTCTTCTCTCCATCTCTCAGTCATCTCGACTACTTCTCTCATCTCCTCTGAAGGATTGTTACGGTTAGCTTCACAACAAGAGCAAAAATAAAGAAAAGAAATCATCTATGAGTTCTTTCTTCTTATCCTTGAAAAGAATAGATCAGAGATTGGAATAAGGCTTCATCAATTTTTCTTCTTCTCACAATCAACATTCATCAACTTCAGCATCAAGAGTTTCTAGAATCCCTCTCTAAAGGATTCAGTGGTTTGATTCTAAAAATCTTCTTATCAAAATGCTCGGTGATTCTTAAAATCTCTTTATTAAAATATTCAGTGGACTGGTTCTTCAAATCTCCCTACCAAAAGACTTTAGCCATTTGTGGATAACAGATTTCTACCTTTAATAGAAGAGGGGACGTACCAAATTTTAAGAGAAACCTCTATAAAACTTCTTATGTCGTCTGGATGTGCTCACTTTATAGATATATTTACTTTCTGTGATTTACTTAACTGTTTTTATATAATCTGTGAATTAATAGAATAATTGTGTTTAATTGTATTAAGTTCTTTAAAGACTCTATTCACCCCCACTCTGGAGTAAATCTCAGTTCATTTTACGCACTTTCATTCTTCATATCACACTATCTCTCCCCATATTTTTAGAGACCTTTTCCTTCAATTCTCATGACAAGATTGCATCCTCAAAATCCAAAGGGTTTGTTCTGATGGAAGACAATGGTTTTCAATCTAATGCCAATACAAGCAAGAATTAACAATGAGTTTAATTTTAATTTTATTGTTCGGCCGCATGATGATTTTTAATCACAGGAATTGACATTGGTCAATTTTGTTTGTTCGGATGGAAGACATTGATTTTCAAGGTTTGAAAGGGAAGAAAATCATAGGACCACCAAGAAAAAATAAAACAATGTGTCAATGTGAATTGAAAGGTAAGACCCAAATGGGGAACTATATAGATGATTTGCAGGATGAAATTGGTATTGGAATTTGCATTATATTATAATTTTATAACGTCCAATTCGTGCGCCTAGGCAAAAATGCGCGCTCGGGGGAAAACGCGCGCTTGGGGAAAATGCGCGCCCGGGAAAAAAGCATTCCCGGGAGGAAAAAAACGTGCGCACGGGAGAAAAAGAGCGTCCGAGCGAAAAACACGCGTCGGGCAAAAAACGTGCGCCAAGCGAAAAAAGGGTGTCAGGAAAATAACGCGCACAGGGCGAAAAATGCGCACCCGGCGAAAACGCGCGTCCGGCCGAAAAATGCGTGTCGGGCGAAAAACGAGCGCTGGGCAAAAAATGTGCACCTGGGCGAATATGCGTGCCCGGACGAATATGCGCACCAGGGCAAAAAATGCACCCCGGGCGAAAACACGCACGCCTGACGAAAACCAAGTCTTACCCTTTTCAACGAAATATTCACATGAGCTCGATAAGAAACATAGCAAAACCAAGTCTTACCCTTTTCATCAATCTTGATATAGACATTCTTTAAATCAAGAATAATATAACCCACTCACTTCTAACACCTATGAGGCAACTTCGCTACTCCTTCAAAATTAGTCGGATGTTGGGGTGAAAGAAGATCTTCATAAAATACCGTTCACAACCTTGACCTATAAGGCAACTAAAGTATGTGCAACATTGACTACTCTCGAGGAGCTACATTCTTGTTTGGTGGTTTGTGCCTTCTTTGAAGTCAGTCCCTCATCATTGATTAGTAGCTACAACCGTCACTATCGCATGAAGTTGAGTGGTGGCCTTCTTCTTATCCATACAAATCTTCACTGGCAATTGGGAATGATCCTAGATTGCTTCATCAACTAATTATCAATGTTAATGCTCTAGTAAAACAGGAAACTCAATTTAGAAAAAAAAAGACTTTGAGAATTGACGTGATCGAAATAAGATCATGAAGTGAAGCTATGTTTTAAAGAGAGTGTGAGAACTGGAAGAGACTAACAGCCTAAGAATGATCTAAAGTTTGCTTTGCCATCAGTTTTCCATGTTTAGCTCTCTAGAAAAATAGGCCACTCAGACTTAGAAAAGGAGATATTTGAGAATTGAAGTGATCAAACTAAGATCCGATAGTTAAGCTAGGCTTAAAAAAGATTGTGAGAACTGAAAGAGAGTAAAAGTAGCACATGGAGGAGATGAAACCACGCAAAGAAGGATTGGAAGGTGTCTACTGAACTTAATCTTTTACATTATGATTTTACATTTTGATTTTACATACAAATCCATATTGAAGCTGTGAACCACTTGGACAAGCAGAACTCGATTCAAACTGAACTTGCTGAGAGGTGAATCCATCATCAATCCTATACTCAAAAATTCTAACCTAAACCAAGATGGAACCAGAATTTGAGAAAATCAATCAAACATCTAAGTCGTGGCAACTCTAATTTAAAAAAAAACAAATTCAAAAGCAAGTTAGCTATCCCAATCTATTCTCGGTATTTGTCCAGACAAGTATCCGTTGAAGAGGGAGCGACTTCAAACTATTCTGACTGGGCAATTATGACTATGTAACTAACTACCCTTGCACTAGCCTGAAAACTACGGAACCACCTATGAAGCAAATTTTATCCCACACCTATAAAATGGAGAGATAGCTCTGATATTTCCAAGTTTTGATGTCTTCCACAACTAAAGCATTCTTCTCCAATTTCCTAGTTTTGAAAATGATTCATTGATTTGATCCCGATCCATCGGGTTCATTATAGTTAATCTAAGAAAACAATGAAGGAAATACATCAATTAACCCACTATTTAATTACCACTTTTTTCATAGTTCGCTTTTGACTCTTGCTCATAAGGTTCAGCCTAATTTTACGAATAAATCGGGATTAAACAACAAGATGACAATCATCAACACCATATATCACATATTCACATGTAAGCATATATAACCATGCAACAGTTACTTATGAGCACCAACTTGTGAGCATGCATATGAGCATGTACTAAACATTATGGAGTTCAACAAATCTCAAGTGTGATAGCAAAAAGACATGAAAATAAACAATTGCACAAACATCATGATGAAATCAGACATCAAAGAAGAAAATGAGAAGAGTCCTATGAGGAATTCACCATTTTGTCTTCCAAACTTGCAGGCATGCATGTTGGTTGATTCATTGGAACTCTCTATGTAGGCTTCAAAATACTGCACCGAACTAAATAATATAACTCATATTATTCAGTTCATCTCTTCTGGTTGCTATATAGTCTTCCTCTTTATAGGCAAATTCCCCGATGATCTAAACCATGAAATCTTGGTACAAGACTCTCCTGATTCATCATAAAGAATAGTGTAGTTACTACTGCTAACATTTCTGAAGTAGCAGCCATTGCTGCTCTCATACCCATACACTTGCTGCGTACTCCCTATACCGCTTGTTACCAGGTTGCCCTTCACATGCATTATACCCTCTCCAGATTGCAAATTCCCCAAAGTAGTATAAGAGAATCCAATCTTCTCTCTGAAGTATTTCTTCTCCTCGTTGAATCCCACTGTGACATTTGCAATCGACAGATAGCTATCTTCATCCTGGTCAGAAGTTCCAGTATACAGATGCAGAGGAAAGATTTGAAGAACATGTTCAGAGTACAAGACCGTAGAAGAATTCTTTGCATAAGTTCCATGATTGTAGAATATGCTCTGGTTCAGTGCTTGAATACTCCCATTGCCTGAAAACTTCATCTTGTTGCTATAATCAAATCTTTGGAAGAAGTGGGTGGTGATCTTTCCAAAGGAGGATTTTAACCACCCGGTGGCAAAAATTGTTCGATTTGCACTGGTATCAAAATCCCCATCGAGGCCATTAAAATTGGACATCAGGGAAGGAACAAATCCAGGAGTTTGATACTCTATCAGACTTCCTTCAGTGGAAGAACTCTTGCTATCCAGCCAAAGATGCAAATTTGCATCGATGAACCAGACATCCAAAGCATTAGTGACCCCAAACTCGAAGGAGTGGCCCTTCCCATCCAAAATTTTCCCCAAGAATGGCGTGATTTCTATGTCATATGAAGGTAGATCGAAGGAACCGATGGCTGAGATAGGTCTCCATAGAAGGGGGTTGATTCCTCCGGTGTAGATCACAGTAAACGGCCAGATGGCTCCGACTACATCGCCATCTAACCTCACAGTGACCTCCCTAAATGCGCCATTTCCAGCAATTCCGGTGAGATTGTTTTTGGAAATGTAAGAATTTGGGGGATTTGTGTACCAGAACTCATCGTTAGAATGGTACGATATGTATACCTCAATGGCGGCTCTGTAGGCGTTCCTGGGTATTGTGACATCCTTGCCCTGCACGTCCGTGGAGTTCTTGATTTGAAACCACAGCCCATCGTTCAATGGTAGGGATTTGGAGATGGGAAGGATTAGATCGGCGGGGGAATCAAACGCCGGCGCAGGGGGCGGGCGGTCGAAGTAGAAGTGGAATGAGACGTTGGCATGGTAGACACCGGTGTATGTTTGGTCGACGATGTTTCCGAGGTAGACGGCTAGGGTTTGGGGTTGGGAGAAGAGGGAGCGGTAGCGAGTGACATCTTTGCGAACGGTCCATACGATACCGGTGGAACGAGGCTCGGCGGTGCAGCTGCGGAGAAGCTCGACGCCAGCAAGCCAAAGGCCGAAAATGCGATCGAATTGTCGGCCGGAGCAGGCGGCCGACCATTCTAGCACGATGCGGGAAGGAGAGAGAGCGACGAAGGGGCAATGGGAAGGAGGGGAATAGGTGGAGGTGACCGGGGGTGAGCCGTAGGTGTAGGAGAAGTCGTGCTCGAGGACGAGAGTGGAGCATGGTTTAGACTTTGGGACGGGTATGGGCCGCCGGACTTCGAAGAAGGTAGTCGGAGATGGAGAAGAGGAAGAAGAGATGGAATGGAGGTCGGCGGCAGGGTTGTCGGAAACGGCAAGGCGGCCGCGGTGTTGGAGCGTTGAGGTGGAGGAGGGGATGGCGAAGAACAAAAGGCAGGAGATGAGACTGAGGATAAAGTTCTCCATTATTAGAGGTGTAGAAGGCAGCCGAGCAAGCCAGCGACCAGAATAACAGAAGCATTCCTCCTCGCCTCCATGGACCACGATTGAAGTTCGCAATTGCAGCAAACTTTTGGCATAATCCACCCTCAAAATAATCTCTGAATTTGACAAAGTTTTGAATTTGACACTTCACATTCTTCAAACTTAATTAGATAGTTTGACAAGATGCATCATGATTAATTTTCATTATTTTTTCACTTTCAAAATTTCATTTATCTAAAAGTTCAGGAATATTTTAGTCAAGCATCCAAAGAATCGGTTTTAGCTTTGGGACTTGCACTGAAATTTGTGATTTCTCGAAGTTGTGAGCAATCCCCATTCTCTTTTCATAGAAAAATGGTGGTTTGATCTCTGGATTTATGCAGGAAGGAGCTAGTTCCATTCCATATAACATTCCACGAATCATCTAGCAGTAGAGATGCATGGTTTGATCTCTCGATACACATTTTAATCATTTTAAGTCCGGCGGAAGAAGAAGAGAAGGTTGTTGAGGCTTGATTGTAAAGTCGTGAGGAAAATTAGGTCTAATTAAAACACGCTTTAATTTTTAGATAAATGAATTTATGTAAAGTGAACAAATTATTAAAAATAAATTAAGGTGCATCTTGCGAAATTAATTAGTACAAAATGTCAAATTTATAATCTTAGAGTGCAAGGTGTAAAACATAGCTATTTCGAAAGTAGAGATGCATGATTTAATCTCTCGATACACATTTTCATCATTTTAAGTCTGAAGGAAGAAGAAAAAGAAAAGGTTACTGAGGCCTGATTGTTAGTCCCCGAGAAAAATTTGGTCTAACAAAAACACGCTTTATTTTTAGATAAATGAATTTATTTAAAGTGAACAAATTATTAAAAATGAATTAGGGTGCATCTTGCAAAATTAATTAATTACGAGAGTACAAAATGTCAAATTTATAATCTTAGGGTGCAATAGCCCTGCGCAAAAAGACCACCGGTCCGGTCCGGGACCGGTCCTCCCTGGGACCGGTCTTTTGGTCTACCGGTCCCAGACCGGTCCGAGGGAAATCGGTCCCGGTCCGGGACCGGTTTTCTGCCTCTGCCGAAGGACCGGCTGGGACCGGAGGACCGGTCCTAACCGGTCCCAGACCGGTCTTTTTATTTTGGCAGCATTTTTTTTTGAATCGGTGCTAACCGGTCCGGGACCGGTTTTGGATTCGGTTTGCGGGTTTGGGAATGACAAATCACGGGCATGGCAACTTCATTTTCTTATAACTTTATATTAATATTGAAATAATTAAAAAAACTTTCTAACAAATTATATTTGGAATAAAACTTTAGCGCCGAATCCGCCGCCGACGCCGCCGAGCAAATATAGAATGAAATAAAATTTGAATTTTATTAATAATTAAATAACATTTGTGTACAACATGAAATTATGAATATTACATTTAAATTTTAAAAAGAGATAAAATGAAATTACATTAAAATTTAAAAATTAAATTACATTCAAATTTAAAAATGAAATAAAATACATTTTGATTTCTTATTCAGTGGACGCACTGCAAAGTTAAGTTGCTCATCTCGTCGTCAACTTCAGACTCGCTATCTTCGATTGACGAGACATGTTGTCTTCTCCTTAGAGCGTCCAAATGATCCTTATAGCAAATGCAAATCTCCAAAGATTGTTCGGTCAAACGACTTCTTCGCTCGTTCAGAATCCTGCCACTCAAAGAAAACGCAGATTCCGAAGCTACCGTACTAGCTTGGATAGTTAGTAAATCACTGGTCATTAAGGCCAAAATAGAATACACGTTATTTTTAGATTTCCACCATTTTAAAATATCAAAATTTTCTATTTCGCTTGCGGTCATATAATCTTGAAATTGTGTTTTGCTATATAAACCTAATTCGTTTAAAGTACTCGTAGTTCTTTGTTTTTTCCTAGAAGCTAGTTCTAAAAGTTTATTTTTTAAAATATCTTTTGTTTTAGGTTGGGTGGATTCTTCGCGAGGTCGCGATCCATACATATGATCATAATGATTATAAATGCGAGTAAATTCCGAATTAAATTTTGAAACGCTAGAAGATTCGTCTAAATTTAAATTGCGATTAATTTCTTCTAAAAAATTTTCTACCCCATCTACGCCCATTAAAGGGTTTAAAGCAGCGGCGCAAAGAAAACATAGATGACATATCTTTGTAATATTTTAAAAAAATTTCCTCCATTACTAATATTAACGGACGCCACATTTCGTTCGTTTTGTAATTTTTAAACGTTTCCGTAATTAATAAAAAAATTTCAATAACTAATGAGCTAGTAGGATAGTAAACTCCGGATAAAATAGTAGTCGCGCGATAAAAACTTTCTAATAATTTTACGTAATCTTCTAGCACGGCCCAATCCGCCGCGCCTAAATCATGTGATTCTACACTATTATAAAATTCTGTTAGTAGTGCTTTTTGTGACAAAGCTCGTTTTATCATTTTATAAGTTTAGTTCCATCGTATAGGCATATCATACGATGGACCTAAAAATTTCTTACCTTGTGATATTACAAATTTTTTGAATTCTTGTTTTCTTCTTTTTGAACTGTAAATAACTCGCAACATCGTTCGTATTTTACTAACATAGTCGTTCATATAAACTAAACTATCCTGAACAATTAAATTTAAAACATGACATACGCAACGTGTATGAAAAAATATGCCATCTAACATTGGTTGCAAATCTGATATTAAATATTTAACGGCCATACCATTATTTAAAGCGTTATCGAAAGAAATACTCATAATTTTTTCTTTTCTTTTAAAATCTCTAATACTTTTAATAATAACCTGATAAATAGCTTTACCGGTGTGCGGGAATTCGAATCCTTCAAAACAAATTATACGTTTATTTAATTCCCAACTATCTGGATCGATCCAGTGACAAGTAATGCAAATATACGAAAGTCCATCTATTATACCGCTAGTCCAAACGTCGCTCGTTAAACTAACGCGACCGTCGAATGTTTCAAAATAATTTTTTAAATATTCTTTAGATTGCATATACGCTGCTAAAGCATCACGCCTAGTTGTAGTACGACTTACCTGATGATATTTTGGCTGAAGTACTTCGTGTATGTACGACGTCATTTCTTCATCGTCGTAGTGGTTGAATGGAAGTCCTTTTTTGATGACGTTCTCCATTTGTCGCTCTCGTTGCCGACCTTGATCATATGTCCAAATGTGCCCGGTCGACGAGATTTGAGCTTGGGTGGACTCAGGTGCTTGTTTAGAAATGCAAGATTTGACATGTCGGGCAAGCGTTGTGTTGTTGCTGCCAACGGCTATAAGCTTCCCGCAAAGTTTGCACTTCGCCTTAATTTCGCCATCGATCCGCACCTTATCAAATTTCTCCCATACTACAGCTTTGTGGTGGTGCTCTAGTATCTCGATGGGGACGGACGCGGAGGACGACGCCGGCGCAGACGAAGATGAAGCCATACTAATATTTGAGAGAGAAATGGATAGAGAGAGAGAGAGAAATGGAGAGAGAGAGAGAAGTGGAGAGATAAATAAAAAAAATTAAAAGTGAGTGGGGGGATATTTATAGATTTTTTTTAAAAAATAAGAATTAAAAATAATTAAAATAAAATATATTATATAATATAATATATTATTATATATAATAATATAAGTTGTGGCAGCCACTTATGTCATTATGCTGCCACCACAAAGTTAACGGCTCATTATGTGGCTGACCGGTCCTGGTCGAGGACCGGTAAAAGACCGGTCCTGGTCGAGGACCGGTAAAAGACCGGTCCTGGACCGGTCTTTTACCGGTCCCGGTCCGGGACCGGTCTACCCTAAGAATCCAGGGACCGTCGGGACCTTGAGGACCGGTCCAGGACCGGTCTTTGGCCGGTCCTAACCGGTCCGGTCCCAACCGGACCGGTTAGGACCGGTCTTTTTGTGTAGGACTCGGTGCATGGTGTAAACATAGCTATATCGAAAGCGCATTGCGTCAAAAGTCCTTTGCTAAGCTGTCGAAGTAGTACATAATAAAGCATTCTTTTAGGTAGAAGAAAATTATGGTTTTCTATATTGAATTTTTCTAATTTTTTTTTAAATACTAAAAACACTTGAAAACTCTTCCATTTCATCAATTGAAGGGCCGCATGACAAAGTCGAAAATAGATATGAGCATGTAGGGTTATAATGAATGAGCTTCGTGTAAATGATATGTCATAGATCAATGATGAGTGAGAGGGAGAAGGCCGAATAGGAGCAACATTAGGCTCCGTTTATTTGAGTGTTTTCCCTCATTGTGTCTATTTTTTGCATGTTTGAATAGTCATCATTTGGAATCATCGATCCCGTCATTTTTATATCTAATTTCAACTGCATGGAAAGTGCTTCACTTAAGAACAACATTTTGTCATCATTTCCAACTGCCATCGCCCACCCAAGCAATGCAAATCATGCATGATGCACAAACGACAACGATAATATATGGGAGGGGATAAGGGAGAAATGATCGTCTATCGTCTATTAAGAAGATAGAGATTTTTATAAAGGAGATTTGTTGGGGTTTGGGGTGAGGGGCAAGGGCTTCACTGATATAAACATTGATGATGTTGGTGGGGAGGTGGCCACCTAGGACTAATGGACCACTGAGGATAAAGAAGGGTTAACAAAAGAGGGAGATATTTGTGGGGTTGCAGTGATAACTAGAGGAATAATATAAGTCAAATGAGAAGTTGGAGTAATAGTTTTCACAACAAGAGTGTTGCAGGTCGCAACGAGCACGACAGTTAACCTTTCTTAATTTCTCAGATTGCAGGTCTTGTTTGTCGCTTTCATCACCGCCATTGAAGCTGCCCAAACCGCTCAACTTGCCCGAACTGCCCGAAGAGCGAAATGGTCATTTATGAAAAATGACGATCCTTGTGCTCCAAATCTACCAACTTAATTCACCCGTCAGGTGGTTACGGTGGTTACAATGGCAAAATTATCGTGTCACCCCTACCAAGGCTATAAAAGGAGCTCAGGGCCTTCATTTCAAGACACCTTGCCTTCTACGTCCGCGAGAGCTCTGTTGAAGATTTTCTCTGAGTTCTCCACAGGCGCTTGAAGATCTCCTTCCGCCTATGAAGATCTCCTTCTAGGCTTCGAAGATCTCCTTCAAGTGCTTGAAGGTTTCCTCCACTTCGAAAAACAATCTTCCTAAGCAATTTGGGAATCATCCGGATCCAAAAATGCGACTCAGTTATCTCACTTTTGTTCTCACTTTTATTCTCAGAAGAAGAAGCACTCAGCTTTCCGAGAGGTGTCATGTCACCCTCAGAGTTCTCTCTCTCCCTAACATTGTACAGAGCAACGGTCTGTCACGCTCGAGTTCTTAATTTCTAACTGTAACCCCCAGCAGATAGTGGAATTTGGCCGGCACAGCTCCGCTCGCGTGATTTTTCACCATTTTCGGGTTTTCCACGTTAAAAGTCCGTGTGTTAATTATCAATTCATTCATTAACTGTTTGCACGCTCGGTTCGCTCACGAGCTAAGGTGGTTCAATTTTACCGGTCTACCAAGAGCACATAGTGATCCACAACAACAGTGATTATGAACTGTTGTTCAAGAATGACCGATCCAACTTAAAGAACTTCATTCACTTTTATGTTCAAAACTAGTTTTCTTTTCTAGGTAGCAGTCATAATAGTTGTCAGGCCAAATATATATTCTATGAAGGTGACATTTTTGTTTAAACTCACCAGAACAAAAATGCCCCACCAAACGGAGTATATATGTCCGAACAACGCTCATAATAATTTCTCTTCGTCAAACAAATACATCCCATCACACACAATTCTCATCATACACAGAAGTCAATACATCATTTTGATTAGAGGTGTGCACAAAAGAAATGAAGAACCGAGAAATTAAATGATCCCATATTAAACCGAATCAATCAACTTGAGACGGTTCTAATGATTCTCAGTTTGGGCATTGTTGCGGGTCGCTCGGGTGCTCTGGTAGACCGGTCGAATTGAACCACCTTAGCTCGGAAGCGAACCGAGCGCGCAAACAGTCAATTAGAGATTCGTTGAGTACACTGAGACTTCTTAACGTGAAAAACCCGGAAAGGGTAAAAAACCACGCGGTCGGAGCTGTGCCGACCAAACTTCACTATCTTCTGAGAGCTTATAGTTAGGTACTTAGAAGTCGAGCGCGACAGGCCGCCACTCGTTACAATAATAGAGAGAGAGAGAGAGAGAGTTCCGAGGGTGACAGGTCACCTCTCGGAAAACTAAGTCTTTTTTCCTTCTAAGAACTGTGGGGAACAAAAGTGAGAATGCTCCGGAGAACGAAAGTGAGAATGCTGAGTCGCCTTTTGGGATGAAGGAAATCTTCAAGTCCACGAAGGAGATCTTCAACCGACGAAGGAGAATTCCTTGAAAATCTTCAAGGAGCTCTCCCGGGTGCAGAAGGCAAGGTCCCCTCAAATGAAGGGTCTGAGCTCCTTTTATAGCTTTGGTCGGGGGTAGTCTGGTAATTTTGTCATTGTAACCACCATAACCACCTGGCGGACGAATCACATTTTCCGGTTCGGAGCACACAGATCGTCATTTTTCGTAAATGACTGTCTCGCCCTCGGGAAGTTCGGGCAGCTTTGTTGAAGGCGAAAAAGGCGA
Source organism: Dactylorhiza incarnata (assembly GCA_033032865.1). NCBI lineage: Eukaryota > Viridiplantae > Streptophyta > Magnoliopsida > Asparagales > Orchidaceae > Dactylorhiza > Dactylorhiza incarnata. The sequence continues at coordinate 1,977,423 of JAWHQI010000327.1, forward strand.
CAAGTCGTTCCTGCAATCTGAGAAATTAGAAAGACAAAAGGTGAGCGTGCCCGAAATGTGAAAGTGCTCTGAGCGCGCTCAGAAGTGTTCCGAGCGCATAGTGAACGGGGAAGCGTTCCATGCAGAACCCGGAGCCCAAAGGGCGCACAGCGAGCTTGGAGAGGGGGACACACCCGAACCCCTCCACAAGGAGGCGACTCGACCGCACCCACAGGGGCGCGGTTTGGCCGCACCCCACGAGGAGGTGCGGCTTGGCCGCACCTCACGAGGAGGTGCGGCTTGGCCGCACCCCACTAAAGGTGCGACTTGGCCGCACCCCACTAAGGGTGTGGTTAGGCAGCGCCCCCCGGGGGGGTTGCATGCGTGCTACCGCGCGCGCTGCCGTGCGATAGCGCTGCGCGGTAGTGTTACTGCGCGGTTGCGGGCGTTGTGGTCCGGCGAGAGCGGTTGGTTACGGAGGAAGTGGGCTTGCCCACTTCCCCACTCTCCCCTCACCATGCTAGTGGCTTTGGGGAGTAACCATCTCTTCTTATGCATATAAATGAATGGGAATCTTGTACGAGTGCGCATCATAAGCCCCTCAAACCTTCGGAGTCCACATTTTCGTGCGGAGGAGTGCGAAAGTTTCATTCTTATTCGCGGCAATTCCGATTTGTTGCGCGGTGCGTTAGATCATGGCGGAGGTGAGTTATTTTTTCATTTTGTAGGAACAAAGAGAGAGAGAGAGAGAGAGAGAGCGGAGGAGTGTGCCCGCAGGGGTGGTTCCGACCGAGGGAGCAAGCGGCCGGAGGCCGCATGCATGCCCGCGCGTGGGTGGTGCCGGCCGAGGGAGCAAGCCGCCGGTGGGCGTGTGCTGTCCACGCCGGGTGCTGCCGGCTGCGGGAGCAGGTCGCCGGTGGGGGTGCTCTGTCCGCGCGCGGGTGTCACCGGCCGCGGGAGCAGGGCGTCGGGGGAGGGGGCCGCGCGGTCCGTGCCGGGCGACCCTTGCGCGCGGCGGTTGCGTGCCCGGCCGGCGGGGGGTGTGGGGGCGTGCGCGCGCCCCCACGCGCGTGCGGTGGTTCTCTGCGCGCGACCCTCCCGCACGGTGGTTAGCCGAGCGCTCGGGCTGTCGTGCGCGTGCGGGCTGCCGCGCGTGCGCCTCTTGATGTGCGCGCGCGATTAGTTGCGTGCAACTTGCGGTGTGCGCGCGGCTCGTTGCCTGTATGTGGTTGAGGTGTGGTTGGCATGGCTGCGTGCTGTCGGGCTAAACTTACTTGATATGCGCCTCTCTCATTTTTTATATATTATTTTTGTTTCTTTCAGGCTTCGAAACAGGGTGGCCAGTCAAGGCCGATGCGCCTGCACTCCACTCTCGACACTACGCAGATTGATATACGGCAAAAGCGGTTTGGGTTGCCTTCTGATGTCGAGGTGAAGATTCCGCTGGTGGAGGAGCGCGCTCAAAATCCGTCGACTGGTTTTATGACCCCTTCTGAGAGATGTCTGAAATCCGGGTTTCGCCTTCCTCCCTCTGAGGAGGTTGTTGAGATACTCTGGTTTTGCGATGTCCCGATTACCCAGTTTACCCCTGCCGGGATGGCAAACATCATGGGGACGGTGGTGTTTTTTTGGGAACATAGCGCGCGCTTTTCGCTCGAGATTTTCAAGGATTGGTGTGAGGTTTCTACCGACTCAGGTGGCCGTATTGAAGTCCGAAGCAACAAGAGTTGGTTTCACTTTGGGGAGAAGGCTGATTACCGCCATGGGAATACTCTTTATGGGTACGTTCGGAATCGATGGGAGCTACCGGAGCTATGGAGAGCACTTCCTGGACGTTGACGCCGGCAGACTGGACGGGAGGATGAGTTCCTTCCTATCCCTGGTTTCTCTGGCCGAGAAGGGCTGTCGAAGGCCCTATTCTGTATTTCCAGTTGCGTGGAGGAAAGTCGACTGCTCTCGGTGGGGCTTTCCTGGGACGCCGAGAGAGCTGCCGATGTTCCCTTAGACCGTGGGAAGAGGAGGAGGGTTGTTATTAAGAACGGAGGTTCTAGCTCGTGCTCTATCCCACCGGCGCCCAGGAGCCATGATCACGAGGCCGGCCCGAGCCACCGCAGGGGAGAGCTGATTCCGTCCGATGCGGAAGTTGAGATTTTGGCGCCTCCTATTGTCGACCGGGTCCCACAGGGAGACTTGCCGCCGCCTCCCCCCTTGCCGCCGACGAGGCGAGTTTCTTCTTCTCTTCAGGCGATGACTTCAGCGGTAAGTAAAGTTCTCTTTTTCTAGCCTCGGATACCTTTTTCCCATAATTGCTTTGGTATGCTGACTGTTTATCTTTTGTCTGCAGGCCGATGTTCTAACCAGTGTTGCTCTTACATGGAACGATTGCTATGTGGGCCTCAAGGATAGCTACTTCGCTCTTCAGGAGGAGCTGCGCGTGGTGAGGAGCGATATGTTCGTTTTGCAGAAGAAGAGGGATCGCGACTTGTCTCACATCAAGCAGTTGAAGGCCGACATCTCTTCTTCCCGATCCGAGGTCGAGAAGCTGCGGGCGGAGTATGGTGGTGACAAGGCGCTTGCCCAGGATGCCCTTCGTCAGCTGTCGGAAGCTCAGGGGGAGATGTTCCGCCTGGAGGGGGAGTTGGGCTTTCTGAGGAGCGAGTACAAAGATTCTCTTACTTTTGTAGAAGAGCGGTTCCAGATGGCGAAGGAGATTCGCGCCGAGGTTATGACGAAGGAGATTGAGCCCTTGATAGCGGACGAGCGCGAAGTTGCCTTTCAGAGAGGCATTCAGAAGACTCTCTGTATGATGGGGAAGAAGTTTGGGTGCGATACCGCTGGCCTCGGAGTTGGGGACCTTTCAGGGGATGATTACTCGGATGTAGTCGAGGACTGATGTTAGTTATCTTTCATTTTCCTGCTTTCAGTATTGTTGTTTGTTTGTGCGCAGCGCTGCGTTTGATGTGGTTGTATTCCCTTATTGTACACATTGCATTTATTTATTTGTGTAATCTTGTTGTTCTGGTTGTTGACACCTGCGTAGCTTGATGGTGTTTCCAAAATTACAGATGAGTTTGCGCGGGTCTGAGCTCGCGACTTTTATATAATAAAAAATTAGTTTGCGCGAGTCTGAGCTCGCGACTTTTACATATTACAATATTAGTTTGCTCAAGTCTGAGCTCGTGGCTTTTACATAATAAAAAATTAGTTTGCGCGAGTTTGAGCTCGCGACTTTTACATAATAAAAAATTAGTTTGCGCGAGTCTGAGCTCGCGGCTTTTACATAATAAAAAATTAGTTTGCGTGAGTCTGAGCTCGCGGCTTTTACATAATATATTTGGCCAGTGAATAGCTGGTGTATTCAAACCGTGGGCGAACGTAAGAGGGGCAGGCCCTTACGACACCGGGACTCAACGGAGGAGGAGAAGGGCGAACCTTCAATCGACGGCGGTGCAAAGTCCCCGGGGCAGAGCCCCAAAGTGGCCGGTGAATAGCGGGTGTATTCAAACCGGGGGCGAACGTAAGGGGGGCAGGCCCCTACGACGCCGGGACTCGACGGCGGGGGAGAAAGGCAAACCTTCAATCGATGGCGGTGCAAAGTCCCCGGGGCAGGGCCCCAAAGTGGCCGGTGAATAGCGGGTGTATTCAAACCGGGGGTGAACGTAAGGGGGGCAGGCCCCTACGACATCGGGACTTGACGGCGGAGGAGAAGGGCGAACCTTCAATCGACGGCGGTGCAAAGTCCCCGGGGTCGGGCCCCAAAGTGGCCAGTGAATAATGGGTGTATTCAAACCGGGGGTGAATGTACGGGGGGGGGGGGGGGGGGGGGGGGCAAGCCCCTACGACACCGGTACTTGACGGCGGAGGAGAAGGGAGAACCTTCAATCGGCGGCGGTGCAAAGTCCCCGGGGCTGGGCCCCAAAGTGGGTTCCTGCAGTAGAATAGTTTAGGACAGGTAAAACATAATTAGAAAATAAACATTAATACATACGCAAGTGCAATCTTGCGGCTTCTGAGCTAATAAGTTTCTGATACAAGTTTGACGAGAGAGAAGGTAACATCGTGCTCCCCCTGGCGCTGCGCTCACTCGAGCTCTTTCGGTCGTTCAGCATGGTGTGCGGCGGTGACACGGCGACCGACCCTCGGTGGCATCCTTCTGTGCTTCTTCGCTGAAGGCCTCAAGGTGTCCTGACTGGACAAGGCGTTCAATTTTTTCATTCAACCTGGCACAATGCTCCGTGCGGTGTCCTCGGCCTTTGTGGAAATTGCAGAACGAGGATTCATCTCCCCTACGCTAGGGGAGCAGTCTGGGCCAGTTGATGATTTTGCTGTTGTAGATTATGGACAGTATATGCTCGCGGGGGGCATTTAACGGGGTATAGATCCGGGAGCTTTGATTTGCTAGCCCTCGAGAGCGGTCTGCTTGGTTCTGAAGGGGCGGTACGGCCTTCTCGAGTTGATGTTGATGTCCCTTTCTCTTGTGACACGTATCCCCAAGTTGTAGTTGGTTTGCCGGTGCCGGAAGATTAGCTTTTTCTGCCAATATGGGGGTTGCGCGGAACTCTCGCACGCCTTGCTTCTCAGAATTTGGTTTTGGCGATGGGTCGTAGTTGATCCAAGGGAGCTCGGCTGCGGCCGTGTCAAAACCATGAATTGCATCCCTGAGGATTCTCCCTTTGGTGGTCATGCGTCCAGACATGGAAACATCGTGGTCCAGGGCGTCAAGTAGGAGGCTCCCAAATATTGCGTCGTAGGGGGAGTCTGCCTCTGCGATGACGAACTGAACGTCATACTGGACTGGTTCCGAGTGCATCCCTACTTGGACGGGGAGGGTGACGACTCCTATGGTGGGTACCATAGTTCCGTCTGGGAGCTCTGCGTCGCTGGCCCTGAGCTGGAGGTTCCCGCTTAGGAGTTTGAGCCGCACTACGGCTGCCACGAACAGGATGTTGAACGAGATGCGATGGGTTATCAACGCCCTCCTTAGTTCACAGGCTGGATTGCCTATGCTTGCGTCTAAGGCGAAGTCCAACCATCCATGGGGACGCTCTTGGAGAAAGCTTGTGTAGATCTTTTCTGGCTGCTTGCTCCGCCCCGCTTCCCCTAAGTGGGGCGACTCGTCCGTCTCGAGCTCTTCTCGCTCTTCTTCTTTGGATCCTCGGCGCGCGCGCTTCGTGCCACAAAACGAACAGTTGGGACAATTCGGTGAAGTTATGAATCGCTCCGTCTGACAGAGATTGATACTAGTAGAGGGCGTCTCCACGCAGCGTCTTGGTGAAGATTTTGCAGCTGATTTGGTCGGGAAGTCCGAACGTTCGCATCGTTATCAAGAAGTGATTAATGTGTCTGTACAGGTCCTCTGCTCTGTGGAACTCCTGGAAGTGCGGGAGCTTTAGCCATGACGGAACTGAGTATGCCAAAATTGACTTTGACAGGGGGATCGCCTTTGCTGGTACGTGACATCGTTCAGATCCTCTCCTACCGCGAGATGGGCCAGCTTGCTAGTTGGTCCAAGCCGCCGGGCAGGATGTGTGCAGCGATGAGCGCTCTTTTCGCCGGGTTTTCCGGGATTGAGGAACTGCATGCGTCGGATAGTTCGGGGGAGGTGTCCACTCTTGCTGGTTCCGTGAACTCAGGCGAAGCAGGCGCTGCATTCGGAAATCCTTTTCTCGGTATTTGGGAATCCATTTCTCACAGACGGCGCCAAACTGTTGCGGGTCGCTCGGGTGCTCTGGTAGACCGGTCGAATTGAACCACCTTAGCTCGGATGCGAACCGAGAGCACAAACAGTCAATTAGAGTTTCGTTGAGTACACTGAGACTTTTTAATGTGGAAAACCCAGAAAGGGTAAACAACCACGCGGCCGGAGCTGTGCCGACCAAACTTCACTATCTTCTGAGAGCTTACAGTTAGGTACTTAGAAGTCGAGCGCGATAGGCCGCCGCTCGTTACAATAATAGAGAAAGAGAGAGTTCCGAGGGTGACATACCACCTTTCGGAAAACTAAGTCTTTTTCCTTCTGAGAACTGTGGGGAACAAAAGTGAGAATGCTCCGGAGAACGAAAGTGAGAATGCTGAGTCACCTTTTGGGATGAAGGAAATCTTCAAGTCCACGAAGGAGATCTTCAACCGCCGAAGGAGAATTCCGTGAAAATCTTCAAGGAGCTCTCCCGGGTGCAGAAGGCAAGGTCCCCTCAAATGAAGGGTCTGAGCTTCTTTTATAGCTTTGGCCAGGGGTAGTCCGGTAATTTCGCCTTTGTAACCACCATAACCACCTGGCGGACGAATCACGTTTTCCGGTTCGGAGCACACAGATCGTCATTTTTCGTAAATGACTGTCTCGCCCTCGGGCAGTTCGGACAGTTCAGACAGCTTTGTTGAAAGCGAAAAAGGCGACAAGCCGTTCTTGCAATCTGAGAAATTAGAAAGACAAAAAGTGAGCGTGCCCGAAATTTGAAAGTGCTCTGAGCGCGCTCAGAAGTGTTCAGAGTGCGTAGCGAATGGGGAAGCGTTCCAAGCGAAACCCGGAGCCCAAAGGGCGCACAACGAGCTTGGAGAGGGGGGACACGCCCGAACACCTCCACAGGGAGGCGACTCGACCGCACCCACAGGGGCGCGGTTTGGCCGCACCCACAGGAGCGCGGCTTGGCCGCACCCCACAAGGGGGTGTGGCTTGGCCGCACCCCACAAGGGGGTGTGGCTTGGCCGCACCCCACTACGGGTGCGGTTAGGAAGCGCCCCCGGGGGGGTTGCCTGCGTGCTACCGCGCGCGCGCTATCGTGCGGTAGCTCTGCGCGGTAGTGTTACTGCTCGGTTGCGGGCGTTGTGGTCCGGCGAGAGCGGTTGGTTACGGAGGAAGTGGGCTTGCCCACTTCCCCACTCTCCCCTCACCATGCTAGTGGCTTTGGGGAGTAACCATCTCTTCTTATGCATATAAATGAATGAGAATTTTGTACGAGTGCACATCAGGCATGGTTCTAGAAAAGGCGAGAACCTATCTTTTGGGTCGATTCTCAGTTCTTGCGGTTGGGTACCCACGCGTGAACCGACTTGAGAACATAAACAACATATAGGAAAATAAGATTTGTGTAAAAAACCATATAGATAAATAAGAGATTTTTATAAATTTTATAAGTATTTTGAATGATATTTATGTCGTCGGGTATAGTTCTATACTTCGAACTTCATGTTTTTTTATTTTAGTAGAACCGCACGATACAAACCGACGAGAGTTACAGTACCCCCCTAATGTTGCTTCATTTATATTATAATATTTAATGGTTTATTATATTAAATATATCTATAAGTTTATAAATTAAATAACTCGTAATTAATATATTATTCCAATTATAATATATAATATATTGATAAAATCGTATTGCCGAGACCTACAAAAAGAGCATAATATTGAATATATTTTAATTATTATTTATCGTAGTATTATTTTATCAAATGTATCTACTAGTTAATATATATATATTTATATACATAATAACTATACTTATAACTATAACTATATATATATATTTACCGTATATAAAGATATATCAAAATCATGAATTATCAAGTCATTGAAGAGATTGTCGACTTTGGATATGTCTCCATTATTCAGCAGCCGTTCAATATTTATATGTTAAAAAATTATAAAACTCTAGCTCTCCTATAAACCTACAGACGTTGAAGGATCGGGAGAGAGAAAGAGAGAGAAAAGATGAGGAGAGAGTGAGAGAGCCGAGAGAGAGAAAGAGATGGAGGAGAGATAGAAAGTGAGAGGGCGGCGGGAGAGAAAGAGAGAAAGAGGGAGAGAGGAGAGATAGAGAGCATGAGGGAGTCCGATAGAGAAAGAGAGAGAAAAAAAATCTTTTTGAGATGGGGAGAGAGAGAAAAAAATGTTATTTTTAAGTGTATACGTATATTTTTGTACAAAATAAATATTGTAATATATATATATTTATGCTCATATGTATATATTGCGGGCGCAGCCGCCTTGATGCGGTGCAACCTGTGCGGAGACGGGCGAAGCCCGCCTGGATGCGGCCGAAGGCCGCCCGACAGCATCGCACTGGGGGCGCCGGGCGAAGCCCGTCGTTGTCGGCCGGGTACTGTCGCACTTGGCCGTAGGGGGCGGAGCCCCATGTCTGGCACTCGCATATATAGGTCGGGTACTTCGCCTTCCCCCGGCGCGATGCTGTCGGGCGGCCTTCAGTCGCATCCAGGAGGGCTTCGCCCTCATCCGCACGGGCTTCACCCGTGCTCGATGCGTCTGCGGGCTGCGCCCGCAACATATAAATCAATATTACAATATTTATTTTGTAAAAAAATATACGTATATACTTAAAAAGATTTTTTTTTTCTCTCTCCCTCTCCATCGCACTCTCTCCCCCTCTCCTCTCTCTCTCTCTCTCTCTCTCCGGTTTTAGTTATGGGGGGCTCTGGATTTTGGTGGGAGGGAGGGAGAAGGAGTTAGTCCAAACGGATATTCGCATGCCATTTTGATGGTTTGATTTGAGATCAAACTGTGAAGATTGTCCCAATATTCCCATTATAAGGTAGTCTATTTACCTTGTGATTGACAAAATTGAGACTCATTATAATATTATATATATATATATTTATATTCTTCAAATACAGAGAATATGATTAGAATTGAAAAACCAAAATTTTCATATTTGAAGAATCCAGTATACAATCATGATTAGAGATTCTCTTAGTAACAATTATAGTACGGAAAACCACATTCTTCTGTACCTTCAACCGAAGCAGGTACACCTTAAATTCCACAGCCACTACCATATTTGACTGACTGGCTCTAATATTCGAATACCAAACAGCACTCCCCCACCAATACATGCCCAGCCTCTCGCTATTTCATATATCCATTCGTTATCCTTCCTCAGCCGACACCACCACAAGGGCCGGAGACAATACTGTCCTGCTGATTAATTGAGGGGAATTTATGACGTCGGTGCCTTTAAACAGAACTGCAATTGCATGCACCCAAGCCCCATGCATTGATGCATGCCCTATATTCAATCTACATTTTATCTTTTGTGGGCCCGCATTGCACCTTCGCCGCGCGAGAAACTATTTTTTATTCGTCCACCGAAGTCCTTGTAAATGAAAAAATATTGCATGCACTGAGCATATGCAGTGCTAGATGGCTCCGCATAAAATAATGCATATATGTTGTTTCATAAAGTATAAGTTGTGAAGTAGCATATATGATATTTGCTAGTGTATGCAAAGCTTCTACGACGCTTTACCGCTCTCAACGGCCCTCCCGCCTCCTGATCACGTTGGCATTCATTATAAAAGAAGAAAAATTAACCGTCAAAATGGTTAAATATTTTAGACCTCAGTAGGACTGAAATTTAAAAACCGAAACCGCAAAAAACCGCAACACCGCACCGCACCGTTTTCGAACCGCACCGAACGGTGTGGTTGTGGTGCGGTTTTGATTATTGAAAAACCGCATAGTTTGCGGTGCGGTTCAGTTTTGGCCTTGTCGAAACCGCATGAACCGCACCGCACCGTATGATTATACATATTTTATTTTATATCTTATAAGTTATATTTTTTTTACAAATTAATGTATATATTTAACAGTTTTTTTCATCTTTGCTGTTCCGCATAGACATTTCTAGCAAGGTTTTTACATTTTTTTATAAATATTTTACAATCTTATAAAGTTATATTTCTGTTTATACATTTTTTATATCTTATAAGTTCTCAATCTCTCATTTCTCCCGACTCCCGTTCTTTGCTATTCCGCAAAAGCTAGGTCATAGACTAACACGGAAGCCGGAAGGAGTGTCTTCTCCGACGCATCGGCTCGCGACTCCTACCTTCACGCGAGCGAGGGCGGCTCTACTCCAGCGACATCCCTACTCCGACGACATCTCTTCTTCGACGGGCTCCAGATCTCACGACATCCCTTCTTCGGCGGGCTCCAGATCTCCCATTCTCTCCCTCCTGTTTTTTTTTCACGGATCACTCGTCCCTGTTTCTACTTTCTTGTGCATATCATTATAAAAAAAATTCTACTATTTTACTTCCAGTTTGGGACTCGAAAAAATTCACTTAAGGAGAAGAATTGTTTGGGAACCCGAAAAAGGGGAATTTATCAACTGTGTTTGCTTGCATTGTTATGATTATAATTTTCTTTATGAAGTGATGTAGTTTAAAGTTCTCATATTTGAATTCACAAAACAGTGTAGATGTATATAGATGTTAATTGTTATGATTAAATTTATCTCACTTCTATCTCAAATTATATTGTTATGATTATATTTATCAGCTGTGTGGATGTAGCCTAAAGTTCACAAAACATATTTTAATTTTTAACAATTATAACAAAACATAAGCAAAAAAAAACCGAAACCGCACCGCAAAAACCGACTCCAGACCGCACCAATGTCACACCGCACCACACGGTGTTTGGATGCGGTGCGGTTTTGTAAAGTCCAAAACCGACCCTCTTCGGTGCGGTTGTGATTTGAGCTCAAACCGCACCAAACCGCACCAGTTTCAGGCGTCACCCAGCTAAAGTCAGTGTGCCTCATCATTCAGGGTGTTATTGCATTGTTGCTACAAATATGGGACACTAATTAATTGAACCTAAATGATTTTTTTAATTATACAATTTTGCTTATTTTTGTGGTTTAGATATTAAATATTGATCATTGTTAAAGACACCACACTTTTGTCTATCCGCACAATTTTGATAATCACAAGCAACATTTTTTGAAATTTATTAACCGCAAACAAACTTGTTGATTGCAAATCAATTTTATTAACAACAAATCAAATATAATACTTGACATAATTTGAGGAACACTAGCAAACAAACCAATGGAATCACACAAAACAACATTGTAAGAATTCACAATAGCTCAACTTCATGTCCGCAACATAAACCTAGTCGAAAATCTGAAGATATTATACAAATCACTTGAAACAAAAAATTTCGGCCGCAAAATACTCGCACATTTCGACCGAGGGAAGCTTCATGCACATGCCATCTACCACCTTTACCCCCTTGGTTTTGGACTTATAAATAGGCATGAAGGAGGAGGGGTAAGACATCCGCTTCTCTCCCATCTCAAGCATTGAAAGAGTTTCTAGAGAGGCCTTTGTGGTAAGCGTCTTAGTTTGATGAGAGCTCTCAGACGTCTCTGCGACGTTGATGAGGAATACTTCGCCTACACTGATTGGATCTGGAGCAGACTTGGGCAAGGATTTGAAGAGGCATCTTGGAGAGGATTTGTGTAATTCGTCTCATCCGCCACTGTCGGTAACTTGCAATTTTTCTGCTACTGTTTATTGTGTATTACTGTGTGGTGCGAAGTTGGTGAAGATCCTGTGTGGATCGAGGAGGGAAAGCCTTGTAATTACCTATTTGTTTTTACATATTTTTAATGGCGGCTTTCCGGGTTGGACTCTGATCGTCCTGTGGTTTTCACCATATTGGGTTTCCACGTTAAATCTGTGTGTCACTTTTATTGTTGTTATTTTGTGCTGTATTTTGGTTGTGTATCAGCATACCGCTAAGCGGTCGTGCAGATACTTGCTCGAACTAATTTGCAGGTGCTCTAGTCGGGATTGTGTGCTCTCTAGCCCAACAAGTGGTATCAGAACAAGGTGTATTATTATAGTAGTTATCGGGCTGACCTATTTGAGATTTGAGACGAGCCGATCGAATATTTTGGGTTGGTGATCGAGTGCGGTAGGTGGTGATTATTGGTCCGCTCCTTATCCTCTTTGATTTACTTCTTGGAAATAGTCGGCTCAAAGAACTGAGGTCAGTCTGATCAATTGACAGAGCACGATGAAGTCTACTTCGGGTTCAGGTTCTGAGCAAATGGTAAAATTAAACGGCGTAAATTACCATCAGTGACACACACTGATGAAAGACATGATTTATGTGAAGGGCTGACATGCTTCCATCTTTGAGGAAATGCCACAGATATGGATCTCAATAAATGGAAGGTGGAGCACCGAAAGCTATGCTGATTCATCAGACGGTTCATAGAGTCGAACGCATACAACCATGTTACAAGTATCGTTGATGCAAAGATTCTTTAGAAGACCTTGGAGACGTTGTATGCCAAGAGCACTAACATCAACAAGCTATATCTATTGAAGAAGCTTGGAGAGTTCAAGTATTGAGATGGCTCACCTATCTTGGATCATGTGAACGAGTTCTAAGGTATTATTGATCAACTTATTGCGATGAAGGTGACCTTCGAGGACGAGGTCAATGCACTATGGTTGTTGAAGTCTCTTCTGTTGGATCTTACGGCGCCCTTAGAGGGGGGTGAATAAGGGAATAAAAATTCTTTTTATAATTTTACGATAATTACTAAATTGTTTTATGATGAAAGAAATTGAAATAAACAATTTAGATTTAGAATTGAAAACTTATAACACAATATAATAGAGATTGCGCCAAATGAGAGAAATCAAGTAAACACAAATAGAGACATGATTATATTATATGAAAAGGTGTTTACAAAAATTGATTTCAATATCGCTTGAAATCGGAGGCGACAAATATGTAAATAATTTTTCCTTTTCTATACCGACTCGTATCCCCATGAACCGGTTGGCTTTAGCCTATCCTTCCCTGGATAAGGCCTCAAGCCGCTCTAGCCAATCCTTCCCCGGATATGGCCTCGAGCCCCCTAGATCTAATCACCTAGAACTAGTCGCCAACACAAGGCGAATTTCCCCCAAGCCACACAAGGACTTGACACCGCACACAAGACGATGATTTACCCTAGACCACACAAGGATCTAACACCACACACAAGGTGATGATTTCCCCTAAGCCTCACACGGACTTAGACACCGCACACACGACGATTTCTCTAAACGGTTACAAAAAGATATGGAATGGAAATAATGAAAATAATAATAAAACTCCTTATATGAGATATCTGGAGTTGAGGATGAAGGATCGCTGTAGTATAAACGAGGTCGAAGCGATCGTCCTTCGGATGTAGCGTGACGTAGTCCTCCTCCAGAATTCTCCTTTAACCTTTTTGTGGGAGATCCATCTTCGGCAGCATAACAACACTGGAATTTGTAGCACAAGCAACCTCTCTAAGATGGATGATAAAAATGATCGAAGTTGGCTTCAATTTATAGACCTTGGAGCTAGCGCCTGCGGTAGTACTTAGCGCCTGCGGTATCGTTCGTATGGAGCGGTTGCGAAACCGTCGGCTGCGTGGCGCTGTGCACGATCTTGAGCTAGCCCCCGGCGTTAGCGCTAGCGCTGGCGGTAGCGCTAGCGCCTGCGTTATCGTCTAGCGCTGGCGGTAGTGCTCCATTCAGAAAGTTTGATTCCACGCTGCCTTCTACCTATGAAGTATTGCACCTATAGTTCCTGCACACTATAAACACACTACAAGCAGTATCAAATACAATATGAGATTTGTTATTCTCAAACAAAGGGATGTGACACACATGTCCAACAATCTCCCCCTTTTGATAATAACAAATCCTCTAAGCAAGAAATCAACAATAGTGTTTATAGATAAGATAAGAAAGATAAAAGAGCAACTTTAGTAAATGATATGCATGATAATGTGCATACTCCCCCTATCTTAATGCTCCCCCTACATAAATGCAATTTATGTGTTACTCCCCCTAAATGATAGATTTCATGAATTAGTCTCCCCTTATTTATCTATATTTCTCTATATATAGATTTCTTCAATTAATCTCCCCCTTTTGGTATTATCAAAAGAAGGTGGGGTGAGGGTAGTAAGGAGGCATTCTTTAGGCTAGTTATAAATCATGATCGAGCTTTTGTAATATATGAAATGATAAAGAGTTTAAGCATAACGTATATAAGAGATTTCAAATATAAAGATAAGAGTTGCAAGCAAGCGGAAGATTATAATAAACATCTTTTTGTAGGCATGAAAAGCATAAGTAAAAATATGAGTTTTAGTTCAAAATTGAAAGATGTTTTAACCTTTTTGAAATCTCTAAGTTTTTCATAAAAATACCAAGCATGAAATGAACATATCAAAGAGAGATTATACTACAATGTTACTTAATTCTAAATTCAAGACATACCAAAACATTGTAGAGATCATGCTAGGTTATCTAGTGCATTTCTTTATATAAAGAGTAGTATAGATAAAACATTAGAATCCAATACTCATGAGAAGAAGTGTTATGAAAGATAATGATGTGCACATAAGTGTATTTTGGGCAATGTTAACAATTGATTTAAATCATCAAAATACAAGACATATGTAAAGTAAAGTGCACTATAAAACACAAGTAAATTACTTTCACACACTTTTAATGCACATAATTTTTTTTAACAAAGTGGTGTAATAACTAAGGTTTGCACAAGACACTTTACTATTCTTTCCAAGGTGCTCAACTTCACAATGCTTATGAAGACTTATCAGGAGGTTCAAGTAGTGCTTGGTGGAGTTATATTCGTCTACATATATAATTTTTTTGTTCATATTTGTGAGACAACATTCTTCGAATACACTTGTTTTGCAAACCCATTTTTTAACTTTAACCACTTTTCTAAATTTCATAAGTGCAATTCAAATGTAGTGTATGCAATAAACTTATGCAAGTTTTAATTCATTGTACAAATACAATACACAAGCAAGCATTTTTAGATTTAGACACACATGTTGATTACCAAAATAAGTGAGTGAAATATATCATTATCAATCATAAAACCTTTACTCATACTTAGAGGCATGCTAAGCTTGGTTCTACACATTTTGCAATACAATTGATGCACTTTAAATAGATATATCAAAGCATGATAAGCAAAACAATGTTCATAGTAATTTGAAAGAATATGTTTTAACATTGTAAATAATTCTAAATAATAGAAATCACACATGCTTGATATTAACAATAAAGATCATACAGTTTTTGTTTTGTTTTGAATATGATAAGCATGATGAATTCCTTGAAACATAAATTTGAAATCCGTCTGTCCGTCATTCGTCGAGACTTCACGTGAACATTCGACGAATTGACTTAGCCATCGTCGAAACTACACGTGAACATTCGACGAATTGACTTAGCCATTGAAAAATACTGACCAAAGCTTGAAAACTGTCTTCTATTTTCATTCGTCGGAATTCGTCGGGAGTTCTCGAGAACATTCGACGAATTGACTTAGCCGCACATTTTCCTTCACAAGCCTGCCTTTTTGACTTCTGTCTGCGTTCGTCGGAATTCGTCGGGAGTTCTCGAGAACATTCGACGAATAGACTTAGCCGCATAAATTTCTTCTTTAAACTAGAAATTTGGCTTCTGTCTGGATTCGTCGAGATTCATCGGAACGTCACGAGACATCTCGACGAATTGACTTAGCAAAAATTTCTTTTCTTCTGAAAACCTGCTCCACTCCTCAAGTATTTTTTTGTTTTGAATTTTTTTTTTAATTAAAAACAGAAAAATCACACAAACATATTTTTGTATTTTGAATTTTTGTAGTTGATTTTTCATAATATAAATAAAATGAAAATAATAAATGTCAGAAATTCAAAAACAAATTAGTACATATAAACTAACATATTTTTAAGGATATTTAGAAATTTTAAAAATCAGAAAATTCACAAACCCACGCTAACGCCGGCGCTAGTGATAGTGTGCAAACAGTACGTGATTTTTTGAGAATTTTAAATTTTTGATTTTTGATATTTATTAAGTGTCCTTAGAGTAGTTCCATGCTGAAATTTCAGAATTTTTGGAGATCTCTAGGTGGATCAAATTTGCATGAAACTTTGGCTTTTTCAAATTCTTGTGTTTTTCAAAAACATTTAATCATGAAAAGATAAATTATGAAGACACAAGAGGACATTTTTTATTAAATAACCCAAAATATGCATGATTTAAGTAATAAATGAATAAAAATGTTCATGCAGTGAGTAATATAAGTATGTCCTAAGATTAAAGACTATCCGGACTAAATGTCTACACCCTAGCCCCGTACTAAGTGACGGATGGGCATAAGGAGCTGCATGCATGCCGTAGGTTGGGGTGTTAGTCCCATATGCACACATTAGAGAACACTCAACCTAGCACTCTTTCCCCTAGTGCCTCGCAAGGCCCCACTGGAACCCTCCCCGGTTAAGGACAAGACATGACTTAGAGGTTAGGTCTCTAATGCATACAACCCTACGCCCCCGCTATTGTGAGATATGAAGTCAAAGGTGAATAATCTTTGGACAACCTAAGCTTTTTAAACTATGGGTTGATTTATAAACTATGGGTTTTGTTTAATGTGATGAGTTATAAAGCCGCATAGTTTTTCTACTTTTATGAGATGACGATATGTGATAACTAGCACAATTACTAATATTCAATAAGTGATAAAGCTAGTATGATGAGTTTTGGGTTTAATGTCATGTCATAAGATTAATATTAATATTGCATGTATTCCAAAATAGAATTTTAAGTGATAGATCTAGAATAGAGTGATGATTAAGTTTGATGTATCACTATTATTCCTAGGTTGGTTCTAGAATCTATATATATGTGAGATACATGCAATCAATATCAAAGCATATCCATACACCAACTAATGTAAAGAAAGCAATATTCATATTTTATCATAAGATTCATAATTCTTATTATTGATTTGAGATATTTCTTGATAGAATATGAATTATGATTTATGATTATAGAGAATTTTGCATAGAATATATGTTAGATCATCATGATGTATGTGATTTCTATTCTTTCTAACTTATGACAATATGATTTGGTGAATTTCTTTTGAATAAGCTTGTTTGATTTTTAAGTCTAGAAAATGATGATCATGTAATCATATTAAAGACAAAGATCACATATAAAGTGTTTTGAAATTTATAATAAAATTTGCATTCAATAATTGAATCTATTGATCTTTGGTTTTGCATGATAATATATGATTTATGATACAATATTCATATATATTCTAATGATTAATCCATAACCTATGTGTTTGTTGGAATTTTAGTATTCTATATAATTTCAAATCACATAGTTATCATGATATTTTAATAACATTGTAAATGTTATACCTAGCATATAAATTTAAGCATAAACCAAGAAGAGATGCTAGGATGATGAGTTTGAATGCAATGTTATTACATAGGATTAATGGAGATTATGTTGCATGTAATATGAGAAGTTTTCAAATTAATTTTCTTTAGACCTAGAATGAAATGATTAAACTTTTGATTTGATCTTAATGATACAAGATGATTCTAAGGTCTAAATTACATGCAAACATTGGTGACACACATCACACACATAATATCTAAATTAATATATGAAATAATTATAATAAGGATAGCATGTGATGAAAAATCCATAAACACAGAAATTTCCAAATCAAGCAAACTAAGATAGCTTTTAAAATGGAGTTGAAATTGGGCAAGTTGACAACACCAAAAGAACTCAAATGAGCAAGCCTAGTTTGCCGTTGTATGGAGATTTTTGTGCTCTTTCCGAAAATATATTAAACGCGAAAATCGGACGAGCGGATCAAAAGATATGGATGTTTGAAGTTTTGATCGTAAACTCGCATTTTTTTAAAGATTAAACATGCGTTTAGATGAATTTTTGTTTTCAATTTTTCTAGATAATATACTTCATTATAAGGGCTATCATATGTAGCAAACAAAAATAGAAAAGAAAAAATGTTGCACATTTTAATTTTTAGCTTAAGCCCTTTAATAAACAATTTAAATCCATTCATTAAAATAATTTCATTAGTCTTGATAATAATTTCAATATTCAATTTATGATGATAATTCAAGACATTTATGGGTAAAGGATTTAAAAGGATAAAGAACAATCAAACATGAGAGATAGATCACTTTCAAAAAAAATATGACTTAATGTTCAATTTTAATTCAAATTTGATTTGATAAACATTATGCTTAATATATGAAAGTCATATTTCATGATATATATAAAGTGATCATAGCATGTTTGTTCAAAAAATAATAATAAAAAATAAACAAAAGAAAAGAGACAATAAACATATCATGAAGTAGAGTAGTGATATTTCATTTTCATTTGTTTCTACTTCATGCAAATGATTGGATACTAATGAATGAGAGATTTAGGTGTCCAAAGGGGACCAAGTGGGATGGTTCCTTTGGGTACCCAAATACATCGTGGTGGTTTTTTAGAAGATAATGATGAATGGGCATTTTTAATTAAAGATGATACATCATTTTTCTTTATGGGTCTCCATTCATACATTGGTTGCTTATCATTTAAATTCATATTATGATTATGTGACATCTTTATATGATTATATTTATTTGAAAAATAATTCATTTGGGATTTATGTTTATTCAAATTATTTTTCAAAATAGATTGATGTTGATAATCATAATGAATTTTATTATAGAGATTTTTTGAAAGTTTATAAGAGTGATTGTCTTTCTTAAGAAGTGATTGTTGAAAGAGTGGGTTACAATATGTTTTAAATGATTGATTCTTATTTCGATAATTTTCATTTCCACTCTTTCTTATAGACATACTCTTATAATATGAAGGATAATATTTTATAGTTTGATTTTCATGAAAAGGAGTTTTTAAATTTGAGTCATGATTGAAAATATATTGAGACTTATAATAATGACTCTTAAGAATTTTGTGAGGATCATAATTCTTTTTGAAACTAAACTCCTTTTGATTTAATGTGTGAAAATGGTCCTTTTTAGAAATGATTTTGTAAGTTAATTTATCCTTGTTATTCAAAATCTTATGATGAAATTCATTACATGACATTTGAAATTTTTCAACAAAAGATTTTAATTGTATTAACTTACAAGTTAAAACATCATTTTCAACTATCAATTTTTCATTATGTTCTTTAAAAACTAAGAGCCCTTTTTCAATTTCCTTGAATTTTTCTTTTAATAAATTGTAATCTAAACAAGGAATATGAATTTTACCCAAAGAGCATGAAAGAGAATTTAACACATCAATATTAGATTCTACTTTAGCATTTGCTTTTAAAGTTTTATTTTCTAAACGCAATTTGGAATTAGCATGTTTCAACTTTGAAATTTTACGTTTAGTAAATTTAAGCACACGAAATGTAGAAATAGAATTTGTTACAAAAAGAGAGGATTTAGATTTTCTTACCTTGCTATAATTTCCATTTTCTCTTTTGCTTGATGTTTGGTCATCAAATGAGTCCAATATTGTGACGTTGTATTCTTCTTCCTCCAAACATAAGTCCTCATCGATTTCTTCTCTTGGATCCATAAGGAATTCCTTGTCTATTTCTTCTCTTGGATCCATAAGGAATTCCTCGTCGATTTCTTCTCTTGGATCCATAAGGAATTCCTCTTGTTCATCATCTGTAGAAGGAAGACTATAAGTATTCTCAAGAAATTTTCAAACTTCATAAGCAGTAGGAAGTGTATAAATAAGTTTAAAAATATTTTGATCTAATGCACAATATAGACTATTCATAGATTTGGCATTTACAAACATTTCATTTTTATTTAAAATACATGGGGGTATTTTAATAGTAATATTCCATACTTCCATATCCAAAGATTTAAGAAATTTTTCAATAAGAGTTTTCCACCCATTATAATTTTTACCTTCAAATAAAGGTGGTGCTAAAGATTTTTCATTTATAAGAAAATTTCCCTTACTAGTAGAAGCGAGATCATGAGACGCCGTTATTCCTGGTGGTTAAACCGATTTGGAATAATCTACCTCTGATACCACTTGTTGGATCTTACGGCGCCCTTAGAGGGTGGGTGAATAAAGGAATAAAAATTCTTTTTATAATTTTACGATAATTACTAAATTGTTTTATGATGAAAGAGATTGAAATAAACAATTTAGATTTAGAATTGAAAACTTATAAAACAATATAATAGAGATTGCGCCAAATGAGAGAAATCAAGTAAACACAAATAGAGACATGATTATATTATATGAAAAGGTGTTTACAAAAATTGATTTCAATATCGCTTGAAATCGGAGGCGACAAATATGTAAATAATTTTTCCTTTTCTATACCGACTTGTATCCCCACGAATCGGTTGGCTTTAGCCTATCCTTCCCCGGATAAGGCCTCAAGCCGCTCTAGCCAATCCTTCCCCGGATATGGCCTCGAGCCCCCTAGATCTAATCACCTAGAACTAGTCGTCAACACAAGGCGAATTTCCCCCAAGCCACACAAGAACTTGACACCTCACACAAGACGATGATTTACCATAGACCCCATAAGGATCTAACACCACACACAAGGTGATGATTTCCCCTAAGCCTCACACGGACTTAGACACCGCACACACGGCGATTTCTCTAAACGGTTACAAAAAGATATGGAATGGAAATAATGAAAATAATAATAAAACTCCCTATATGAGATCTCTAGAGTTGAGGATGAAGGATCACTATAGTATAAGCGAGGTCGAAGCGATCGTCCTTCGGATGTAGCGTGATGTAGTCCTCCTCCAGAATTCTCCTTTAAGCTTTTTGTGGGAGATCCATCTTCGGCAGCATAACAACACTGGAATTTGTAGCACAAGCAACCTCTCTAGGATGGATGATAAAAATGATCGAAGTTGGCTTCAATTTATAGACCTTGGAGCTAGCGCCTGCGGTAGTACTTAGCGCCTGCGGTATCGTTCGTGTGGAGCGGTTGCGAAACCGTCGGCTGCGTGGCGATGTGCACGATCTTGAGCTAGCGCCTAGCGTTAGCGCTAGCGCTGGCGGTAGCGCTAGCGCCTGTCTTATCGTCTAGCGCTGGCGGTAGTGCTCCATTCAGAAAGTTTGATTCCATGCTGTCTTCTACCTATGGAGTATTGCACCTATAGTTCCTGCACACTATAAACATACTACAAGCAATATCAAATACAATATGGGATTTGTTATTCTCAAACAAAGGGATGTGACACACATGTCCAACATCTTCCACACTCTTGGGAGATGGTTAGAGTTTCTCTAATTAACTCCTCTCCCCGGGGCATCATTATAATGGAGATTGCCACATGTGGCATCCTGAACAAAGAGGTGAGAAGAAAGTCTCAAGGGATATCAGGCTCTTCTTCACGAGCTGACATCCTCTACACTAAGCCCAGTGGAAGAGCCAGGAGCAAGAGTAGAGAAAGGAAGAGCGAGAGGGGACAAAGCAGGGAGAAGTCCAAGTCACGTAATCAAAATATGGAGTGTCACTATTGCAATAAGAAGGGGCATATTCAGAAGTTCTATTATTCTCTGAAGAATGACGAAAGGAAGAAATGAGTGGCTACTGATGATATGAAGGAGAGTCACACTGCAACCATTATATCTAAAGAGGATGATGTCATCATTGTTGGAGATGATGTCACAGCTGCACTCTCATGCGATGACCGAAGCTGGATTATTGATTCAGGGGCTTCTGCACATGTCTCCCACAACATGGAGCTCTTTACCACCTACACTACTCACGATTGTGGGGTGCTTAGGATGGTAATGGTGACACATCTAAAGTAATCGAAAGAGGAGATATGCACCTGAAGACAAGCACTGGAGGATTGATGATCCTAAGAGATGTGCGGCATATACCTGACATCCGCTTCAACCTAGTTTCAGTTGGAAAGCTAGGTGATGAAGGACACTTACATGTCTTTGGTGGAGATTTTTGGAAGTTAATCAAGGGGTCGCTGGTAGTGGCCAGAGCTTATAGAGACACTGGCCTATACTACATAGAGGGGAGTCCTGAAGCTGCTCAGGCCAACACCGTTAGAGATGGGACATCCACATCCCTATGGCATAGGAGACTGAGCACATTTGCCAGAAGGGTCTGGGATGTCTCTCCCGAAAGAAGATGATCTCTGATCTATTTGTGGATCAGTTAGAGAGATGCAACCATTGCATGGATGGGAAATAGAATAGAGTATCATTCCAGAGTCACACTTCCACCAGAAGATCCGAGCCACTAGAGCTCGTACATACTGATGTTTGCGGGCCACTGAAGGTCCAGAAGAGAGGAGGAGCATCTTACTTCATGACGTTCATTGATGACTATTCGAGAAAACTTTGGGTCTATGCTATTAAGACCAAAGATAAGGTTCTCGACACTTTTCGGAGATTCCACGTTGAGGTGGAGAGGAAATATGGGAAGAAGTTAAAGTGCATCAGGTCCGACAATGGGGAGAGTATATTGGTCCCTTTGATGAGTATTGTAGAGAGCAAGGGATCAGACATGAAAAGACTCCGCCCAAGACGTCGCAGCTGAATGGCGTAGCTGAAAGAATGAAAAGGACCTTGATGGAGAGGGTGAGGTGCATGCTATCTGAGTCAAATCTACCTAGCATATTTTGGGGCGAGGCTTTATACACAGCTGCACACGTCATCAACCTATCTCCCAGTTATGCATTACAGGAGGACGTTCTTGATAGGGTCTGGTATGGGAAGGACCCTTCATATAGTCACTTGAGGGTCTTCAGTTGCAAAGCCTTTGTGCACGTCCCTCAGGACGAGAGATACAAGTTAGATTCCAAGACCCATCGCTGCATATTTTTTGGATATGGATGCAACGACGAGTTTGGATACAAGTTCTTTGACCCGGTTGAGAAGAAGCTTGTACACAGTCGCGACGCCATATTTTATAAGGATCAGACTGTGGTTGATCCTGAGAAGACTGAGAAGGTTGACTCTCACACTGATAGAGTGTCTCCTATTTATTAGAGGTGATGATACTGAGGAGGTCGCAGAGCCTGATCTAGTACAGGGCATTGAGCCACTTCTAGACCATGAGAATACTACTGATGGCGAGCTTATATATGACATCACTGATGATGTGCTTATACCAGCAGCTGAGCTCGCTCCACAAAGGTCTGATCAAGTCAGACAACCATCTTCGAGATTCTCTGCTACTGAATATATTTTGTTGACTGGTGCGGGGGAGCCCGAGTACTTTGATGAGGCGGTACAGAGCTCGGAGAAGAAAGAGTGGATGGTTGCTATGCAGGAGGAGATGAAGTCTCTGCATGAGAACCATACTTATGAGCTGGTACGATTGCCTAAAGGCAAGAAAGCTTTGAAGAATCGATGGATTTTTAGAGTAAAGCAGGGAGACCCCTCGACACCACTCAGATACAAGACAATATTAATGGTGAGGGGTTTAAGTCAGAAACATGGAGTTGATTTTGATGAGATCTTCTCCTGTTGTGAAGATGTCGTCTATCATGGTTATTCTTGGCCTTGCTGCAAGGCTAGACCTAGAGATTGAGCAAATGGATGTCAAGACCGCCTTTCTACATGACGATCTTGAGGAGGAGCTTTATATGGAGCAACCATAAGGTTTCATGGTGAAAGAGAAGGATAGTCTAGTCTGTCGCCCGAAGAAGAGATTATATGGCCTAAAGCAGGCCTCACGATAGTGGTACAAGATGTTCGATGCTTTTATAGGGGAGATCGACTTCAAGAGGACCACCCTTGATCACTGCATGTTTATAAAGCAGTATGCTCCATATGATTTCATTATTTTACTCCTTTATGTTGACAACATGCTGATAGTCGGGAGGAGCACTGCGCATTGTCGAGCTGAAGCGGCAGTTGAGCTCCACATTTGTGATGAAGAACTTGAGAGCTGTGAAGATCATCCTAGGGATGCATATTCAGAGAGATAGAGGCTCCAAAATACTTTAGTTATCACAGGAAAGATATATCAGGAAGGTGCTACAGAGATTTAGTATGGATTAGGCGAAGAAGGTGAGCACGCCGCTTGCAGCTCACTTCAGATTTGTCGATGACCAGTGCCCGAACACACCTGAGGAGAAAGAGGAGATGCAGAAGTCCCCTTATGCTTCTGCAGTTGGTAGTCTCATATACGCTATGGTGTGCACACGCCCTGATATAATGCATGGCGTTGACACTGTGCGTAGGTTTCTCTCCAATCCCGGGAGAGAACATTGGAGCGGTGTGAAATGGATTCTGAGGTACCTACATGGGACGTCAGACTTGACGTTAAGGTTTGGAGATAGTGAGCTAGAGCTACTAGGCTACACTGATGCTGATATGGCTGGAGATTTGGACTCCAGAAGATCGACCTCTGGGTACCTGATCCTATTTGCAGGGGGAGCTGTGTCGTGGCAGTCTAGACTGCAGAAGTGTATTACACTGTCGACTATGGAGGCAGAGTTTATTGTACTCACTGAGGTAGGGAAAGAACTTCTTTGGACGAAGCGTTCATCAAGGAGATGGGCCTCACTCAGGAGCACTATACACTATTATGTGACAGTTAAAGTGCGATTCATTTGGGGGAAGAACCCTACCTTCCACTCAAGATCCAAGCATATTGAGATGCAATATCATTGGATACGCGATACTCTAGAGCAGAGAGAGCTGAATTTGCAGAAGGTGCACACAGATGAAAATGGAGCAGATATGCTTATGAAAGCCGTATCGAGGGAAAAGTTTAAGCATTGTGTGAGGATCACTGGCATGGCGATCTCTTCCATATAAGAGCAAAGGGGATAAATTGTTGGGTATAGTTCCCGTAATTTGTGGAGAAAACTGTGGATTTGAGCTTGACTGACTCAAATTTGGTGGCGCTGAGTCTAATAACTAAATGGGGAGACATGTGGATGGAGGCCCTAGTAGGAGGCAAACTGGAGATTTGAAGGAAGATTATCAGAATCACAAGTTTCTTCACTTAGTCGAAAAAAGGGAGATTTAATGAGATAATTTTCTCCTAAGTATGAAAGCGACTTTTTGACCATGCTTTTCAAGCATGTGATTCATGCCAAGTGTGAAAATAGGTAGCCATCTTTGACTGTGAAATCAACATGTGCTCTTGAAGGAAGCTTCTAGGAAAGTGCCCAGAGGAAGCTTCATGACATATGCTTTTGACCGAGGGAAGCTTCATGGAAGCTTCATGCACATGCCGCATCTACCACCTCTACCCCCTTGGTTTTTGCCTTATAAATAGGTATGAAGGAGGAGGGGTAAGACATCCACTTCTCTCCCATCTCAAGCATTGAAAGAGTTTCTAGAGAGGCCTTTGTGGTAAGCGTCTTAGTTTGAGGAGAGCTTTCAGATGTCTCTGCAACGTTGACAAGGAATACTTCACCTACACTGATTGGATCTGGAGCAGACTTGGGCAAGGATTTGAAGAGGCATCTTGAGGAGGATTTGTGTAATCCATCTCATCCGCCACTGTTGGTAACTTACAATTTTTCTGCTCCTGCTTATTCTGTATTATTGTGTGGTGCGAAGTTGGTGAAGATCCTGTGTGGATCGAGGAGAGATAGCCTTGTAACTGCCTATTTGTTTTTACACATTTTTAGTGGCGTCTTTTCGGGTTGGACTTCGATCGTCCCATGGTTTTCACCTTATTGGGTTTCCACGTTAAATTTGTGTCACTTTTATTGTTGTTAGTTTGTGTTGTGTTTGGTTGTGTATCAGCATACCGCTAAGCGGTCATGCAGGTACTTGCTCGAACTAATTTGCAGGTGCTCTGGCCGGGCTTGTGTGCTCTCTAGCCCAACAATATAGAAATGAAAAAACACTAATTAATGATTGCTCACATGATCAGAAATCCTCCAAATAGAAAACCGTACTATGTACCATTTCTTGTGGATGTTTAATCTGTGATATGCATATGGGATGCCCATGTTTCTACAATATGCTCATGAAACCTTGTCCATGACGAGAATATTGATGATAATGGACAATTTTCACATAAGAATAATAGACTAAAATGATTCTATTTATGAATCAAATGAAAATAAGTTTTGGCATTGTCGGTGGCATAGAATGTAGTGGAAGAAATATAAACTATTGATCACTTGAAAGCTTTATTACACCAACGTTGTGGCAAAATGCAATTACAAGACTTGTATCTCGTAATGACATCCAATTTTCATCTGGGTTGGGAGTCACTGTGCAACCAAGAGATTCTACAATTGTTTTCGAATAATGTTGCATATACTACATCATATAAAATATTGTGATTTTTAAATTCGAAGTAGAGATCCTTCCTTATACCCAATTTTGTGATTTTCAACGTGATTTATGTTGTGAAGGAGTTCTAAGCTGATAATTTATCATCTTTAATTTGTGCAGTCAAGTTGGCACTTGCTTTTAGTTTTTTTGCTTCATTTTTTTTATCTTCCATCAAAACATGATCAGAATGAGATGGTTCACATTTTGTGGATTTTTAATCATTTTGAATTTTTTTTGAAACTTCTTTTTGGTCTTTCATTCAACTGTAAAGGAACTAAAGGCTCTGCCATTAATTTAGCTAGATGGCATATCAACTAATTTTTGGAGTTTACATTTTCTTTCTTTCTTTTGTTGATCAATCGAAACAGTAAATCTTCAAACAATTACTTCAATTTCAATGCTATAATATCAATTGAAACATCAACGTCTTATTTATCTTCTGATTTTGTTTCCTACAAAATCATCTACTTCCAATGTCTATGTACCAACCATATGGGATACGACTTTGATTGAGTTATACATGTCGAAAGCTCATGGGAACAAGGTAAACTTAATGTGAACCTCTTCTTGTGTGTGCATTCACGAGCTTGCTTAAATTACATACCTTTCCTAACCAAGTATTGTTCCTCCTTAATGCACTCTTATAAGGTCTTAAGAGATACATGCCCCAATAAGTACAAGTTTACAAACTCGGTATACTCTTTATTAACTTGTATACAACTTTTCCCAAAAGACCTCTTAATACCAGTATGTTGACTTTTGATCATCTGAACAAATGTCTTTCGTATGATTGTCAAATTTCCAATAAATTCTTCAAGAAATTTTTTAATTGACTATGAGCACTTTCAACTAGATTTGTGCTAGTACTACCTCAATGTTAATACTTGACATTCCACGTAGAAAAAAAAATATTTCTTGTATGTTCAAGTCATGATGTGCTGACATACCCTAATGCTTTTGCATAATCTACAGAGAACTCAACCACTAGTGTGTTGACTGTCATAATTAAGTCACTCTTCATTGTTGCTTCAATTAACTGCTGTTATGCACACTTAAAACACTTAATTTTTTTCCTTTTGCTTAAAAAATCTTTTGCAATTAGCCAATATATTTTTACTTATGCGTATATGACACAAAATATTTTTTGAACTGTGGAAATATAGCTCTAATTGCATTTATTAAAAGAAGTTCTCTATTTATTACCAATACAAATGTCAATGAATTTAATTCAAATACTGATTTGAAACATTCCAGTGCCCACCTATAACTAACTTCTATTTCATATGACATGCAAGTGAAACAAGAAAAGAAAGGTTGGTATGTGGAGGTTACTACGGTAATGACATGTGAGACATGTTAGTCTTATACATGCAGTTTTTAAGACCCCCTCCTAAGAATTAGGCATTACCTAAGGGAGTCTTATGCCCAGAGTAACCACCCAACGATAAAAAAGGGCACTCAGACTAACTCTTACCACATGATGCTTACCCTGTCAGGGAACATCATCACAGAACCATCAATTTATGTAGCGAATGGGTAATCAACTGAAATCATATGTGTTGAAACCAGAGAACTGGATTCGACGTTCGAAATGGGTATGCAACTGACCCTTACTTCACCTGAGGTAGAACGCGTGACCGGTCGCTGAGAGTCGAAGAACCTTGCACTGAAGAAGACTTGAAACCCAAAACACACCCATTGAGCTGCAGTGAGGAGGTCCCACCACAAACGGTGAAGATCAAAGAGAGCTTCCCCTCCCAATCCAATGCTGAGCCTGGGCACCCTAGAGAGCACTAAGGAGAACATGATTGTCGATCTTAGCTGACAGAGGGCTGGAGTGCTTGCTTACAAGTAACACGCGAGGGAGAGAAGAAGAGAGGTCCCTCCAAAGGTGCCCATGGGGGTCTACTTATAGACTTCTTGAAATTTGGATGTGGATAGCCGAATTCTGTTATCTGTAGCTCAACTCTGAATCCAAACCAACGACTACGGCCGCGACATGGGGGAGTGGGACTCAAGAAGTCCACTCCCTCTTGCTGGGGGCCGGGGGAGTGGACCGAGTGGTCCATTGCCTGGGCTGGGTGAGTGGACCATTCGGTCCACTCCCCATAGGGGCGAGTGGACCCGTGGTCCACTCGCCCGAATGCCTGGGCGAGTGGAACATGGTCCACTCGCCCAGGGCTGGGCGAGTGGACCAGTGGTCCACTCACCTCTGCCTTGGGCGAGTGGACCACTAGGTCCACTCGCCCAAGCGGGGAAGTATACCTACGATCTGCTTCCCCTTCCCCCGGGCCTTATCTCACTATTTTAGTCAGTTTCGGTTGTCTCCAATCGGTCGTTCCACTTGTCATGGCCACTTCTCCGCCCTAGTATCGATGAACTACGGGTTATACGCAATCCCCATTTTTTTCGGGTTCGACATGAGCACGGAAAAATAATGGATCACCCGTGGTTCAGAGAGACGGGCATTGAGAACGCGGTGATTGAACTTTTAAAAGACGGTTCAATTAGAACTAAACACAAGAATGACAAACCTTTCTCCACTTAACAACCCTCCCGTGAACCGAGCTCAACTGGAGGTGGAGAAAGCTCAACACCTCTGGTAGAGCTGAACTCAACTTGAGGTGGAGGGAACTTTACGCCTCTAGTCGAGTTGAACTCAACTTTAGGTGGAGGAAGCTCAACACCTCTAGTCGAGCCGAACTCAACTTTAGGTGGAGGAAGCTCAACACCTCTAGTTGAGCTGAACTCCTTGAGGTGGAGGTAAGCTCAACACCTCTAGTCGAGCTGAACTCAACCTGAGGTGGAGGGAACTCAACACATCTAGTCGAGCAGAACTCAACTTTAAGTGGAGGAATCTCAACACCTCTAGTCGAGCTGAACTCAACCTGAGGTGGAGGGAACTCAACACCTCTAGTCGAGCTGAACTCAACCTGAGGTGGAGGGAACTCAACACCTCTAGTCGAGTCGAGCTCAACTTTAGGTGGAGGAAGCTCAACACCTCTAGTCGAGCTGAACTCAACTTGAGGTGGAGGGAAGCTCAACACCTCTAGTCGAGCTGAACTCAACCTAAGGTGGAGGGAACTCAACACCTCTAGTCGAGCCAAACTCAACTTTAGGTGGACGAAGCTCAATACCTCTAGTCGAGTCGAACTTAACCTGAGGTGGAGGGAACTCAACACATCTAGTCAAGCTGAACTCAACTTGAGGTGGAGGAAAGCTCAACACATCTAGTTAAGCTGAACTTCACCTGAGATGGAGGGAACTCAACACCTCTAGTCGAGCCGAACTCAAATTTAGGTTGAGGAAGCTCCATACCTCTAGTCGAGCTGAACTCAACCTGAGGTGGAGGGAACTCAATACCTCTAGTCGAGCTGAACTCAACCTGAGGTAGAGGGAACTCAACATCTCTAGTCGAGTCGAGGTCAACTTTAGGTGGAGGAAGCTCAACACCACTAGACGAGCTGAACTCATCCTGAGGTGAAGGCAACACAACACCTCTAGTCGAGCCGAACTCAACTTTAGGTGGAGTAAGCTCAACACCTCCAGTCGAGCAGAACTCAAGCTGAGGTGGAGGTAACTCAACATCTCTAGTCGAGCTGAACTCAACTTTAGGTGGAGGAAACTCAACAGTTCCTAGGAGCTTAGCTCAACTGGAGGTGGAGGACTTAAACACTTCCTAGGAGCTTAGCTCAATTAGAGGTGGAGGACTTTGACACTTCCTAGGAGCATAGCTCACCCGGAGGTGGAGGAACTCGACGCTTCCTAGGAGCTTAGCTCAACTGGAGGTGGAGGGACTTGCAAGAGCCCGTCCACCGGTCTCTTTTCTCGGGGAGTTAACCAACATCTGCCTCTCCGAGTGAGCCTCCCTGCCACTGACATCAACAAGCCCGGTCAGCAGACTCTCCTCGGGGCCTTAGCCAGAATCTGCCAATCCGATGAGCCTCCTAGTTGCCGACATTACCAAGCCCGATCAGTGGTCATTAGTCGGGGCATTAACCAACCTCAGTCTCCGATGAGCCTCCCAGTTGTCGGCATTACCAAGCCCGGTCAACGGTCTCTAAGTGGGGCCTTAACCAACCTCAACCTCTGATGAGCCTCCCAGCTGCCGACATTACCAAGCCCGATCAGTGGTCTCTAGTCGGGGCCTTACCTAAGGTGCTGCCTCTAAATATTTTTATTCATCATGAAGAGGTTACATATCTATTACAACGCGCTTTCTTGCGCCTACCCGTCCACATGCATCTCAACCATCTCTTTAATCACCTCCTCCACTTCCTCCGCCTTCTTCTTCTATGCGATCGTGTTGACCGCAGTGATGTAGCACTGCCGCACCACCTTGGGGTCTCCCCTAACCAGGATCTGGACTCCTCCAGTGCTATATTTCAAGCACTGGTGGTAGGAGGAGGGTACGCACTTGAAGGCGATGATAAGGGGACGCCCGAAAATGGTATTGTAGCTTCTCGACGCATCCACAATGATGAACCGGCAGTTCTTCGATGTGCCCCCCAAAGTGACAAAGAGCTCGACTCCTCCCTCCACTTCCTTCCTTTCTCTGGAGGATCCGAAGAGTGGTCCATCCTTGTCCAGCACTCGCTTCGCCTCCACCTTCATATCACCAAAGGCCTTCTTGATGACCATGTTCACCGAGCTCCCGTTGTCGACCAGAATTCGGGAGACCGTGAATTTCTCGATCGTCGCCTGGATGGCAAGCACGTCGCAGAACGGATCTTCATGGGTCAGCATCTCTTGAGCTGAGAATATGATCTTCTCGCCCGAGGGAGGGGCTCAGGAGGTCGAAGCGACGCTTCAACGTAAGATGATATGGAGGCTCCCCTTCCGGGTGGCCTCTATGCCCACTCCTCAGTGGATCACCCTGATCCCGCTCAGGGTCCCCAAGTAGGCCCTTTCCTCTCATGGGTCTTCTTATTCGTTCTTTATTCCTCCTTCTCATTCTACCGGACCTTTCAGGTACAGCTGTCTCCTCTCTGTTGGGGCTCTTCTTCCTTTTCTTATCTTCAGAAACTCCGGGCAGGTGGCTGTCGCGTGACCTTCCTGCTGATGGAAGTCACAATACAGCAACGCCAACCCCCCTGCTCCCTTCCCCGCGCTACTCCTGTTCTTACGTCCTCTTCTGCGGCATGCCATGGCCTGCAGGGGTTGGGGTTGCAATGGCCTTGGGTTCGGTCGCCACCCCGCTGGGTTGAACTATCCCTGCCCCCTGAAAGTATCCTCTGTTGGACATGTGTATCACATGTTGGAACATGGTCTTCCGCATCTCCTAGGTTTGAGAATAACAAATCCTATGTGTATTTGATCTTGTGTGTTCAAGTGTGCAGGTTAACATAGTCCATATGACTCAAGGAGTACTCATGATGACTGCCCCCAAAAGTGAAGCCAAAATTCAAACAAGCTCACTATCGCCGGCGGTAGCGATAGCGCCCGGCGATAGCGTTGATTAGCGCCATTTCGGAAGCAATTTAAGAAGGATGTTAGCGCCTGGCGGTAGCGGATAGTGCCGGCGGTAGCGTGACGCACAGAAGGAATTGAGCAAGATGTTGCCATGGATGGGAGATTCTGCCGCGTAATTTGTTACTTAATCCGGGCTAGCGCCGGTGGTAGCGCTATCGCCGGCGGTAGCGTGAAGGCTATAAATTGGATGCCTTGGCTCCGAACTCATCATCCTCTTGAGATCCAAAACTCCAGAGTTTTTTGCCACAGCAGAGAGAGGAGAGATCAGAGAGATACTCCCACCAAAAGCTTAGAGAAGGAATTTTTGAAGGAGGATTTCTTCACGCTTCATCCGACAGGCGACCGCCTCAACAACGCTTATACTACAGCAGTCCAACGTCTCCTACTTCAGAAGTTCTTAGAGGGAGTTTTTATTATTGTTGTAATTTCAGTTTAGTTCTCTTTTTCTTGTAAATGGTTCGTTAATTCGCCTCGTGTTGGCGACTAGGTCTGGGGTAGACTTAGGGGTAATTCGCCTTGTGTTGGTGACTGGGTCTAGGGGGTGCTCGAGGCCTTTCTGGGGATAGATTGGCTAGAGCGGCTTGAGGACGTATCTGGGGAGAGATCGGCTAAAGCCAACCGGTTCGTGGGGATACTAGTCGGTATAGAAAACGAAAAAGAACTATAATTATTCGCCTCGATTTCTAGCGTCATAGAAATCCATTTTTGTAATCAATTTTATTAATAGTAATCATGTCTCTATTTATGTAATAAAATTGATTTTGTTCTTCATTCATCTAAATTGTTTATTATCCTCTTTTTCATCATAAATCAATTTAGATCTCTATTCAAAAATATTACTTTAATATTGCAATAATTCAAAGTTTTCTAAATATTTACTTAAGTTTTTGAAAACCCTTATTCATCCCCCCTCTAAGGGCGCCGACCGATCCAACAAGTGGTATCAAAGCGAGGTTTTATTCCAATCGGCTTAACAACCGGGAATAATGGCGTCTCATGATTTCGCTTCTACTAGTGGGGGAAATTTTTGTGAAGAAGAAAAATCACTTGCACCACCTTTATTTGAAGGGACAAATTATAAAGGATGGAAAATCTTAATTGAAAATTTTATTAAAACCTTAGACATCGAAGTTTGGAATTTAGCAATAGCAAGACCTGCAAATGAATCAAATAAAAAGGAACTTCAATTAAATGCAAAAGCTAAACACTATTTGTTTTGCGGTCTATCTAATGAAATTTTCAAATTAATATATTGCTTTTCAAGTGCATATAAAGTATGGCAATGTCTTGAAGAAATGTATGATTCTCCATCTACAGGTATGGAACAATCGCAAGAACTGGAGAATATGCAAGCGTGCACAAATCATCAAGAATGCCCTCCTCATGACGAATCAATGGAGCACACATCAAAGGAAAGAGAAGAAGAAATCTTACTTTTGGAAGAGAAGTGCCAAGAAGAAGACAAAGGAACATTATGTTCAAATCCTCCCTCATCCAAAAGCAATGTAAGGAAATCAAACTTCATCGCTTGTACTTCTATCTCTTCATTACAATTGCTACAGAATACAAAGCGCAAAATAAAGAAATTAAAAATTGCTAATAAACTCTTGCGCTTAGAAAATAAAAATTTAAAAGCAAAAATTAATGAAGAATCAAATTCTAATTTATCTAGTTCTACCCATGGCTCCTTAGTCGAAAACATTACATCTTGTGAAGAATATAATGAATTAAAAGAAAAACACAAGAAACTTGAAAAGGAGCATATCTTAGTAAAAGAACAAAATGAAAAATTATGTTTAAAAAATTCTTCTTTAAAAATTAAATGTTCTAAGTGTAAAGATTATAAAAATGAGATCAAAAAGATGGACCAAACATTTGATGAGTTTAGAAATGAGTATCAAAATCATATTGACTATATCGTCTCTACTCTTAAAAATAGCACAATAGCTTATAATAAAGCTAGGCAAAATCTAAAGATAAAGAATGATGAATTAAAATAAAAAATCAACTTGCTTATGAAAATTGTAAATGCAAATTCACAACATACAAATTTAGAATATCAAGCAATATCTAAAAGCAAGTTGAATACAAATATAAATAATGGGAATAAGAAACAAAAAGTTCTTGAAAAACCAAATCATCATTATTTACAAAATCATGTTTCTCCAAACTTAAAATTGAAATTACACAAATTTCCTATAAATGATAATTTCAATTATAATCTTCAAAGGAAAGAAAATCATCATGGATATTTGATAAATAAGACTAATATTAAACCAATGTTTGAATGGCGGGCAAAAGTTAAAGATGAAACACAAACTCAAATCAAAAGTTCCCATTCGATCATATCTCCCCAAAAGAAAACACGATGTATTTAGGTACCCAAAGGAACCGTCACTCTCGGTCCTCTTTGGATACCTAAATCTCTTATTCATTAGTATCCCATCATTTGCATGAAGTATAAACCTAATAAAAATGAAATATCATTATTCTAGTTCATGATTTGGTTAAATTTCTTTTTGTTTATTCTCTTTTGTTTCTTCTTAAACTATCATGCTATGATCACTCTATTTATCTTGAAAAGTCATATCATTTTGTTTAGTGATCTACTTATCCGTTTTATTTTTACCTTTTAAATCCATTACCCTTAAATGTCTTGAACTATCATTATTAATTAAATATTGAAACTATTATCAAGACTAATGAAATTATTTTAAATGGATTTAAACAATAAAGGGCTTAGGCAAACAAAAAAAAATTTAAAATGCACAATGTGTTGATTATTATCTATCTTGTGTGATGAATATGATATCCCTTATATTTGAGAAAATTTACAATAACTCTTCAAACTAACCAAAAATAGCTTCTCACTTCTTTCATATTCACTATTCACCTCACAATCTTTCTTTAAAATATTCTGAAAAATGTTGAATATGACTTGTGCTACATGCTTCACCATCATAATTATGTAATATCAAAAGATCTTTAAATTCAAACATTACAAAAGATCCACTTAGTTCTAACATTTGATTGGTGATCATAATAAGTACATGAAAGAATTAATGAAGTATGACTTGCATGTATCTCATTTGATTATAAACCATAGAATCAACTTTATATTAATAAATCAAATGAAATCATAAATTCATTCCATGTAAAAAATATTAAATCACGTTCTTGAATTCATGCTAGTTATCTCATATTACCATAATGAATTAATTATGAAGTAAAATAAAATAAAATTGAACGATAAAATAACTATGTGACTTTAAATTGTTTCCATTGGACTAAAATGCTTATGAATGTGCATGATATTCTTTTGCATGAACATTATTTTCTAAATCACTAAAATTATGCATATTTGTTCCTTCATGTCTTCTCGTGCTTATATTTCCTATCATTCTTCAAACTACATTAGATTGATAAAAGTCTATAAAAATTTGAATTCACATACATTATGATAATATATCTTATAGCTCATGCAAGATCTCGTTTGTTACGACTTGAGATATGTGTCCTAGATCTTTCATGTTAAAACATGCTTACAAATGCAATTTTCTTCATTTAAACCTTAAAAACATTTCCAAAAATTCTGCAAATTCAGCATGAAACTACTAATGGGACACCTAATCAAGTTCAAGCATCAAAATTTTCAAAACCCTAAAAAATCACTTACTATTTCCCGCGCTAGCGCTAGCGCTAGCGTCGAGGTTCGTTTTTCTGTAATTTTAAACTTTTGAAAAATCCCTAAAAATATATTAATCTACGTGTACTATTCATTTCTGCATTTTTGCTTTTATTATATTTTTGAAAAATCAAATACAAAAATATAAAAGCCAAATTACAAAAATATTATATGTTTTGCCTTTGTGATTTGTCATTTGTTTAAATTCTATTTCTTAAAGCAAAAATCAAATACAAAAATATAAAACAAAAAAATTTATCAAAAATTGTTAGTTTTTGAACTT
Organism: Dactylorhiza incarnata; assembly: GCA_033032865.1. Lineage (NCBI taxonomy): Eukaryota > Viridiplantae > Streptophyta > Magnoliopsida > Asparagales > Orchidaceae > Dactylorhiza > Dactylorhiza incarnata. Next base: position 2,012,798 of record JAWHQI010000327.1, read on the forward strand.
AACTTTTTACTTGTATCTTGCGAAAGGGTGATTTGGGCTATCATCCCATCATATCACCAAGTACCGGGCGAACCTCTCACAAGGTAGTCCTCGGAAAGTCCAAGATCAATTTTATAAGTTCAAACTTTAAATAAAGATTATTTTTCAAAAATATCAAAAAAAATACTATATGGACTTTATTGTAAAAATCAAGCATGATTTAATATATTATTTAGTACTTCTATAATGTTGCGATTTATCATCTCAAACTACTTTGAACATTATTTTCATCATGCTTAGATATATCTATTAATATGTGCATCAATTATATGTTAAAGGTTGTGTAGGATCAAGCTTAGCATGGCTCTAAGTATGAGAAATGTTTTATGTTTGATAATGATAGATATTCACTCACTTTTTGGCATTGTCTACATATGGTTTAATTTAAGAATGCTTGTGTATGTTTATGTATTAGTACAGTGAACTAAAATTGCACAAGTATCTTACCACACTCCTTTATTTGCACTTGTAAAAGTTAAGAAAAGTGTTTATGTTTTTCATAAATCCATTGGTTTGCAAAACAAGTGTATTCGGAGAACTTTGTACTAAACAAAAATCATAAAATAAATAACAAAGATAACTCCACCAAACACTACTTGAACCTCCTGATAAGTCTTAATAAGCATTGTGAGGTTGAGCACCTTGGATAGAATAGTAAAGTGTCTTGTGCAAACCATTATCTTTCCTTCAAAATAAGAAAAACCACTTACTCTTAAGTACACCGGATCACTAGTCTCAAACAGTAAAAATAAAATCTGTGATCCCCCAAGCACTACTTTGCACCCTGATAAGTCTTAATGAGCATTGTGTGTGCAAAGCACCTTGGTAGTTGTACATTTTTTTGTGCATTAAAGTGTGTGCAAGTAAAATTATTTGTGTTTTGTTGTGCTTCTACTTTACACATCTCTTGTATTTTTGATTAAAACACTCGTATACTCTACTCAAAAATACACTTATGTGCACATCATTATCTTCCATAACACTTCTTCTCATGAGTATTGGATCCTAACGCTAATTCTATGCTACTCTTTATTTATGAAATGCACTAGATAGCCTAGCATGCTTTCTACAATGTTTGGTATGATTTGAAATTATGAATTGAAATTACATTGTAGTAATCTCTTTATGATAATGTTATTTCATGCTTGGTAATTTATTATTTTTTGTCAACCATAAAAGATTTTCATTGAAACATGATTTACATAAACATCTTCTTTTTGAAATTAAACTTATATATCTTTTTATGGATTATCCTTGATTACAATAAGATGTTTCATGTATTTATGCAAGTCTTCCGCATCATCACAATATAATTTTTTACCTTGCGCTTTCATGCTTATATCAAGTCTAAAATTTCAATTTTTCAAAAAAAAAAAACAAATGGTAGACTTGCTTGGTGGAATTTATATTGGTTGTTCCAACACGCATAACATTTCTTATGCTAAAAAATCTGATTTATTTCTCTGAAAACTTTCATGCTAAACACTCCTCCAACAAGTAAAATATTGCTTATAAAAATATCCTCTTATTATTGAATTTCAAATCAAATTTTACCTCTTACTTGTAATTGCTAAAAGGATGTTGTTTCTTTATTCGAAAATGCTTCAACTCTTATCTTTATAAAAAGTTCATTTTGAAACTCAAAAACATCTCCTTTTTGAACTTAAACTCTTATTTAGTATTATGATGTTTCTTTTTTCTTCCGCAATTCTCAAACTCTGATTCATTCATGAATTTCAATATAGCTAAGAGTATTTTATTTTTAAATAAAAATCCATATGCTATGAAACTTCCCATTAGATTTAAATGCTTAATGTTTCCAATAATTGTTATCCATGACTTCATTTCTCACCATAGCGGGGGCGTAGGGTTGTAGAAATTAGATAACCTTATCTAGTCATGTCTTGTCTTTAACCGGGGAGGGTTCCAGTGGGGCCTTGCGAGGCACTGGGGGGAAAGAGTGCTAGGTTGAGTTTTGTCTAGTGTTTGCATAAGGGACTAACACCCCAACCTACGACATGTTTGCAGCTCCTCATGCCCATCCGTCACTTAGTACGGGGCTAGGGTGTAGACATATTGTCTGGGTAGATTAGTTACTTGGAAATCATAATTTTATGCTAAAACTCTGATATTTTTACAACTCTTATATAAAGGGGACATCATTATTTTTCTTAGGCTAAAACTCTGATCTATTTTCTCTACAAATTTTTCTAAAACTTCTTATCATTTCCTTCTCACTACGAAGCTCGATCATGCCTTTATTATCCAACTTTTCTGTGATGCATCCCTACCCACTTTTGCTAATAACAAATGGGGAGAACTAACATGATAAAATGCAAAAGGGGGAGAACTAACATGATAAATATAATCCGCTATCAAAATAAAAACCCAACATGATTGATTAAGTTGATAGCATACATATTAGGGGAGTATATATTTAGGGGGAGCAATTCTAAATACTAAAATCAATAATTATCATAAGTCATCACTCTCTCTCACACACAAGTAGAGTTTCATCATGCTTATCTATTAATGCTTTGATTTATCATTAATGGATTTGTTATTATCAAAAGGGGGAGTTTGTTGGAACATGGTCTTCCGCATCTCCTAGGTTTGAGAATAAGAAATCCTATGTGTATTTGATCTTGTGTGTTCAAGTGCGCAGGTTAACATAGTCCATATGACTCAAGGAGTACTCATGATGACTGCCCCCAAAATTGAAACCAAAATTCGAACAAGCTCACTATCGCCGACGGTAGCGATAGCGCCCGGCGATAGCGTTGATTAGCGCCATTTCGGAAGCAATTTAAGAAGGATGTTAGCGCCTGGCGGTAGCGGATAGCGTCGGCGGTAGCGTGACGCACAGAAGGAATAGAGCAAGGTGTTGCCGCAGATGGGAGATTTTGCCGCGCAATTTGTTACTTAATCCGGGCTAGCGCCGGCGGTAGCGTGAAGGCCATAAATTGGATGCCTTGACTCCGAACTCATCATCCTCTTGAGATCCAAAATTCCAGAGTTTTTTGCCACAGCAGAGAGAGGAGAGATCAGAGAGATACTCCCACCAAAAGCTTAGAGAAGGAATTTCTGAAGGAGGATTTTTTCACGCTTCATCCGACAGGCGACCGCCTCAACAACGCTTATACTACAGCAGTCCAACGTCTCCTACTTCAGAAGTTCTTAGAGGGAGTTTTTATTATTGTTGTAATTTCAGTTTAGTTCTCTTTTTCTTGTAAACGGTTCGTTAATTCGCCTCGTGTTGGCGACTAGGTCTGGAGTAGACTTAGGGGGTAATTCGCCTTGTGTTGGCGACTAGGTCTAGGGTGTAGATCTAGGGGGTGTTCGAGGCCTTTCTGGGGATAGATTGGCTAGAGCGGCTTGAGGCCGTATCTGGGGAGAGATCGGCTAAAGCCAACCGGTTCGTGGGGATACGAGTCGGTACAGAAAACGAAAAAGAACTATAATTATTCGCCTCGATTTCTAGCGTCATAGAAATTCATTTTTGTAATCAATTTTATTAATAGTAATCATGTCTCTATTTATGTAATAAAATTGATTCTGTTCTTCATTCATCTAAATTGTTTATTATCCTCTTTTTCATCATAAATCAAATTAGATCGCTATTCAAAAATATTACTTTAATATTGCAATAATTCAAAGTTTTCTAAATATTTACTTAAGTTTTTGAAAACCCTTATTCACCCCCCCCCCCCCTCTAAGGGCGCCGACTGATCCAACATCACATCCCTTTGTTGGAGAATAACAAATCCCAAATTGTTTGTGATCTTGCTTGTCGTGTGTTTATAGTGTGCAAGAACTATATGTGCAATACTCCACAGGTAGAAAGCAGCTTGGAACCAACAAACTGAGCTTAAGCACTACCGCCAACATTAGTGGTTACCGCAAGTGCTAGCGCTACCGCCAGCGCCAGGGCTACCGCCTGGCGCTAGCTCAAGTTCATGCACAGTGCCATGCCGCGGACGGTTTCGCAACCGCTCTACACGAATGATAGCGCAGGTGCTATGTGCTACCGCAGGCGCTAGCGCGGAGTTCTATAAAATGGAGTTCTCTTTCTCATTTTTGGTTGATCATACCAGAGAGAGTCCCTTGCCAAATTCCAGAGCTGTTACACTGCCGAATTCTCATCTCCCACTCAAAGTCAAAGAAGAATTCTGGAGAAGGAAGCCATCACGCTGCATCCGAAGAACGATCGCATTAACCTCGCTTGAGCCACATCGGTCCTTCATCCTCAACTCCATAAAATCTCATAGAGGGAGTCTTTATTTGAATTATTTCATTCCATTGTATTTTTGTAGTGAAGTCGCCTTATGTTTGGCGACTAGGTCCTTGCGCGAATTAGGGGGAATTCGTCGCGTGTGTTGACGACTAGGTCTAGGTGATTAGATCTAGGGGGTGCTCGAGGCCATATCCGGGGGAGGATTGGCTAGAGCGGCTTGAGGCCATATGTAACATCCCATTTCCTACTAGACCCCCTAACTCCAATTTAGGGTGAGACAAGTGGTGAGTTTGAGCTAGATTGCAGCCTTAGGACACATAGGGTTAGGTGAACTCACATGTGGTCTACTATAAGGCTCAAGTCAACCTAGGCCAAACTAGCTCATGAACTCACACTTGCAAATTGACTCCACCAATAGATGATAAACACTCCAAGGAATGCTATAGACCCAAAAGCCCTATCATGGGGTCACCAATTGACCCAATTTGACCAAAGTCAAACTTGGGTCAACATAGGTCAAATCCTCCCCAATAGGTTCAAATGAACCCCAAAACATGAAATTGATTTCACCCTTAGTCTTAGGAAATCATGAGGGACCCAATTGACCCAAAAGCCCCATCTTGGAGTCAACCATTTGGCCAAATTGACCAAAGTCAACATTCCCCCAATTTTGGTCAAAATCACACTTATTGGTCAAATTAGCTCACCTAGGTCCTCACCATGACTCAACCAACCTTGGGTGGTGTCAATAGATCCAAAACCATCACATTGGACCAGTCAACACACCCAATTGACCAAGTCAACCCAAAAGTCAACATAGGGTCAATTTTGCCTAAATTGGGCTTATTTGGAATTAATCCAAATTCCAATGGATTAAGGCCCTCACCCAAAGCCCATTCCGAGGCCCAAGAGTCAATTACCAGACTTGCCCCTCAGTTTTTGGAAGAAGGAGACATGCAAGGGTGATTTTGGGATTTTCCCCAATTTTGGAGAGAGACAAACCATGAACCCATGGAAGGATGACCACTTGGCCACCACCCCCTGATTTCTGGGTTGCTCTCAGCACCCCCAAGGAGTTGCCATCACTTTTGAGCTGAGCTGGCTACTATTAAGAGGGGAGGAAGAGGAGCTCCACCATGTGGCCGACCACCATTAATGGTGACCAAGAATTTAAGTGGAATTGAGCCTGGGTCTCACTCTTAATCAACTCCTCACAGCTCAAGCAAAAATTTCCTGATGAGCTGGAGCTATGGCAGTGGCTGCTGAGGGTGGTGGCGGCATAGAGGAAATCGCCTATAATGGCTGCTAACAAAACAGCCACCCCCGACCCCAATTGAGCCCACTAACACCTTCAGAGCCTCTCAAGGAGTGAAACCCCTCATTCGATTGAAGGATTCGGGCTTAGAAATGGAGGATCGACATGGAATCGGGGAGGAGCTCGGCAAACATTTTTTCGGCGAGATACTCAACCCCAAGCACCAAATAAGGCACGATTTCTCCCCCTCTCCCTCTGTGCTAGTTATCTAAGGTCTTAGCAAGGGCAGCCGAGCTCAATTGAGCCGTCATCCATGGTTTTTTCCCCTTCCGTTTTTCCGATTGGGCTTCCTCCAGGGATCGCCGGGAACCACCACCTCCGGCCACCATTCCACCGCCAATCGACGGCCAACCCCTCAACAGAGGTGGTGGCGGCGGCAGATGGCCGGGGAGGGTGGTGGTTGGCCGGGATCAGGGGCCGTTTCCTCTGGGCCGTCGGCTAGAGGAAGGAGACGAAATCACAGCCATTGATTTCGTCTCCTTGATCTCTATTGGCAGACCATAATAATTCTGCCTAGAATTATTCAGAGGTTTGCATGCAATATTTGAAGGCCTTAGAAGCCATTTTTGCAAACATGGGCAGAGATAACTTTTGTAGCCCTATGAGTCTACTTTCATTTGCCACTTGAACCAACTGATTTGGTGCACTGTGGACACCAGGGCACTCATTTTCCTAGGACTGCTCCTTGTGTCTATTGGCAGACCATAATAATTCTGCCTAGAATTATTCAGTGGTTTGCATGCAATATTTGAAGGTCTTAGAGGCCATTTTTGCAAAATGGGGAAGAGATAACTTTTGTAGCCCTATGATGCTACTTTCATTTGCCACTTGAATCAACTGATTTAGTGCACTGTGGAATCCAGGGCACTCTGTTTCCTAGGACTGCTCCTTGTGTAGGGCAGAAATTAAAAATGCTATAACTTGTAAATGGCTTAACCAAATACCTTGAAATTTCTACCATGCATGCATGTTATGAGGATACACCTAGGGTTTAAATTTGAGAATTTATGGAGGTATATTCATTGAGATATTTTAATATTAGCAATAGTAAATAATTAGTATTTATGGGGTTGTATAACTCCAATCACCCCCAAATTTGGGTGGTAAACTCATTATATATATCTAGACCATCGGTAGAAATTTGAAACCATTTAGCCTTGTGCATGTGGAGTTATGAGCCATGAAAGAGCTAGGCTAAAGACATTAAGGGTGTGCCTTCAGCAAATTTTGGGGTGGAGTGAGCCCCAAGCCTTGGGGGTTGACCCAATGGTTTTAGATGCTAGACATGGGTCCATGGTAGTAATATGACTGCCCAAAAGTCATTTGGGGATTTTTGGATACAAAAATCCCAAGATGTGGATATTACTAAATTACCCCTAATTTAGGTTATAAGATGAAAGGGGGGTCATATTATTTCAGATTGAAGTGAAACTTAGGGTTTAGTCTCTGATTTTATTATGGTGGCAGTATGAATTTTCTGAGAATTTATGGGAAACATTTCATGTTATAAATAGTCAAAATTACAAATATACCCCTTATGAGTCTTGTGCAAATTCTGAGTTTTTATTGGTCTGATAACTTTGAGATAAATCACAGTAGGTCATGATGCTAGTATAAGCCAATGGTAATTTTATCAGAATTTATGAGTGAATACTTTTTTATTTCTTTTGTAATTTCATAAATATGTGCATTCAAAGATAAATAGAAATTGTGGGTTTAAAATGATTGGAAAATTGTGATCTTCTGGAAATAGTGTTTATATGTCAATATGCAGCTACCGTAATTTTTCCAGAATTTTAAGAAGTTTAATTTCAGTACTTGTAGTGTAAAGCCATTTTGTCTCTCCTTTAAAGATAAATAGAAATTGTGGGTTTAAAATGATTGGAAAATTGTGATCTTCTGGAAATAGTGTTTATATGTCAATATGAAGCTACTGTAAATTTTCCAGAATTTTAGGAAGTCTAATTTCAGTACTTGTAGTGCAAAGCCATGTTGTCTCTCCTTTAAAGATAAATAGAAATTGTGGGTTTAAAATGTTTGAAAAATTATGATCTCCTGGAAATAGTGTTTTTATGTCGATATGAAGCTACTGTAATTTTCTAGAATTTTAGGAAGTCAAAATCTTGTACTTGATGTGTAAAATTATTTTTCCATTCATTAATTGAAAATTAGAGATCATGGTTATTTAATTGCTGGAAAAATAAGAAATATTGGAAATCTTGTTGTCATGTCACATTTCATCTCTGGAAGGAAATTTAACAAGTTTGAATTTGCTAGCATGATACCTCCTTCACATATTAGATTCAGATTAGTAATTAATGAATTTTTATAGAGGCCAAAATTATATGAAACATCCTTGGATTTTGATCATCCCTTATTTTATCCACTATGAACCTATGATAAAAATTAGAAGTCATTTGGAAGTAATTTGACCAAGGTTCCATCATAGGAATCTAAGTTTATATATGTCGTGGTCTGCGGATAGTAAAAACTCATTATGATGATTAGGTCAATAGAATCACAAAGGAAATCAGTGAGAATTGGATTATAACAAGAGATGAGTGTAGACCACTTAGAGGACTAAGAATTATTAGAGTTGAACCCAAAAGAACGATTGCTTAGGAGCGGGATGAAACATAAGGCGTGAAAACACTTAAGTTATAAAGAGTAATGAGAAGGTGAAATGATAAGAGGGTAACCTTATGGGTAGATACTAATAATACTAAGTGTCTTGAGAAAGGGAACTTTGGGGTATCATCCCATTGCAGTTCCTAGTACCGTAGCGAGCCCCTTACAGGGTAATCCTCGGGGAGTCCGAGATTAACCGTAAACCGTAAGGATAAGATGTTATACAAGAATAATTTAATAACACACTCACCCACACCCCGTGGTTACAGGAGCTTAGTCGGTTTGGTGCTACGAGATGTAAGCTCCGTGTTAGTATGAGCGGATTGTAAAGTCAGGTGAGCTTGCGACTCAGTAGTGTTTATTGGTACGGACGGGTTGGTCCGGCGAGCCGGTGGCTCGGAAGGTTATTAATGACGGGCAGGTTAGCCCGGGGAGCTTATGGCTCGGAGATAGATAGTAGAACATGATGCATGTGCGCGAAGGTGGTGGGTCTTCAGTATTGGACGGACGTTCACACCGACGTCAATACGTTGACTCGCCAAGTGTGGTATTTACACTTAGCCTTGAAAGTCTGGCGGTCCAGTCAGCAAGAGTACGCAGACGCTCCGCGGTTTTGCGTTGAGGCGTACGATAGGTCTAGGTTAGGTAGTGTGAATACCAACCTAGAGGTGGGCGAGGCCCAACCCACCCCTTCCGTTTGCCACTACGGGAGTATCCTGGGAGTCTTGCTAGCTCCAAAAAGGGGGAAGTAAAGGTCTATGCGCATAGAGTCGTAGTGAGTGAGTTGCACTTGTATGAACATAGCATAACAACATACCTTGCATGTCATAGCATGAATATTGCATTTCAACCCCTACCCATATCGTATAAATTGGTATGAGACTTTTTATACGATAGGCCCTGCTAAACGACCCCTTGGTCTATAGGTTTGTATGGGCATTCCTATAAATCAATGGTTACTTTTAAATTACTTTACTTGCGTCGCACTGCTTCTCCTGCTTACCTCTTTTACTGCTGCGATATTACTTTTGTAACAGTCCTGGCTAGCCAGACCCGTGCCCCTAGCCCAGAACTGCCGGCACTGATGGCCCAGGCCCATTCTGGGACGGCCTGACCAAGCCCATCCGGGTCACTGGCCCCGCCCTAGGACACTGTACCGCCGGTTCAGCCTGACCACAACTGGTCAACAACAAGCCTGCAGGCCGTACACCCCAACCCCTCTCTGGCCTGCCACAGGGCACATCGGGTTGTTGGAGGGGGGAACGAACCCACGCCCTCCCTTTGATGAGAATTGAGCCAGTTAAGCGGTAGCGCGTGGACTTCCCAGGAGGTCACCCATCCTGTGACTACTCCAGCCCGAGCACGCTTAACTACGGAGTTCTTTCACTTCTCATCACCAATTGAGAAGTGAAAGAACTCCGTAGTTAAGCGTGCTCGGGCTGGAGTAGTCACAGGATGGGTGACCTCCTGGGAAGTCCACGCGCTGCCGCTTAACTGGCTCAATTCTCATCAATGGGAGGGCGTGGACTCGTTCCCCCCTCCAACAACCCGATGTGCCCTGTGGCAGGCCAGTGAGGGGTTGGGGTGTACGGCCTGCAGGCTTGTTGTTGACCAGTTGTGGTCAGGCTGAATTGGCGGTACAGTGTCCTAGGGCGGGGCCAGTGACCCGGATGGGCTTGGTCAGGCCATCCCAGAATGGGCCTGGGCCGTCAGTGCTGGCAGTTCTGGGCTAGGGGCCCGGGTCTGGCTAGCCAGGACTGTTACAAAAAGTGCACTTTTTATAACAGTCCTGGCCCAGCCTGACCCGGGCCCCTGGCACCAGAACTGCCGGCACCTGAAGGGTCTAGCCTGACCCGGGCCCCTAGCCCCCTTCAGGTTAAGCCTGACCCCAACAACTGGTCAACAACAAGCCTGCAGGCCGTACACCCCAACCCCTCTCTGGCCCACCACAGGGCACAGCGGGTTGTTGGAGACCGCAGTCCCCCTTCGATGAGAATTGAGCAAGTTAAGCGGCAGCGCGTGGACTTCCCAGGAGGTCACCCATCCTGTGACTACTCCAGCCCGAGCACGCTTAACTACGGAGTTCTTTCACTTCTCATCACCAATTGAGCACCACATTGGTGGGACAGAGAGGGGTTGGGGTGCATGGTCTGCAGACCATCTGGTTAGGCTGAACCTTTCCGGTGCCAGCTGGGTCCCGTGTTGGCGGGCCTGGGCCGGGAGGGTGCCGGCGGTCCAGCTGGGTCCCGCGTTGGCGGGCCTGGACCGTTACAAAAAATCTGCAAGTGCGTATGTATTGCTATGCCATGAATGATTATGCAATGAATTCACACACACGACTCTATGCGCATAGACCTTTGTAGTTCCCTCTGTTTGAAAGGAAGCCAACCTCTCGGGTACCAACCGCTGTGACACACGGTGGTAGCGGACCGGGCTGTCCACTTCTAGGCGGGTATGCACACTACCAGGCCTAGACCGCACGTACGCCTCGACGCTAAACAACCGCGGAGCTCTGCGTACTCTTTGCTGGAGTCCACCAGGCTTTGAGCTAAGTGGAAGGTGTCTTCGAGGAATTGTCGTCCCGACACGCAGACAAGCTGGCCCCTCAGACCCCAACACACCCACTAAGTCCACGTACCGCGGTCGGTGTGACGACCTGCCTAGTACCGAAGACCTGCCACAATTATCCAAGAACTAACGGGGCTATCCTCCCCTCGAGCCTCCAGCTCGTCCAACCCAGGCACCACAATCCTGCCACTCCCGCAACTGGGAGGAGATACATAAATCCAATCTTACCCTACTGTGGCTACTCTTGCCTACTATAAATGTTATTGCAGTTTAGGGTTAATCTTGGACTTCCCGAGGTATACCCGGTGAAGGGCTCTCAACGGTACTAGGGAATGTGATGGGATGTATCACAAATTCCTCTATCTAAAGATATTTAAATTTAGTTGGTGGATGTATTTCACTTCGCATTTCGTGTTGCTCTAATAGTTAAGTGGATTTAGACTTCGACTCCCACTTTGCCCAATTGGGCTAAGCGCAGCTCGCACTTGACTTTAACTCTTGACTTAGCCTTAACCTGACCTTAAGTGGTAGCCCCTCATGGGCTTAAAGGATAAATCCGATCTCCTAATGCTACGCTCCAAGTTTTCTCCCAAGTCTCATGAGGTTTAGAAGGTCTAAGCTCAAAACTCAATTTTTTGCTAAACCTAGACCACTCAAGCGAACTATATTTACCCCAAAGGTGGAACCCTCAAAATATTTATCCTCATGATCTGGTATAATCAACATCGGTTCCCACTAACCTATGTAGGTCATGATCCAAAATTCATCATTTCCTCAGTCAAATTGGCCATTAATAATATCTGTCTAATTATGTGACACATACTAAATTACATATGAAGTATAAATTATATAAGTCCATATCGTCCAATAAAATCACCAGAGACATGTAATGTTAATTTAAGTTAATGGACAAGATTCATAATCCTCTAAGGTGATTTAGCATGTTATTTAATAATTGGACATAATTATCAAAATGTCACTATACCTGTTAAGTCCTAAAATAATCATCCCAAAATTTTAAGGAAAATTACACTGGTAGCTCATATGACTGAAATAAACATCTAACCATAATTTTAGAATTTCCAAGGTAATTTAGCCGTATTTAATTCATTAATTCGCAAGGTGCTAAAATCATATTTCTAAAATCACTGTCACCGTGCCTCATCATCTATAACATGATTCATATATAACCTTAGCTCAATCAAGCTTCCGAATCAGTACCTATATCATTATTAAATTACTAAATAAATGATTAATAACTTTGAAACTACACATCCAAAAATTACAAAACTTCATAGGGGGTATCTAATCATGTTATTAATTACTCCACCAATTTCTTGAGCATCGAAGTAACATATTGCAAGACATTCAAAATATACTAAAATCACATGTGTTATGACACAATTCTGTAAATCTGATATTCTAGAAGCTACACTCATCCAAAAAAATTATGATTAACCCTAATATGGGAATCTAAGAACGAGAGCTACAACTTGTATGTTACCATAAAAGAAAAAAAAACCCAGGACCTAAAGCTTCATACCCAAAATCAGTGTTGAATGCAATTGTACAAACCTGGGCAGAAATCAGAGAACTAAAACAAGGTTTAGTTTTCTGGACAGTCCACTCGACTGGACTTTTAGAGAGCTACAGGTCACCCCAGAAAACGTGTAACCTATCGTTGGAAAGCTCTTTTCAAGGGCTACAACTTTCATGTTGAGCCCGAAATCTAATTCCAGTGGGGTCAAGCCTAAAAAAAATTGGTTTGAACCCAGCTGCGCACAATTCTCCTTAATAACCAAGAGCGAGTTATGAATACGTTTATCCCATATAATTATCAATCCTAATTACAGAGAAATATTCATCACACTTATGCAAGTTATAATTAACAATTCCTATAACAAGAAAACTATTTCTCAATTCTCAAACCTATAATGACATATATATATATTGAATTCCATAACAGGATCTATAATAGCAATATTTAAAACCTATTTCGAGCAGCACTATTCATCGTCGACCCAAATTGAAATTAAGGCATACCGCCTTCTCTCCTCCCGTACACCCTCACGAGGCCACCACGTCTCACGAAATCGACGTCCCACGTTCGTATTGAAGCGGGGAGTTGATTGGGGGTATTTTCGCGGCGATCGGCGCCCTACGGCGAAAACCCTAACGCGGCCTTTTTCCTACGGAGCTTCATCACGCTCGCAAATCGACTCAATTGAGTTCGATATCTCGCCTAGCGGATCTAAGAAAACTAGCACCAAGGGAGAGGGGAGGAAGTCACCTGAGTGTCCATGCATGCAACCCAATAGCCGCGAATGCGGCATTTGTCCGTCGTTCACATCCATAGTCACATCTCGCCGATCCGAATCTCGTCGAACATCGCCGAAGTAGAGCCAAACTCTTTGAGTGGGCTGTTTTGGCTTGGAGAGCGCGATCGCTCTCTATTTTGGGAAGGTGGATGTCGGGTTGCAGAATGGCGAAGGGGCAACGACGGTTTTTGCTAGAAATCCGAGCATGGAGGCAGCGGCTTGAAGAGAGCTCGCCGAAAAAGAGGAATCGAGGAGGGAAGCCCCGATTTGCCGGAGAAAACAAGCCATGGGAGAGCTTGGAGATCGTGGAGGCAACTCGATTTGGTGTTGCCGAGAGAGAGAGATCTGGAGGGAGATGGGGTCGGGGTTGACGGAAGGAGGAAGCTCGGCCATGGTGGAGAGGAGCTCGGTGGAGGCTTGGAGGGGAGATCTCGCCGGAGGAGGTTTTCAACCATGGAGATCGAGGATGGAGGTGCGCCGTCCATGGCGGAAGTCGCCGGAGCTTGAAGAGCTTCAGTCCGCTCGGAGCTTCGCCGGAGTAGGGGCGGCCATGGAGGTTGTAGAGAGAGAGAGGGGGAGAGATGGTCGGAGCTTTGGGTCAGCTTGGCGGAGCTGCGGTCGAGGCGAGCTTGCCGTGAGGAGAGCTGCTCGGAGATGCTCGACCATGGAGGGTTGCCGGAGTAGGCTCGCCGCGAGGAGCGCCGGAGAAGGGGGAGGAGGAGGGAAGGGAGATCGGGCTGGCTCTGGTTTTCCGCCGTCAAGGAGCTGCAGCTCAGTTGGTGATGAGAAGTGAAAGAACTCCGTAGTTAAGCGTGCTCGGGCTGGAGTAGTCACGGGATGGGTGACCTCCTGGGAAGTCCACGCGCTGCCGCTTAACTGGCTCACTTCTCACCGAAGGGAGACTGTAAGTCTCCAACAACCCGCTGGGCCCTGTGGTGGGCCAGAGAGGGGTTGGGGTGCACGGCCTGCAGGCTTGTTGTTGACCAGTTGTGGTCAGGCTGAACCGATGGTGCCAGTGTCCTAGGATGGGGCCAGTGTTGACTGGTCAGGCCGCTCCCAGAATGGTCCTGGGCCGTCGGTGCCGGCAGTTCCTGGGGGTCAGTGACCCAGATGGGCTTGGGCCAGGACTGTTATAACTTTACTGCACTTATTATTGTTTACTTGCTCATACTGCTAGCATAGAATTTATATGGATATACTCTTGTTAGCATAGAATGTTTGTCACCTGCTACCTTCTTGATTACTCCACTTTGTTGTCCTCCGCTTCTTCCTCCCGCACGGTGCCTAGGAGTCGCGGGGGGAGGCGGGAACAAAATCGGCTTAGTCTTTGTGACTAACGGTCGGTTGTGACCGTAGGTGTTCGAGGAGCTGGAGCACCGGCACGACCAGTCAAGACATGATGGCAGGGTCTGAGGAGCAGAAGCCTTGCAATACTTCTACAAGACAGGTGTTTGAAGATTTGAGAGTTGTTAGCTTCCGCATAGATGTAGAGTGAGAGAGTGAAATTTTGTTCTACCTTGGACATGTACTGGGCATAAGCCCCTTTTACTCTTTCATTTATGGTACTCATGATGGACAGTTTACTTTTGGATATATATATACAGATGCGTGTGATTGTGGACTTTTGTACTAGTTTTTTCTTCTTATCTCTTGTTGGCCTGGTTGATCGTTCTTGCCGGCAGGATCGGCGTCTTGCGGAGGTGGCTAACTTGTGTGCTAGCATCTCCGTAAGGCGGCGGTTCTGGGCATAAGATCCAGGAACTCTCCTAATGCGGGAGAGGGATCTTACACCATATCCGGGGAAGGATAGGCTAAAGCCAACCGGTTCGTGGGGATACGAGTCGGTATAAAAAAGGAAAAATTGTTTTACTTTGTACGCCTCCGATTTCTAGCGATATTGAAATCAAATTTATGTAAACACCTTTTTATATAATATATTCATGTCTCTGTTTGTGTTTACTTGATTTCTCACTTTTGGGGTAAATTATAAAATTGCAAATTATAATTGTTTCTTCCTTAAAGCTAAATTATTATTTCATTTACATTTACTTTAAAATAATTTAGTAAATCGTCTAAAAATTCAAAAAGAATTTTATTCCCTTATTCACCCCCCCCTAAGGGCGCCTATCGATCCAACAAGTGGTATTAGAGGATAGGTTATTCCAAACGGTTTAAGAACCAGGAATAATGGCGTCTTATGATCTCGCTTTTTCTGAGGGTCAGGGAATTAGTAGACCTCCACTATTTACCGGGTCAGATTATAATTATTGGAAAAATAGGACGAGATGTTTTCTTATGACCCTAGATATTGAGGTATGGAATATGGTAGAAGAAGAATACTCTCCTCCTACAATTGTAGTTGGAGAGATAACTTTAGAAAAAACAAAAGATAAATGGAATGATAGGGATAAACTTAAATGCAAAAATAACGCCAAGGCCATGAATGATTTATTTTGTGCGTTAGATAGAAATGAATTTAATAGAATTTCAGCATGTACTACTGCGTATGAAATTTGGAATCATTTGGAAATTACTCATGAAGGTACATCGCAGGTTAAAGATTCAAAGCTTTTCCAACTGGAGTCGGAATATGAAAAATTTCGGATGGATGAAAGTGAAGATGTTGATGCCATGCACACGCGCTTCACCAAGATCGTCAATGCCTCCAAAGTTCTTGGAAAGACCTTCTCCAACGGCGACTTGGTCTGAAAGATTCTTCGGTCTCTTCCTCCCAAATTCAATCCGAAGGTGACGGCTATCTCGGAGTCACACAATCTGAGAATGCTCCAAGTTGAGAGCCTCATTGGGAATCTCAAAACCCATGAGGTAGAACTCAAAATCCAATATGATGAATACAACAAGGAGCCAAAGAAGAAGGCGTTGGCACTAAAGTCAAAAAAGGAGTGTCAGGAGGATGAGGATGAAGATGAAGAAAGCCTTTTGGTTAAGAACTTCCGAAAGTTCATGCGAAATCTGGAAAGGAGAAACACTTTCCGGAAATTTTTCCAAAAAGATGCAAGATGGAAAGGGTCATCTTCAAAGAAGGAAAAGAAGAGCGACGATGAAGAAGAAAGACCTCCACCGGAAAGCTTTCATTGTAGGAAGACCGTACATATTCAGAGCCAGTGCCCAAAGTTCTTGAAGGAGAAGAAGGACAAGCAGCACAAAGGGAAGGAGAAGAGGAAGGTGCTGAAAGCTAGAACATGGGATGACTCCTCCTCTTCCGAAGGATCAAGCGGGTCTTCATCAAGTGAAGATGAGGAAGCAAACATGTGCCTCATGGGACATGGAAACGACGGCGACGACACCAGTGTTCTTAGCGACACTGAGGTAACTCCTCCCACTTATGATGAACTCTTTAATGAATTTCTTGAAACTTGCAAAGCTTTTGATAAAAATATGAAAGATAGTATTTTATTGAATCGTGAAAATGAATCTCTTATTAAAGAAAATCAAAAGCTTTCCAAAAAACTAATTATTTTAGAAAAGAGAAAGTTTCTTTACAAGAGTGTGATCATTCTACTAAAATGGCAAAAGATATTGAAGAGTCTCTTTCTAAAGCCCTCTCTCATGCCAAAACTCTTACAAAAGAGAAGGGGAAATTAGAAAGAAAATTAGAAGCCTCTCTTGTGCAAATTATAAATAATAAGAAAGGTTTTGAAAATAGGTGTGTCATGCTTGTGAAAGAAAATTCATCACTTAAAGCACAAGTTAATGATCTCACCATGGCCATTAAAAAATTTGGAATGGGCCAAAAATCTCTGGATATGATTTTAGGAAACAAGTGCTATGGTTCTGGAAAATTTAGGCTCGGATATTGAGGTGAGGGCTACCGCCCGGTGCTATCCACTAACGTCGGCGCTAGCACCTCATACAAAAATTCAGTAAAAATTTTTCAAAAACTTGTTTCTACAGCAAAGCTGATTCCTTCCAGCAAGAAAAAGTTCCAGAAAAGGGTCTCAACCCTCTTTATTTCATGTGCAAACTGTTATAGGTTTGGTCACACATCTAGTTCTTGCAGGAAATTAAAACAAACTACTTTAAAGAAAATCTGGGTACTTAAGGCTTCCACTTATTCCATGGGTGGTACCACTTGGGTATCCAGATCTTTACTCTCATCTTCTTTCTAGATGTACAAGCAGGCTAAGGACAATGAAGACGTGTGGTACTTGGATTCTGGATGCTCCAAGCACATGACGGGCAATAAAACAAAGTTCCTTAGCCTAGAGAAGAAGAAGGGAGGGATCGTGACGTTTGGTGACAACGGAAAAGGAAGGATCATGGGAATTGGTATAGTTGGTAACGAATCATTTACTATATCTAATGTTCTTTATGTGAAAGGATTAAAACACAATTTAATTTCTATTAGCCAATTATGTGATAAAGGATTAGATGTGTTATTTGAATCTTCCACTAATTTATGCAAAATATCTAATCCTACTACAAAAGATATTTTACTAACTGCACCAAGAATACATAATGTCTATATAGTTTCTTTTCATGATCTTTCTAAATCATCTATAAAATGTTTTATCACTAAATATGATGAATTAAAACTTTGGCATAGAAGGCTAGGGCATGCTAGCACAAAGCTCATTGTAAAACTTGCCAAAAGTGATTTAATTAGAGGATTGCCTAGGTTAAATGGAACTTTACCTTCACTTTGTTCACCGTGTCAAAAAGGTAAATTTTTTAGATCCTCTTTCAAAAGTAAAAATTTCATTTCTACTACCAGACCCTTGCAAATAATTCATATGGATCTTTTTGGTCCCTTTAGCACTGCAAGTCTTGGTGGTAGATTATATACATATGTTTTAATAGATGATTTTTCAAGATATTGTTGGACATTATTTCTCTCTTCTAAATCCAATGCGTTTTGCGAATTTGCAAAATTATGTACTCGTATTCAAAATGAAAGTGATTTAAAAATTAAATGCATTCGCTCGGATCATGGAGGAGAATTTGAAAGTGAAAAATTTACATCCTTTTGTGATATGTTAGGCCTTAAACATGAGTTCTCCGCACCACACACACCACAACAAAATGGTGTTGTAGGAAGAAAGAATAGGACACTTCAAGAACTAACACACACTATGTTATGTGAATATAAATTACCTAAGTCCTTTTGGGCCGAAGCTGTAAATACACCATGTTATGTTATGAATAAAATCATGCTTCGCCCATCTCTTAATCTCACACCATATGAACGTTATTTTCAAAAGAAGCCTAATGTATCTTATTTCAAAGTTTTTGGTTATAAATGTTTTATTTTAAATACAAAAGATAGCTTGGGAAAGTTTGATGAAAAATGTGATGAAGGAACTTTTCTTGGGTACACTTCAACTAGTAAAGCTTATCGAATTTTTAATAAAAGAACTAGTAGAGTTGAAGAGTCAATAAATGTGAAATTTGATGAGTTTGTTTCTTGTGTAGAAAAACTTTCCGCAGGCAACGAGGATGATCTCTTACAACCTTTGGAGCATGGTGATGATGAACCTTCCAAAGAAGAAAGAGAGGAGGCCAAGGAAGATGTTTATGTGCCTCCAAGCATCTTGCAATTTACAAAGGATCACCCATGAGAACTTATAATTGGTGAACCATCTATTGGGGTAAGAACTCGCTCTTCTCTTCATGAATCTTATTCAAATATTTGTTTTGTTTCCGAAATTGAACCAAAAACCATTTCTACCGCTTTAAATGATGAAATTTGGTTTTTGGCTATGAATGAAGAGTTAGAATAATTTGAGCGACATAATGTTTGGAAATTAGTGGAAAGATCATCTAGTCACCCGATTGTAGGTATAAAATGGATTTTTAAAAATAAATTAGATGGTGAGTCTAGAATCACTAGGAATAAGGCACGCTTAGTAGCACAAGGATATTCACAAATCGAGGGGATAGATTTTGATAAAACTTTTGCACTCGTTGCTAGGTTGGAATATATTAGAATTTTTCTAGCATTTGCAAGTTTTAAAAGAATAAAACTATTTCAAATGGATGTAAAAAGTGCTTTTCTTAACAGGTTTGTAAAAGAAGAAGTTTATGTTGAACAACCCCCCGGTTTTATTAATAAAAAATTTCCCAATCATGTTTATAAACTAGAAAAAATGATTTATGGTTTAAAACAAGCGCCCCGTGCATGGTATGAAAGACTTACATCATTTTTATTAAAGCACGGTTATATTATGGGAAGTGCCGATAATACTCTCTTCATTAAGCATAAAAATGATGATTTAATTATTTTGCAAATATATGTTGATGATATAATCTTTGAATCTACTAATGAAGAGTTATGTAATGAAGTTATTAAAGTGATGAAAAATGAATTTGAAATGAGTCTAGTAGGAGAACTTTCTTATTTTCTTGGTTTTCAAATGTCACAAAGAAATGATGGTATTTTTATATGTCAAACCAAATATGTCTATGATATGCTTAAATGCTTTGGATTTGAAAACCTTAAACATGCTTCTACACCAATGAGTGCATCACTTAAATTAGGAAAAGATGAATCGGGAATTTCAATTGATCAAAGCTTATATAGAGGTATGATAGGATCCCTACTTTATCTTAGTGCAACTAGACCCGATATTATGTTTGTCGTATGCTTATGTGCTCGATTTCAAGCCAATCCAGAAGAATCTCACTTAAAAGCGGCAAAACAATTTCTTATATTTCTAATTGGATCATCTAGATTAGGATTATGGTACCCGCACAATAATTCATTCACACTTTACGGCTATTCCGATTCGGTCTATGCCAGAAGCTCACTTGATAGAAAAAGCACTAGCGGTACTTGCCACTTTCTAGGATCTTCATTAGTTGCATGGTCTAGTAGGAAACAAAATTCGATTGCACTCTCCACCACGGAGGCCGAATACATTGCACTAGGGAGTTGTTGTGCACAAGCACTATGGATGAGCCAAACTTTAGAGGACTTTGGTTTTCATCTAAAACATATTGAATTAAAATGTGACAACAAGAGTGTCATTGATCTTACAAATAATTCGGTACACCATTCTAGATCCAAACATATAGATGTACGTTATCATTTCATAAGGGATCACATTAAGAAAGAAAATGTTAGAATAAGTTTCATTGGCACGGACTCTCAACTTGGTGATATATTCACTAAACCTCTTCCCGATGCAAGGTTTCAAATGTTAAGGTTGGAATTAGGAGTCTTAGACATCTTAGGATGAATAACATATAAAACGCTAATGTTTTATGCAATTTGGGCAATCAAGACATCTTTGAAAATTATAAAATTTCTGCATAAGACTACTCTTAAGACCCCTAATCAATATAAAAAAACAGAATTTTAAAATCTTCATTATTTCACTTGCTGTTTCTCGCGCTAGCGCTAGCGTGAGTGTTTGAATTTTGTGTTTTTCAAAATTTCTAAAAATCTACAAAAATATTTTAGTTCATATTTACTACTTTAATTTTGTACTTCTGACTTTTGTTATTTTTGTTTTATTTCTTTTATGCAAAATCAACTACAAAATTTCAAAATTCAAAAATACAAAAATATGTTTTTGTGGTTTTCTGTTTTTTTTTTCTTTCATTAAAATTTTCAAAATAACAAAAAAAACTGTATGATCTTTATTGCTAATATCAAGCATGTATGGATTCTATCATGTAGAATTATCTACAATGTTGAAGTTTATTTATTCAAATTACTATGAACATTGTTTTGTTTATCATGCTTTAATATATCTATTTAAGTGCATCAATTGTATTGACACATATGTGTAGAACAAAGCTTAGCATGCCTCTAAGTATGAGTAAATGTTTTGTGGTTGATAATGATACATTTTCACTCACTTATTTTGGTAATCTACATGTGTGTTTAAATCTAAAAATGCTTACTTGTGTATTATAATTGTACAATGAATTAAAATTTGCATAAGTTTATTATCTACACTACATTTGAATTGCACTTAAAAATTAAGAAAAGTGGTGTTAAAAAAAATTTATGTAGGGTTTGCAAAACAAGTGTATTCGGAGAATGTTGTCTCACAAAAGTGAACAAAAAATAGTCAAATATAACTCCACCAAGCACTACTTGAACCTCCTGATAAGTCTTCATAAGCATTGTGAGGTTGAGCACCTTGGAAAGAATAGTAAAGTGTCTTGTGCAAACCTTGGTTAGTACACCACTTTTTTTAAAAATATTGTGCATTAAAGTGTGTGAAAGTTAATATACTTGTGTTTTATTGTGCACTTTACTCTACATATGTCTTGTATTTTGTGATTTAAATCATTTGTTAACATTGCTCAAAATACACTTATGTGCACACCATTATCTTTCACAACACTTCTTCTCATGAGTATTGGATTCTAATGCTTTATCTATACTACTCTTTATATAAGAAATGCACTAGATAACCTAACATGATCTCTACAATGTTTTGTATCTCTTAAACTTGAAATTAAGTAACATTGTAGTATAATTTTTTTTATATGTTCATTTCATGCTTGGTATCTTTATGAAAAACTTTGAAATTTCAAAAAGGTTAAAACATCTTTCAATTTTGAACTTAAACTCATATTCTTACTTATGTTTTTCATGCTTACAAAAAGATGTTTCTTATAATCTTTCTTTTGCCTACACTCTTATTTATTTTATTTGAAATCTCTTATATATAATATGCTTAAACTATTTATCATTATCTATATTACAAAAGCTCAATCATGATTTATTTTTTATAAAGAATGTCTACTTACTACCCTCACCCCACCTTCTTTTGATAATACCAAAAGGTGGAGATTAATTGAAGAAATCTATAAGAGATATCTAGAAGATTAAGGGGAGACTAATTCTTGTAGTTTAGGGGGAGTAAAACATAAATTGCATTTATGTAGGGGGAGCATTAAGATAGGGGGAGTATGTACATTCTCATGCTTATCAAATACTATAGTTGCACTTTTATCTCGCTTATCATTTACTATAAACACCTTTATTGATTTCTTGCTAAGAGGATTTGTTATTATCAAAAGGGAGAGATTGTTGGACATGTGTGTCACATCCCTTTGTTTGAGAATAACAAATCCCAAATTATATTTGATCTTGCTTGTGTGTTTATAGTGTGCAGGAACTATAGGTGCAATACTCCACAGGTAGAAAGCAGCTTGGAACCAACAAACTGAGCTTAATCACTACCGCCATCGCTAGTGGTTACCGCAGGCGCTAGCGCTACCGCCAGTGCTAGCGCTACCACCTGGCGCTAGCTCAAGTTCGTGCATAGCGCCACACCGCCGACGGTTTCGCAACCGCTCTACACGAATGATAGCGCATGCGCTAGGTGCTACCGCAGGCGCTAGCGCAGAGTTCTTTAAAATGGAGTTCTCTTTCTCGTTTTTGGTTGATCATCCCAGAGAGAGTCCCTTGCCAAATTCCAGAGCTGTTACTCTGCCGAATTCTCATCTCCCACTCAAAGTCAAAGAAGAATTCTTGAGAAGGAAGCCATCACGCTGCATCTGAAGAATGACTGCATTAACCTCGCTTGAGCCACAACAATCCTTCATCATCAACTCCAGAAAATCTCATAGAGGGAGTCTTATTTGAATAATTTCATTCTATTGTATTTTTGTAGTGAAATCGCCTTGTGTTTGGCGACTAGGTCCTTGCGCGGCTTAGGGGGAATTCGCCGCGTGTGTTGGCGACTAGGTCTAGGTGATTAGATCTAGGGGGTGCTCGAGGCCATATCCGGGGGAGGATTGGCTAGAGCGGTTTGAGGCCATATCCGGGGAAGGATAGGCTAAAGCCATCCGGTTCGTGGGGATACGAGTCTGTATAGAAAAGGAAAAATTGTTTTACTTTGTACGCCTCTAATTTCTAGCGATATTGAAATCAAATTTATGTAAACACTTTTTTATATAATATAATCATGTCTCTATTTGTGCTTACTTGATTTCTCTCTTTTGGGGTAAATTATAAAATTGCAAATTACAATTGTTTCTTCCTTAAAGCTAAATTGTTATTTCATTTACATTTACTTTAAAACAATTTAGTAAATCATCTAAAAATTCAAATAGAATTTTATTTCCTTATTCACCCCCCCCCCCCTCTAAGGGCGCCTATCGATCTAACATCCTCCCCCTTGGAAATGGCCTCTTCCATGGCCCTGAGGGGGTCCTCCTGGCGGCCTCCAGATTGGTCGGGCGACTGGTGGTTGAAACCTCCAGTCTTGCTCCTGCCCAACGGGGGGTCCCTGGTGCTCCTGACTTCTCACTTTATCCATCCTCCTTCTGTTGGAGCATGCGTTCCGCACTCGTCCGGTTTGAGAATAACAAATCCCGAATGTATTTGATCCTATTTTTTATTAATGGTGTGCAGATAACAAGTGCAAGAATATCATGTTTTCAATTGGAGCAAAATGACAATTTTCCAGAATCTGGAGCTATCGGATTTCCGACAGCGATATCGGATTTCCGACAGCGCACTATATCATCCATTTTCCAATCTCTGATCGACGGTTATGTGCTATCGGATTTCCGATATCGCTAACGGATGGCGACAACCCACGATCTTCCAATAACGTCAGGACGTGCAGCAGTTACCTTAGCTAACGGATATCCGACAGTGCTATCGGATATCCGACAACCCACGTCTCAACCACGACCTCAACTTCACGCAGAAACTTCATTTTAGTGGGACACGTGGCAGCCTCTGGAGATATCGGATTCCGGCGACAGTAGCTATCGGACGGCGACAGCTATTTTTTCTTAAAAGAGCTCAAGACTTCGTGGAATTCAGTTCTTGAGATTTCCAGACCTTCTTCCAGAGTGCATTTGAACCAGAAAGCTCCAGAACTCCATCAACTCCCATTTGTGCTAGAAGGATTTAGATTGAAGACGAGATCGGACGCACTTCTACATCAACGATCATCTCGAGGCTTCAACCTTCCTTTCAGAGATCTGAATTTCTAGGGAGTTGTTCTTTTCATTTTGTATTTCATTCACATTTACTTTTCACTTTGTAATCGTTGTAGAAATCGTCGTCTTGCGTGCGGCGTCTAAGTCCTTGCACGGCTTAGGGGAAAATCGCTTCCTTGTGCGGAGCGTCCAAGTCCTTGCGTGGCTTGGTAGGAAATCGTGGCCTTGTGTGCTACGTCTAGATCTTGGGAAGATCTAGAGGGTAGGCTTGGGCTTGATCTAGGGAGAGACAAGTGATAGCCTTCCGATCCTTGGGAGAAGGATTGGTAAAATCAAAATTAGTGAAATTTATATTATCATATTTGTGCATTGATCTTAAGCATTGTTAAGATCATTTTATTGTATGTAAATTTCATGATTAATATAATTATGCTTCTTTCATTAATTGCAAATTTGGTTGCTTAATCTTTAACTTAGAAATTTGTGTTTGGTTTAAAACAAAAATTACATTGGTTTGAAATTGTTTATAAGTAATTTTTTAGAAAAGTAAAATCTGTTTAAAAAATTATTAAGTAAAAATTATATTTTAAACACACCCTTATTCACCCCCCCCCCCCCCTCTAAGGGCGTCACACGATCCAACAAGTGGTATCAGAGCGAGGTTACTCCAAAACGGTTTTACCACCGGGAGTAATGGCGCACAACGATCATGCGTTCGTTGAGGGGCAAGGCATAAGTAGACCACCTTTATTCACGAGCACAGTCTATAATTATTGGAAAACACGTATGCGTTATTTTCTAATTGCGCTAGATATAGAAGTCTGGAATATGGTAGAATCTAGTTACACTTCTCCAACATTTGTTGTAGGAAATGTAACTATGGATAAGCCCAAAGACAAGTGGGATGACAATGATAAATTAAAATGTAAGAACAATGCAAAAGCCATGAATGCTTTATTTTGCGCACTAGATCGCACTGAATTTAATAGAGTTTGTGCTTGTAATACTGCATTTGAAATTTGGAATCTGTTAGAAATCACTCATGAAGGTACTTCGCAGGTAAAGGATTCAAAGCTATTTCAACTGGAGTCTGAATTTGAAAGGTTCAAAATGGAGGTAGATGAAGAGATTGATACGATGTACACACGATTCACAAAAATCGTGAACGACTCAAAGATGCTAGGAAAGGTGTTCTCAAATGGAGACTTAGTAAGGAAAATCTTAAGATCACTTCCCCCGAAGTTCAATCCTAAAGTGACTGCAATTTCTGAGTCACATGATCTTAAGACCTTACAATTGGAGAGCCTCATTGGGAACTTGAAAACTCATGAAGTTGAATTGAAAATTCAACAACAAGAGTATATGGAGCCAAGGAAGAAGGGATTGGCTCTAAGATCTAAGAAGGAAGAAACTAGTGATTCTGAGGAGGAAGAAGAAGATGAGGAAAGTTTATTTGTTAGAAAATTTAGAAAATTTATGAAAAATCCGAAGAGGAGGCCAACATGTGCTTAATGGGAAAGAGCATCATATCTGATGACGAATGCAATGTCCAAAGTGACACTGAGGTAACTCCTCCAACCTACGATGAATTATTTTCTAAATTTTTAAACACTTGCAAATTTTTTTAAAAGAGTTTAAAAGATAATGATCTTCTTAAATCTGAAAATGAAATTTTGCTTAAAGAAAACAAAAAATTGTTAAATGAAATTAAGACTATTGGAAAAAGAGATATTTCCTGCCAAGAGTGTGATCACTATTTGGGAAGAATTAAAGAACTTGAAGAATCTCTTTCCAAATCTCATTCTACAATAAAAATTCTTACTAAAAAGAATGAGATTTTAGAGAGAGATCTGAAATCTTCAATTTCCAAAGTCCATGAGGGAAAGAAATCTTTTGAACGTAGATGCGTAAATCTAGTATCCGAGAATACAGAAATGAGAAACCAGATTCATGACTTAACACCAGCCATGAAAAAATTTGGAATGGGCCGAAGATCACTGGATATGATCTTAGGATACCAACGCCATGGATCTGGAAGGTTTGGACTCGGATACACATCAGGAAGCTATCGCCCGGCGACAACCACTGTCGCCGGCGATAGTGAAAAGTCCAGAAAATCTATTTTTTACAAATTCTGAAGTTAATAAATTGTCTAATACTGCATCCTCATCCAGTAAAATTCCAGAAAAGTTATACTCATCTCAATACATTACATGTGCCAAATGCAATAGATTTGGTCACACTACGGACTCTTGCTGGAGGAAAGGAAAAAAGTAAAATTAAACAAATCTGGGTGCCTAAGGCTTCTACCTATACTATGGGTGGAACCACTTGGGTAACCAGATCTTTACTCACCTCTTCTTTCTAGGTGTGTTGGCAGGCTAAGGACAAAGAAGACGTGTGGTACTTGGACTCGGGTTGTTCAAAGCACATGACGGGCAATAAAGAGAAGTTCCTTAGCCTGGAGATGAAGAAATGCGGAGTTGTTACATTCGGAGATGATGGAAAAGGAAAAATCATCGGCATCGGAGTTGTGGGTAACAAAAATGTTTCAATTTCAAATGTTTTATTTGTAGAAAGATTAAAGCATAATTTGATTTCTATTAGTCAATTATGTGATAAGGGTTTAGATGTTTTATTTGAATCTTCTACAAATTTGTGCAAAATTATTAATTCTAAAACAAAAGAAATTGTTTTTACCGCACCTAGATGTCATAATGTATATATGATTAAATTTCTTGATTTTTCAAATTCTACTTTAAAATGTTTTTTATCAAAAAATGATGAATTAGAATTATGGCATAGGCGACTTGGACATACTAGTGCCAAGTTAATTACAAAACTTTCAAAAGATAAATTAATTAAAGGTTTACCATTGTTAAATGGAAATTTATCTTCTTCACTATGTGTACCTTGCCAAAAAGGAAAATTTTCAAAATCATCTTTCAAAAGTAAAAATATTATTTCTACCACTAGACCACTTCAATTAATACATATGGATTTATTTGGGCCAATTGGAATTCCTAGCTTAGGAGGTAGAAAATACACATTTGTATTGATTGATGATTATTCTCGTTTTTGTTGGACTTTATTTCTAACCTCCAAATCCGATGCATTTTCAGAATTTTCAAAATTATGTTTGCGTATTCAAAATGAATTTGAGTTAAAAATTAAACGCATACGATCGGATCATGGAGGAGAATTTGAAAATAAAAAATTTATTTCTTTTTGTACGGAGTTAAGAATTAAACATAAATTTTCCGCTCCACGCACACCACAGCAAAATGGTGTAGTGGAGAGGAAAAAATAGAACTCTTCAAGAGTTAGCCCGTACGATGCTATCTGAATTTAAATTATGAAAATCTTTTTGGGCTGAAGCGGTTAGTACGGCATGTTATGTAATTAATAGAGTAATGTTTCGCCCTATTTTAAAATTAACTCCTTATGAATTAATTTTTAGTAAAAAACCAAATGTTTCTTATTTCAAAGTTTTTGGTTGTAAATGTTTTATTTTGAATTCTAAAGATTTCTTAGGAAAATTTGATGAAAAATGTGATAAAGGTATTTTTATTGGCTATTCTTCAACTAGTAAAGCTTATAGTATTTTTAATAAAAGAACAAAAATAGTTGAAGAATCTATTCATGTTAGGTTTGATGAGTTTGTTTCGTGTGTAGAAAAGAAAATTACAGGAAAAGAAAATGAACCCCTTCCTTCGGTGGAATATGATGATGAAGAACTTGGAGAAAATGAAGAAGAAAAAGAAGAAGAAAGAGAAAGAGAAAGAGAAGAAGAAGATAGAGAAGAAGAAGAAAGAGAAGGATATGTGCCTCCAAGTGAATTGAGATTTTCAAAGGATCATCCAAAGGAGCTTATCATTGGAGATCCGCAAAAAGGGGTTAGTACTCGTTCATCTTTACATGTTTTATTTTCAAACCCTTGCTTTGTCTCTTAAATAGAACCAAAAGATGTTTCCACCGCTTTAAATGATGAATTTTGGTTTTTAGCTATGAATGAAGAACTTAATCAATTTGAACGTAATAAGGTTTGGAATCTTGTAGAATGACCCAAAAATCATCCTGTCGTTGGAGTTAAGTGGATTTTCAAAAATAAATTGGATAGTGAATCTAGAATTATTAGAAATAAAGTCAGATTAGTTGCAAAAGGTTATGCACAAATTGAAGGGGTGGATTTTGATGAAACTTTTGCACCCGTAGCAAGATTAGAAGCGGTTTGGATATTTCTTGCATTTGCTTGTTTTAAAAGATTTAAATTATTTCAAATGGATGTCAAAACCGCATTTTTAAACGAGTATATAAAAGAAGAGGTTTATGTAGAACAACCCCCTGGTTTTATAAATGAGAAATATCCAAATTATGTTTATAAATTAGATAAAGGCTTTATGGATTAAAACAAGCGCCTCGTGCTTGGTATGATCGATTAACTCAATATTTGTTAAAGCATGATTATAAAATAGGAAGTGCCGATTCTACATTCTTCATTAAGCAAATTGATCATGATTTAGTTATTTTGCAAATTTATGTTGATGATATTATTTTTGGAGCCACTAATGAAGAGTTGTGTAATGAAATAGTTCAAATTATGAAAAATGAATTTGAAATGAGCATGGTAGGAGAACTTTCATATTTTCTAGGTTTTCAAATTACACAAAAACATGATGGTATCTTTATATGTCAATCCAAATATATTCATGATATGTTAACAAGATTTGGATTTGAAAATCTTAAGCATGCAAACACTCCTATGAGTACTTCACTAAAATTAGGAAAAGATGAAAGTGGCGTTTCAATTGAGCAAACCCTTTATAGAAGTATGATATGATCTTTATTGTATTTAACCGCCTCTAGACCTGACATTATGTTTGCCGTTTGTTTATGTGCTAGATTTCAGGCTAATCCTAAAGAGACACATTTAAAAGCGGTGAAATGCATCTTTCGATATCTTATAGGAATATCTAAATTAGGATTATGGTATCCTCATAATGATTCCTTTATTTTACATGGCTTTTTGGATTCAGATTATGCGGGATGTTCTTTAGATAGGAAAAGCACTAGTGGCACTTGCCATTTTATCGGCCCTTCACTTATTTCATGGTCGAGTAGGAAACAGAATTCTGTTTCCCTCTCTACTACCAAGGCCGAATATATTGCACTAGGTAGTTGTTGTGCCCAAGCTCTTTGGATGTCACAAACATTAGAAGACTTTGGCATGCAACAAAGTCGTGTAGAATTAAAGTGTGATAATAAAAGTGCTATAGACTTAACTAATAATCCCGTATTACACTCTAGATCTAAGCATATAGATTTCCGACATCATTTTATAAGGAATCATATTAAGAAGGGTAATATAAAAATCAACTTTATAGGCACGAAAAATCAACTAGCGGATATATTCACTAAACCGTTACCGGATTCCCGTTTTTCTATGCTTAGGCTAGAATTGGGAATCCTAGACATTTCACAATGCTTATATCACTACTTAAAACCTATAAAAAATTGAAAACATCACAATTGCCTTACATTTTAAAAAGAAAAATTAAATGTTAACATAAACATTCACCACATCAATCATGTCCAAATCTTAAAAATTATTACAGAATTTTAATAAAAGGGTACTTAAAAAATCTCAAAATAGAAGTTCACAAAATTAGGAAGAGATCTGGGCTGGGCAGCTGTCGGATGGCGACATTGAGCTGTCGGATGGCAATATCCCCCAGAACTCTGTTTCAATCTGACTCCTCCTCATTCCGACTACCTGCTCCACTGCTTTCAGGAATATCAAATTCTGTTTTACACTAGTTTGTTCAATACCCGATTCTATAAATGTTCATATGAAATTTTTTGTATCTTGCATACAGGATTCTTCTTGTGTTATTATTCAAAACAATAGCTTACCACATGATTAAGCTGTTCAATCTTAACTTATCATTGTGATGACACTTTCATATAGTAATTACAAATTGTTTTCGCATGCTTCTAAGTATAAGAAATCTTTTATCTATGACAATGAGCAATCACAAACACTTACTTTGGTAATACATGTTAATGAAATTTATTTTATACATACATCATGATTGATCGAACATAACACAATACATTTCATAAATGTCACCTTCACCTTTGATACTTTGCACTTATTCAAATTTTACCATTTATGGCATGCAAGTGAATTCGGAGATCCTTCACATCTATGAATCCTCAAAACAAAAAAAGGAGGAAAATTCAAATGCAAAACATTCATTTTGCCAAAAATGTTGAAAGACATAAAAAAATTGAAAAGGATCCTCCACCAAGCACTACTTAGCCTCCTGATAAGTCTTAATGAGCATTGTGAGGTTAAGCACCTTGGAAAGAATTGTAAAGTGTCTTGCAAAAACAAAATGGTCCTTTTATGTATATTTGCAAAGTTTCTGGTTAAAAGTATGGGCTTTATGTATAGGTATGTTATGTTTACCAATTCCATGGTCATGTATATTTTAAATATATTCATATGTATTCTTTCTCAAAGTATCACTACTACACTTCATTGTTATTTATAAAATTTCTTCTTATGAGAATTGGACCGAAACGATTCAATATTCTATATCCTCCTGTGTCTCTCTCTGATAATTGAAATTGAATCTCATCATGGTTAAGTATATTTGCTTCTATACATTATAACACATTACTAGAATGCTTAGCCTCATCTCTATGATTACTTATCTCAATATTCAATCCCTTACAAAGCTTCCGCCAGTATACTCTGACTCTCCATATATTCTTTCTTATTTTCTAAAAGATCTCTATAATCCTCTTTCCTCGTCTCTATTAACATCTTTTGCTAATATCAAAGGGGGGGAAGATAATAAGAAATCAATTAAATCACTTAAAATACTAAATTAATTAAGTAAGCATACATGTAGGGGGAGTTTATATGTAGGGGGAGAATATTTTTAGAAGGAGCTAATATTAAGGGGGAGATCATATTAAGGGGGAGATCTTAAGCTCACACTTGTACACACATAATGTATTTTTCACTATCTATATAGGATTTATTCGATTTCTTTTTATAAGGATTTGTTATTATCAAAAGGGGGAGATTGTTGGAGCATGCATTCCGCACTCGTCCGGTTTGAGAATAACAAATCCCGAATGTATTTGATCCTATTTTTGATTAATGGTGTGCAGATAACAGGTGCAAGAATATCATGTTTTCAATTGGAGCAAAATGACAATTTTCCAGAATCTGGAGCTATCGGATTTCCGACAGCGATATCGGATTTCCGACAGCGCACTATATCATCCGTTTTCCAATCTCTGATCGACGGTTATGTGCTATCGGATTTCCGATATCGCTAACGGATGGCGACAGCCCACGATCGTCCAATAACGCCAGGACGTGCAACAGTTACCTTAGCTAGCGGATATCCGACAGTGCTATCGGATATCCGACAGCCCACGTCTCAACCATGACCTCAACTTCACGCAGAAACTTCATTTTAGTGGGACACGTGGCAGCCTCTGGAGATATCGGATTCCGGCGATAATAGCTATCGGACGACGACAGCTCTTTTTTCTTAAAAGAGCTCAAAACTTCGTGGAATTCAGTTCTTGAGATTTCCAGACCTTCTTCCAGAGTGCATTCGAACCAGAAAGCTCCAGAACTCCATCAACTCCCATTTGTGCTAGAAGGATTCAGATTGAAGACGACATCGGACGCACTTCTACATCAACGATCATCTCGAGGCTTCAACCTTCCTTTCAGAGATTTGAATTTCTAGGGAGTTGTTCTTTTCATTTTGTATTTCATTCACATTTACTTTTCACTTTGTAATCGTTGTAGAAATCATCGTCTTGCGTGCGGCATCTAAGTCCTTGCGCGGCTTAGGGGAAAATCGCTTCCTTGTGCGGAGCGTCCAAGTCCTTGCGTGGCTTGGTAGGAAATTGTGGTCTTGTGTGCTACGTCTAGATCTTGGGAAGATCTAGAGGGTAGGCTTGGGCTTGATCTAGGGAGAGACAGGTGATAGCCTTCCGATCCTTGGGAGAAGGATTGGTAAAATCAAAATTAGTGAAATTTATATTATCATATTTGTGCATTGATCTTAAGCATTGTTAAGATCATTTTATTGTATGTAAATTTCATGATTAATATAATTATGCTTCTTTCATTAATTGGAAATTTGGTTGCTTAATCTTTAACTTAGAAATTTGTGTTTGGTTTAAAACAAAAATTACATTGGTTTGAAATTGTTTATAAGTAATTTTTTAGAAAAGTAAAATCTGTTTAAAAAATTATTAAGTAAAAATTATATTTTAAACACACCCTTATTCACCCCCCCCCCTCTAAGGGCGTCACACGATCCAACACCTTCCTCCTTGCTCCTTCCTCTCCTCCTTCGTCCACTTGGCCAACCTTGCCACAAACTCCTGGTTAGTGGCCTCGCTCTCGATTTCTCGAGTAGACCGCTCCATCAGTCCCTCAAAAGACAGAGGAGGGTCCCGATCCAGGCCCATCCTAAACAACCCCTGTTGTAGCCCGATGGTAAAGGCCAACTGCAGGGTGTGCCCAGGCACCTCGTGGATGAGGGGAACTTCTTCTTGGAATCGATCCACGAAGTTCCCCATCGTCTCTCCCAGTTTCTGTCGAATCAAGAACAGAGCCTCCGCCCCCTTCTTCCTCTTCTTTGAGGTGGAGAACCTTAGCAAGAAGCTCTAGCGTAGGTCCTCGAAGCCATAGATGGTACCTGATGGGAGCTGGTG
Source organism: Dactylorhiza incarnata (assembly GCA_033032865.1). Taxonomy (NCBI): domain Eukaryota; kingdom Viridiplantae; phylum Streptophyta; class Magnoliopsida; order Asparagales; family Orchidaceae; genus Dactylorhiza; species Dactylorhiza incarnata. The sequence continues at coordinate 2,045,535 of JAWHQI010000327.1, forward strand.
GAATCAGTCCCTTGCCTTTCCCTTGAAAGAGATGGCGAAGAGTTTGCACTTGAAGGCGTCCATCATCTGCCTGATCGAGACGACGTCTTCAAACCACTGGAGATATTGGAGGGGGTCATCCTTACCAGTGTAGTAAGATATTGCAGGTTCACTGAACCCATCCGAAATGGGAGCTGATATAATCAGCTCGCGGAAAGGACTCTCCCATCCACCCTGGCAAGTCGGAGGCATTCTTCCTACCTCCTCGCCGAGGTAGCTGATCCCAGGCGAGCTGTTGAAGAGCATGCAAGCCTACAGGCTCAAGCCTTCCTCCGAGGCTGGCTCCTTTCCTATTCGACGTGCTTGCTCTGTCTCATCTAGAGATGACGAGGTGAGCACAGGTGCCGATGGTGTCAAGCACTCGCCCTGAGGGGGAGTGCGACCAGCAAGAGCTCCAGGATCGACTTCTTAAACTTTTCAAAGTCACTCTTCTTCATGTACTCGCCCTGAGGGGTCAAGTTCTTTGGCTCGTTGCTTTCAGTCATAAGACTTGCTCAGAACTTTCCAAACTAGCTGCTTCTACGCTCACTGCCCAAGAATGTTGAAACCAGAGAACTGGATTCGACGTTCGCAACGGGTAGGCAGCTGGCCCTTACTTCACCTGAGCTAGAATGCGTGATCGGTCACTGAGAGTAGAAGGACCTTGCACCGAAGAAGACTTGTAACCCAAAATAGACCCCTTGATCTGCAGCGAGGAGGTCCCACCACAAACACGAAAGATCAAAGAGAGCTCCCCCTCTCAAGCCAATGCTGAACTTGGGCACCCTAGAGAGCACTAAGGAGCACCTGACTGTCGACCTTAACTGATAGTGGGCTGGAATACTTGCTCACAAGTCACACGCGAGAGAGAGAAGAAGATATGTCCCTCCTAAGGTGCCCATGTGGGTTTATTTATAGACTTCCTGAAATTGGGTTGTGGATAGCCGAATTCTGCTATCCGCAGCTCAACTATGAATCCAAACCAACGACTATGACCGAGATAGGGGGAGTGGGACTTAAGACGTCCACTCCCCCCTTGTCGGGGGCCGAGGGAGTGGACTGAGTGGTCCACTTCCTGGGCTGGGTGAGTGGACCACTCGGTCCACTCCCCATAAGGGCGAGTGGACCCGTGGTCCACTCGCCCGAATGCCCGGGGCGAGTGGACCATGGTCCACTCGCCCGGGGCTGGGCGAGTGGACCAGTAGTCCACTCGCCCCTGTCTTGGGCAAGTGGACCACTAGGTCCACTCACCCAAGTGGGGCAGTAGACCTACGGTCCACTTCCCCTTCCCCCGGGCCCTATTGATTGGTTTCGATTTCGATTGGTTTCGATTGCCTCCAATCAGTCGTTCCACTTGTCATGGCCACTTTCGCTATCTGCCCTGGTCTCGATGAACTATGGGTTATACAATATGGTCACAAAACACATGCCATGAAATATATAAATGACACAAGGCCCAACAACAGTACAAGTGGGTAATGTGGGTAATAAGCAATCCCTACATAACATGAAATACTAAAGCATAAATTGAAATCCTTACATCTCTCATGTCAGACTCCAGAGTGGTAGTAGTTGTACTGATGATGGGCACTGTTGTGGTCGTCTCTGCATGCTCATGGTTATCCTCCAGGTGGAGCTGTTGTCCCTGGGGTGGTTTCAACTACAGGACTAGTGATTAAGATTAAATAACTTATTATGTCCTATAAGAGGAGAAGTGACATTTGTGTGATTTAATTAGTTATTTAATAATTAATAAACTATTTAAATAAATGCAAATTATGAAATGTAGGAATTGACTTCATTTTTACCCCCAAGCTGTCTTCAAATTAATTAATTATTTACATCAATTAAACCAAAGAAAAATAGATGGAGACCTCCAATAATTATGAAAAAATTTATGGGTGACCCTAATTGGCCAAAACCCAGCCACCCTAATAAATAAAAATGAGACTTACCAAAGCCAAAACCCAGCCACCCTAACCCCTCCTAACCCTAACCTGACTAGGTATATCCTTGGACTCCTACCTCACCAGTCGACAAAGTCAAGGGGCACTTAACGCTTTAAATTGAACTAAAACCCAAATCCGTCAATGTCAGCCCCCTCCCATGCCTTGCATGGCTGGGAGCATTGAAGACCACTTTCCCTGACGCCCGAGGAAGGATCAACCGACGCCCAATGGGTAGTGGTGACGGTAGAGCAAATTAGATAGACTCATTTGTCTTTGCATAGAGACTCAAAACGAATCATTTAAATAGTCCCATACCCCTGAGCAAGTCTTTCCTACCTCCGTGACCCAAAAAAAACAAAAGGAAGCCTCGTTAGTCACTCCCAACCCTCCTTCCCGAGCTCCATCGATCTTGCCACCACCCATGGCTTCCCGATGATACCAACGATTGAATGGACCTACCGTAAGTTCCTTAGTCTCCCCTCATCCATAGATCAACATCTCGTCGACCATTGTAATCTCTGACCACCGGATTTGGCGATCCCGGTCATTGAAACATTAGATGACCACCTGTAATAGATCTGCTTCCACGGTAGCTATCGAAGCCATCTGGTATGTGAGACACTCAATTCCCTTAAGGCAGAGGAGTGCCACCGAAAACTACTCTTAGCGGCCTCTGTGAGAGTTGCTCGAAGCATCCCGGGTGGTGGTCTAAGTGGAACTCCATACCCGTTTCCCCTAGCTTGGGTTTTATAGGCAAACCCTAGGTTTAGAACGGGTAGCGGATATCCCGGTATCCGTACGAAACTCGTTAAGCCTCTGATCCATTATATATCAAATATAACACCAAAACTCTCCTCCTTATATTGTGATATATTACATTTACGTTTCAGAGTGCTAGAAAGTAGAATATCTCAAAATTTATACTTTACACATTTTCCTCAGAAGAAAAACACACTTAAAACATTATAGGAGTTTTGCTTAAACTAAAAACAAACATCCAAACAAAGTGCAATCCAGGAATAAAAGTCTGAAAATATAGAAGTAATGGAAAAGACATATAACAATTCTACTCAAAGAGTAGATCATCATCTTCCATGTCAAAGTCTACTTTCTCTCCTCCATCTCCACCAGTGTATGCAGGAATTTCATGAGTTTAGACTCTATGAATTCATAAAACATATGCAATGACATTTAAAGTAAGCTAGCTCTACCTAAATGAGCTTAGTACATATAACAGTAGTGAAGTAACACTATCAACATCTCTATCTAGTCTAACAAGGACCAGTCAAGTGATGATTTTAATAAATCAAAACATTGTTATCTTACTCATTAATGATCATTATGTACCTCACCATTAAAAGTGGAATGATTTGGCACAACATCATTTGCAACATTATCAAGTGTGGAATAATGTGCTATGATCATTAATGTTAGATTAACCTTTTATAATGATTTTCTATTCCCAGTTGAATAATTGTTGAATCAACTTGCAATGAGAAAGATGTTAAGTCATCAAAAGTGGAATGACTAGCATCTCACCATCTTGGGTTCTCATCAAGAGATTATTTGGGGTTTTCAGTCTGTTATTAGATGCTTAAAAGTTTGCAGATATGAGTTCTTACTATTCAAAACATAAACATAGGAGGAGAGATTTCATATTTCTATGAATCGCAATACCTAACATAAACATAGGAGGAGAGATTTCATATTTCTATGAATCGCAATACCATCTCCCCCGATGTTTTAATTGTAAGAGCTCTATTTAAACCTTTGGTTAAAGCGTTAACAACATTATCCTTGGATCTCACATCAATCAGGGTCATAATCCCTTGACTTGCGAGGGAGGTCAACCAGGCTTATTTCATCCTTAGTTTCCTTCTTTTACCATTGAACAGAGTGTTTGTAGCATTTTTGTAGCCTGATTATCGCAGTAAACTGCAACAGAACTCAATTTCAGGCTCGTCAGTGGAATGCCCATTACCAAATCTCTTATCCACTCTACTTCTTCTCCTGCTGAAGCTAGAGCATAGAGTTTGGATTCCATTGAAGAGAGAGTAATACAGTATTACCTCTTGGACTTCCAGGCTACAGCTGCTCCTCCAAGTGTGAATATAAACCCACTAGTGAACTTGCTGTCGTTTAATTCCGAGCACCATGATGCATCAGAATATCCTTCAAGAACCGAAGGATGACCAGTGTAACTTAAGGCATACTTTTGGGTGTGCTTTAAGTATTTCATCAGCCTGTCTAGGGCATTCCAATGGTCTTGGCTAGGATTACTAGTGAATCTGCTTAACATACCTACCGTGAAGGCTATGTCAGGTCTAGTGCAGACTATATCATACATGAGACTGCTAATCAATTTAAAGTAATCTAATTGTCTAACCATAACCCCTTCATTGGGCTTTAGACGGTTATTGTAGTCATATGGTGTCTCAAATATTCTACTTTCACTGTATCCCCACGTATCCAACATGGACTTTATGTAGTGACTTTGACTTAAGGAGATGTCATTCTTCCCAAAGCTCACTTGCATGCCTAGAATAGTGTCTGCTACGTCTAAGTCTTTAATGCTGAATTCTTTTATTAGGCCCGACTTGAAGTCATCCACATTGGATTGATCAGTCCCTAGAATGAGCATATCATCGACATACAAATATATTATAATGACTTTGTTTAATCTATGACATATGTAAAGACATTTATCAAATAGACTCGACATGAATCTCATGTTCTTTACACTATAATCAAACTTCTCATGCCATAATTTAGGTGCTTATTTTAGTCAGTATAGTGATTTAAGTAACTTACATACTTTGATTTCTTGACCTTCTATAATGAAACCTTCAGGTTGATTCATGTAGATTTCTTTGGTCAGATCTCCGTTTAAGAACGCAGTCTTAATATCCATTTGATGAACAATAAATTTCTCAATAGATGCAATAGTAAGGAGGATCTTAATGGTTGCTAGGTGACACACGGGTGATTATACATCGAAATAGTCCACTCCACTAACTTGTGTGAAACCTTTAGCCATCATGCGTGCTTTATACTTTGCTACGCTACCATCAGGATTTAATTTCTTTTGTAGAATCCACTTACACCCTATGGTTTTAGCCCATTTTGGCTTATCAACTAACATCCAGGTGTTGTTCTGAAGTAGAGAGTTCATCTCTTCATCAATTGCTTCTTTTCAGAGAAGTGAGTCCCTTGATCTCATCGCTTCCTTATAGGTGGATGGACCAGCCTCAACGTGACAAATGACAAAATCACTACCGAAGGTTCTGAGCGTTCTCTCTCTTACGGATGTTTGCCTAGACTCTAGGCCAAAATTATCTACAGGAACTGAGTAGGAGGTGCTCAGTACTAATTCAGGATCTTCTTCAATAATAGTTACTTGCATGTCTGGGAGTGACAGGTTCTTATCTTTTAGAAAATTTTCTTCAAAGAATACAACATCCCTAGATTCTATAACGCCATTATTAGAGATATCTAAGAATCTGTCTGCGGCACTATCTCCAGCACAACCTAGGTAGACACATGTGTTGGTCTTAGGTCCAATCTTAGACCGTCTAGGGCCAGGAACCCTAAAATAGGCTATGCAACCCCATGTCTTAAGTCTAGTGATATTTTGGGGTCTCTTAAACCAAAGCTCGTTGGGTGTAACCTCTAATTTAGTATGAGGAATTTTATTTAAAATGTGGTTTGCGGTTAAGACAGATTCTCCCCAATAAGCAGAGGGCATGCCTGCAGTCAAGAGCATAAAGTTTAATATTTCTGTTAACATTCTATTTTTGCGCTCAACTATGCCATTAGATTAGTGTGAGTAAGGAGCAGTGGTTTCTGCTATGATTCCATGATGGGCAAGGAAACATTTGAACTCACTGGACATATATTCTCCCCCTCTATCACTTCTAAATCTTTTGATTTTCATGTCAAGTTTGTTTTCTACCCTGGTTTTGAAAAGACAGAATTTTTCAAACGCTCCATCTTTAGTTTTAAGGAGATAAATATGGCAGAACCTAGAGCAATTATCTATAAAGGTGATCATATACTTTCTACCTCCTCTGGTTACAAATCTTTTAAAGTCACAAATGTCGGAATGTATAAGCTCTAGAGGTGTTGTGCTCCTAGTAACTGCACTAAAAGGCTTCCTAGTGATCTTTGTCTGAGCACACACTTCACATTTTTCAGTTATGTTTGTAGTGTCTAGAGTGATCTGGTGAGTTCTAGCAATTTGGAATATTTTCCTATAGTTCACGTGCCCTAGTCTCTCATGTAGAGTCTTAGGGCTACCTAAGTTTCTTTGAACTATTACGTTTGCTATACTTAGTCGATACATTCTATTTTGGATGTATGCACACATAAAATAGTGTGAGTTAACTGATAGTGTTACTCTACAGCTATAGAAATTAAAGGACATACCAACATCACATAGTAAGCTAATAGACACTAAGTTAGCAGCTAGTGAAGGAATAAATTTAACATTCTTTAGAGTTACAGTTTTACCTGAGGAGAGCAGCAGCATTGCATTCCCCACCTTCAGTACATCAGCTGTCTCACCGTTCACAACGGTCACTGTTTCTCTTGCAGCATTGAGCCTGTTAGCAAATTAGCATTGTTGCACACATGACATGTTTCCCCCGAGTCAAGGTACCACTCAGTACTGGCCTTCCCTTTTCCAACCATAGCCACAAAGTTGGATGGCTCAGTAACGCTAACCATATTTGCATGGTTTCCTTCTTATGGTGCTTTGCCTTTTTCCTTTCAAGGAAGCCTGTAATCAGATGCATTGTGTCCCCAGTTGTTGCAGTTGAAACACTTGCCCTTGAACTTTTTAATATTTTTACTAGGGCCTGCAACCTGGGAGCTACTTGGTGTGGGTTTGGTCTTTTTAGGGTTTGACATGCGTTTAGAGCTTGACATCATGTTTGCAACAACTTTCTGCTTCCTAACAACTTCTAAAGCATGTCGAGTCCTATTTTTATCATCAATGCGTATAAAATGCTTGAGGTCGTTTAGACCAACCTGCATCTTCTTACGGTACATTTCAGTTTTGAAATTGTACCACGTGGATGGCAATTTGAAAACAATAGTGCCAGCAACAAAGCTATCTGGCAGGGATATATTTTCACTATGCAGAGAATCGACCAAAATTTCAAAATCAGTTACCTGAGGGAGAACCGCCTTCTCCTTGTCGAACGTGAAGGAATGGAGTTTATCCACCAAGTGAGTTTTGGACAGATCCTCCTCCTGCTTGAAATGCTCCTCCAGGGCCTCCCAGATCTCCTTGGCAGTCTTCATTTTGAGGTAAGTCTTTGTCAGGCTGGAGGAAAGGCAGTTCGGCAAATAGTCATGACAGAAGTCCTCATCATCGATCCACTGAGCTTCAGCATCAGTCCCGACGACACCAACACGATCAGACTAAACTGTGTAGAACACGTTCAGGTACTTTGTCCTAAACTGAGTGTTCAACTTCAGTCGTTGAACTCAGTCGCCGTGAACTTCTCCAATTTTATCATTGGAAGAGAGGACGAGAAATTATTCCCCTTCATCATAGTGTGGGTTTGGTCTTTTTAGGGTTCAACATGCGTTTAGAGCTTGAGATCATGTTTACAGTAGCTTTCTGCTTACTAACAACTTCTAAAGCATGTCGAGTCTTATTTTCATTCTCAATATGTATAAAACGCTTGAGGTCGTTTAGACCAACCTGCATCTTCTTACGGTACATTTCAGTTTTGAAATTGTACCATGTGGATGACTATTTTAAAACAATAATACCAGCAACAAAGCTATCTGGCAAAAATATATTTTCACTATGCAGAGAAACAACTAAGTTTTCAAAATCAGTTACCTGAGGGAGAATCGCCTTCTCCCTGTCGAACGTGAAGGAATGGAATTTGTCCACTAAGTGAGCTTTGGACAGATCCTCCTCCAGCTTGAAATGCTCCTCCAGGGCCTCCCAGATCTCCTTGGCAGTCTTCATTTTGAGGTAAGTTTTTGTCAAGCTGGAGGAAAGACAGTTCAACAAATAGTCGCGACAGAAGTCCTCATCATCGATCCACTGAGCTTCGTCATCTGTCCCGACGACACCAGCACGATCAGACTGAACTGTGTAGAACACGTTCAGGTACTTCATCCCAAACTGAGTGTTCAACTTCCAGTCGTTGAACTCAGTCGTCGTGAGCTTCTATAATTTTATCATTGGAACAGGGGACGAGAAATTATTCCCCTTCATCATAGTGCGTCCACCAAAAGAGATCCAACCTCGATCCAGAAAATAGGGTGTCTGTCACTTGCATTGGTGGTAGCACGATCGGGCACACGAGGAAGACAACGGGCTACAACGATTGCGACGACGACGGGATCGCACGATCTGAGCAGAAGCACCGTAGGCGGCGCGGGATCCGGGCTGGAGTGGCGCAACGACGCTGGATCTGGGCGGGAGAGGTGCGACGACACTGGATCCGGGCGGGAGCGGCGCGGCGGTGCTGGATCCGGGCAGGAATGGTGCGGCGACTCTGGATCCGGCGGGAGCGGGAGCGGAGACGCTGGGTCCTGGAGGGCGGCGAGGTCGTCGGGCGGCTGCGGGGTCGTGAGTGCGATTGCGGGGTCGGCAACAACGGTGACGGGCGATCGCACGAGGAAGAGGCGGCTGCGGCTTCGTCCAGGCGGCTGCGGGATGGGGCAGCAACGGCGGCGAGCCCTACGGCAGCGACGATGGCGCACAGGAGGGGAGAGCCTATGGAGGCGAGATCCGAGCGGTTCTCCTTGGTGGGCGTGCGGCTGGGAGCAAGAGCAAGGGTGCTAGGGTTTCACTCTTCGAGATTGTGAGAGTTGCTCGAAGCATCCCGGGTGGTGGTCTAAGTGGAACTCCCTACCCGTTGCCCCTAGCTTGTGTTTTATAGGCAAACCCTAGGTTTAGAATGGGTAACGGATATCCCGGTATCCGTACGGAACCAGTTAAGCCTTTGATCCGTTATATATCAAATATAACACTAACAACCTCTACCTCAAGCAAAGAATATAGTGATTTTTTGGCCACCTCCGGTGACGGCCGGTTACTGAGTGGGACCCACTGATGCGCCTCCTCCAGAGCGTAGAATTGGGGCAGTTTTCGGAGCTGATATGCCGGTGGCCGTGGTGGAGGGATTCCGCAAGCATCGGGATGACGGTTGCTTACATCCATCGTCGATCTGGTGTTTTACATAAACCGTCCAATTACATTTGATAGTCTGAGCCAATCATTGTCCTCATCCGTTATCTGCTACATGGTTGTTGTATGGTTTCCTGGTTCGGCCCTATCTGCACCACAGACCTGCTTTATGATCTATGCGCAGATCTAAATAATACCTTAGCCAAGAAAGCTATTTAAAAAATGTCGCTTTGTTAAGTTTTGAAGCCGTTTTTCTAGGCCCCAGTGGCTGATTCAGGTAATGTTCATTAGGGACATTATTGTAGAAATTAATATAAGTTTTCGTTTTCCTATTGTATGTTTCTTATTTTACTGCATCTAACTAATCCATAAATAGCCTCAAAGTCAGCTAAAATATTAAAGTTACACCTTGTATTTAATGCAATTTTTATCAAACTTTGACTTCTGATTTGAAGTCTTTAGGGTTATAATCAGAAAAATTTCAAGACCCAAAGTTGTATATCTTGTTAAGATCTACAGCTTTGGTGTAGAAAGTTTTTTATTTTAAAGCATCTAGATAGCCCAAAAATAACACAAAAGTAGGCTGAAAATATTAAATTTTTGTCTCACTGATATTGTAATTTTTATCAATGTTTGACAGATTTGAAGCCCTTAGGACCCAAATTAGAAAATCACTGTGAGACACGAGGTTGTAGATCTTATTAAGATCTAAACCTTCGCTGTTAAAATTATGTCATTTTGGGATTTCTAAACAATATTTATATCAATCCAAATGAGGGTAAACGATTCAAAACTGCCGAGTGGTTTGTCAATAGCAATTTCTTTGAGAAAACTTCTAGGAATTTGTAAGGGTTCGTTTGTTTCACGGACATTGATATTAAAGTATTGACTTTCAATCCAATATCAATACACATGAGAAACGACATTGAGTTTAAATCCAATTCTTTTGTTCGTCTGTATGATAATTTTCTGTTATATGAATTGTCATTCATTACTTTTTACTATTCGTTTGCAGAAATGTTTTGTAATAGGAATTGACATTAATCAATGTTAAGCTTCTAAGCTTTTTCATGCAAATTATCATAAGCAATAACGTGTTTTTAGCCCGATGCGCGCCTTTTATGCCTGGGAGTATTTTTTTCGCACGGGCGCATTTTTTTCCGCACATGCGCGATTTTTTCGCCCGAGAGCGATTTTTTCGCCCGGGCGCGATTTTTTCGCCCGGGCGCATTTTTTTTTCGCCCGTGAGGCGAAGAAATCGCGCACGGGTGAAAAAATCACGCCCGGGGGAAAAACTCGCGCCCAAGAGGAAAAATCGCTCCTAGACGAAAAAATCGCGCCCGGGTGAAAAAAACACATCCCGGTGAAAAAATCGCGCATGGGGGAAAAATCGTGCACGGGAGGAAAAAATCACGCCAGAGGGAAAAATCGTGCTCGGGAGAAAAAGGTTGCGGCCGGGCGAAAAAATCGCGTCGGGGCAAAAAAAACGCGCCAAGGGGCAAAAATCGTGCTCAGGAGCAAAAAATCGCGCCCGGGCGAAAAAAATGCATCCGGGGGAAAAAATCACGCCCGTGGGAAAAAATCGCGCCCTGGCGAAAAAAACACGCCCATGCGAAAAAATCGCGCCCGGGGGAAAAATCGCGCAGGGGAGGAAAAATAGCGCCCGAACAAAAAATCTCGCACGCGCGGAAAAAATCGCGCCCGGGCGGAAAAAATTGCGCCCGGGCGGAAAAAATCACGCCCGAGCGGAAAAAATCGCGCCCGAGCGGAAAAAATCGCGCCCGGGCGAAAAAATCGCGTCCGGGCGAAAAAATGTGCCCGGGCGAAAAAATCGCGTTCGGGCAAAAATATCGCGTCCGGGCAAAATATATCGCGTTCGGGCAAAAATATCGCGTCCGGGCAACATGTCATAAGAAAAAAGAGGTCTGCGATCTGCCTTGTTTTGCTAAGGTCGGATCGGCGCCGGTGATGAAGTTTCAACCCTAAAACAAAGTGAAGTCGAGGAGGCGCTAAAATCTGGATCTCGCGGGAGAGGCGGCGACGAACCAACATCTCCCATGGGATAGGCGGCGTAGAGCAAGACCACCGGTCGGAGAAGGAAGCGGCATCGAGCAAGCCCACCGGTCGCATTAGAGAACCTAGGGCAATGTCGCGGGAGAGGCAAAACTTTTTTTCGGCAGTGCGCTTAAATGAGTGCGCGTAGTATATTTTGGGGAAGAAATTTAGACTTAAATTTATTTGAAATTGATGTGCGCATAGCAAAAATTGCACTGCACTTAACATTTCCCTTTTTAAAAGCATCAAGATGAACTTCAAATCTAAAGTGTCTTACATGAAAATTGTAGAGAATTTGAAGACCTTTCCATATTATACTTTTTTGGAATATTATGAAGTAATTTAATTTGCCCTATCAAATTAGTGAAATATAGTGTGTTATGGTGAAATTTAATTAATATTCAGCCACTAATTAAAACAAAAAGTAGGGTCGTCTTGGGGCAGAGAACTCGGGATAATTTTTCAAAAATTATCTAAGACAATTTGAATTAGTTGGCCCTAACCTATACCCTAACTAACATTAAGCTCTCATCACCTAAACCCTTGATGAACCCTTGATATGGACCCTAACCCCCTCCTATCAAGATGAAAATGTTCATCTTGGGGCAGATAACCTAGTTTTAAATATAAAAATATTTGGAGTCCAACCAAAGGAGTTATACCCTTAGAGGGTTACCCTTTTCCCCATAAACCCTTAATTTATCGTGCATGTCGCACCACTCTCTACCATATCATAAGTATTCCAAAACTCAATGTGCCCAAGATGAAAATTGTTCATCTTGGGACAATGTGATCATGTTTTAAATTTCATTAGATTTGGCCAAAAATTGAGAAAGTTATGGAAGTCTCAAATAGGCAGCTTGACATAGTTTTCTATTACTTGTTCGGCTTTAGATTTTAAATCAAATTTATACAAATACTTGGGGTTCCTAACCATAATTCAAGAAGATGTTTAAGTTATTGAATTAAACATAAAATGCTCACCTCTTGTTTAAATTGTACTTCTATTCATGCTAACATGTCATGCAAGTACTTCTTCCATAAAGAGCGATGAGTATAAATAACCTAGTGAGTGAGAAAGCCTATATGATGTATGAAAACACTTATAATGAGTCCTGGGATTTGATCTTAGGTAATTATGAGTGTTCCCACCCCCCAAAGTGCCTTGAAGGACTTTCGGGGTAAGTTTATTAATTATGAGAAAATTCCACTGGGATCGGGTAAGTATTACTGTGGGTAAGAGTTAGAACATTGACATGTTCTTTGAGGGGGATACAATATGGATGACCTAGGAGCCCGTAGGACACACATGGGTGCCTTATAATTACAATGCGACCTGGGGTGTTTATGATACCCCCCACTCCAAATGCAAATCTACATGCTAATTCATTCATAATTATATGCATGTGAATTGGGAGGGTGCATGCTTTCTAATGTGGCAGGCTCATTAGCTTTTTCAAAAATACACTGTGAGAGAAGTTGTGACGACACACTCTATGTTAGAGACGATGAAGATGACCGAGGGCTAGCTACCCCATCCTTCAGGTCAAACACAATTTTTGATTATGTGCCGAGAGGATATTCGCACAAGGTGATGATGTGTTCCCGCCGAGAGTACCTATGCTTCATAGATATACTTATGTGTAGGGAGATGCTGTGTATTCATAACCTAAAAATGAGAACGACCGAAATAATAAATTTATAATACATAATGTACGCCAGCGTTATCATTGTCTGAGTGCCGCCATATTATCTTAAATCGTTAAAACTTTAACGAAGGTTAATTTAGAGATTATTTCAAATTAACATAAAATTGTGAGACCCAAATGAAAAAAAACGGTGAATAATCAAACTTGATCGCACTTAAATGCAGGCCGGTTTTGGCTATATGTAGGCTGCAGATATATGCATACCAAAAAATTATTCATGCAGGTCAAATTTCATATTTACATACCATATTCAAAAATCAAATTAAAAATTTTCTAAATAAATCACCAAGCAAAATAGCATTCATAAAATAAGTACGGGCCTGTTTGGGAGGGCTTTTCAGAAAGGAGGAGTGGTGGCAAAAAGATGGTAGGAAAATGTGCTTTTCGAAAATGTCTATTGCAAAAGAAGATCTGTTTGGGTAAACTCCTTTTGCAGAGATTTTCAAAAATGAGAAATACTTTATAAACTGTTTAGCAAATCTCTGTTGCGGTGACTTTTTAATTTAAAATGCAAGCTCGGGCATAAAAATGCGCGCCCGGGGGAAAATGAGCGCCCGAGCGCGAATTTTTTACCCGGACATGCAATTTTGGCCTGGGCGAGCATATTATGCCCGGGTAAGCATTTTTTCTCGGGCGCGCATTTTTCTACGGGATACGCATTTTTTGTCCCGGACGCGCATTATTTGCCCGTGCTCTCATATTTCGTCGGTGGGCGCATTTTTTGCTTGGGCGTGCATTTTTCACTCGAATGCCCATTTTTCGCCCGGGCTCGCATTTTTTTGCTCGGGAGCGCATTTTTCGCCCGGGTGCGTATTTTTTCGTCCTGGCACGCATTTTTTGCCCGGGCGCTAATTTTTCGCCTGGGCGCGCATTTTCACCCGAACGCGCTTTTTTCGCCAGGGAGAAAAATGCGCGCCCGGGAGAAAAAAAGAGCGCCCGGGCGAAAAAATGTGCTCCCGGGCGAAAACTTCTCGCCCGAACGAAAAATGCGCGACCGTGCGAAAAATGCGCGTCCGGGCAAAAAATGTGCGTCCGGAAGAAAAAATACGCGACCGGGCGAAAAATGCGCGCCCGGGCAAAAAATGCGCACCCGGACGAAAAATGCGCGCCCGGGCGAAAAAAAGCGAGCCGGGGCGAAAAATGGCGTTCGGGCGAAAAATGTGCGTCTGAGCTTAAAATGCGCGCCCGAGCGAAAAAATGCGCACCCCGGCGATAAATGCGAGCTCGGGCGAATAAATGTGCGTTCAGGCGAAAACTGTGAGCCCGGGCGAAAAATGTGCGTCCGGATGAAAAATGCGTGCCAGAGCGAAAAATGCGCACCCGAGCGAAAAATTGCGAGCTCGGCGAAAAATGGGCCTTCGGGCGAAAACTGCGCGCCCGGGCGAAAAATGGGCATCCGGGCGAAAAATGGGCATCCGGTAGAAAAATACGTGTCCGAGCGAAAATTCTCGTCCGGGCGAAAAATTAGCGCCCGAGCGAAAAAATGGGCCGTCGGGCGAAAATGCGCGTCCGGGCGAAAAATGCACGCTCGGACGAAAAATGCGCTCCCGGACGAAAAATGCGCGCACCGGCGAAAAATGAGAGCACGGGCGAAAAATGCACGCCTGGGGCAAAAAATGCATGCTCGGGGCGAAAAATGCGCGTCGGGCGAAAAATGCGCGGTCGTTCGAAAAAAGTGCGCCCCGGCGAAAAAATGCGAGTCCTGGCGAAAAATGCGCACCGAGGCGAAAGATGTGCGTTCGGGCGAAAAATGCGTGCCCGCGCTAAAATATGCGCTCGCGGGCAAAAATTGCGCGCCCGTGCGAAACAATGCGCTCCCGGGCGAAGAATGTGCGACCGGGAAAAAAATACGCGACCGGGCCTAAAATGCGCCCATCGGCGAAGAAATGGTCGCCCGGGCAGAAAAATGTTCGCACGGGAAAAAAATTTGTGCTCGGGAGGAAAATGCACTAACTTTGTATCAGGATGAGGAAGTGCTTTTCGAAAAGGATGAAAAGTAGGGGCCAAGTGACTTTTCAAAAAGAGGAAAAAAAGGAGTTTTCCACGATAGCTTTTCCCATCGGTAGACAATCCAAACGGTTTTGTAGGTGCGGTGACGTTTTTCAGAAAACGAAAAGGAGCTAAAAAGCCTTCCTAAACAGGCCCTAAGTAAAATATCATGCGTGCGAGGTTACGTTGAATGCCACTGTTTCGTCAGTAAATCCGGGAGAGCTATTGATGGAGTATCCCTAAAGGCGCTAACCGCACCCCATTCATGGGGGTGCGGTTACCCAAAGAACCCCCACTAGCGACGTAGCTACCCGAAGTATAACCATCGCCGCCTTCGCCGCCATGGCCGCCATTGTCGCCATCGCCGACGACGTCGCGATCGTCGCCATCGCCGCCGTCGCCGTAACAAATACCCATGAATAGCTTTAGGCCAGTTGTAATTTAAAAACACATCGGACTCGGACAAACGAGTAAATTCTTTGAGGGCACGATTGCATGCAAGGAAAAAACACATAATACACTACTCGAATCATTTTTATTGAAGTTTTAAAAGAAAAAATGATATAATTTTTTTAAAACTGTGGTCTGCATGTAGCTAAAATCGGCTATAAGTTCGTCAAACTTGTTTTCCGGCGGGTAAAATGACTTTGGAAGTCTTTAAATGCGCTTCACTTCCGCGCGGGCATCGCTTACGCGCGAGACAATTCCATTGTCTCTTTCCTTTTCTTCCTCCTTTGCGTCTCCTTTCCTTCTTCGCCGGGAAGCCCTAATTTACTGTATTTTTCGTTAGCCGCAGTAATCCATTCGAGGTAACTTGGTCTGAGTTGCGGCTGAAAGCTGGATGGAGGGAAAACGGCTGGATCTTGATGCCCCGCTTATCTCGTTCCGGCGAATTACCGCCGCCTCTTTACTTCCCGAGGATGTAGCGCTTCAGTCGCTGAGGCAGGCCCTTCGCAACGGCCGCGGGAACGATTGTGGAGCCGTGCCATTCTTCTGGGAGAAGACGCCTGGCCAGCCCAAGGATAACCCCAGCAACGAATCCTTCTGCGCCGCCGCCGCTATCCGGAGCAGGGAACCTCCGAAGCCCCTCCTCGGTCGAATATTGAAAGGGAGTCGAGGGGAATTGATGAAGAATGATTCGTCAGATGGTGTCACGGAGAAATCTTTGGTGAGAGGGGTGGAATCGAGTCCCGCGAATCGTGGTAATGGAGGCACCGCCTTCTCCGATCTCCGGGATTCCCTTTCTTGTAATGAATCTTTCTCCACGAAGAAACGTTTGTCCAGTTTATGTGCTGATCCCAGCTTCAGGGACTCTAGTAGTAACTTCTCCAAGGATCCTATAACCGAAGAGTTCATGATGGGTCTTTTTCTGCCAGCGGCGGAAGCGATGGCCTCTGGATCGCTGCGGCAGAGTTGGAAAAAGCCTCCCCGGTCGCCGGAGTTTGCCGAAAATTCTGGAACCCAGGATGTGTCACGAAGGTGGGTTGATGTTGCCTCCCCACGCGACAATGGTTGGAATGAAAAAGAGGAAGAAGAAGAAGATGAGACTGTGAATTATGAAGACAAGGGATATTTTTCCTCCAAGACTTGCGGATTGTTTCCAAAGTTCTGCTTAAAGAACTCATTTTGCTTCTTAAATTCTGTTCCTGGTATGAAGTTTCCAGACTTGACTCCCACGAGGCCCTGCCTTAAACCAAGCCCTGGCATGAAGATTTTGCACCATGAAAGGGTCTCTAAGGTGAATTAAAAGTTAAAACGTTGATCTTACATCCATGTTAAGCTTCTAATCGAGTAGAAGTCATTCTTTTGTGTTTTGTTTTTGCTGTCTAGGATTTATGCGGGGCTGGTTTCAGGCACAGATCGGCGAATGGAGCTTATACTGAAGAAGACGATGGGATCGAGTTAACCAGTATATCCAACCAGCTAACATACTGGAGCAATTCCCAACCGCTTGATGGTTCTTCTTTCCAACATTCCTCCGGTACTGCCTTATCGCCAAACAAAAATGAGGATTTAAAAACGAAATCCAGGAGTTCAAATACTGGGGATTTAAATTCTAATGAGGAGGATAGTGATAGCTACTGGGATGTTGAATCTAGCAATTGCTGGCTTCAAGGTTCTGGTTCAACAAGTCCTGCAACTTACAGAACTCTTTGTATGCAACCTTCACAAATGGCAGATACATCAGGCTCAAATTCAAGCACAGTGAATATGACTACAGGCACCAAAGAAACCATAGATAGCACTGCAAATGATTGTACTGATCCAGATTTTTCATTTTGCACCAGAAGATTAAATTGTGATGAGAAAATGGGCAAGGACTCCAGAAATTGTAAAAGTTACCATAAGGATTTGGGATTGATTCGGGGTTGTCGGAAGGATGAAAACTCTTTGGCACTGTCACTGCTGCCTCCTCCAATGCCAAAATCTCCTTCTGATTCTTGGCTTCAGCGCACATTACCTGGTATATCAGCAAAAGGCCCATATCAACAATCATTTTTAGGGATTCAGTTCCAATCACGGAATCGGGCTCTGCAAGTATCTAGAGGTGATCAGAAGTTACAAGAAAAATTCTCTAAAAAATGCACCCTCACCGTGAAAGATTAGCTGGTGTAAGCTTAATTGTTGCATTTTTATTGCATCAGATGTTGTTTATATTCTTCAAAAATTGTTTCTTTATGTGCCTCCAGGTGCCAATGCCTAGTTGCTGCAGTCTGATATTAGAAAATGCACTTCCATTCTCGCTTATCAAATTTTATAGCACCAGTTGTTATTGATTTTCTTTGAAATTTGATTGGTTATGTGACTCCTGGTTCCAAAACTCACATGTTCAAGTTTGGTAACTAGTGATCACACATCACTTTCTTGATTGTTGCATTTGATCATACCAGAAATTAACGTTCCTCTTTGAAATTTATTGTTTTTGTGAATCCAGGAACCAAAGCCTACATGTTCAAGTCTGATATCTTGAGATCACACGTCAATTCGTTGGAATTATTCATGCCCTGCAGTTCAATATGATTACAATGGTAGGCAAGTACTTGCACCAAAATCCTGTTATACATTTAGGTGGACTTTGTTCTTGAATGGCTGGTCATAAGCAAGCTTGTTATTGATGCAGTTTGATTTAATGCACCATACTTTCCAGGTTTAGTTGTATCCTACGTGTATTATATATATATTCTTATATATATATATTTCAGAATTTAGCAACACACCTGATTTATTTATGGATTCTAACTATTCTTTAACATAGAGGCACACTGCCGATCGTGTTAAGTAATAAGCAAGAAATGATGCTACGACGTAACTTTTCGTTTGTTTCCCTTCTCATGGTTGCCCTGCTAGGAAGATATCTTTTTGTATAGCATCAAAAGCGTTTTGTTGTTATAATCAGAATATAATGTCATCGCCGTCAAGAGCCAGTGTTTATGAATCCTTTTTGTATAGCATCTAACTATTTTGGGTCAGCTTTATGAATCCTTATTTCCCATTCGTTTTTGTCCAGTGTTTCCCACATTGTTATTCCCAAACTAGCTTAATCATTTTGATTTTTGAGCAACTTTCATCTATGTTACCTTGAGTTAACTCTTTCTTCACCCAATTCTTGTTGGAGATGTGGAGTTTGATCGTACTGGTGATTCATCCAATGCTTTTCGCGGATCCAACTCTGTGGTGAGTTGACTGGGGTATTTATGTAATTTCATCATTACGGTAGCCCTAGACTTCAAGTATAAAAGAGCTTCTTTGCATCTCGCTTCTGTAACTGAAAATATAGTGGAGAAACCCTAGTGTGGCCGTGGACGTAGGCAGATTGCCGAACCACGTAAATCTGTGTGTTTTCTGTGTTGATTTTCTCGTGTTTTCTCTGTTGCTCTTAATCTTCGTTCCTAAGAATTCTTTGGCATCAACTCTATCTACTCGCCTAATTTTTTCATATCTTAACCTTTGTTATAAATGTTCAAATTATTTTATATTATGATATCTTCGATAGATGCCACGTCCATTTTTATCTATTATAATAATTTCTTAATCCTTTTTTTAGTTTTGACGTACAATCCATTTTCACATTTTTATTTCTATCATTTTCAGCTTAAATGTTAACTATATCTTTAACTTCACAACAATCAGATCCCTATAAATGGCCCTATAATATCATCAACTTGATATCATTTTAAATGAATTTTTTTATTTAAGTCTCCATGGCATTCTCTTTTCATGTAATACTCTCCAGACACTTCTCTTTTTTAGCCACACACTGTAACTTCCCGATCCCGCTCCATCGCGTGCAGTGGGACCTAAGCCAGACTACCGCACGATGGCTTTGCATCGTGATGCTACACACGTCCTGTCCAGAAGAAATAGACACCCATAAATAGACACATAGTAAGCACAATAAAAGTAGTAATTAAAATACCGAGTTCATATATCAAAGAGCAGTAATATAATGCTAGTGATACAATTGCCCAGGTACAAAAAACTTTCTTGCTCATAAGCCGAGCATATAGCTAAAATAGTATTACATGAACAATCTATTTATCATCAAGTGATCAAATCTAGTACTAGAAAGTGTGCGCCCCGCCACTCGTCCGTGTCGACTCTCCTGAATTGAAACAACGACCGGATTAGTCAACATACTAAGCTATCCCATTTCCCTAGGATCCTAAATGCTCGAGGGTGGACTATCAATTTGATCTTAAAACCTGTAGAAGGGATTCACATCATCAATATGTATGCATGAACAAGTAGGAGCATGAAATGAAAATACAGGAATAGTAGAAGGGTAAAAGACAATGCATAATAAAAAAGGGAACCTAAATATGTCGCCTCATCCACCACATCTGAGGCCTAATTGCTACCATACCCACTCTCACTAAACCTTACAGCACTCGTCCCGCTAAGGACAACCTGACTATAAACACCGAGTAATCATAATACATAATTGTCACATAAACATTCAAACAATACACCTTATTGCGACATAGCACAAAATTATTTATTTGTGTGAGCTAGCTCATGCGCCTTACTCTGCGTGAGAACCTAGTAACTATGAATCAACTTGGTCCATATCTGAAACTGGACGTACCTAAATTTATTGCCTAATTATCGCTTGGTTTTATTGAGCTGTTTGTCTGTCTGTCTCTCTCTATATATAATATACACGAACCCACACTTTCATAGAAATAAAACAATAACTTGAGTTTTTGTCATTTTCTACATGAAATTTTCCTTTTAAAGTCCCCAAAAAGATGTAGGTGTGCATTGTTGCAGAGATCATGTTTGCTGCTAACAACTCTATTTCAAACACTTTGTTATAAGTGTTCTTTGAACACTACTGGATGATCATTCTTCTTTGTTCAATTCTTTATGGTTAAGTGAAATGCTGATTGATAATCACTTCACTGCTGGATGGTCAAGTAGATCATCGCTCGACGCTTAAGCATTACTCAGAGAATGCTTCTTTATTCAGCCTCAGTGGACGAATGACTTTAGCGCTCTGAGAGCAGTTCACTGCTTAACTAAAGTTGTTCGACGATCATAGGTCGACGATTAAGTAACTTGCTCGATGTCTGCCTTTAGGAATATGCTTAATACTCGAGTGTGAGCTCGTAGCTCGACGATTCTTCACCTGCTCGGCGAACAGATTCAATAATGCAAAATTACATAGCCAATTTTCATAGTCCGTCCTATACAGATTTCATGAATGGTTGTCTTATTGCCTTATCACCCATTACAATTAATTCTGTACCATCAAATCAAATGAGTTTTTTTCAACAAATATGAAAAACTATATTCACAAACTAATTGTCAATAGGAACACGCCCTCAACTATACTTATCGGTTTACAGAGTTGAACATGACCTAAACCATACTCATGGCTTACAGAGAGGAACCTGATTTTGATCAAATTCGTATATCATAGAGGAGTGCATTAAACTTGATATAAAAACTAATTTTGGTGATTAATGATGTGATTGTTGAACATGAATCCATCAATCCCATCCTGAGCACCAGATATACTTATAAGACTTCAATTAATTGGGTCAAGTTAGGTCATTTTTAGTCAACCAAACCCACATTGATCCAATCTGGCTCTTATGTATCTCCAGAGTGTCACATCTATCTAATTTGGTCATATTGAGTCTTCCCAGGAAGTTCTGGAGTAGAACGAATCAAAATGGGTCAAGACTCGTTTGACACCTGATAACCAGGTCAACATGTGAGCCCGAACCGTTCATACTTAATTGGTGAGGTTGCAACGCAAATGGGTCTGAAGCAATCTCAAAGGCAGTGGTATAGGAAGGTCAGACATTTATTATAAAAATTACATACAAGAATATGACTGGATCACTATGTATTTGTGAAGTACTTTGTCAAGGATGGTTATATAATCTTGTTGCTCTATGTGGATGACATGCAGATTGTCGGTCTAAGTTTCAAGGATTACTAATTTGAAGCGTCAATTGGGTAAAGCCTTCTCTACGAAGGACATGAACGAAATT
This sequence comes from Dactylorhiza incarnata, assembly GCA_033032865.1. Taxonomy (NCBI): domain Eukaryota; kingdom Viridiplantae; phylum Streptophyta; class Magnoliopsida; order Asparagales; family Orchidaceae; genus Dactylorhiza; species Dactylorhiza incarnata. The sequence continues at coordinate 2,066,914 of JAWHQI010000327.1, forward strand.
AAATTATTTTGGTAATGCAGCCAGCATATGTGCACCTCTTCTCCAGCAGGCCATCGACTGCACTTGTCCTTCTTCGCCCCCATCGCTCCATGCCCACAACCTGCTCCATGGCCATTCGTGCCGGCGAGGATGCCTAGGCTTCGGCATCGTCTGCATCTGTGGATCAATTATATGCTCGGCTAGAAGATCTCAGGATCCTCATTGGCGAGCTCACGCCAACCGCACCATCTGCCCGCTTGCTTGGATCCATCTCCACTATTCCCCTCTTACAGGCACCCCGTTGACTACATGAGGTTCTTACACTCCGGCGTGGACATTCACCTGACCCACCTCCATCATATTGAGATATCATTGTTCGACGGAATTGCCCCCCTTGAATGGATTGCTTGAGCCGAACAATTATTCGATCTCCAATCCACTTAGATAAATCAGAAGGTCCAACGACAATCTACATGGAAGGCTCTGCACTCTACTTGTGCATTGGACGCACCATAATATTATTGATCTCTCCTTGCCCACACACAAAGTGGAGCTCCTGCGCCACTACGACACTTGTCAAGCGGGCAATGCATACAAATGCATCAACTCCGTTCGCCAGTCTTACTCCGTAAGGCTTACTTCACGAAGTTCATCGAGGTCGTCACGTACGTGACATGCATCTCCTCTGATCATTACTTGTATATTTTTTAGATGGTCTGCATCCCCACATATGGGTGCGGTTTCGTGTCCATAACCATCCACTATCTCCCGAGCTATGGAGCAAGCTCGTTGACTCGACGAGTAACTTTATGCGGCCCCGTCGCCCCGCCTTCCCGTCCACCCCTTGCCACTGCCACCTCCCAATTAAACCCCCATCTATCACTCCACCAACTGGATCCCCCACCTCCAACTGGAGCTCCTTCGCTAATCGGTCTGCCACCACCTCTACTAGGCCCTCTGCCTACAATACCTCCACCATCCTGATACTTATCTCACAAGAGGTACCACTATAGCTCCACCGGTATGACCTTTGTTTTCGCTGCAGGAATTCCTACTCTCCAACACACAAATGCGCTCTCAAAGAAATGCGCTTGTTGATCGATGCCGAAAATTTTGACCCCGATTTCACTCACTTGGATCCTCTTACACTCGCTGATGACCCCTTTGGGCCTCGACCTTGAGGGCGAGGTTGATCTTCAAGGTGGGAGCATTGATACAAATAGGACTCCCCGGGCCCTCGTGTCCGTCTACTCACCAACGTTGCCCAAGTGACATTTCTATAATAAGGTTGTATACCTACTTTCGCTTATATAAGAGAGTGAAATAGAGTCTTAGGACCATTCCACTGAGGCTTCTAGGTTGGATCTCTCATTTGGAGAGGTGCTTCAAAGAAAATGGGCCCTCAGAAGATAGGCGCAAGCACACTGCGTGAGTTGTATCATTGCAATTTTAAACTTCCGGTTCGATAGTCGGTGCTATCAATTTTCTAATGTAGATCAATTATAATGCACAAAAAAATCCTGCAATAAGCATAGAAAATTCAATGCTAGTGATAAAATCTATGAGATCTTAAAGTGATGAAAATCAATGCTAGTGATAAATTACCAGTTTTTGTAGATGACGGTTTAGTAGTTCAAAGCCATAACACATGCTATCTTGCTCATGCACCAAACATCAATATATTAATCACACACATAATATAATAACGAGATATTAGGAGAGACAATCAAGTAGAAGTAACCAAAATTAGAGGGGCCAAGCCTAACCTTACCCAATAATCTTCAAGTTTCCCTGTTAATCAAGATGTTTCTTCCCAGTAGTATAAGGAATATGTTATGGTGTCTTATATGAAAAATGGTTCGTGTGTGCAATGTACCAAAGATCACCATGCGGGATACGCTATCACACCATTGTTTTCTGCAAACACGGCTTTTTACACGCGATTGATCGAAAATACGGCCGTATTTCAATACGACCGTATTACGCTTGTATTTTTGCACACAATCTTCATTGTTGGATCGCAGATCGTAGAGCTGTATTTTATCCCGCACGATGATCTTTGGTGATCACCGTGCATTACTCGTACCTAAATATCTCTCGTCTTATATACAGCTAATATAATGTTTTAAACAAGCCCAAAACCCTTACTTGAGTTTTTGTCATGCATTCATATGTCCGCCGTCCCTATGCTTGTGACCTCACAACCTCATCTTTCACCCAAATATATCGACCCAGTCATCACCTCCAAAGAATTGAACATCGTTGCATCCGAGCATATGTGTTTGTTACGGTCTGCGCAGGGTTCCATTTTTGAACAGGCCTGCATGCTGTACACCCCAACCCATCTCCGCACGCAGAGCGTGGTCCATATGCAGCGGGTTGTTGAGGTGGGGATTTGAATCCGCGACCTCCTAGATAGAGGGACTTAGCGCCGGCCTCCACCTATTCAAAAATGGAACCATGCGCGGACCGTAACATAAAAGTGCATATTTGAACAGGCCTGCAAGCCGTACACCCCAATCCATCCCCGCACATAGAGCGTGGTCCATATGCAGCGGGTTGTTAAGGTTAGGATTTGAACCCGCGATCTTCTAGATAGAGGGACTTAGCGTCGGCCTCCATCACCAACTGACAAAAAGTTATAAAACTCTGGGATTCACTTAGAAGTGTGAGTTTACACTCCGTAGATTTTTGTTGGAATTTTTAGAAATATTATAATCAATTATTTATTGATTATTCAATTTACCCCAATCTACTTTATCCCACCATTAGGTAATTTAATTTATTTAAGGTTGCATGAAATTGGGTAATTAGACTAATGTGGTCATTTGTCTTCTCTGGAAATTTTTATCAAAATTTATTGTCAGTTGGTGATGGAGGCCGACTCTAAGTCCCTCTATCTAGGAGGTCGCGGGTTCAAATCCTTACCTCAACAATCCGATGCATATGAACCACGCTCTGTGTGCGGAGATGGATTGAGGTGTACGGCCTGCAGGCCTGTTCAAAAATGGAACCATGCGCGGACCGTAACATAACAGTGTTTCGATGCACCAGAATCCAATATCCAGCCGCTGTTAGAGTCATCATTGTACAACCCCGTGTTCGCCAATGGGTAAGAGGGAGAATCGGGTATCGACAAAACAAGCAGAGGCGAGGCTAGGCGAGTCGGGGCTCACTGCCTCGCACAGGCGAAAGCAAGGCCGAGCCATGCATGTAGCCCTGCGAGGAGCGTAGCGTGAAAGCGAATCAGGTGCGTGCTTGACGCTCCGAGGGTGCATTTAGCAATGACGAGTAGAACAAGGGCTCGCCGCCTCACGCGAGCGAACCAGACTGGTGTGTACGACATGGGGGTGGCGAGCGGTGCCCTCACGGGTCACTCGCAGAAGGGGATCTCGCGAGCCTCGCTCGCTGAGAGACTGGAGAGTGGCGCCTTCATAGGCCACTAACCAGTAAGTGGCTGGGGAGAAATTTACCCAAATGCCCTTGATGGGCTGCCAATAGCCCTTCAAAACAACGGAGTTTGACTGCTAGCAGACCAGTTTGGAGTGCGGTTAGTAAAACCAAAAGGCGGAATTGCGCTATTAATAGGCCAGGAGAGAAAACTATATATAGACCCTAAGGGCACCTTTGGAGGGGACACTTCTTTGGTCTTCCTTCTCCTTAGGTCATCTTTGGTTAGCTCCTCAGACTCTCAAAGGTGCTCGGCTTCAGTTTTTGGCTTGGGAGGGGAAGCGCTCTAAAGATCTTCCGGGTGCGTGGTGGGACCTCCACGCTGTAGCCAAGGGTCTGTGTTAGTGCTAAGTCTTTGGTCAGGTTCCTCCGCGCGATCAGTAAGTGCGAGCTGCACCCTTCTTGGGGTCCGAACTCCTCGTTGGGCCGAATCTCGCTTCTAATATTTTTGGTGCGGTGAGCGTGGATCGTAGCCGGTACAAGAAATTTTCAAGGAGGCGACATGGCTGGAGAGGATGTGCGAGGCGACGGTTCCGGCGGTCCGCCACCCTCTGGCTCGCCAGCGACGGTGGAAATGCTAGCAGACTTCCGAAGGGAGGTCCTCGAGTCTATCAACCTCGCTTTCACCGCGGCGCATGGCGAGTTCGCAACCCTAGCACCTCAGGCGAGAATGCCCCAGGGCAGAGCGCAGGTAAGGAAGTGGTTGTCGAGGCCCCGGGACGAGACCTCGCTGGGCGAGAGCTTTTCCCAAGCCCGGCGAGCGCCAACCCGACGAGTGCCATCCCGGCTAGCGCTAGTCCGGTGAGCGCGGGCCCGGTCAGAGAGCTCGTGGGGCGAGTCGAGCAGGCGAGAGCGGCGAGCGGGGGAAGCCCGTTCTGCGAGCTGGTGCTCTTGGCACCACTCCCGGAGGGGTTCAGGGAGTAGGATATGATGTACTACACCGACAAGGATGAACCCGTCCAGCACCCGCAGTGGTTTGAGGACATGGTCTTCCTCAGGCCCATGTCGGACGCATTCAATTGCTGACTCTTCGCAACTACCTTGAAGGAGAAGACAAGGGACTGGTTTCACCAGCTCCCGAGAGGGTCGATTTACGCGTTCGAGGATCTGCGTCGTAGCTTTTTGCTTCGCTTCTCGACCTCGAAGAAGTGGAAGAAGGATGTCGAGGCGTTCTTCAAGATCAAGTAGGGGCCAGGGAGTTGTTGACCCACTATGTGGACCGATTCTAGGAAGAGGTCCTCCTCATCCAGGAGGTACCAGGATTCACCCTCTAGCTTGCCTTCACGGTGGGGCTGCGTGAGGGGTTCTTCAAGATGAGTCTGAAGCGGAAGGCCAACTTGTCCTTCGAGGAGTTGATGGAAAGGGCGGCGGAGGAAATTGAGAGCTAGACAGCCAACCCGGATGAAAGTGGAGGTTAGATCTTAAGTTAACTCTAGGGGGGGGGAGGTGAATAGAGTTTAAAACTTTTTCCCTTAGTTTTTATAGCGGAATTAAAATAGTGTTAAATATATGTGTAAACAGTGTGAGATATAAAACAAAATAAATAAAAACAGAATAAGTAAAATCACACAACACAGCACAAAGAAATAAGCAATCACAGAGGACACAAGGAAATTTTATAGTAGTTCCCCAATAACCTGGGTACGTCTACTCTTCTACCACACTTGGTAGGATCCACTAGGATTTTTGATCAGGTGCCCTCACACCAATGAGCTTTTGTTCAGGTGCCCAAAAACCAACTAGATTTTTTGATCAGGTGTCTTGCCACCAATGGGGTAAACTTTTGAAGGGAGTTTGAACCATGTACATAATGGGATAGAGAGGGGTTATGAAGTTCTTCTCTGTCAATATGCTGAGAGAAGACTCTAGTGGATGTTGATGTAAAGCTCCCCCTGTCTGATAGAAGTATTTGACAGTTGGTGGAGAAGCTTTCTCTTGAAACAGAAATCTTCTTGTAGCAGATTAATCTGGAAGAATCAAATCTTCAGATTGTTGTTGCTCTTTAGGAGATTTGAACTTTGCAGCAGAGATCTGAGAGAGAGGGAGATCTTGAAGATGTTGTTCTCAGAGAGATGAAGATGCTGCTTGAGAAAGAAGAAGACTGAGTATTTTTGACTGTGTATTCTTCTTCTTCTCCCTTGTTCTTGCTGTGTCTATTTTTTGTGTTCTGAAAGAATGAATATTTTGAATTCTGTCGAGATGGTGAGAGAATAATCTCTGTATTGAAATATTCTATCTTTGGAATAGAATAATCAGGATTTAATTCTTTCTTGGAACAGCAACAAAAACCAAACGACTTTGGCAGGTCCTTTAATTCCTTAGCCGTGAAATATTCCTTTGCATTAATTGTCAACGGCTATCTTTGTCTTGGAATAAGGAAAGAAAGGAATATAATAACTAAATATAATATCCTTACTTATCTGTCTTGAATACGTCCAAAGATATTTGAATAGATCCGTTAAAGTCGTCGATCTGTGTTCAGAGAACTGACAAATAACTGATATTTAAGTATTAAATAATCTGGACTTTGTATTTGTCGATCTGAGCTTCAGTAAAGAATTTGTCGAGCGCTGGCTGAAATTTGTCGAGCGCTGGCTGAAATTTGTCGAGCGCTGGCTGGAATCTGTCGAGCGCTGGTTGGAATCTGTCGAGCGCTGGCTGGAATTTGTCGAGCGCCGATAGCCATTTGTCGAACGCTGGGAACTTAAAATTTTCCTTAAGTTCTAGCTAATCTAACAGCCTAAAGACTTGACCCTTAAACTATACAATGGAGTCAACTTGATTCTTAGTCAACATATAGTGATCCTAGCCCAAATCAGTAATAGGGTTGTTCCAACAATCTCCCCCTATTTGGGTTAGGATACTATTTTACAATCATTCAATTTATAAATAACAAAAGAACAAACAGCAGAGCATATAAATATATCTGACAGAATGTAAATTCATTTCAGCACATAGAATAAAGCATAGTGCTCTGAGTTTATAAACATTACAACCAAAATGTTAAACAAGAACAAAATATCGTCTGAACCTTTTTCATTTCTTTGCTGAGGAAGGCTTAAAGATAATTTCTCTGTTGGGATCTTCAGATTTCCTCTTACTCAAATAGAGATCCCGAGCTCCCAGAATAGTTTGAGATTTGCCTTGAATAACTACTGCTTGTGGGTGCTGTATCAAAATTTTTTCAGCATTGAACAGATTCTTTGATTTATACTTTTCAAATTCTTTTCTTCTATACTCTGACATGGTTGAATATTGAGAGTAATCTTTTCCTTCAGCTTTTGCTTTATTTATTTGAGCTGTGACAATTTTCTCCTTGAATCTAGCCATCTGAGCTATCTCTTCAGCTTCTGTATCAACTGGGGAATAAGGCCTTTCATCAGGATCAATGGCCTGCAATGAAGGTTGGTCAGAAGGAATATTTCTTTGCCTGTGCAAAGATCCATCAGATATTTAATACTTGTATTCTGTGGAAACATTCCTGGAAGAATTTGAAGGAGGTCCTGAAGACCAAGAACTCTGATAACCACTTGTGCTAGATGGTGTCTTGGATTGCTGAGAGGTGAACTTCTGAGAGGAAGAAGAGGGTGCTGCTGAACCTGCTGCTGGAGTAGGAAGAGGAGGAGGATTATATTTGACAGGCTTGTCAGAATAATAACCAGTCTTCCTCATCTTCTTTCTTTTCTTGTTCTCATTCCTGGAAAATTTCATCCAGTTTGGAGTATCTTTATCAAGAGGAATATTATGAAGAATGTAATAAGGAATATCATTATTTGGATTTGGAGGCTCAGGGACAGCCATTGACTTTGCTTTCCTTTTCTTTCTTTTCTTAGATGATGAATCATCAGAATCACTATCACTATCATCAGAATCAGAAGATGGAATTGGTTCATCATATAAAGCATTGACCAATTTAAGAGCTTTAATCTTTTGCTCTTCAGCTTCAAAAGCTGCATCTTCTGCTTTCCAGATTTCATCAAAATCAGGAATTGGGGTTTCATAAAAAACAAAAGTTGGAACATCAAAACTTTTGATAATTTCCTCTGAAATTACAACGGATTCTTCTGCTTGACTTTGAATTTGAACTGAAATAGGAACTGGATCTGCAATCTGAACTTCAAAACTTCTGATAATCTTTTTCAACAAAACTTTATCTATTGGAGCAGTATATGGAACTATTGCTCTTGAGTATACTTGATATTTTGGCAGATTTGAGAAAATTGAATCAAATTTAGACAACAAAGAAATAATATCTAGAGAGGGATGAATATAGATATTATTTATCTCTTCTATAACTGCAACTTCTGAAACTGGAAAAACTGGAGTTGTAAATAAGTCAAACATTTCTGAATCATATTTTGGAGCTTCTGCTGCTTCTGGAGCTTCTTCATGAGACATCTCCCCCTGCCTAGCTTCAGGAATACCTGAATCTAGGCCCCTAGAAGAAGGGACAGAATGAGAGGATGGAATGAAGACATTTTAGCAGATAGATCAGAAATGGCTTTAAGAACTGGAGCAAATTTTGCATCCAGGATGGTATCTAGCTTAGGAAGAATATTAAGAGCTGGAGCAAGTTTTGCATCCAGGAGAGTGTCTAGCTTTTGAAAGACATGATCAAAAATTTGATCAGCCACAGATGAGAAATTGATATAGATGAATTCAGGTGGATTGGATGATGAGGATGTAGAAGAGGATGGAATGAAGATAGGTACAAAAATGTTTGCAGCATGGGCATGTTGTTGAGGGGTGTTTTGATGGATAGGACATGAATGGTGGATGGGTGACTGGTGGTCATCATGTATGAGAGATAGAGGTGGAGAAGTGTGAGGAGGCAGAGAGTCAAATGAAGGAGGGGGGAGGTCATTTGTAGGTGTTGGAGAATTGGGAGAATTTGGAGTAGGAGATTGTGCAGGGGAAATATGCTGAGTAGGTGGAGGTGGGAGAGGAGGAGAAGAAACAAGAGGAGAAGAAACTTCTGGAAGGGTTGAGGGAGTGACTGATACAGTCCTAGTGTCTTCAGAAGCTTGCCTTGCTGATCTGGGATTCTTCTTTGGAAATACCCTATCCCACTTGGCAAAGAGAGTTGAGGTCAGCTTCTTGCTTGCATTTATTGTTACCTTGGGAGAGATCAAAAGGTCTTGGTGCCTTTCCTGCAGAAAAATTCTTAAAATTCTTCCAAAACAAGCATTATCCTCCTTGCAAACCTTCTTAATTAACTCAAAAAGAATTGATCCCCAATTCAGTTTCTTCTTTTCCATCAAGGCCACCATCAAAAGAAATTGGTGCCTTTTAATGTAATCATGACTTGTTGTCTTGCCTAACAGGACTTTTCCAACAATATCAGACAAAAACTTGTATTCCATAGACAAGTTTTTCTTCAGCAAATGGTTAGGGTTTCCATTTGAGTGACCCATCTTAACCAAAGCATCATTAAACTCATCAGAGCTTAACTCTAAGTCATCATCACCATTTACAAAACCAAAAACTTCAGATAGAATATTTGGGGTTAGAAGAACCTGATGTCCTGATATTGTTTCAGATAAACTTTCATCTTCTGACATAGCAGTATAAACCCATTCTTTGATTTCTGCTACAGATAGCTTTATCCTTGTGATCATAAACTTCTTCATCTGTTGTTCTTCAAAGAGTTGAAGAATGTCCTTGAAAACTTGGTCAGACTGAGCGAATGATTCCATATCTATGTCGAATCCGGCGTCGAACTTCATGGAGTAAAGCGCGACTTGAGAAATCGCCATTGAGACCTGCAATAGAGACAAAGATCAAGTGCAGAGGGGAACTAGAGGGAAAGCGATTTCTGTAGGCGCATGCTTAGAAAGAAATAAGAATGAGATTAAATAGAAAGATCGGAGAAGGGGGCGCATTGGTGAAGCGACGTTCGGCAAAAACTTAATAAAAGAAGAAGTCGAAAAGACTTTAGGTCTCCGTCAGATAGCGTTCGACAAAAATATCTTTTTCGTCGACCACCGTTCGACAGGTGAGATTTTCTTTTTCGATTCTGAAGTTAAAAGGTTTTGTCGACCATCGTTCGACAAATGATTCAAATTCGTCGTCCTCCGTTCGACGAATTGAGGGGATAAATAGAAATTTTAATTTTTAACAGATTGAATCTCCATCTATCATTCCTATCTGATTTATAAAGAAGATATGTTTCTTTTCATCCAAGGGCTTGGTGAAAATGTCAGCTCTTTGCAAATCAGTAGAAATAAATTGTAGGCAAATTTTATTTTTATCCACATTATCCCTAAGGAAGTGGTGCCTAATTTCTGTGTTTAGTCCTACTATGGAGAACTGGATTTTGTGTTATAGATATTGCACTAGTATTGTCACAAAATATAGTTGAATTATTTAAGTTGACATCATATTCTAAGAGCTGATTTTGTATCCACAACATCTGTGAGCAGCAACTGCCAACAACCATGTATTCAGCTTCAGCTGTTGATGTGGACACAAATGTCTGCTTCTTACAAAACCAATACACAAGCCTATCACCAAGAAACTGACAAGTTCCTGATGTGCTTTTCCTGTCTACTCTGCATCCAGCTTAATCTGAATCCGAGAATCCAGTTAATTCAAATTCATATGCTGTTGGATACCAAAGTCCTAGATTAGGGCAACCCTTTATATATCTCAAAATATTTCTTAATAAAATTAGATGAGATTCTTTGGGGTTAACTTGAAACCTAGCACAAATACTGGTAGCAAACATTATGTCAGGCCTACTTGCTGTTAAATAAAGTAGTGAGTCAACAATTGTTCTATATACTTTTGAATCAACAGGTTTCCCTGATTCATCATTATCAACAACAGCATTTGAGGGCATGGGTGTTTTCATGGTGGAAGAATCAGACATACCAAATCTTTTCACTAATTCCTTAGCATACTTAGATTGGGATATGAAGATTCCATTTGGAGTTTGCTTCACTTGAAGACCAAGGAAGTATGATAACTCACCCATACTACTCATTTCAAATTTAGATTGCATTAGATTAGAAAATCTTTTGCACAAATTTGAATCAGTAGAGCCAAAAATAATATCATCTACATATATTTGAACTAACAAAGTTTGATTTTTATGTATCTTGAAAAATAGGCTTTTATCTACTATGCCTCTACAGAAATTGTTTTCCAAAAGAAAACTAACTAAAGTCTCATACAATCCTCTAGGAGCTTGTTTGAGACCATAAAGAGCTTTCTTAAGCTTAAATACATAAGAGGATTGAGTTGGAGAGATGAAACTTGGTGGTTGTTCACATAGACTTCTTCTTTGATTTCTCCATTTAAAAATGCACTCTTCACATCCATTTGATATACCTTGAATTTTTTATATGCAGCAAATGCAAGAAAATTTTTGATTACTTCAAGTCTTGCAACAGGAGCAAAGGTCTGATCATAATCAATCCCTTCTTCCTGTGAATATCCTTGGGCTACCAATCTTGCTTTATTTCTCACAATATTGCCTTGTTCATCTAGCTTGTTCCTGAAGACCCATTTAGTGCTAATGACTGGATGGCCCTTTAGTCTTGGAACCAAATCCCAAACCTTGTTCCTTTCAAATTGGTTGAGCTCCTCTTGCATTGCAAGAATCCAATTTGGATCTTGTTCTGCATCTGTTATAATTTGAGGTTCAACTTGTGATAGGAAACAAGTATGCATCTGATTTTGGTGTAGTTGATGCTTTGTTTGTACACCTGCTGAAATATCTCCAATCACTTGTGATATTGGATGATCTCTAATTGTGATGTGTTCAACAGTTAGAGCTGGTTCAGCAATAGTATCTTCTTGGGGAATTTGTTCAGCTGTTACTTGAATTGATTTGTCAGCAAGATCTTCTGGATGATCTTCTTCTTCACTATCTTCAAGTGTTTGAGTTGTTGGAAGTAAAGAATCTCTTTTCTCTAGATTTAGCTCACTTAGCTCTTCACATAGATCTGATACCTGCAAGGTATTTATGGTAGAGGTGGTATTCCTCTCCTCATTTAACAGGTTTGTTTCATCAAAAGAAACATGCATAGACTCCTCTATCTTAAGAGTAGATTTGTTGTAGACTCTATATACTTTACTAGATAGAGAGTATCCAAGGAATATGCCTTCAGCTGCCTTAGCTTCAAACTTCCTTAGATATTTCTTATCATTGTTATGCACATAGCATTTACAACCAAAAATCTTAAAATAACTAACCTTAGGCTTTTTATTCTTGAGTAGTTCATAGGGAGTCTTATCCTTAAGTTTATGTATCAGGCTTCTATTCAACACATAATTTGCTGTGTTCACTGCCCCTGCCCAAAAGGAGAGTGGCAAATGAGCATCAACAAGCAATGTAGTTGTTGATTCAATTAGTGTTCTATTTTTCCTTTCAGCTACCCCATTTTGTTGAGGGTTTCTAGGAGCAGAGAAACACTGCCTGATCCCTTCTTTTCCACAAAATTCTCTCATCAGAAGAGACTCAAACTTAGTGCCATGATCACTTCTGATCAATGCAACTACAGTAGAGTACTCAGTCTTGATGGACCTGAGAAAGTCTGTTAGAACTTTGAAGGTGTCAGACTTGTTCCTAAGAAAGAACACCCAAGTGAATCTTGAGAAATCATCTACAATAACTAGAGAATAATGCTTCCCTCCTAAACTCTATATAGCAGTAGGTCCAAAAAGATCTAAATGCAGCAAATACAGAATCCTAGGTGAATCACTCTTGGATAAAGATTTGAAACTACTTCTAGTCTGCTTACCTAACTGACAAGCCCTGCAAAGTCCTTCCTTCTTGTATGAACCAGAAGGCAGTCCTCTGACAAGATTGTCCTTAGAAAGCTTAGAGATAGTTCTAAGATTAATGTGTCCAAGCCTTTTATGTCATAGTTCATTTGTCTTACTTATTGAATTAAATAGACAGATGTCTGTATTGGCAGAGTCAAAATTGACTAGATAAATGTTTCCTTGTCTAATACCAGATAATACATTTATATTTTTATTATTGGTAATAAGACATTGGGAAGGGTTAAAGGTTACCTGATAACCTTCATCACATAACTGGCTTATGCTGATGAGGTTGTGCTTGAGACCTTTGACATATAATACTTCTTTGAAGGTGACTGCTCCAATCTTGACTTGTCCATATCCTTTTGTCTGTCCACAGTTGGAGTCTCCAAAGACAACTTTGGGTCCAAGCTTTGCCTTATAATTTATCGGGTTGGCCTTGTTTCCTGTCATATGCTTTGAGCATCCACTATCCAAGTACCAATATTCTTTTATTTTTGGATAGCTGTGTACCTGCAAAGACAGAAAAATAAACTAGTTGTTTTTGACCAAGACTACCTTGGGTCCTTTTGTCTTACCACAATATTCAGAAATAAAGGACATTTCAGGCTGATCCTTATAGCCTTGTGGATGATATCTCCTTGAATGTATTATCCATTCAGTGAAAGGATTTTTAGTCTGTTTTGAATTAGAATTCTTGAAATTTTCTGCATAGTATCTGTTCGACAAATTTGGGTAAGTTCGTCGATCGTCGTTCGACGAATGTACATGATTTCGTCGAACGCCGTCCATGTAATAACTATACTGAAAATCTGTTTTCAGTTTTCGTCGATCTCCGTTCGACAAATTTAAATCTTTTCGTCGAGCTTCGTTCGACGAATTCTTCTGAATTCTTTTATTCTTAACAGACTTGCTTGAAATATCTTTATTTGCTTCTACAGCCTCTTTGCTTTTAGCAGAAACAAATTTTATAGGTGTAGAAAGTATATTCTTCTTAATTAGAGGTGGCTCACTTGATGAAGCACCTAAGCCCAGTTTGCTATTAAGTCTAGCATTTACTGTGCTTGTTATGTCCATCAGTTTGATGCTTCTCCATTCAGGGATTCTTCAAACTCTTTGGCCTCAGACAACTTGCTCTCAATGAGAACTATATGTTTCCTGGAGGCAGCCAAATCTTTCTTAAGATTTATATTTTCTTCACTTATAATTTTCATTTCAGCTAGCTTGCTTCTGAGTGAGATTATTTCTTTCTCAGATTGTAGTAAGTCTAAGCAAAGAACTTTGAATTCAGCTTTGAATTCAACTGAAGTAAAATCAAAGTGAGATAATACCTGATCTGCATCATCTTCTGCTTCTGATTCTGATTTTTCTTCAGAATTATGTCCTGAGGCATTGATAGCCATCATGCAAAAGGTTCTTTCTTCTTCATCATCATTGGAGCTGGATGAGGAAGCATATTCTGACTCACTGCCTGAGTCATATATTGCCATCAGACATTGTTCATTTTCCTTTGATTTTTCTTCATCATCATCAGATGAGCTGGATGATGATTCAGATTCAGTTTCACTCCAAGATTCTGCTATAAATCATCTTCCCTTCTTTTTGTGCTTGTGGGAGGAAGACATGCTGGAGCTTCTTTTCTCTTCTTTTTCCTTTTTCTTTTCTTTCTTTTGATTTTCTGGACATTCTGTCAGGTAGTGTCCAGGTTTCCTGCAACCATAGCAAATAACTTCTTTAGGATTTAATTTGTCATACCTTGATTTTTCTCTTGTTCTGGACTCTTTCTTTCTGAAGTCCTTACTAGTCATTTTGTAAAATCTCTTGGCTATGAGGCTCATGAGCTCCTCATCTTTTGGAGACTTTTCTTCTTCTTCAGTAGCTTGGAAGGCAATATTTCTGTCCTTCTTTGTTGAAGAGGAAGTGCTCACTTGTACAGCTTCTCTTGTCTTAATGAGTTGCTCATAGGATTTGAGCTTTCCTAATAAGCTTTCAGTGGTGATCTCATTGAGGCCTCTGGCTTTCTTGATTGGCCAGATCCTATAGTTCCATGTGCTGGGGAAGCACAATAGGATCTTATCATTTACCTCAGTGACAGAGATCACTTTGTCCAGAGATTTCAGCTCATTGATTATGAGACTGAGTCTGTTATACATGTCTGCAACTGTCTCTGTTTTTCCTTTCTTGAAGTTTTCATACTGAGAGATCAAGTGTGATCTTCTGTCTTTCCTTTCATCTGCAGAACCTACAACCATATTGTTTAGTGAGATCCAAATCTCTCTTGCTGAAGTACATTCAACCACTTTCTGGAATATGTCATCAGACATAGTTTGAGCCAGAATATTCATGGCTTTAGCATCTGTACTTCTTTGCTTCTTTTGTGCTTCTGTCCACTCAGGAGGTGGGACAGCATGGTTGTCTGTTGTTGCTTCAGTGCTTGTTGATGTTGTAGGTGCTGGAGGCCCTGTCAAAATAACATTGAAAATCTCTTCATCAATTGAGTATAAAGCCTAATCCTTGCTTTCCACAGTGCAAACTTACTAAGATTGCACATAGAAGGTCTTGTGCTTGAATACTCCTTGTTTTGTGCCATGAGTTTTTAACAAAAAATAAATAAACAAAAACTCTAAATTAATTTAAGATCTAATTGATCTTTATGATTCAGGTGTTAGCCTGTAAAGAATCAACTTCCTATGATACCAATTGAAAGTGGAGGTTAGATCTTAAGTTAACTCTAGAAGGGGGGGGGGGAGGGTGAATAGAGTTTAAAACTTTTTCCCTTAGTTTTTATAGCGGAATTAAAATAGTGTTAAATATATGTGTAAACAGTGTGAGATATAAAACAAAATAAATAAAAACAGAATAAGTAAAATCACACAGCACATCACAAAGAAATAAGAAATCACAGAAGACACAAGGAAATTTTATAGTAGTTCCCCAAAAACCTGGGTACGACTACTCTTCTACCACACTTGGTAGGATCCACTAGGATTTTTGATCAGGTGCCCTCACACCAATGAGCTTTTGTTCAGGTGCCCAAAAACCAACTAGATTTTTTGATCAGGTGTCTTGCCACCAATGGGGTAAACTTTTGAAGGGAGTTTGAACCATGTACATAATGGGATAGAGAGGGGTTATGAAGTTCTTCTCTGTCAATATGCTGAGAGAAGACTCTAGTGGATGTTGATGTAAAGCTCCCCCTGTCTGATAGAAGTATTTGACAGTTGGTGGAGAAGCTTTCTCTTGAAACAGAATTCTTCTTGTAGAAGATTAATCTGGAAGAATCAATTCTTCAGATTGTTGTTGCTCTTTAGGAGATTTGAACTTTGCAGCAGAGATCTGAGAGAGAGGGAGATCTTGAAGATGTTGTTCTCAGAGAGATGGAGATGCTGCTTGAGAAAGAAGAAGACTGAGTATTTTTGACTGTGTATTCTTCTTCTTCTCCCTTGTTCTTGCTGTGTCTAATTTCTGTGTTCTGAAAGAATGAATATTTTGAATTATGTCGAGATGGTGAGAGAATAATCTTTGTCTTGATATATTCTATCTTTGGAATAGAATAATCAGGATTTAATTCTTTCTTGGAACAGCAACAAAAACCAAACGACTTTGGCAGGTCCTTTAATTCCTTAGCCGTGAAATATTCCTTTGCATTAATTGTCAACGGCTATCTTTGTCTTGGAATAAGGAAAGAAATGAATATAATAACTGAATATAATATCCTTACTTATCTGTCTTGAATACGTCCAAAGATATTTGAATAGATCCGTTAAAGTCGTCGATCTGTGTTCAGAGAACTGACAAATAATTGATATTTAAGTATTAAATAATCTGGACTTTGTATTCGTCGATTTGAGCTTCAGTAAAGAATTTGTCGACCGCTGACTGAAATTTGTCGAGCGCTGGCTGGAATTTGTCGAGCGCTGGCTGGAATCTGTCGAGCGCTGGCTGGAATCTGTCGAGCGCTGGATGGAATTTGTTGAGCGCCGATAGCCATTTGTCGAACGCTGGGAACTTAAATTTTTCCTTAAGTTCTAGCTAATCTAACAGCCTAAAGACTTGACCCTTAAACTATACAATGGGGTCAACTTGATCCTTAGTCAACATATAGTGATCCTAGCCCAAATCAGTAATAGGGTTGTTCCAACACCGGAGTTCACAAGAAGGTTGGCAAAGCTAAGTGAGCCGGAGGCCAGGAAGCAGGAGGTTTGGAGAAGAGAAGAGTCGAAGGCCACAGAGTCGGGGTGGAGACAACAAGGAGGAGGCAACTTCCACGGGGGTCAAGGGATACCTCATCAGTTAGGGTGGAGGCAGGGTTCGAGGCCGCTGCCTCCCCTACCTCAACAAGCTATGTCGATTGAGCGTGGAAGAGGAGGAAGAGGAGGAGCAGGAGCGAGGAGAAGGATTAGGGTCACAAAGGCCGAAAGAAGGGGGGTGGCGTTGCCCTATTGTGACTTTCACCAGGAGGAGGGTTACGCGACGACTACCTGCCCAGAGTTCTTGGAGATGAGGGCGGAAAGAGTTCCGGCGCAGCAGCAACGGCCGGTGAGGATCGAGGAAGTTCTACCAAGAGAGGGAGAGGAGGAAAGGTGTGAAGATCGGGCCGACGTGGGGAGTCGAGGAGGGATCAGAGTGATCCACGGGGGGGGGGGGGGGGGGGGGGGGTTCGATGCGACCCGAAAGGCGATCCTCCACACTATGTATCGTCGGAGCGTGGCTTAGACTTCTCAATCCCCACCCCCAAAGGAAAAGATTACCTTCTCTTAGAAGGATATGTCGGGTCATGAGGACCCGTTCTGCGATGCGCTGGTTATCCAGACCACCATCGAGAACTTCACCGTCGCGCGGATCCTCGTGTATAACGGGAGTTCGGTCAACGTATTCTTAAAGAAGCTGTTCGACGAGATGAAGGTGGAGGCAAGAAGGGTGCTAGTTTCGGACGGACCCTTGTTTGGGTTCTTAGGAGAGAGGAAGGAGGTGGAGGGAGGAGTAGGACTCCACGTGACCTTGGGGGGACAGTCCCGCAATTGTCGGTTCATCATCGTGGACGCCCCGAGCAACTGCAATGCCATCTTCGGGCGGCCCCTCATCAGTGTGTTTCGGTGTGTCCCCTCCTCTTTCCACCAGTGCCTCAAGTTCAGTGTGGGTGGAGTCCAGGTCCGTGTGAGGGGAGACCCCAAGGTAGCAAGACAATGCTACGTTACAACGGGATCAATTCTATCACTTGGCAAGCCGGGGCGGAGGAGATGGACCTGGAGATGGAAGGGAAGGGGATGGAGGAAGGGAAGGGGATGGAGGAAGGGGTCGTCGAGGGACTCATGGAGGAGGAGAAGAAAAGAGGAGTAGAAGAAGGGGATGCCCATGAGGAAGGGGCGGGAGAGTTGCTGGAGGTTCAAGAGGAGATGGAGGAAGAAGTGGTCGAAGCAATTGTCTGCGGGGAAGGGAAGGAAGGAAGTTGGGGGGAGTAATCCAGGCTGGAGGCCATAGACGTGATCGTGGAGCTGGAGGTCGTCTCCCGCGGGGGAGCGATCGAGAAAGTAAAGGTCAGTGAGGAGCTCAGCCCCGAGGATCAGAGGAAGATCCTAGCGTGCGCCCACGAGAACGTGGACGTCTTCACTTGGAGCTCTGCGGAAATGCCCGGGATCGACGTGGATGTGGCTTGTCACCGTCTCAACCTCGATCCCGGCACTCGCCCCATCTAGCAGAAGAAGAGGTCCATCGCGGACAAGCTGGCGGAACCCATCAAGGAGGAGGTGAACAAGCTCCTCCAAGCAGGGTTTGTATCTGAGATCCAGTATCCGAGCTGAGTCTCCAATGTGGTAATGGTAAAAAAGGATGATAGGCGATGGAGGATGTGTGTACACTTTTCCTTATTAAATAAATCACGTCCTAAAGATTGCTACACCTTGCCTCGAATCGACGCGCTGATTGACAAAGCCGTCGGTTTTTCTTTAATGAGCTTTTTAAATGCCTTTTCATGTTACCATCAGATTCGCATACACTTTTCCTTTTTAGATGCCTTTTCAGGTAAAAAAGGGGGATGGTCAAGGACGTCTCGTTCATCACTGGGGATGGGTGTTATTGCTACAAGATGATACCCTTTGGGTTGAAGAATGCGGGAGCAACATATCAACGAATGATGGACATGGTCTTTCGCTAACAGAAGGGGAGAAATCTGGAAGTATATGTGGATGACCTCATGATTAAGAGTCGAGATCTCGAGTCCCACCTCCGGGACCTTGAAGAGACCTTCGGTACCTTTAGGAAAATCAAAATGAGGCTTAACCCTCAAAAGTGTATTTTCGGGGCTAGCAGGGGAAAGTTCTTGGGCCGTCTACTCACCCTCGCCGGGGTGGAGCCTAATCCCGACAAGGTGAAAGCGATCATCGAGCTAGAGTTGCCCGGGAACGCAAAGGAGGTCCAGCGCCTCACAGGGAAGCTGGCCGGGCTAAGCAGGTTTCTCTCTAGGGCAGGGGAGAAATGCTCGTCGTTCTTCAAGGTGCTCCGAGGGAACCGGAAATTCGAATGGATTCCTGAGTGCGAGGAGACATTCCAAGCCCTAAAGAAGCAACTAACTCAGGCCCCGCTGCTCCAGGGACCAATGCAGGGAGAGGACCTATCCTTATACCTCGACGTGGGAGCTGAGGCGGTGAGCTCCGTCCTGGCTCGGGAAGAAGGGAAGAGGCAACTCCCTATCTATTACGTCAGTAGGGTTCTGAGGAAGGCAAAGCTCAGGTATCCCATCTTGGAGAAGCTGGCCTTCTCTCTGGTAGTGTCGGCCCGGAAGCTCCGACCTTACTTCCGGGCACATTCCATTAAGGTAGTGACCGACCAAACCCTTCGCAACATCATGGAAGGGGTGGAGCACTCAGGGAGGTTGGCCAAGTGGTCTGTGGAGCCGAGCGAGTTTGACATCTCGTTTGTTCCAAGACTTTCTATAAAGGCCCAAGCAGTGACAGATTTCTTGGCCGACTACATAACCGAGGTGGAGGAGTTGGAACCACCCCACTCAGTGGCGTGGAAGGTGTTGGTAGATGGGGCATCGGGGAAGCATTCCTTTGGGGGAGGGGTAATCCTAGTCAGCCCCCAGGGGACAAGTATCAAGCAGGCAATTAACATTCACTTCCCGCTCAACAACAACTAGGCCGAGTACGAGGCTGTAATCGCCGAGCTCCGTCTAGCCAGGGAGCTAGGGGTGCAGGATGTGGAGGTCTCGACAGACTCCATGGTGGTGGCATGCCAACTCCAAGGGGAGTTCAAGGCAAAGGAGCCAACTCTACAACGATATTTGGAGAAGGTCAAAGAACTCATCGGGCAGTTCTGCACCTTCTCAGTCTAGCATGTGCCGAGGGAAGAGAGCATCCCGGCTGACCTCCTAGCCAGGTTCGGCCCCAGAGCAGGGGTAATAGTGTCAGTGTTCTTCCGACCATCTACCGAAGAGGGAGAACTAATGGAGATAGATCGGCGAGCGTTGTGGATGAACCCCTTCATCGCCTTCCTGATATTGGGACAGTTCCCAGAGGGAGATGTGGACAAGAGGCGGTCCAGGTACAAGTCGGCATATTATTCTTTGAATGTAGGAGTTTTATACCGAAAGACCCTCTCAGGTCTCCTAGTCCGTTGTGTGTCAGAGGAGGCCCCAAGGGTCCTATCGGAGATCCACTCCAGAGAGTGTGACAGTCACTCTGAGAGCAGGACCCTGGAAGGAAGGGTAATGAGGCAGGGCTACTTCTACCCTACCCTTAGCAAAGATGCGGCGGAGTTCGCAAGGAAGTGCTCCAAGTGTCAGCTATACGCCCCTCTTCAACTACTCCCAGCTCAGAGGCTTCAGACCATCACGGCCCTGTGGCCGTTCGCAATATGGGGGTTTGACTTGGTAGGTTCATTTCCTCAGGCCAGTGGTCAAAGGAAGTTCCTATTGGTGATGATTGACTACTTTTCCAACTGGATGGAGGTGAAGGAGCTGACCAAGGTAACCTCTCAGGTAGTAAAAAATTTCGTATGGGGGAAATAATCTGCCGACATGTCTCCCACTAGCCATCGTCACAGACAATGAGCCACAGTTTGCCAGCGATGAGTTCGTTAGCTTCTGCATCCAACTGGGCATATACATTCATTTCGCATCGGTACACCGCCCGAGGAGCAATGGGCAGGTAGAAGTGACAAACAAGATAATTATGAACTTGTTGAAAAAGAAGGTCGAAAACCTAAGGGGTAACTGGGTAGAGCAGCTACCCTCGGTCCTCTGGGCCTTGAGAACCACACCAAACACGGCCATGGGGGAGACCCCGTTCAAGCTCTCCCACGGGTTCGAGGCCGTTCTCCCAATCGAATTCGAGGTAAAATCCCCCAGGGTGGTCGCAGCAGGAGAAGTAGATGAGGAATGACGAGTGGAGAACGAAGAAGAGCAAAATTTATCCTTGGACCTGGTGGAAGAACACCGGGATCTGGCAACCATCCGACAGGAAGAGGTCAAGCGATGGATGTCTCGGTACTTCGACAAACACATCCGGGTGAAGCAGTTCGAGAAAGGGGACTTGGTCCTTAAAAAAGTTGATGCAGTCGGAAGAGGAGCCGTAGTGGGGAAGCTCAATCCCAACTGGGAAGGTCCTTATATTGTAAAAGAAGCACTCAAGTCGGGAAGGTATCACCTCCGGGATGTGGAAGGGATACCCCTCAGCCAAACTTGAAGCGGTGACGATTTAAAGCGTTTCTACCCTTGAATTTGTATGATTGATTTATTTTAAGCTAAAATTGTTATCTTTTCTGATAATCAGCCCATGCAAGGTAATGAGGTGTTGGAGTGCCCCAGATCGATTCCGCTGCCAGGCTCTCACTAGCCGGTGGGTTCAGGTTGATCTCTGGAGAGGTTGGCAAGGTAATGAGGTGCTAGAGTGCCCCAGATCGATTCCGATTTCGGGCTCTCACTAGTCGGTGGGTTCAGGTTGATCTCTGGAGAGGCTGGCAAGGTAATGATGTGCTGGAGTGCCCCAGATCGATTCCGCTGTCGGGCTCTCACTAACAAGTGGGTTCAGGTTGATCTCTGGAGAGGCTGACAAGATAATGAGGTGCTGGAGTGCCCCAGATCGATTCCGCTGCCAGGCTCTCACTAGCCGGTGGGTTCTTGTTGATCTCTGGAGAGGTTGACAAGGTAATGAGGTGCTGGAGTGCCCCAGATCGATTCCGCTGCTAGGCTTTCACTAGCCGGTGGGTTCAGGTTGATCTCTGGAGAGGCTGGCAAGGTAATTAGGTGCTGGAGTGCCCCAGATCGATTCCGCTGGCCGGTGGATTCAAGTTGATCTCTGGAGAGGCTGGCAAGGTAATGAGGTGCTGGAGTGCCCCAGATCGATTCCGCTGTCGGGCTCTCACTAGCCGGTGAGTTCAGGTTGATCTCTAGAGAGGCTGGCAAGGTGATAAAGTGCTGAAATGCCCCAGATCGATTCCACAGTCGGGCTCCCACTAACCGGCAGAACCATCAAGCCCTTCAAGCGGGCGAGGAAAGACGGTGCTCGCCTAGCGGGGCATCGACAGAACAAATCTTTGGTAGGGCCTCCCGCGGAGGAGGACCTCGCTTGCAAGCACCTAAGCAAGGATGAACAGGCGACGAACTTAAACTAGCGAGCCGGCGTGGCTCGCGCGCATAAAAGAATCAAAGTAAACCGGTCGAGGCATGCGACGCACGAAAAAGTATGGCTGGGTCCTCACTCGTGATTCCTGACGGTGAGCGGGCCAGGACTGGCGCAAAAGTCCCAGAGGAAAAACTTGAAAGTGAAAATTGGGGCGAGCGCCATAAGAAAGGCGAGCGAGTGTAAGTGGTGTGCGAACCTAAGGCTACAAGGTAAGCGATATGCGAACACGTTGCATGGTAAAAGAAAGGCGAGTGCATTGCAAGGAAAATGACATGTGAGCACGTTATAACAAGACGAAAAAACAATGGAAAGTACTAAACAAAAGTTTCATTTCACAAATATTCTGTTTACAGGCATTGTGGCGTTCTCGCCAATCAAAAATAAACAAAATACATGGGAGGTTCAGGGGTCGCCTGCGGACTGCTCGCTCTCGCTATCTACCGACTCAGCGATCGGCTCGAACAGCTCCGGGGCCACTTCCTCGACTGTCAGCCGCGCCACCTCGGCGGAGAGAAGGCCGGACCTCTGAAGAGTGCGGAAGATGTGTTTCGCCGCCGTGACCGCAGTCTTTCGCATCACCTCCTCCTCAGTGCACGACTGTTTCTTCAAAGTCCTGTGGCTACGAGGAGGGGGGAGGGCCGCCCGGGCCAACTCCTGGTTGAGAGCCTTCAACCCAGCAAATTCCTTCTCCAGGTCGGAGGTGCAAGCGAGAAGCTGGCTGGCGGTCTCGACATCCTGCAAAAGAGTATTAACGAAGGGTAAGGAAAGCAAGATAGGTAAGCGAATAACCGACAAACTTACCATTCCGTCCCGAAGGCTGGCGATGAGGCCATCCGCGATGTCCCGCTTCTCCTTGAGGCTCGCGATCTCCTCAGCCACGGCCTTCAGCTCGCGCTGAAGATCTTCTGAGCCTGGTTTTTCTTTAAAGCTCGCGATTTCATCCTTTGCGTCTTTCAGGTCGTGCTTGAGCTTCTCCAAATTCTTCTCCGGCTGGAGGCATCGCCGACCCATCATGTGGGCGAGCTCCAGGCTGCGGAGCTGGGCTCGCACACTTTCATATGCGAGCACCCTGGACGGCAGGACGTCGAACTCGGCAGCGTCCTCCCGTCTGTAAAGCTCGAAGGAAAGGCCGAAGGCATGGCCCCCGACGTTATCCTGCTCCACCCAGGAGGGGATGAGGGTTGATATGGAGACCTTGTTGGCCTCCGCATCCCAGTCCAGTAGAGGCTTGTTAGCCTTATCTTGGTGCCTCGCGCCGAGGCCAAAATTTCGTTGGCCCGACAGGCCGGGCGCGTCCGACGCATCGGCGGCCACTCTGGCGACCTCGCCGGTCTCCTTATCTGCGGGCGGGCCCGCCGGGGGATCGGTTCCTGGCAGGTCCTTAGCGACCCCTTTCCCTTTGGCCAGGGGCGGGGTCTCCTTCTTCTTTGGCGGGGGTGGCGCAGAAAACGATCCGCGGCTCGCAGTTGCGGGCCGCTTCTTGGGAGGAGGCGCGGAGGTGCTGGGAAGCTCCCGACACGCAGCGACAGCGGAGGTGGCAATAAGGAGGCCGGGGGAGATAGTCCCGACCCTCGCATAGGGGGGGGGGGAGCGGAAGGTCTCGCTCCCCTGCAAGTAAACAACGAACCAAGGTTAGAAAAGAGAAAAGCAGAACGGGTTAAGGACCTGCTCCGGGCGGCACGGGGAGTAGGGAGTCGATGTTGCGTTGGAGGTAGGCGACCTCGATGTTCTTTGTCGATAGGTATTTGAAGAGCTTGGCTTCGTGGCCGCCGAGCGGGTGGGGGTGGGGGGGGGGGTAGGTCCCATCCTTGTACACCCTGAAGGAGAACAACGAGCGGCGAGAAGGGGACGTTGCCGAAGGGCCCCTTCACGAGCAAGAATTTCTGAGCCCAATAGTGTCTCTTGTTGACGGTCTCGCAAACTTTGGCGTGTGGGCTCGCAAAGTAAGTGGTCCCGTCCTTGTACGCCCTGAAGGAGAACAGCTTGCGGAATACCGACAAGATGAACTCGATCCGCTCCTCCCTCAGGTAGCAGGCGAATGCTACCATGACGGAGATCGAGTTGGGTGTCATCTGACTCGGGATCATGCCGTAATATTTGAATATCTGGCAGGTTCGCAGCGAGGGGTTAAGGATCATACGCGAACACAAAAAAAAAAAAGAATAATGGCGCGAGCGAGTACCTGGCTGATCTCGGGCCATAGGGGAAGCCATAGGCCGACATCGAAGTGGGCCGCCGGGATAGCAAGCTCGTCCGGGTAGAGGGTGTTGATGACCTCCGTCCTTGCAGGGTGGCGAGCTGAGAACCCTGGAGAGATGTATTTCGCCACGACGTTGTGGTAGTCGCCCTCAGTAAGCGAGCAATTGAAGAACGAGTGGTCGCAAAAGTTCTAGGCGCACTTGGCCCGGCCCTCGACATCACCACCATCGCCACCCATTAGTTCTTCCTCGGAAGAAATACGAACGCGAGGGAAGGTATGCGAGTACGCGCGAACGAAAGGGGCAGAGGGTCGGGAGTGATAAATGCGGTGGTTGGATCTGAACTCTAGACCTATTTATAGAAAAGTAAAGGCGGCGAGGAGGAATCAAAGCGTCAGGGGGTGCGGCTAACAGGACCACGTCGCGACACGCCTCGGTACGTGGGCCACCCCTCCTCCCACCCGCTCGCATCAACACAGTAACACCGGCTCGCCGTAAGCCAAGCGAGCACAAAATAAGTAATGCGAATCCCGTATGGGTCGCGTGCCAGAGTAGTAAGAAAAACAGCTGAGCAGGATACCATAAATATTATCAAAGCACAAATATATAAGGAAAGCCCGAGGGCGGGCGAGAGATGTCCAAATAACAATAAAGAGTTTGCAGATTGTTTTTGAAGTTTACAAAAAATTATTTCGCCAAAAGGGTGTGAGCGCGAGCAGGATCAGTACTTGATCCACCTCGGCCCCACACCACCGAGCTTGGCGGTACCCGTGGATAATGATATGCGCGGACTGCGCGGATCTCACGCTGGATCAAGTGAACTTGATCATCCACCCGCGAGAGGTGCACCCCCGGGTAGATTGTTGGGAACAGTGCCCAGCAGTGTTCCTGATTTAAAGAAGTGCTCAACTCAATGATAAGTGCAAGTTGTATTTAATGTCACATCTAGTTCATGCTTGCAGAGATGAGACAATATGTCCAGTACTTCAATAACCTGCCTAAGTATAATATCATCGAAAAAGGCTGGACATATGGTCGACAAGTACATGCACATCGTTGAGATGATGGGCAAAGCAAAGAAGAATGATTGTGTCTGTGTCGTCGAAAAGGATCATGCGTATCGTCGACAACAGCAGGCCTATCGTCAACAATATGCAGAGCAAGGCAGGATGGTGATATCGTTGTGACATCTACACGACGATATCAGAAAGTCGAAGATGAAGAAGAAGACTCAAAGATGTGGTGGTCAAGAAGCCTTGACATCGATAAGGCTAAGTCAGAATGAATGTCATTGAAAAGGCAAAGGGAAGATCAGTGTCGAAGATATCGTTGACAAGAAATTGTATCGTCGATAAGGCCAAAGAAGAACAGATAGTGTCGAGAAGAAGCCTTGTCATCGAAAAGGCTAAGTGTGACTGATGGCATTGGACATCGTCGTAAAGAAGGCGTGACGTCGAGAAGACTGAAGGAGGTCAGTTGAAGACAAGCAGTTGCTAATGTATAGTCTGTCGACATGATATCGTTTATGTCGTCGACAAGATAAAGTTGTTACAGCGATATCAAGCAGACAAGAAGATCGCGACGACATCAGTTAGACGACTTCATGTCGTCTTAAGTACAAAAGCAAAAGTGATGTCCCGTATCGTCGAAATATCACTATCTGATGAGGAATTGAAGAAGTAACTAGCTCAAGACATCGACAAACCCTGTCGTCGAGATATTGTCCATGTCGTCGTAACAATGGAAATATCGTCAGACAGATTCAAAAGTAGCCGCACGCGCTGTCAGCAATTAATGCCTCTGCCTGATTGTCCAATCAGCGCATGCTCTTGAGGGATGGGCGTCTGACAGTAAAGGACATCATATGTGACCATTAAGCGGCTCATCCGTCCTATAAAAGGGAACAATGATACCCTAGGAAAAGATGCGAGAAAAACGACCAAAAAAGAATCCCGCCTAGTAATACAACAGTACAAGCGGCGGTGTAGAAAGAAAGTAAGGAAGAACAAAACGATTATTCTGTGTTCTTCAAGTTGCAGTCAAGTTTCATCGTCTGCTAAGAATCGTTCAAGAAAGTAAGCCAGTCAACATCCGGCACAGCAAGAAGCTTGAAGAAGACTTGCGCTGTCAAGATTAATCTTCGTCAAGTCAAGAAGCCAATCTTCATCGGGTAGAAGAAACAATTTTCATTACTGTAATCTCTTGTAAGGCTTGCGGGCCAAGAACTTGTAAGATCTGTTTCAGATCTGAGTGTCAAGCTGAAGGGCTTGAGATCTGTGAGACTTGAGGGCTAGGGCAGAGGGACTTGCGGGTCCAAATTTGTCGAGCTTGCGGGCTCGGGTGCAGTGAAGGGGCTTGAGGGCCTAGGCTGCAGGGACTTGCGGGTCCGAACGTGTCGAGCTTGCGGGCTCGGGTGCAGTGAAGGGGCTTGCGGGCCTAGGCTGCATGGACTTGCGGGTCCGAACGGGTCGAGCTTGCGGGCTCGGGTGCAGTGAAGTGGCTTGCGGGCCTAGGCTGCAGGGGCTTGCGGGTCCGAGGTGTAAGGCTTGCGGGCCTGAGACATTGGCGGAGTTTGCCGAGCCTAGCACACTGCTAGGTAGGCGCAGAGGGAAAGAGGACTACTCAAGACACCCTGTCTTGAGGAACCTCTATAAGTTCTTGTGTGTTTTCTGTGCTGTGCTTTACTAATCTATAGATCTATTAACCAGAAAACAAGAACACCTAAAGGGGATAAAATAATTTGAAAAACCTATTCACCCCCCTCTAGGTGATAAGTTGACACCCAATAACTAACAAGTGGTATCAGAGGGAGGTTGTTCAAAGAAAAGCTTAACAGCTTGAACAGATCTGCTCTTGGGTGTATCAAATCAACTGATCATCATATCCTAACTCTATGGAGAAAGTCAAAGGATCTGACATCAGGAAGTTCAGATCCTTAAGTGGAAGCAGCTTGAACTCTTCTCACAATAAAGAAGAAAGAAGTATAGGAATCAGAGCACCCTTGACTATTTCAGACAATGAATCTGAAGATGAAGAATGCTCTGTAGTCAGAAGAAGAATAAGAGCACCCTTGACTCTCACAGACTGTGACTCTGAGGATGAGGAAGTCTACGGTTTGATGGCTCTATCAGATGAAGAAAATCACGATGAATCACATTATGATCAGGTATGCATCACTCACACGCCTTTACCACCTGCTTCAATTAAGAAAACCAAGAGTGCATCAGATGATTGCTCATCTTCTGAAGATGATGCATAAGACTGCTCATCATGCAACAATAAGAACCATGCTGATCTAATAGAGCAGTTTGGTGATCTCTTGGGAGCTCTGAGAAAGAGCAAGAAGCTTGTTAAGAAGCAAGCTAGGGAGCTAGAATCACTCAGACCCATTAAGGCTGAGATGAATAAGGAAATGGGTATGTCCCATAATGAGGGCACCAACTCATGTGAGCTCAAGAAAATCATAGGCAAGCTTCATGATGAAAGAAACCAAAGGGAAGAATTCATTAGGAAGCTTGAGAATGATCTCCATGAGGAGAGAAGCTTAGTGGCTCAATTCTCTAAGCCAAAACTATACTGCCCATCATTGACACCTTCTCCTCCTATGGAGATAAGAGGGGATTGGGTTTCAATGAAAGGGCAATAGATGCTGGGAATGGAGAAAAGGGGAAAACTGAAGCTGAGCCTCATACCACCTTTCAGAATGTAGTACTTCCCTCTAACAAGTATGACCAGGACAGTGTCTATGGTCACTGGATGAATGAAAACTCCAATAGCTTGGTAAATGCTCCTAACTATGGGAGGAGAAAGGGCATGTGGATGAGTGCATTGAAGGCTCCCCATGAGGAAATCCAAATGACCCATCATGGACCATTTGTGTTTGGTGCCTCAGCCCCCACCTTCAAGTGTAAAGGAGCAACATCTTCCCAATCTCTTCCAGATAAGAAGCAGACTGGTAGCACCAGTACAATCAACTCTCACTTGATCATATCTGATGCCATCAACACCATGTCAGCTACCAAGCTGACATCTGTTGCTGACAAACAGATAAAGTTAAGAAGAAATAATTATACTAAAGCAGCTAGTCAGCTCTTGGCTGAGAGAGATAGGAAGAATGTTGTTGTCTTCTCTACTGAACATAAGCATTGTGATTCTCCACCCACCTCAAAAATTGCTCAGAAAAGATGGTACAACATCCATGAATGTTGGTGTTGTGGTAAAGTGGGACACTTTGCCATTGATTGTTGGCACAACCCTAGTGTGCCTAGTGCAAAGGACAAACCTCCTGGAAAGGCTGAGGTGAGTAGAAGAACTCCTTATTATGCTAACAAAAATCTAGGACCCAAGTCACCTTGGGTTCCTAAGGGATATTAAAATCTATCTTGCAGGGTAATCCATTTAGCCAATCAAAAGCAAACAAGGCTAATGGACAATAAGTGATCCAGGCTTACTCTGGACTAAGAAAACCTCACCACATGCCAAGATGCACTGGTCAAGGGGGAGCCACTAGCTCAAGAAGATATGAAAGCTAAGGTGAAGGTAACTGTGTTGATGTTCAATACATAACCTAATTCTTATCACTTTGTTTAAGATAATTTATACTTGAGTAAGCAAAAGATATCACTCAAGGAACACATATGTATGGCACTGCTAAAGAATTGCACTGATCATACAAAAGAGTGAAAAAGAACAATATCGTTTTGAACACAAAACTATATCGTCGAAATGATGATTGGTATCGTCGAAATGAGTCCTCGACATCAAATTTGCGTCACGACGATACCTAATCATCAATGGACTCTTAAATAGACCTGAGCTTAACCAATCATTACAGCTAAACTCGAGTTAATTAAACATTTAACAAATGACACTTCGACTTCCAACTCGGAAACTATAAATAAGGTCAGATGTCTTAAGGTTAAAACACCTTCTACATTAGCCCTAAAAAGACGTTGTGCTCTCTACGCCTTCGAAGAGTGAACGAGTCGACTAAACTAGAATCCTCTCCGATCAAGTAAGAAATGGCGCCAAAGAAGGAAGGATTTCTCTATGAAGGAAGCGAAGTAGTGAGGGGCAGTTTCTCAGAGGGGCCAGAAGAGATTCAGAGCGCCATTAAGCTATTAGACGTCGTCGGCCTGGAATTCGCTCTCTCAGAGTCAATAATAATACTAAAAAGAGAAGTGTTGGAGTTCTACTCGAATGCCAAGGGTGGTTCAAAAGGAACATCCGTGAAAAGCTTGATCAATGGGATAAAGGTCAAGGTGAATCCCAAGAGGTTGGCAAGGGTTCTTCAGCTGCCGACCTTCGCCAAGGGGGAGGAAAATGAAAAGGTCACCCAGGAAGACCTTAACAGGGCTCTGGAATGGTGCGATCACTCCAACAAGACCTATGGGTCTCTAGAAAGAAAGAATTTTAATCAACAAGGGAAGCTCATGGCTGATATTGTAGGAAAAGCCCTCCTCCGTAAAGTAGGGTCGCATGATAGGATATCCAAGCCCATGTTCGAGATTATGACAAGAATAATCCTAAGTTAGAAGACCAACTGGGGTCAGATCATTTTTAAGAGGATTCAAGATAACTTTCAAACTCCAAATCTGGGAAGAATACTATCACTGTATCTACTGATATCCTACCTTGAAAGCTTCAACAAGAAGTATGGCGCAAAAATCCATCACATGAGAAGGATGGACATCAGGATACTGGAAAGATGGGAGAAAACTCTGATTTAGTCTCCTAAGAAGCTGAAGACTGCAGAGGATGTGAAGAGGAAGGGAGAAAGCTCATCTGAAGAAAGTGAATAAGGAAACAGCTCAGACTCGTCTGACTCTGAAATGCCTGTAGAGAAAAGGAATGTATCCCTCCAGACCTCTGCCCTAAGTCTGGGATCCGGGACAATCACAACAACAGGAACAAAGCAAGATGATGCTGACACTGAGGGGGAGAAGAATAGTGAGATCCCTGCTCAAGTGGAAGAAGTGATCGATAAGATCATTGGGGCTGAGGATGCTGTTCATCATGGATCAGTAGACCAAGAGGACCCAAGTAAAAATCCCCAAGAAGAGAAGCCAGAGAATTCTGCTGATGAGACTAGCAGAGATCTGCCAAATCCTGAAAAGGAAAATGAGTCAAACCAGTCACCCATCAGAAAATCTCTATCTCCAATGGTTGATGGGAATACAGAAGAGGAACCAGAACAAACCAGTTCACCTCCGGAGAAAAGGCCAGTAGAGTTCTCCCTACTGCCTCAAATAAGCATGCTCCTGGAAGAGCAAAGGCTAAAAATTGAAGGTCATGTTAACTCAGCCATCAGTGAGCTAAGGAGAGAACTATTTGCAGAAACATCAAGCCTAAGAAATGATGTGAAGAACCTACAAGAATACACTGCCAAAGAGACAACCCTTACTCACAAGGGTCTATCTAATTTAGGGGTCAATCAGACTCTGATTGTTAGCAACATAGAAAATGCCTACATTGCATCCACCAAGAGGATGGATGAACACAAAACTGTTCTCCAAGAAAGTCTAGATCACCACAATAAAGATCTAGATAGTCATCTGCTTGAGACCAAGAATCACTTGGAAGCAGGAATCCACATGCTTAAAATCAAGATATTGGTTTCTGAGGAGAACCTCCAAAGGGGGATATCTGATGAAGTCATAAAGGGGGAGAGATCAATGATAATAGCCAGTGGTGAGCATGTCATCTGGACCACAAATACAATCAGGGAAGTAATGAATCTCCCTCCTCTCCATTTTGATGAGCCTGCAGGAGAGTACCTAGCTGAAGAGCAACATGCAGACATTCCTGATACTGCCACTGATAAGGGTAAAGAGAAGGAAGTACTGGAGGATGAAGAAGTAAAAATGAGGAAGAGAAAATACAGGGAGGAAATGGAGAAAAAGGATGACTATGAAAGATGGAGTCCCAAGTCCAGAGCCATCATATTAAAGACATGGGAGCTGGTGAAGGTAAATAAAGGTGAGAGGTACAAAGTGCACAATCCTCAAGAATGGGCTAAGTATGAAGAGCAAGAAGAAGCAAGGAGAGTATACAGAAGGGACAAGCAAGCAGACAGAATCCATGCAGACACTCCTGAGCCTCTAAAGTATCATCCCAAGCCATTTGAATACTTCACCAGACAAGCTGAAAAGGAGCAGGAAGCCAGTGCCAAGAAAGCAAAGGGTGAAGCTGCTATAAGGAAACCAGAGATATAGACGACTAAATCTTTAAGGGGCTGAATGTAGAAATGTCAAAAACTTTTGAAAACATTTGGCACTATTTATAAATGAAGTAACACTTGTCAAATTCTGTGTTCACTCAATTATAGCTGCAATATCATCATTATATGCTTATTTGCTTAAAATGTACTTTATCATTGAGTGAATTATGACTTCTTCAAAAAGGGGGAGATTGTTGAGAACAGTGCCCAGCAGTGTTCCTGATTTGAAGAAGTGTTCAACTCAATGATAAGTACAAGTTGTATTTAATGTCACATCTAGTTCATGCTTGCAGAGATGAGACAATATGTTCAGTACTTCAATAACCTGCCTAAGTATAATATCGTCGAAAAAGGCTGGACATATGGTCGACAAGTACAGGCACATCGTTGAGATGATGGGCAAAGCAAAGAAGAATGATTGTGTCTGTGTCATCGAAAAGGATCATGCGTATTGTCGACAACAGCAGGCCTATCGTCAACAACATGCAGAGCAAGGCAGAACGGTGATATCGTTGTGACATCTACACGACGATATCAGAAAGTCGAAGATGAAGATGAATACTCAAAGACGTGGTCGTCAAGAAGCCTTGACATCGATAAGGCTAAGTCAGAATGAATGTCGTTGAAAAGGCAAAGGGAAGATCAGTGTCGAAGATATCGTTGACAAGAAGCTGTATCGTCGATAAGGCCAAAGAAGAACAGATAGAGTTGAGAAGAAGCCTTGTCATCGGAAAAGCTAAGTGTGACTGATGGCATTGGACATCGTCGTAAAGAAGGCGTGACGTCGAGAAGACTGAAGGAGGTCAGTTGAAGACAAGCAGTTACTAAAGTATAGTCTGTCGACATGATATCGTTTATGTCGTCGACAAGATAAAGTTGTTACAACGATATCAAGCAGACAAGAAGATCGCGACGACATCAGTTAGATGACTTCATGTCGTCTTAAGTACAAAAGCAAAAGTGATGTCCCGTATCGTCGAAATATCACTATTTGATGAGGAATTGAAGAAGTAACCAGCTCAAGACATCGACAAACCCTGTCGTCGAGATATTGTCCATGTCGTCGTAACAATGGAAATATCATCAGACAGATTCAAAAGTAGTCGGACGCGCTGTCAGCAATTAATGCCGCCGCCTGATTGTCCAATCTGCGCATGCTCTTGAGGGATGGACGTCTGACAGTAAAGGACATCATATGTGACCCTTAAGCAGCTCATCCGTCCTATGAAAGGGAACAATGATGCCCTAGAAAAAGTTGCAAGAAAAACGAACGAAAAAGAATCCCGCCTAGTAATACAACAGTACAAGCGGCGGTGAAGAAAGAAAGTAAGGAAGAACAAAATAATTATTCTGTGTTCTTCAAGTTGCAGTCAAGTTTCATCGTCTGCTAAGAATCGTTCAAGAAAGTAAGCCAGTCAACATCCGACACAGCAAGAAGATTGAAGAAGACTTGCGCTGTCAAGATTAATTTTCGTCAAGTCAAGAAGCCAATCTCCATCAGGCAGAAGAAACAGTTTTCATTACTGTAATCTCTTGTAAGGCTTGCGGGCCAAGAACTTGTAAGATATGTTTCAGATCTGAGTGTCAAGCTGAAGGGCTTGAGATTTGTGAGGCTTGAGGGCTAGGGCAGAGGGACTTGCGGGTCCAAACTTGTCGAGCTTGCGGGCTCGGGTGCAGTGAAGGGGCTTGAGGGCCTAGGCTGCAGGGACTTGCGGGTCCGAACGTGTCGAGCTTGCGGGCTCGGGTGCAGTGAAGGGGCTTGCGGGCCTAGGCTGCAGGGACTTGCGGGTCCAAACGTGTCGAGCTTGCGGGCTCGGGTGCAGTGAAAGGGCTTGCGAGCCTAGGTTGCAGGGACTTGCGGGTCCGAGGTGTAAGGCTTGCGGGCCGGAGACATTGGCGGAGTTTGCCGAGCCTAGCACACTGCTAGGTAGGCGCAGAGGGAAAGAGGACTACTCAAGACACCCTGTCTTGAGGAACCTCTATAAGTTCTTGTGTATTTTCTGTGCAGTGCTTTACTAATCTATAGATCTATTAACCAGAAAACAAGAACACCTAAAGGGGATAAAATAATTTGAAAAACCTATTCACCCCCCCCCTCTAGGTGATAAGTTGACACTCAATAACTAACATAGGTGACTTTGTCGCGAGTGTACAGGTCCTGCAGCATGTGCCCGTACTTCTGGAGCACTTTGGTGGTTCGCCTCTTCATGACCTCAGGGTCCCGCGGGTCACTAAGGAAATCGCCAATCTTATCCGGCGAGGGAGGGGGCGACATCTCCTCCTCCCCAAGATCCAGGTCGGCGGGGCTCTCAGAGGTACCTGCGAGGAAAGAGTCAACGACAAGAGGAGGGCGCAAATAACAGTTAACTTTTGACCAACCTGGCGAGTCCAGATCGCTTTACCGTGCGTCGCGAGAGGAGTCTCTGCAAGGGGCAATGACATCAGCTCAATTTAAAGAATCCAACGATGAGGAAAGAAAGAAGCTTACTAGGTCGTGGCGAGGAGACGCGGGTGGTGGTGGTGTCTAGATTTATGGCTGCCGAGACAGTCCTCCCGGAAGAAGGGAGGCGAATATCCACCTGGGCCTCGTTCGCAATTTCCTCCACCAGGAGTGCGCTCTGTGAAAAGAAAGTGTTAGCAGTGTGATTGGGTGGTGGACCAACCTGTCAACCCAAATACCTGTTCGGCGAGCTGGGTGTTGGGCGTCGGGTCCGGAACCGAGGACCCATCCTCCTCCGGATGTCGCCGAATCATCTTGGCCTTCCTGATCCTGGGGAAAGATGGAGAGGGTTGTCGGGCATCCCAAGGGGCGAACTGGACGAAGACCGAGTGCTCGTCGGCTCGCTCCGCATTCAGGCGAGCCTGAGCTTCTTCCGAAAGAGGCATTTCTGATAGCTACATTAGCAGGTGGCGAGAGAAGGCGAGAGGAATCAGTGTTACTCATCGCCCCGGAGTGGTGGTATTTATAACATTTGGGATGGGACCCACCAGAAGATTTCTGCCAGGTCAGCACCCCTCCGGCGAACACCAAGGGTTGGATGTTTCTTCGTGAGCTTAGAATAATCTCACGAAGAGCAAGGATTGTGTGCAACCCCGTGTCCGCCAAAGGGTAAGAGGGAGAATCAGGTATCGAAAAAACAAGCAGAGGCGAGGCTAGGCGAGTTGGGGCTCGCCGCCTCGCACAGGCAAAAACAAGGCGAGGCGATCCATGCATGTAGCCCTGCGAGGAGCGTATCGCGAGAGCGAATCAGGTGCGGGCTCGACGCTCCGGCGGTGCATTTAGCAATGGCGAGTAGAACAAGGGCTCGCCGCCTCGCGCGAGCGAACCAGACTGGTGTGTATGACAGGGGAGGTGGCAAGCGGTGCCCTCACGGGTTGCTCGTAGAAGGTGATCTCGCGAGCCTCGCTCGCGGAGAGACTGGCGAGTGGCGCCTTCATATGCCACTAGCTTAGTAAGTGTCTGGGGAGAAATTTACCTAAATGCCCTTGATGGGCTGCCAATAGCCCTTCAGAATAGCGGAGTTTGACTGTTAGCAGATCAGTTTGGGGTGCGGTTAATAAAACCAAAAGGCAGAATTGCGCTATTAGTAGGCCAGGAGAGAAAAACTATATATCAACCCTAAGGGCACCTTTGGAGGGGACACTTCTTTGGGCTTCCTTCTCCTTAGGTCATCTTTGGTTAGCTCCTCAGGCTCTCCAAGGTGCTCGGTTTCAGTTTTTGGCTTGGGAGGAGAAGCGCTCTAAAGATCTTCCGGGTGTGTGGTGGGTCCTCCACGGTGTCGCCAAGGGTCTGTGTTAGTGCTAAGTCTTCGGCCAGGTTCCTCCGCGGGATCAGTAAGTGCGAGTTGCACCCTTCTTGGGGTCTGATGAGTCCAATATTTACACTGATTTTGGGACTCATCTGGGTTGTTTATCTGTCCTTTGCACTTCATTTACTGCTCATCTATGCTTATATTGATAGCATTTCATAATCTCAACTATAGTGCATTCCCTACCCTCTTCGTGACGTGATTTCATTATATTTTACTTTATGCCTGTTCTGTGGATCCTGTGGTGTGCACGGATCAGTGGTCTATATGTTTTTCATGCAGGTACAAGGATCATGTGAACGCTCGGAATGGTGTGGGGCAAATTTTGGCCTAAAAGCCACTGATCGTGCGTTTTCCTTCGCGCACGATCAGGCGCACGACCACTGGTCGTGCGTTAATTCCCCTTACCAGACAGAGCGGTTCGCACGATCAGGCGCACGACCATTGGTCGTGCGCAACTGACCGTGCGTTAATTTCATATCTTCCCCTATGCTGCAGGTTGACCGCGCACGATCATAAGCATTCCTTCGCGCACGACCACTGGTCGTGCGCCACTGATCGTGTGCAGTGTTTACTCTGCTCCGTATTTAAAGACTGGCTCCGCGATTCTAGGGCATTCAGCACAGTTTTGGACGCGAATTCTTCCTGAAGCTTCCGCCATTTTCCCTCTCCAAGCTCCATCCATCCATCTCCTTCCTGGGGAAAGCTTCATCCATCAATCCTAAGATCCATCAAGGGTTCCGGAAGCATTCCCCGCCATCTACAGCAAGTACTTCAAGGTTTGGCATCTCCATTGGGCTAAGTGGAAGAGACCCAGCTTTGAGAAGAAGACGGATTACGTTTGGAGGTAGTGACAGCCTCTGAACCCCGGAAGAAACCAAGGACTGAGCTCGGAGGAGGCGTGACAACCCCCCATTCCGGCCAACATCTACGGCGAGGCTTCTCATCTCGTGGTTTCCTCTACCCTCTCTCATTTTGGAAATGTATTCCTAACTATTGTAATGAACTGGATTAACCTCTATTTGTCTATGAATGGAAGCTTATTCTTGTTTTGTTCTTCCCTTGATGCTTTGCTGTGATGCGCTCCGCCCCCACTCCACTTCCATACACACGTTCTAGCTAGCTCACTCTAGCAAAAGCTAGAGGTGAGAGTGAAGAGGTGCCTTCGACCCTCAAACACCATTAACACTCACTTCCCCCATTTGCTCACCATCCATCCACTAAGCGAAGCACGACATCGCGGCCTGCAATAACCACATCCACCAAGCGAAGAGGTGATTGCGACCCGCATAGTTAATATAGTTTTACTTCTTCTTGTCTGTACAAAATCAACCAAACCCCCTTTTTTGTTAACTTAGTAATCCTCATAATTAATTTCCTAATAAGCAAATCATACTACCCAACTTGCGGTCCTTTGAGAACGATATTCGGGGAATTTCTCCATACTTTTATTACTTTCAGCGACCGGTGCACTGCCGTCGTACCACATTTCGTGCTTGCTAATTAGCGGTGCTGAAATTGTGCGTCGGGGTCCGAACTCCTCGTTGGACCGAATCTCGGTTCCAACAATCATGACTCCCAGTGATGGTATAAAGATCATCACTCTCCACTCCTTCTGATGTGACCGCTCTGTCTATAAGGGTAACAAACAACTTCCTTATTCGACGCCAACCAAGTCTGTGCACCCCTCGATCCTCTGTCGAATGCTCTCCCCCGTCCATCTACCGCCAAAATATGCTCACCCCCAGGAGTGGAGTCGTTCAGCATCCGACTGGACAGTAACGCCGATGTGACCTCCTCCAGCCCCACTATATCCTTCTCATGCAGGAGCGTTGCCACCATGTGTTTAAAGGATGGCGAGAGCGTTGTCACCATGTGTTTAAAGGATGGCGAGAGCGAGGTAAGAAGTAATAGAGTCTTATCTTCTTCCTCAACCTTCGCATTAACCACATGCAATTGGTTTAGAAGGTCGTTGAACACATTAATGTGCTCCTACAGGTTGTCATCCTCCTGCATCTTCAGCCCATACAATCGTTGTTACAACAACAACCTTGTGGTCAACGACTTTGCTAGATATAATCTCT
Source organism: Dactylorhiza incarnata (assembly GCA_033032865.1). NCBI lineage: Eukaryota > Viridiplantae > Streptophyta > Magnoliopsida > Asparagales > Orchidaceae > Dactylorhiza > Dactylorhiza incarnata. The sequence continues at coordinate 2,104,048 of JAWHQI010000327.1, forward strand.
CAAGCTTCTCCCAAACCATTATTGCAGACTCCTCAACACCAATGTTAAATAGCACTTTGTCGTCAACGCACATCCTGATGGCGCTAGTGACACGCTCATCCAAGTCAATCCACTCTTTATCCTTCACTTTAGCAGCCAATTTTTCTCATTCTCGTAAAACTCACTTCAGCCCCTGCTCAACTAACATATCTTTGACGCGAATATGCCACATACTAAAATTTTCACTGTCATCGAACTTCTCCACAGAATACCGAGCTAAAGTCGTATTCTTCCCTGCCACAGCTGTCATCCATTTGAGAACTGATTAATTCAAGGTTGAAATTGAAAGAATGAGAAGAGGATCTAGTCGTTCACCACCCTAGTCAAATCTTTCTTCAAATGTCCAATTAGTCCCATACAAAACTTGCCTCTAATGCCACTTGTTGGGATTTCCGGCCGCGGAAGCGCAATTCCCATGTACAACTAAATATAATCACAAGAAAATACGTACTTCGAACAATTTTATTAGCACAATAAAATTAATAAGTACTCAAATTAGGAGATACATATCCGAAAATATACTGCAGAAGAACTCGGACTACGAAAATTCGCAGGAGAGTTATATGAATTTGACTGCAATCCATAAAACGGGCCCACAAGATTCGTACCAGAACGAACCTTCGTCGTCGTCAGACGACCAACCACCACCACCACCACCACTGAGAAGAGATCCAAGTCAGGACTTTATCTTGCTGCGAACGCACAACCTGCCAACGTTGCCACTTGTGCATAACCACCACCGCCTATGAGCATGCAACCATCGAGCACCTCACACCTCACACCTTGCCGCAACCCGCGAATCTGGCGCCTTGCCGCAACCCGCAAATCTGACGCCTTGCCGCTACCCGCACGCTTTCGCTCTTTGTTACCGATGCAACTCGCAATCGAATGTCGACCCCCACGGTTGCCTACCGCGGCCTTCTGTCGTGCACTATCTCTCTCCTCTTCAAGGCTTTACCTCTATTTGGTTTGGCTTTTGATGTGCCCATAATAGCTTCCCTCCCTCTCCTTTAATAGAGCCATTTCGCATGTCTTTGTCTCTTTCCTAGAAGCTTTCTTGCATGTGCCCATTCAAAGCACATAAGCGTCTTGGAGAAAAGTCCGCATTGGCAGCCGGTAGGTGGGAAAGATGAAACACGTGGGTTTAAAAATTCAAAACCAACTCAATACATAAAGGTTTCATGGACAAAACGACATGTTCATGATATTTTTTGCAAAATATCCTTTGGAATATATTATCCGATATATTCTCTATCAGCCGATATATTCGCCGATATATCGGCCCATATATCTCAACGTTATATCGCCCGCCTTATTTCAATTATTTTATTTAGTGTCTATGGTCTAATAGACAATAAACCTAAATTGTTTCGTTGCTAGGTTGCTTTGTGTCTTTCCTCTGATTTTTTTCCTTGCGCACGTCCGTCATTGACTTCGATTCTGCTTGGCCTTTGGATTTTAGAATAAGGTTTTTTATCTTCCATCATTATCGACGATTTTCTCACTTTCGATTGCTTTCTTCTATGCGTTATACTGTTATTAATTATATATCATAAAATATTTAAACTAGTTTGGTAGATTTTGAAGTTCAATATATAAATATTAAATTATCAAGATATTAATATATATATATATATATAAATTAAAATAATTATTACATTTATATATAATTATGTATATAAATAAATAATTATTAAAACCCGACATATGAAATATCCCCGATATATCCTCCGATATATTAAAATCGACATGAAAAACCTAAACCGACGTGTCCCCGATATATGTAACCTTGCTTGCATAATCCCTTTATTACAACTCTTATCTCCTATTTATAGCAGATAAACCTCACCACCACCTTACATATTACGGTTATACTCCCCATGCCTTGAAGAATAATGCCCTCTTTGTTTAGTAAGAAATTTACCTATTTCTGAAGCACACTCTTCAGATTGAAATATACTCCCAACACCCATCCTCATGGCGTCTTTGAATGATGAGGTTTCAATACCCATCCTCACGACTCAAACTTAAGTTCTACCCTTCGGGACTAAACAAACAGAAAAGAGAAGAGAAAAGAGAGGTTCTAGATCTATAAGCACAGTCACGGAGTCTACGGGTTAATTCGTTCTTACAGTAACGGTGACCGGCTTCGCGAGACCATCCGGTCTACACAGGGCTAAGCTCTACTGGGCGCTACCTTCTCGATCGAATCAAACATCAACTCTATGCCTCTATGCCGCAGAACTAGAACCTCTCTTTTCATTTGATTCGCATGTGTTAAGCATGAACCTTTTGATAGATTCTTTGCTAGTGTTTGCCCTGACTTTTCCTTTAGCAAAGACCTCGATACAGCCGTTCCCTGTGGGTTTACTGCCGGATGGATGTTACATCGCTCAAGAAGGAGTCAAAGCAAATCAAGAGCATCTTCTTCTTTCTTCTGAGAGCTCTCACATCATGTTCGCATTCATTTCAGAATCATTCTATTCTATATACGAGAACGATGGTGTTTCATCGAGATGGATCATAAATTCCTGTAAAGAAAATTTGTTGCCCGCACGTGTGGTGTTCTTTAGAACATGACCTCGAAGATCAAAGATGAGAATGTTTGTAGAGGCCAATTTCAAAGTCATTTTCTATGCATAAAATGATTTCTCCTTTGTCAATTCAGCCAGCCCCAAAAGCTGTTGTTGATCTTGCCACAACAATCCTAACATACATCGCTGACTCATTTCTTGAAAGTGATGTGATATGAATACGACTTCATGCACTCTCATATATACTTATGTAGTTTTGGGGCATTTCTGTAATAATGTGTATGCCACTCGCACCAATTTTAAACGAGTGGTAGGGAATCTTTATATTATTTTGAATCATTTGGTCTTAAGCTCTTCTTAGAGAGAAGATTCTTAGAAAAATCCTGTCCATTAGGTCGCGAAATTTTTGGATACGTGCCCCGTTCTGAAATCTTGGTCCGGGTGTAGCGCTATGCTGGCACCAACGAGCGTTCATGAAAGGATCTGCAAGAGGACGAGTCTGGGCTTCTCCATTAGGGCAAACTTATATCGAACCTTGTTACTCGTTAATCTAAACTGGTCCTACATGCCGAATACTTCGAGCTCAATCCTGAACCCTAATTGGCTCTAGCTTCTCTATCCCAGCTCCACGACGGCCCAGCAACGGTCTCACCGCTTGCTTACGGTTTCCGACTCCAATCTTGCCCTTTCCGTCTCCGTCCTCGCACACTACTCCGATCGCGGGAGAGCTTTTCTCTCGCGACGAACTTTGCGCGCTCGTTCCCTCCTGATCGATGACAGTCCGACCATCTCTGTCGACCGCGCCTCTGATGCCTACGCTCGACCTCGATGCCGAAGACAAGCCGCCGTCCACGGTCCAAGCTCCAACCATTTCGATAGGGTCCAGCGTGGTCGTCGCTTCCAGCTGCTCCTCCAGCCGACTCTCTTCAAATATACTCCACACTACAACTCCAGAAGCCTGCCAGCAGTCCGCAACACCACCATTCCTGCTCCTCGATGACGCTCCTCACTGGCGCCTTTACCCTCTGGTTCTTCGCTTTCGTCACTATCACCACATTCCGCCACGGTCCAGCCACCTCTACTGCCTTGCTCCTACTCTAGGCCAGCCGCCAGTGCGGCCATTTCATGCCACATCATCTTCTCCCGTCCCTTCACTACATGCATTCGACCCGTTCCATGACCCTCCTCCCAGATGAGGATGCCTCTGCTTCAACTTCCACCGATTCCACCCGCTTGGATATCCTGAGAGCTTGATTAGAATATCTCACGCTTCTTCTCTGTGAGTTTTCGGGTGCTGTCAACCATTCACCGACACCTCCAACATCTCCGTCGCTGCCTCCAATCGGCCCTCCATTGACTACACGGGGGTTCCTACACCCTGCTGAGGACATTCATCCGGCCCACCTCGTCCGAATGAGATTTCATTATTTGACGACACTGCCCCCCACGGTTGGATTGACCGCGTCGTGCAGTTTTTGGACCTCCAGTCCATGCCCACCAATCAAAAGGTCCCCATGATGATTATCTATATGGGGGGCTCCGTGATCCAACGGTGCGTTGGACGCGCCAAAATGTCCTTGATCTCTCCTGACCCACATTAAAGGAGGAACTCCTTTGCCACTATGACATGCTTCAAGATGGTAATGCCTACGAGCACCTAAGCTCTGTTCGTCAATCTGACACTGTCGCCACCTATACCGCTAAAGGAAAATGCATCTATTTCTCAACAATGTCTTTGTCATTTGATCCAATAACCGACTACAGTTCATAGATTTAGGTAACCACAGTTGATTATAAATCAATCTGCTATCCAACAATGCTCGTTGACCAGTTCTCTTCTTCAAGCGAGAAGTTGATTACAAGTAGCTTGCGGGAGAGGGGACGCTTTAGTCCGACTTGCCATATCACCAGACTCTCCATTGGCCATTATTTAGGGCATTTTCTATCGGGCTTGCAGCTCCACATCCGTGTCATGTCCACAACCTATCTACTTTCTCATGCCATGGAGCAAGCTCGTTGTCGACGAGGAACTCTACACGACTTAGCTACCCTTCTCTACTCGGGCACCCCACCGGCTTATGCCGTTGCCGAAACCTACGCCACTACTCCATCGCTTGAATCCCCGCCTCCACATGGACCTTCTTTGAACGGCTCACCACCGCCGCTAGTTCTGCATCTACCCGTAACCCTACCACCCCAGCTCTTATCTTACTTGTAGTGCATCGAGATTTGCCGGAAGGGCATCTATTTTCGCTTCCACCAACCGCACTCGCCCATCCAAATACCCTCTCAAGACTGCTTGTTGCTCGACGCTGAAGATGACGATCTCGACTTCGCTAGTTTGATCTCCTGACACTTGCTGCCGACCTCTATGGACCTCCACCTTGAGTACAATGTCGATTTTCGGCAGGGGAATGTCAATACGAATTCCCGTGCCATCCATACGTCCTCTTATCTACCTATGTTGCATTATGATATTTTTATTATTATGTGTATGCCACTCCAGCCTATATAAGAGAGTGTTAGTGAATTTCTTAGATTATCTTGGATCATTTTGCTTTAGACTCTCTTTGAAGAGGGAGCTCTTAGAGGGATCTTGCCCTCAAGAGATTATGTCAAACTTGTCTCGAAGTTTTGTATCCCCTTTCACATGAATCTACTTTTATTTTCATTCGACAATGGCATAAGCTATCTTACTATAGTATGGTTTATGAAAGTAGCACTGATACGTAGATCGATCTTCTCGCATTCTTGCTCATGCTGATCAGCCTTCATCGATGGAGCTACCACTATAGCTTCTTGGAAAGGAAATAAATAATCTTGATCATTGTTGGCACGGGAAGGCAGAACATAGCTATCTTTTTCAATCACCAAAAGGGAAGAGCTAATTTCCTCGAGTGGAATCAATGTCCATCCTGTTGCAAGAGCACAATTGAAGAAGCGATAATAATCTTCTGCCATTCGGAGGAGAGAAATTTTGACAATTGTTTCTTGAAAACAATACCAATACCCAGATTTCTTGATTCTTTTCAAGAATATAATCTTAGGAACGAAGATTAAAAGCAATGAAGAAAAAAGTGCCAAGCAAAACGAAGCAAACACACAGAGATTTACGTGGTTCGACAATCTGCCTACTCCACGTCCGCAATAAAGTTTCTTCCTGGATTTTACGATTACAGAGCGAGATGCAAAAGGAAGCCCTTTTATACTTGAAGTCTAGGGCTACCGAGAAACAGTAAAAGTGCATAATTAACCTTTCTAAAAATTTTCTTCGGGGCCGCTGCCCCCCCCCCCCCCCCCCTCTTCCGAACCAATTCACCGCAGATTTATAGTACGACCAGACTCCACATCTCAAACAATCTCTCACTTGGAGAGTAATCTAGAAAATAATCAGCAACCTTTTGCAAGATCTCTTTCCCATTTTGTTTTCATCCATAAACAATACTCCTAGTGCGGCGCCCCCTCATCTCTATCCATGGAGGCCAACTGAGGCTATGTAGAACCTCCGTTTATCAACAGTGATTATTTTGGTGAGCATGTCCGCTGAATTCTTCACTCCAGCAATCGTCTTCAACGACAATGTTTTGTCATTTATCAGCTCCCGGATATGATGATACATCAATTGAACGTGCTTTGTCCTTCTTCCCAAGATGAATATCACTCTGACTATCGCTGAAGAGAACTATCATCCTGTTCTTTGCCCAATTCTTTCAAAAAATTCTTCAACCAAGTCATCTCCTTGCCAACTTCTGAGATAGCCACTTACTCTGCTTCAGTGATTGATCAAACACTCCTTTGAAGTTTAGACATCCAACTTACTACAGTTGCTCCCAAAGTAAACACATATCCCGTTGTACTTTTCCGACTGTCCAGGTCACCACCCAGGTCTGCATCAGAAAAACCTTGAAGTGTTAAGTTGCTCTTCTTAAAACACAATGTCATACTTGAAGTGACCTTCAAGTATCGAAGTACCCACTTCACAGCTTCCTAATTTGCTCTTCCTGGATCTGCTATGTATCTACTGACGAATCCCACTGCATATGCAATATCAGGTCTTGTACGGACCATAACATACATCAAGCTCCTTGCTGATGCATATGGGACTCTGAACATGTGCTCCCATTCTTTTTCTGTCTTCGGTGATTGCTCCTTGCTGAGCTTGAACTGACTTCCCAATGGAGTACTTCTTGGTTTTGAATCATGAACTGCAAACCTGCTAGCACCTTTTCAATGTACTTTTCTTGAGAAAACTTCAAGATTCCTTCTGCTTATCGCGAGTGATCCTCATCCAAAGTATCAACTTTGCAGGTCCGAGGTCCTTTATTTCAATTTCTCTTACCAAATTCTTTTTCAGCTTGTTGATCTCCTTCATGTTGGATCCTGTAACAAGCATATCATCTACATACAACAATAAGATGATATAGTGGTCATCGAAATTCTTGAAGTAACAACAATGGTCTATCCCACGTCTAGTGAATCCATAGTCATACATGAAACTATCAAATTTTTTATACCATTGTCTCGGAGCCTGCTTTAAGTCGTACAAGCTCTTGTTTAGCTTGCTCTCTAGATTTTCTTTACCAATAATTTCATGACCTTCTGTTTGTAGCATGTAGATGTCTTCCTCTAGGTTGCCATGTAGGGAAGATGTTTTCACATCTAGCCGTCTAGGTGTATATCTTCTGCAGCTACAATAATAAACATTAATGTGATAGTGGTTAACTTAATATCTGGAAAGAAAATATCAGTATAATCGATACTTCATTTTGTTGAAATCTCTTCACCACTAGCCTTGTTTTGTATCTTTTCTCATCATGCTCTTCCTTGACTCGATACAACCATTTATTATGTAACACCTTTCCTTCTGGCAATTTGGTCAACTCCCATGTCTTGTTTTTCTCCAAAGAATTCATTTCATCCTTTATAGCTAACTCCCACTTGTCGGAGTCTTTCATCTTCATGGCTTCACCAAAGTAGCCTGGTTCATCATTATCAGTTAAAAGTAAATAATATAGTGAAGGAGAATACCGTTGTGTTAGCCTAGACATTCTGACAGTTCTTCTAACTCCCCTTCTGGATTAATTTGTTCCAATTCAGGTTCTGGTTCTTCTATTGTGCTCTCAGGATGATCTCGCGTCTTTGTGCCCACATCATTTTTAGATATATTTTCCAACATTGCCCTTTCATGCTTCTCTACATGCTTTTCTGCTGTGTCAGAACCTCCTACAAGTCTATCCTTATATAACGTTGTTTCATTAAATGTTACATCCTTATGTCTTATGATTTTCCTACTTTGATCATTCCAGAATCAATAACCAAAGTTATGGGGAGCAGTCCGCTAGACCCGTTCGGGTATACTCACAACGACTTTGGGCACAATGACGATCGGGACCGCTCATCTTGAGCGGATGGACGATCGTAGCATTAGTTGTTCTTTTCGTTTTTTATTTTGAGCTGAATTTTTATTTATTTTGGAGTCGGAACAATCGGCCAATCATAGTCGTCCATTGTTCCCCCTAGAGTCTATATATTGAGGGCGAGGGCTATCATTTTGGGCATTGAAGAATTGAGTGTAAAATTCACTTCTTTGATCATCTTGGTGCCGAAGCCTACCGCCGGGTGCGAAGCCCGGGCTCCCTCCTTCCTTTTGCCGTGAGTCACCTCCCCATTCCTTCTCCTTTGCCGTCCACCAACACTTCCTCCTCATCCCCCCACAAAACAACCGTCCCCCTCCTCAATTTCCCCTTTCAAAATCCCCGCCAACCACATCCATCCTCATTTCCCCCTCCAGGACCCTCCATCACCTTGCCGCCCCCAACCAGTCACCTCCCCATCCCTCCATTGACCTCCTAACTCCATCTTCTCTATCGTGGATCCACTTCCTTACAGCCCCTCCCTCCAAATCCCCATAACCGGCCCACCATTGTCATAAAAACCCCTCCTATTTGTCTCCGGTGATTGCCAGAATCATTTTCCGGTCACCCCCGGTGATTCATCGTCATCCCCATTCCATTTCCACCAACTTTAATTTTTTCGGCGATCGCCGAAAAACTTCTCCGGCCACCACCACCACCCCGACAACCACCTCCGACCATCCTCCGGCCATCCTCCGGCCAGCCACCTCCGACCACCCTCCGGCCAGCCACCTCCACCACCAGCTATAACCACCCATAACCACCCATAACCACCCACTACCCCACTTCCTAAAATTTAGGATCTATTCCTAAATTCTAGCCTCCACTTTCTCCCCCACTACCCAAATAGCCGGCCCCCTTATCTCCCCTATAATTCACGTGAGTCCCATTTCCCCAACTCCAAACCACCTCTCATCCCTCCCCACTACCACTCTCACCAGCCCAACCGAGTCCCCTCCCTCACGTGGAACCACTTCCCCATCTCCCCCCACAACCGGCCACTCCCACCTCCCGAAAATCCACCGCTAACTCCTCACCCTCCATTCAGTTGTCTCCCCCTACATCAGGAAAAACAGCCCCAAACTTCCCCATCCTCCTCCCAGTCGGCTGCCCCCTACAGAAGGAATCCTGGACAACAAGCCACCTCTTAGTTGTTGTCCATATTCTGTTTGATTCCCAGGATATTCTCCTGCAACTGGAAGCCTCTATCTCCCCCAATTTCACTGCCAAACAGCTACTAGCACTGGAAATCTGGATTCCAGCCCACTCTAGTCGCAGACAGTCGCCTTAATCACATTGGAACCTGAATACCAGCCCCCGGGTAGCTCTCCCGGTTACGCCACAGCTCACCGACACCTCCCCGTCCCTCCCCATTAAATATTGTGCGAGTTCAAGGTGTGTTTGTTATTTCTTTCGTGGTGGGTCTTGTGTGATCTCTACTCGAAGAGATATTGGTTTATAAGTCTTAACCTCAGTTGTTTTCATCTTTGTATTTGCTTATTTAATTAGTAGTTTGATTTCGCGCTCTCACGCATATATTCCATTCTTGTTACCTATCTTTTATAGCTTTATTCAGTAGTGAAAAAAATCAAGTCATATAATTTTATCAAATATTGTTTGGCAAGTTTGATTTCGTCAGCCATTGCATTTGCATCTAGCCGTAGTTTTATTAGGGCCTTACCCTGCATCAGTTTGGTATCAGAGCCCCAAGTTAGGGCCATATTGCATGTTACATAGTGGTAAGACATTTAGACATACGATGTCAAAGTCAACCCCTCAACATAGTCAAGCCACTGCCAGTTCTAACACTGGTGTTTCCATGGCCAACCTTCAAAATTTTTTGGAAGATCGATTCGATCAAATGGGCGTACAATTACACGACCTTAGGGGTTGTTCGAAAACCTCTCCGCTAGAGTAGAAGATCTAGAGCTTAGTAGGTCTCCGAGTCCACTAGAAGCCGTTAGGCCACAAGTTGTCCAACGTGAGGATCATCGTGAAAGGGAGAGAACTCCTAATCCTGTTTACACCCCAGATCGCATATTCAACAATCCACTTACACAGGCTCCCCCGCCCATCCAAGAGGGCACAGGGTTAGCCAACGGGCGTTATAGGAACCCCATTGGTGGTTGGAATCCTCCCCCACCGGAGGTTCGACCCCAACCTCAACCTCAATATCCACAACATAGAGGTCGTCACGTTCAAGACGCACGGTACGAATACGAACAAGATGACTATGTGGGCCGCTATGAGGCCCCTAGAGGTTATGGAGGTGAGGATGATATTACCCGTCGTATTCAGATCGATGCCTCATCCTATGGTGGGCAGTTAGATCCTAAGACGTTTAGTGATTGGTTGTTGTATATGAATAACTACTTCGATTGGTTTGAGATGACTAATGAGAGACTAGTAAGGTTTGCCAAGATGAAATTAATTGGGCAGACCAAGGTTTATTGGACGAGTTTGGAGCGCTCTTTAGATAGAGAGGGCCTCGACCCCATCACCCGATGGGTCGATATGAAGCAAAAACTTAAAGAGAAATATCTCCCCGCTTCGTACCATAGCCAGCTCTTAGAGAAGCTCTTAGCTCTACGACAAGGCACCCTTTCCGTAGCTGAGTACATAACATGTTTTGTTGAGCTTGTCGTGAGGAGTGATGTTACAGAGGAGTACATCATGACATCCTCCCGCTTTTGGGCTGGACTGCGGGCAGAAATCCATAGGGAGCTCATTCCCCATCGCCTAGAGACAGTCGAGCAGACCTACCAGCTCGCTTTAGAGTACGATTAGTACTTGCGCACTATAAGTCTGAGGCGACCTATTGCACAACCTGATAGTCCTTCCCATAGGAGGGCCCTCAGCAGGGATCCACTCCATACATGCCTCGTACTCCCACAAATACGAGTGCCACCCCACTGCCACCGGGCCCCCGAGGCCCGTAATCCAGTCTTATCAATGTCAGGTTAGAGGTTATGTGTCAGCGCAATGCCCCGCACAGAATCTACTTATTAAAGAGGATCCTGACCTTGTATCTGATCCTGTAGAACCACCTGAGGCGAAGATCATCGTGGCCGTAGAAGAATGTTGGGAGGACGAGGCCGACCGAGCACTTGAGATGGGCGTTATCCGCCGCTTACTGCATACCCCTCGTGCGGATAAGGATTGGAAGTGGATCACTATCTTTTACACTTATTTCCCGAGTGCAGGTGGACCCTGCAAGCTCGCTATCGATAATGACAATTGTGTGAATATCATAGCCCAAAAGGGGCTTGAGCGCATGAAGATTAAGGCAGAGCCCCATCCACACCCCTTTCGAGTCGTCTGGGTAGATAAGACAGAGATCCAGGTCACCCAGAGATGTCAGGTGCCTATTCAGCTCGCTTCCTTGAAGGATATAGTCTGGTGTGATGTCATACCATGGATGTTGCACATATTTTACTAGGCAGACCCTGACTTTATGATAGAGATGTGACTTGTTATGGACGGTCCAATACTTGTGTTGTCTTTGATAAGGGCTGCAAGATCACATTATCTCCGACCCAACCCATAGATTCTCCAAAGGGGAGGGTCGAGCCTTCAGTTACCACGGGTGCCCTGAGACATGTCCATAACCTACGTCGCAGTGAGTTCACTCGGGAGAGTCTCGATGCCGCCATCATTGATGTCATTGCTGCTTCTCAGACTACAGAGGGCATTGTGGACTTAGAGTCCATCCACCCTAATGTTCGACACCTCCTAGATGAGTACATCAACATCATGCCAGAGGAGCTCCCTGATGAGCTACCCCGACTACGGGATATACATCACGCGACCGATCTCATACCAGGGTCATCTCTGCTGAATCTTCCTCATTATCTGTTGAACCCCGACGAGCACGTAGAGCTCCAGACTCAGATTGTCGACCTCCTGTGAAAGCAATTTATTAGACAGAGATTAAGTCCCTGTGTCGTACCTGCCCTTTTACCCCTAAGAAGGATGATAGCTGACGAATGTGCCTAGATAGCCGAGTCATTAATAAGATCACGATCAAATATTGGTCTCCCATTCCACGACTTGACGACCTCCTTGACACCATGTCAGGTGCCCAGATTTTTTCCAAGCTTTATCTACAGAGCGGGTATCACCAGATCAGGGTCAGAGAGGGCGATGAATGGAAGACCGCATTGAAGACGAAAGACGGTTATATGAGTGGGATGGTTATGCTCTTTGGGCTATCCAATGCCCCCATTAAATTCATGCGCGCGATGACTCGGATTTTGCGCCCATATATGACCAAGTTCCTCATTGTCTATTTTGACGATATCCTAGTTTACAGCCAGACTCATGGAGAGCACCTCACACACCTACGATTGCTCTTCGACACCCTCCGAAAGGAACACTTTTATATCCATCTGAAAAAGTGCACCTTTTTATTCGAGTCTGTACACTTCCTAGGGTTCATCATCTCTGCCTCAGGCTTATCCGTAGATCCTGATAAAGTCAAGTCCATTCGAGACTGGACAATCTCCACTAATATCTATGAAGCTCGAAGCTTCCACTGGTTGTCGACGTTTTATAGATGCTTTGTCAGAGGATTCAACACCATCAAGACTCCCTACACGAGCTGCCTTCATAAGAGAGATTTTCAGTGGACACCTGCCTCTACTCAGGCATTCGAGGACATTAAGGCAAAATTAACCACGACTCCGGTATTCCGATTAACTGATTTCAGCCGAGCCTTCAAGGTAGCTTGATATGCCTCCGTCGTAGGCCATAGAAGGAGTACTCAGTCAGGAGGGTCACCCGGTTTCTTACTTTAGTGAGAAACTGAATGATGCCCAACATAAGTACTCAAACTACGACTGGGAGTTTTACGCGATTGTACAGTCACTGAGACATTGGAGATACTACCTCCTCCCTCGTGAGTTTGTATTATATTTGGATCACATGGCCTTATGTTATTTGGACTCCTAAATGAAGTTGTCATCATCACGCCAAATGGTAGAGTATATACAGAATTTTCATTACGTTCTTAAACACCGAGCTGGTGTTGAGAACAAACCAGCAGACACGCTTAGCCGCCGAGTGGGCCTACTTCACACCTTACCACTGAGGTCACATTATTTGAGCATCTGGTCACTGAGTATATGACATGTCCGGACTTTGCAGATATATACTCCGCACTATCTCAGGAGCCACCCGAGGTCATCCTTGACTACTCGATTACCGACATATTTATTTCACGACACACTCCTATGCTATGCATTCCCAGGACCTCCCTCCGAGATCATCTGGTTTAGGAGATGCTTGCCGACGGGATTGCTGGTCACTTTGGTAGGGATAAGACCACCACACTGGTGGAAAATTGTTTCTATTGGCCCACACTCAAAAGAGATGTTGCTTGAGTCGTCTGACATTGCTAAATCTGCCAGATGGCTAAGGGATCGCGACAGAACACGAGTCTCTATACACCACTTCCAGTACCACACCAGCCTTGGGTGGACATTAATATAGACTTTGTGCTCGGATTACCCTGCGCCATATGCAAGCACGATTCTATTCTTGTCGTAGTCGGTCGATTTTCCAAAATAACTCATTTTATTGCATGCAGCAAGACGACCAATACGTCTTACGTTGCATCACTATTCATTCGGAACATTTTTAGACTTCATGGTCTTCCTAAGACCATTGTCTCCGATCAAGATGTCCGGTTCCTTAGTTATTTCTGGAAGACCCTCTGGAAGAAGACTAACACTATGCTGTTATTTTCATCCGCCTACCATCCACAAACGGATGGCCATACTGAGGTAGTAAAATGAGTTTAGGGAATCTTTTGCGATGCCTCGTTGGTGACTACACCTCTTGAGATTCAGTGTTACCATGGACGAATTTGCATTCAATAGCTCGGTGAATAGGTCGACATGATTGAGTCCATTTCATGTAGTCTTAGGTTATGTGCCTAGGAAACCCATAGATCTCATTACCCTTCTGGTAGAGTCCTGCCCTAGCGAGTCAGCCGAGTCTTTTGTTAGGAACATACATAGCATGCATGAGTGAGTCCGACGAAGGATTTTTTGCAATAATGATATTTATAAATCATATGCTGATAGACACAGGAGAATGCAAGGCTTTAATGAAAGAGAACAAGTGAGGTCGTATACGCGTTGAGAGGTTCCCAAAGGGAACTATTCAAAAATTAAATGTTAAGTGAACGAGTCCTTACACTGTGCTTAAACGAATTAGAGTGAATGAGTCCTTACACCTCCCAAAAATCCACCGCTAACTCCTCACCATCCATCCAGTTGGCTCCCCCTGCAACAGGAAAAACTGCCCCAAACTTCCCCATCCTCCTCCCAGGCAGCTGCCCCCTACAGCAGGAATCCTGGAAAACAAACCACCTCTTAGTTGTTGTCCAGATTCTGTTTGATTCCCAGCATATTCTCCTGCAACTGGAAGCCTCTATAAGCCCCCCATTTCACTGCTAAACAGCTACCAGCACTGGAGATCTGGATTCCAGCCCACTCTAGTCGCAGACAGTCGCCGTAATGACATTGGAACCTGAATACCAGCCCCCGGGTGCCTCTCCCGGTTACGCCACAGCTCACCGACACCTCCCCGGCCCTCCCCATTAAATATTGTGCGAGTTCAAGGTATGTTTGTTATTTCTTTCGTGTTGGGTCTTGTGTGATCTCTACTTGAAGAGATATTGGTTTATAAGTCTTGACTTCAGTTGTTTCCGTCTTTGTATTTGCTTATTCAATTAGTAGTTTGATTTCACGTACTCTCGCGCATTTACTCCACTCTTGTTATCTCTTTTTAATAGCTTTATTCAATTGTGGAAAAATCAAGTCATATAATTTTATCAAATATTGTTTTGCAAGTTTAGTCACTAGACATGTTAACGGGGGATGGGTAGACCAAAAAAGACTTGGAATGAAACTATAAGGAAAGACATGATGTACTTAGGCATTAGCGAGACTATGATTAAAGATAGGGCGCAATGGCGACAGAGGATCCATACAACTGACCCCACTATGGTGGGATAAAGGCTTGAGTGTTGTTGTTGTTATTGTTTTGCAAGTTTGATTTCGTCGGTCATTGCATTTGCATCTAGCCGTATTTTTATTAGGGCCTTACTCCGCGTCACAAAGTTATCTGAACCATAACCAATAAAATAAGTTTTTTTTGCCTTTGGGATCAAGCTTGTCCCTTTAATCAGAATCAATGTGTACATATGAAACACAACCAAAAACTCGGCGATGAGATAAATTTACCTCCTTCCCTTTCCATACCTCTTCTGGTATCTGGAAACCCAATGGAACTGATTGACCTATATTAAGTAGATAGGATGTTGTACTCTGTTATGGGCCGGCCCCTGGGCTCCCGGATCTGGGACTATGGGCTTTTATCCCGCTCCCGCACCGTCTCCCAGCGGGTTAACCGGCCCCTCACATGGCCGCGGCCTACGCACCCAACCCGTCTCCGCACCTGTTCTCAGTGCGGCGGGTTGTTGAGGCGCTGAGTTTCGAACCCCAGACCTCCTTGATAAGAAGCACTTAACGCTTGCCCTCATCACCAACTGCGTAGGCCGCGGCCATGTGAGGGGCCGGTTAACCCGCTGGGAGACGGTGCGGGAGAGGGATAAAAGCCCAGAGTCCCAGATCCGGGAGCCCAGGGGCCGGCCCATAACATCAAAATGCGATGAGGGCAAGCGTTAAGTGCTTCTTATCAAGGAGGTCTGGGGTTCGAAACTCAGCGCCTCAACAACCCGCCGCACTGAGAACAGGTGCGGAGACGGGTTGGGTGCGTAGGCCGCGGCCATGTGAGGGGCCGGTTAACCCGCTGGGAGACGGTGCGGGAGCGGGATAAAGCCCAGAGTCCCAGATCCGGGAGCCCAGGGGCCGGCCCATAACATCAAAATGCGCATTTTGATGTTATGGGTCGGTCCCTGGGCTCCCGGATCTGGGACTCTGGGCTTTTATCCTGCTCCCGCACCGTCTCCCAGCGGGTTAACCGGCCCCTCACATGGCCGCGGCCTACGCACCCAACCCGTCTCCGCACCTGTTCTCAGTGCGGCGGGTTGTTGAGGCGCTGAGTTTCGAACCCCAGACCTCCTTGATAAGAAGCACTTAACGCTTGCCCTCATCACCAACTGGGGTTCGAAACTCAGCGCCTCAACAACCCGCCGCACTGAGAACAGGTGCGGAGACGGGTTGGGTGCGTAGGCCGCGGCCATGTGAGGGGCCGGTTAACCCGCTGGGAGACGGTGCGGGAGCGGGATAAAGCCCAGAGTCCCAGATCCGGGAGCCCAGGGGCCGGCGCATTTTGATGTTATGGGCCGGCCCCTGGGCTCCCGGATCTGGGACTCTGGGCTTTTATCCCGCTCCCGCACCGTCTCCCAGCGGGTTAACCGGCCCCTCACATGGCCGCGGCCTACGCACCCAACCCGTCTCCGCACCTGTTCTCAGTGCGGCGGGTTGTTGAGGCGCTGAGTTTCGAACCCCAGACCTCCTTGATAAGAAGCACTTAACGCTTGCCCTCATCACCAGCGGATCAGTTGGTGATGAGGGCAAGCGTTAAGTGCTTCTTATCAAGGAGGTCTGGGGTTCGAAACTCAGCGCCTCAACAACCCGCCGCACTGAGAACAGGTGCGGAGACGGGTTGGGTGCGTAGGCCGCGGCCATGTGAGGGGCCGGTTAACCCGCTGGGAGACGGTGCGGGAGCGGGATAAAGCCCAGAGTCCCAGATCCGGGAGCCCAGCGGCCGGCCCATAACATACTCACTACATCTGCCCACAAGGTCTTTGGTAACCCAGCATGTATTCTCATGCTGCTAGCACGCTCATTCAGAGTTTTGTTCATCCATTTAGTTATTCCATTTTTATCTGGTTGTCCTGTGATTGTCTTTGTCATCTGAATTTCATTTGTTGCACAAAATTCCTTGAACTCCTAGCTATCGTATTCCCTGCCATTATCCGACCCCATGCCATTATCCGACCCCAGACATTTAATTTTCAAATCAGTCTGATTGCTCGACTTCAACTTTCCACCTTTTAAAAGTTGCAAATACACCAGATTTACTTTTTTTTTTTAAATAAACACATACCTTCCTAGTGAAATCTGTTATGGGTCTTATTATTATTATTATTTATTTCCATTTATGCATTTATTATGTCATAAGAGAGGCGTCCTTATATGACGCATGATTGGTGTCGTGTCCTTTTTAGTCGTGTGTCCAAGTCTGTCGTTATTTCCTTTAGTGTTATTTCCTTTTTTATGTCAATTGTAAGTCCTATTTAAAGGACCTAGTGGGTCTTATATCGGGATGCAAGAAATAAAGTCTATTTCCCAACCCTAAAGAGATCTTGGAAGCTCTCTCTCTCGAGCACACCCCGCTTAGGCAGCCGCGGTCAAGGCTCCGTAGTATCTCCGCCTCCGTCTTCTCCACCCCCGGCTACTCTTCCAACGACCTCCGAGTCGGTCCGTAACAACTTGGTATCAGAGGGAGTCCTCCCCTCCAGTTTTCGATCCGACGATCTCGGCTCCTCCGCCTTCGACACTCATCCACCTCGAGCCACCGTCCGGATTGCTCGTCCTGCATCGACAATCTCTGTACCAAAAGCACGTCGCAACAACAGTCGGTCGATCGATCCTTCTCCCCGCACATCTCCTTCTTCCCGCACATCTCCGTCTCCCTGCGCATCTCCGTCTCCCTGCGCATCTCCACAGCCTCCTGGCACCCGCCGCTGCAACCCTCAGCACAGCCATCAAGCTCGTCGAAGCCATCCCAACGCATCAACGCTGCGCCTTCTGCTCCCTTCTGTTCGTCGAGCGTCGACGCCTTCGTCACCCCGCACAGCAGCGTCTGCGCCTTCATCACCCGCACAAACAGCCTCCATTCCGCCTGCATCGAGCCTTTGAACAGAGCGTTCCACGCCTCTGTTTTTACGCGGTTTCGAGCCTCTGCGCTCCACGCTTCCTCGAGTCCCGTGCAAATCGAATGCAACGAAGTTCCTCAAGGGCATTATTCTTGGGGAATATTTATTTCTATCATTGGGAGACGACGTGGATCTCGAGGCATCGCTCAAACAGTCGACTCCGAGAAATCTAGCCGTCCCGTCACCCGCTCCTTATCCCGTGCTAACTCCATCCACAACATGGGAGACTCGCAAGATTTTACGGAGGCTCTCCAGGACGTGCTGCAGAAAGTTATGACCGCCATGGAAGCACGCTTTAGGGACACCGAAATCCGGCATCGGGACGACATGGCCACTATCACTGCCAAACTTAATGAGTTGACCGCCTCCCTTCCCGTTGTTACTACCCCACCCACAGATCACGCCAGCAGCAGTCAAGTTCCGCCACCGCCGCTCATTCGCCACGAGCCACCACCACAGACCCTTGTTCGCCCTGAAGCGGCTATTCTGCCACGTTATACCAGCTTGGAATTCCCCACATACGATGGGAAAACTGATCCCTTGGGTTGGCTCACAAGGTGCGAACAATTCTTCGGCCATCAACAAACTCTGGCAGTTGAACGGCTCCCTTTGACCTCCTTCCACCTTCTCGACTCTGCCTTACTTTGGGTCACTCGCCTCCTCATTGATCAGCCGGGCCTAACGTGGGACGACTTCAAACGATTTTGTAGCATGCGTTTCGGCCCTCCCATCCGCAGCAACCCCCTTGGTGCCCTCACAACACTACGCCAGACAGGATCCGTGGACGACTATTTGGACCAGTATCAACTTCTTCTGGCACACGTCACGCTTTCCCCGAAGATGCAGGTGGGCATCTTCACCGCCGGACTTCGTGATCGCCTGCGACTTGATGTCGAATTTGAGGCTCCTCCAGACTTAGCGACTGTTATGAGTCTGGCCAGGCTATGTGACCGCCGCCTCCAACTGGCACAGGAGGGATACCCACCCGTCAACATGAGCATTCAGCAAGACTACACCAAGGATCATCCAGCCCCACCAGTTCGTCGACTATCTCAGGCTGATATGATGAAATGATGCGCACAAGGCTTATGTTACAACTGCGACGAACAGTACACTCGCGGTCACAGGTGCAGAAGACTTTTCTATCTGGAAGTCGAGGACTATGATGATGAGGGTGTCGGCTGACGCAAACACCATTGATCTCCCTCGAGCTTGAGGACAAGCTCAATTTGAAGGCCGGGAGAGATGTTATGGGTCTTATTATTATTTATTTCCATATATGCATTTATTATGTCATAAGAGAGGCGTCCTTATATGACGCATGATTGGTGTCGTGTCCTTTTTAGTCGTGCGCCCAAGTTTGTCGTTATTTCCTTTAGTGTTATTTCCTTTTTATGTCAATTGTAAGTCCTATTTAAAGGACCTAGTGGGTCTTATATCGGGATGCAAGAAATAAAGTCTATTTCCCAACCCTAAAGAGATCTTGGAAGCTCTCTCTCTCGAGCACGCCCCGCTTAGGCAGTCGCGGTCAAGGCTCCGTAGTATCTCCGCCTCCGTCTTCTCCACCCCGGCTACTCTTCCGTCGACCTCCGAGTCGGTCCGTAACAGAATCGTCTTTTTAAAAATAAACACATACCTTCCTAGTGGAATCGTCTTTTTAAAAATAAACACATACCTTCCTAGTGGAATCGTCGATGAATGTTACATGGTAGAGAGAGTGACATAGGGTTAGGCTCTAATGACAACTGTGGCTAAATGTGAATGCGATGGCAGGCGAAATTAATCTTGCAAAACAACATTTATAAATTATATAAATTGATTTTTCCACAATTGAATCAAAGCATTTAAAATAAGGAAACAAAGAGAGGTATGAGCGTGAGAGTGCGCGAAATCAAATCTCTAATTGAACGAGCAAATACAAAGACCAAAACAATTGAAAACAAAGATTATAAGCCACTATCTCTACTAGTAGAGAACAAACACAAGACCCAACGCTAAAAGAAATAACAAGACACCTTGAACTTGCAAAATACTGAAAAGGGAGGGCTGTCGGGGAGGCGAAATCACGATCCGGGGCTGTTTTCAGACCTCAAGAGCGAGGCCTAACTGCTAGACAGCGACGGCAGCAGCTGGAAGGAACTTGGGGAGCTGAGAAACTGGGTAACGGAGGCAGCAAACCGCACCTGACGGAGGCTGTCCAGGGAGCAGGACAGCAGTTTAGACCCTGCAGGAGGGTGCTTTGGGTGGCCGGCAGCAAGCTTCCAGGGGGCTGGGGGTGGAGAAGTGGTGTGTGGGATGTTTGGCAGGAATTTTGGGTTGCTGTAGGGGAAGGGGGAGTGGTTCGGCCAACTGACAGTGGGAGTGGGGTTTGTTTTGGAGAAATGGGGAGGGGTTGTAGTTGTTCCACGTGAGAATGAGGGAAGGGATTATGGGGTGTTGGTTGTGAGGGAAAAGAGAAAATAGTGGGGCTTAATTTTAGGAGGTAGTTCCTAAATAAAAGGAAATGGGGTAGTGGGTGGTTTGGAGGTAGTGGGGGTGGTTAATGGGGAATGAGGATGTTAGCCGGCTGGTGGTGGATGGAGGTGGCTGACGGGTGGTGGTGGTGGTCGCCGGAGGTATTTTCCGGCGATCGTCGGAAATTTCAAAATGAAGCGAAATTGAAGGGGAGATAGTGGTGGATCACTGGAGGTGACCAGAGATGTTCTCCGATGATCGTCGGAGTTGGAAACAGGGGTAAAGAGGCTGTTTTTGTGGGGAATTAGGGGAGTGGAGATGGAGGGAGACTTGCGGATGGCCGGCTATGGGTGTTGTAGAGGGGAAATGGGGGGGGGGATGCTTGGGCTGGCCGTTTTGGAATTCTGGCAGCAGTTTGGAAGGGAGGCAGTGTGGGAATGGAGGTGAGAGTGGCCGGATATGGTGTTCTTGAGGGGCAAATGGGGGGAAAGATGCTTGGGGACCAGCTGTTGGTGGGATAAAGATGGTGGTCGGCTATGTAATTGGAGGAGGGTAAGGTGGATCCACGACAAGGAAATGGGGAGGGGGAGATGGTGAGATAAGCCTAGGCTTCGCACCCGGGGTCGGCTTCGACACTGAAATGATCAAGGGATCGGCTTCTTCACTCAATCCTTCAGTACCTCTAAATGAGATCCCTCACCAGCTATTTATAGACTCTAGAGGGCAATAGACGGCTATGATTGATTGATTGATTGTCCCGATTCAAAAATACATCAAAATACAACTTAAAATAAAAAATGACAAGAAATAAAAAAACTATGATCGACGATCCACTCAAATGAGCGGTCCCGATCGTCATTGCGCCCGAGGTTGTCGTGAGTAGACCCGAACGGGTCGGGCGGGCTGCTCCCTATCAACTCCCCCCATCTCAGAATCATTCATCTCCGTAGAATGAAGATGATCATATTGTCGTCGTAGGGCGGGAGCGAGTCTCTCGAGCTATGCTGCGGAATTCCATGTACCATAAGTAAAATAACGGCCCTGCCAATGGACCAAGTAGCAGACTCTGTCTGGCGTGGGCACAAGCTCATGGGCCACAATTTCTGTGATGACGTTTAACAGGCTGGAGGCTGAAGACGGTGGAACTGCTGAAGATGGTGGAACTGCTGGCGACAAATGAGATGCATGAACTGGAGAAGCCGGATGATCAATCGGTGTCGAGGACTCGGACTGAGGAGGAAGCTCGTTGATAAGTGAAATCTGTTGCTGATGCAACGAAGTGGAAGGAGACATTGGTGGTAACTGGGACTGTGGTGGAATAGCGGATGTAGACCGAGTCAGATCTGGTGGTAGAGGGCGAAGGGTCATGTAGTTATGCGGCTCAAAGTATGGAGTCAAATTTTCAACGTTGAATACTGGTGAAATCCCCCTACTCATAAGCATTTTCTCGGCGGGATATCCATCACATAAGCATTTTCTCCAATTCGTTTAAGCACAGTGTAAATACTCATTCGCTTAACATTCAATTTTTGAGCAGTTCCTTTTGGGAACCTCTCAACGCGTATACGAACCATCACTTGTTCTCCTTTTTTAAAACTTTGGATTCTCCTGTGGCTATCAACATACAATTTATAAATATCATTATTGCAAGAATCCTTCGCCGGACCGACTCATGCATGTTATGTATATGCCTAACAAATGACTCAGCTGACTCGCTAGGACGAGACTCTACAGGAAGGGGAATGAGATCTATAGGTTTCCTAGGCTCATAACCTAAGACTACCTGAAATGGACTCAATCATGTTGTCCTATTCACCGAACTATTAAATGCAAACTCGGTGGGTAACACTGAATCCCAAGAGGTGGTGTGGTCACCAATGAGGCATCACAAAAGATTTCCTAAACTCCTGTTTACTACCTCAGTCTGGCCATCCGTCTGCGGGTGGTAGGAAGATGAAAATAGCAGTGTGGTGTCAGTCTTCTTCCAGAGGGTCTTCCAAAAATAACTCATGAATCAGACATCTCGATCGGAGACGATAGTCTTAGGAAGACCGTGTAGTCTAAAGATGTCCTGAATAAATAGTGAAGCAACGTGAGCGTGTCGGTCGTCTTGCTGCATGCGATAAAGTGAGCCATTTTGGAAAACCGATCAACTACAACAAGTATAGAATTGTGCTTGTGTAGGGTGCGGGGTATTCCGAGCACAAAGTCCATACTAATGTCCACCCAAGGCTGGTGTGATTCTGGAAGTGGTGTATAAAGACCGTGTTCTGTCGTGATCCCTTAGCCGTCTTGCAGATGTAGCCATGTCGGACGACTCGCGCAACGTCTCTCTTGAGGGCGAGCTAATATAAACGATCTCCCACCAGTGTGGTGGTCCTATCCCTACCAAAGTGGCCAGCCTCACCACCATCATGCATCTCCCAAACCAGATGATCTCGGAGGGAGGTCCTGGTTATGCATAGAAGTGTGCTGCGAAACAAATACCCGTCAGTAATCGAATAGTCAGGGATGACCTCATGTGGGTCCTGAGATAGAGTGGAGTATCTATCTGCAAAGTCTGGACATGTCGCATACTCAGTGATCTGATGCTCGAATCCTGCAATCTCAGTGGTAAGGGTGTGAAGTAGTCCCACCCGGCGGCTAAGTGCGTCCGCGGGTTTGTTCTCAACACCAGCTCGATGTTTAAGAACGTAGTGAAAATCTTGCATATATTCTATCCATTTGGCGTGCTGATGACTCAATTTCTTCCGAAAGTCCAAATAACGTAAGACCCGATGATCCAAATATAACACAAACTCTCTAGAGAGGAGGTAGTATCTTCAATGCCTCAATGACTGCACAATCGCGTAAAATTCCCAGTCGTAGTTGGAGTACCTCTGTCGGGCGTCATTCAGCTTCTCACTAAAGTAAGAAACTAGGTGACCCTCCTGACCGAGTACTCCTCCCATACTTATGGCGGAGGCGTCGCAAGCTATCTCGAAGGCTTGGCTAAAATCAGGTAATCAGAGTACCAGAGTCGTGGTCAATTTTTCCTTGATGTCCTCAAATGCTTGAGTGGCAGCAGGTGTCCACTGAAAATCTCCTTTACGAAGGCGGCTCATGTAGGGAACACGATAGTGCTGAATCCTCTGACAAAGCGTCTATAAAATGTGGCCAACCCGTGGAAGCCTCGAGCTTTATGGATATTCGTGGGGATTGGCCAGTCTCGAATGGACTTGACTTTATCAGGATCTACGAACATGCCTAAGACATACATGATGAACCCTAGGAAGTGTATAGACTCGGATAAAAATGCGCACTTTTCAGATGGATATAAAAGTGCTCCTTTCGGAGGATGTCGAAGAGCAATCATAGGTGCGTGAGGTGCTCTCCATGAGTCTGACTGTAAACTAGGATATCGTCAAAATAGACTATGAGGAATTTGCCCATATAAAGGCGCATGATCTGAGTCCTCACGCGCATGAATGTGCTAGGGGCGTTGGATAGCCCAAAGGGGATAACCAACCACTCGTATAACCCGTCCTTCATTTTAAATGTGGTTTTCTATTCATCACCCTCTCTAACTCTGATCTGGTGGTACCCGCTCCGAAGATCAAGCTTTGAAAAGTTATGGGCACCTGACATGGTGTGTCAAGGAGGTCGTCGAGTCAGGGAATGGGGAACCGATACTTGATCGTGATTTTATTGATAACACAGCTATCTACGCACATACGCCAGCTGTTATCCTTCTTAGGGGTAAGAAGGGCAGGTACGGCATAAGGACTCAAGCTATCTTTAATAAATTGCTTTCGAAGAAGGCGGCAATCTGAGTCCGGAGCTCTTCGTGCTCATCGGGGTTCATTCGATAATGTGGGAGATTCAGCAGAGATGAACCCGGTATGAGATCGATCGCGTGCTGTATATCCCGTAGTAGGGGTAGCTCGTCAGGGAACTCCTTTGGCATAATGTCACTGTACTCATCGAGGAGGTGTCGAACATCAGGATGGATGGACTCTAAGTGCACAATGCCCTCCGTAGTCTGAGAAGCAGCAGCAACATAAATGAGGCCGATATCTAGACTCTCCCGAGTGAACTCACTACAACACATGATATAGACAGGTATAGGGGCACCCATGGTAACTGAAGGCTCAACCCTCCCCTTCGGGGGATCTCTGGGTTGGGTCGGGGATAATGTGATTTTGCCACCCTTATCAAAGAATACACAAATATTGGATCGTCCATAACAAGTCACATCCCTATCATAAAGCCAGGGCCTGCTTTGTAAAACATGTGCAACTTCCATGGGAATGACGTTACACCAGACTCTATCCTCGAAGGAGGCGAGCTGAGTAGGAATCTGACATCTCTGGGTGACCTGGATCGCTGTCTTATCTACCCAAACAACTCAATACTGGTGTGGATGGGGCTCTGCCTTAATCTTCATGCGCTCAAGCCCCTTTTGGGCTATGATATTTACACAAATACCACTTTCGATAGCGAGCTTGCAGGGCCCACATGTGCTCGGGAAATAAGTGTAAAAGATCACAGTGGTCCGCTTCCAATCCTCATCCATACGAGGGGTGTGCAGCAAGCGGCGGATGACGCCCATCTCAAGTGCTCGGTCGGTCTCGTCCTCCCAACCTTCTTCTACGTCCACAATGATCTCC
The DNA here is from genome assembly GCA_033032865.1 of Dactylorhiza incarnata. Classification (NCBI taxonomy): domain Eukaryota; kingdom Viridiplantae; phylum Streptophyta; class Magnoliopsida; order Asparagales; family Orchidaceae; genus Dactylorhiza; species Dactylorhiza incarnata. The sequence goes on from JAWHQI010000327.1 coordinate 2,129,051, forward strand.
TCCTCAGGTGCCTCTGCAGGATCAGATACAAGGTCAGGATCCTCTTCAATAAGTAGATTATGTATGGGGCACTGCACCGCCACATGGCCTCTACCATGACATCGATAACACTGGATCCCGGGCTTCGAGGGCCTAGTTGCAGTGGAGGTGGCCCTCGTATCTGTGGGAATACGGGGAGCCATGAAAGGGGTGGAACCCTGCTGTGGGGGCCTCCTAGGGGCAGGGCTATCAGACTGTGAAGGTCGCCTCGAACCTGTAGTATGCAAGTGCTGCTCGCACTCTAATGCAAGCTGGTAGATCTGCTCGACTGTCTATAGGCGATGGGGAATGAGCTCCTTACAGATGTCTGCCCTCAGCCCGTACCTAAAGCGGGAGGACTTCATGATGTGCGCCTCTGTAACATCAATCCTCACGACAAGCTCATCAAATCGAGTCATGTACTCGGTTACGGAAAGGGTGCCTTGTCGTAGGGTCAGAAGTTGAGAGTAAGAATCCATCTTATGGGGTCGGTGTCTTTGAAGGAAGGGACGTCGAACGAACGGAGTGGAGGTGTGTAGCCCGTCGGCGGCAGAATAGAGCCATGGGGAGGGTTCGGGTGTGCCCCGAGAAGCGATGGGGACTCCGTGTTGGAGGACGATAAAGCACTCCATCTGCCGGCCAGGAGGGCATCGAACTTAGCATCCATTTGCAGTATTAGGGCCTAGAGCGAGGCAATGGATGCCTCAAGAGCAACATGGCGTCTATAAATAGCCTGATCCATAAGAGGCAGGGGCATCGGTGTGTCGGAGGGTACCATGGACCGGAGCCGTGGGGGCATGCACGCTAAAGAAGGCCGGTGCAGGGTAGGAGCGTGAGCTGGCGCCGACGGGACCAACCAAACAGACGTCGTCTGACGATGCTTCGGCTGCAGACGCGGAGGAAACCCCGAGCGTGAACGACGGGAGGTGGATGCGGTGCGGGTGATCGACCGAAACAAGGGATCGAGTGCGGAGAATGATCCGAGGAGCACGTCGCCGAGCCGTCACGCAGATCGAAGGAGAAGGATAGGCGTTGTCATCGTGCGGTTGAGATGGGTTGGCGGAGCTGAAGCTAGTGTCGAGTGAGGGCAAATGCGGTAAGGAGCGATCAGAAGAGAAGCACGTGCTGGGAGGGGAGTGTCGCGCGAGGCAGTCGGCGAGTGCGAAAGTGCAGGCGTGGGCGGGCGGCGAGACGTGTAAGCATTGTAGCGTTTCGGGCTGCGAAAACCGCAACCTGAAGATGGCAGGTCGGATCAAATGTTACGTAGTCGTGGGTTCCATTTTCAGCATAGTTTCAGGATAGTGTAAATGAGAGATACACATGCCTATATATTGCCTAATTCCAAAATACTCAAGGGCAAATGGTAAATAACCCACACCCGAAATACTCGTGTGATAATAAAAGATAAGGCTGACGACGGTGCTACACCCGTCGTGCCCACTATTTGCGAAAGTTCGTCGTCGAGTTTGGATCTGTGTCTACGTCCCTTTGCCATGACATCGACTTATGTGTCGTGTCCTCATCTCCTCGTCTCTTGCTGTTTTCTGTCTTCATAATAGTTTCTTTCCCCATGAAAATGTTCGCTTCTCTAGCCTTTGGTCGATATCTCCATGGCTGCAAGATTCCAATCATTGAACAATTATAAAGGTAATCTCAATCAACACTACCAACTGCAAACTCGCTGTCCTCAAATTGAGTTTATGTGGTTCGTCCGTGATGATTTGAAGGATTGGATGTGCCTTTGCGTGCAATTTTTTGAAACTGATGATACACCAAAGCATATGAAAGTAAAGATCACCCCAATTCATCTAGAACGCAAGACTGTACTGGATCTAGGTGTGTTTGAAATTTAGATTGACTCGCGTGGTCGCATAGGGAGCAATATGCTCAGACTATTAGCAATCACTTTGGCGCATCTTTGTTCGAAGATCCAACTAGTGATATCAAGAATCTACAACAACACAATCTAGACCTATTTAAATGAATTTAATAAGTTACTCAACAGACTACATATACCGGAAGAATATGCAATTAGCCAGTAACCATGTCTGTTCCTTACGGGTTTGGAGAAATGGATTGAACTCGTTTAATTTAGTGCGCATCTAAGAACAACTTCTTTTGTCATTAGGGTGTTTCTTACTTTCGTTATAGTCAATTTCATCAGACAACAATGTAATTCATAGCTAGTTGAATTCAAGACATTTCGAGAACTTGCATTGAAGGAAGTAGATGTAAATATAGCAAAATGATTGTATCTTTGGTTAGAGAAATTTACATCAAGCCATAAATGCTTAGCTAGGAAATAATTGTACGCATTTGAGGTTGATGTCGAGCAGGTGCCATGTGAGGAGGAGCTGCTCATCAGTCTTCACCTGCTCCACCGAGGTTCGAAAGCGGTGAATCCTCTATTATGAGAATTCATGATTATCACACTATGAGAGTAGCTGGGTTATTCCAAGGCCAGTACACATTCTTATTGGCACATGATCACCACTCACAATTTCTTAGATGAGCAAACTGCTAACTCATTAGGATGCCAACTGAAAATGATTCCTCCATTTCAGTTTTTGTTGCTGATGGAAACATGATACTGAGTACCAATATGTGCGAATTTTCAATGTAAAATGCAAGGACTACAGTTAAGGACTATCATTAGAGGGATAGACTTTATGTTAGGTACATGGTGGACGGTAACTTTAAGGACTATTACTTCGACTTCAGGAACTCGAAGATGGAGTTTTAGGCATAGAACCCCCCCAAAAAACTCGGGTTAACCTTGATTTTGGTTGTCCATTGTTTTGATGATGAGCATTATATTTATGTACAATGTTTGGAGGATCTCTTGCCAATTTATAATGAATTCTATGTTGATATGTTGACCTTGAACGTGTGACGAATAAAATATGTACAACATCACGATTCGTTCCGAGACACAGAAGATTTAGATCTTGAGTATAATTTTGATTATGTCCGGTACTTCGATGACGAGCATCATATTTAAATGTATAATGTTCGGTGCTTATTGTCTGGATGTTCTATTAACAAATTTATTTTGGGAGAATTTATTGATCATATTGATGATTATTGCTGGTGAAACTAGATTTACAGCCTTTGGTGAATATGGGAAATGCTTCCTTTGCATCAAGCAGTTGAACACTACATTCAACTAGGATCCTACAGAGCTCTTCATTGTTGTCCCAGGAAATACCAATTCACATAGAACGCCCTGCTTGATTATGGTGTACAGTGCGGTTTTGGTACCAATGTGATGATGACAAGTGTTCACATCACAGCCGCTCTGCGTTGCTTATCAAGGGGCTGGATGAACTTGATGGAATGTGAAAGTGCACAGTGCATATTGATACATTCTCTGCGTATTATTATTTGGTCATTGAAGGCGGATATTTGGTAATATGGTCGGAAACACTCGAAAACCTTTGTTGGGGTTGAAAGTGGGTTGACAACGAGGAGTATTGGTTTGGTATGCTGGGCAGATAAAATTTATCGACAGATATTAACTGTTGCTGATTTACTTCCACACCGTCTCATGAGAACAACAAAAATGAAGCAGACCCAAGGCTGAGGCTTTTTCTAGAGGGAGATTAGGATGTGGTGGTAGCTCGATCCTACAAACGAGCTGCGACCGGGCTAAAGAATCATTCAATTGATCTCCTTCCTGCAGCAACCAACTGCCAGCTAGCACAACTTTTTCCTCTCTTTTTTTTTGTTAGTTCTTTCCTGTAGCTTTAGGATCTGTTTGGGATGGTGGTGGCGGCGGGAAAAATTTTATTTCCATCACCACCGCTGCCCTGGTGAAAAAAGAACCTGTGTAAAAAAGGTGTTTCTAGGACTTTTTGGAAAACAATAAACCCTAGTGCTAAAAAAAACTAAAAAGTAACTGTGGCATTTTTATGCTTCTCTTCCTATTACTTTTCCTACCACTATTTTTCTAATAACTCTAATCCTAACACTAGTTCCCTACCACTACTTTTCGTGTAGTCACAATCATCCCAAGGAGAGCCTTTATTTCCTGCAGTTTCTAATATTCTATTTTCTTTAGGTTAAGAGCTCATGGATGTCATGTTTTCGTCACTCTTGCACCATACCGATCGACAACCCCAACTCCTTCCACAACCTGTACTAATTTTCGTTCATTCTATGCCGCAACCCCGGCAACATCCACCACGCCGACAGCGCAATCCTCTAGTAGGATCATGCCAGCCGCTGCACAGATTTCCTCCTAACAAAATATCAAATGCGATCTTGCTCAGTCACATGTGCACTTACCATTTCTCATCATTTCTCTTTAATTTTGGTTAACAATTTCAACTTAAGCAGAGTAATAGTTTAAAGTTAACACATGTGAGGATGATAAGATTATATTATATCAAAATAATATGCCGTAGGAAGCAGTGAATCACGAAGACAACTGCTGCATGCCACCTGCTCACACACGGCCAAGCAGTTTGCTATATCTTTAACTACTATATACAAGAAGTTGCCTTTGGTGCAGCATTCAAAATTGCCAAATATAGCATCATTCTTTTACTCAAATGACTTAACATATATTATGAAAAAATAGAAATTCATAAAATATAATGGCTATTTGTGTAATTACACTGTATTTCTATAATAAAAGTAATGATGGAAATTCATAAAATTCAAAAGTTTTTTAGTAGACCTTCTACACCTACTATGATAGGTAATCATTAGACCTCCTAGACCTACTTTAAAATGATTTTTTGTTAAATAATAAATGTTTTTGAAAAAAAAACAATTATAAAATAATAATTAAAAATTTTTGTGCGGTCATTTTGAGTACTCATGTATATGTTGTGGGCGCAACTGGATTGATGCGGGCGCAGCCTGGAGCGTTATGGGCGTAGCCCGTCGGGGGCGGGCGAGCCCGCCGTCGCGGACCGGGTACTATCGCGCTTGGTCGGGGGCGGGCGGAGCCCGCCGTCGCCGGCCAGGTACTGTCGTGCTTGGTAGTAGGGGCGGAGCCCCGTGCCCGTCACTTATGCCAATTATTATATAAAAAAGAAATCCCCTTTAGTCCAACATTGGCAATGCCAATTATGCCCTTGCACCAAAGGGGATTTCACCCTTATGCCATTGTAAAGGTGGCTCGGGCAACTCGGGCAAGAGAGAGGTGGGCAAGAGAGAGGGAGTCAGAGATAGAATAGTGAGGCCAGTCGTTTGGGCGGCCGGAGGATGCCGTCGGGGAGCAGCGAGCACTGGCGAAGCCTGTGCGGACTTATTTGCGTACTGAAAAGTTGTGCGGTCATTTTGTTTACTAAAAAGTTGCCTTTGGTTAAACATTCAAAAAAGTCAAATATACCCTTACCTTTTAATACATTCAAAATTATCTAGGCTTCATTTGGCGCGACTTATTTGCTTCGGTGAGTTTGGTCAAAAATGTCATTATCATAGAATGTATGTTTGGCATGCAAAGGTTACGACCACTATAAAGAAAATAAACTAGTTTTGTGCAGAAAATTAATGAATTTTTTTATGTGAGGTCGGACGTTCATGAACGACAGTTCATGACCATGACGTTCGCGACCGCTAGCACTGCGCCAAACGAAACCCTAATCTAAAATAAAATGTCCATACAAGTAATTACACCATATCCAATTGATAGGGTTACGTTCCCCAAACAATATTAAAAGTAATGATGGAAATCCACATAATTCAAAAAGTTTTTTAGAGCTCCTACACCTACTATATGGTTGTTTAAATAATTCATATAATTCAAAAAGTAAAGATGAGAGATAGAACATATGATGTAAACCGATTTTAGGTGGTTGATTTATTTTAAAAACTATTTTCTTAACGGTCCTTTTTAAAATTGCAAGTGATATTAAATTTGAAAATACATGGGTTTGAAAACTAAATAGAAATATGGTGAACGACTTTAAATTTGAAAAACGAGATGAGCACGGTCGAGCGACCAAATCAAGTTTGCGCGCGAAATCTTTTACTCGTCACTTAGGGCTTGAAGAAGTTCGTTAATCTCACTCGGGTCGAACCCTTAGATATTTTGGATAGTTCGAATCTTCGCCAACGAAATAAAATTTACCACAATCAGTCCACAAATATAACTTATGAAATAAACAGGAATTTTATGAATGAGAACGTACGACAAGCCCACAGATTAATTAGGAGGACACATAAATTTAAGCTAATTCAACGGAGCGGGGGATACGAGAAAGTTACCGAGGGGAGGATTGATCTTTCCCAAATCCAAAGGTCGCGGGGAGGGTTGAGACAACCGATCGACGGAGGATTTGCCGAGGTCGACGTCGATCGATTCAAGGAGATGCCAGATCCCAGATCCGAGGGTGGGCGTGTAGCGGTTCGCGGCGTCTGGCGGAAGTTGGAGGTCGATGTCGATGCCAGTCGGGGCAGTAGGAGCGGCCGCACGCCTGGAGTCAAAGCGAGGAAGACGAAGTCGATCGTGGTTGTCGATGCTGGAGGAGAGGGTGGCAGGGGTGGACGTCGACGCTGGTAGGGAAGGAGATCGGGAGTTCAGCCGGTTTCGTAAGAGAACGAAACTTTCGTTCTCTACAATTCCAACCTGCCTCCCTCCTCTGTTGTCCGTTGGTTTTAACAAGGAGGATTTGTTTTAAATGACATAATATCAAATTGGGACTTTCTAAACGTGAGTCACTATTTGGTATTTTAATTTTATTTTTAAAGCAATATTTGGGCTGGGATTTCAAATGTGGGCAACCAATATTTGGAATTTTTTATGGTGTTTTTGGGTTCAAATAATTCCGAAAATTCATTTATGTCCTCACTCCAAAATAATTTATGTGTCTCCTGCGTAAATTTGGGCTTGCCGCTTACGTCCACACTCCTAAAATTACTGGACCATTTATTAAGGGTCTTATCGGGTGGTCAGACCGATAAGCCGTAAATCACAAGCTGATGCGTAAACAAGAATACATAGAGTAAATAAAATGCATAAATAAAACGTGATGCTGATGCGACGCAGGATGCATCAATTCTCCCGGGGTTGAAAAAACTCGACCCCGTCGAGGTCTTCACAAAGGCTAGCAATAGAAAGATCTGGTCGTCGTCGTTGTAGCTCGTCCGTGCTGATCCAAGAGCTATCTGTAACGTCCCGTCCCTTCCACGAGACTAGGTAGTGCTGGTATGTCCCGTGGCGAGTGCGAAACTCCCGTACATCAAGCACCTGGTCAATCTTCTCAGTGGTAGGTGTCAGTGCTGGTGCCAAGTCAGACGGAATCTCGGGCGCTGCAACCGGTGGGCTCGGGCTGGAACTAGGCGGATCTCCATAAAATAGAGTCAGATCAGCCACGTTAAATATCGATGAAGTACCGAATTCAACGGGCAAATCTAGAAGGTAGGCATTCTCCCCTATGCGCTTTCGGACTTGGAAGGGACCAAACTTTCTCTGCTATAGCTTATGATACGTACCCGGACTGAATCTCTGCTTCCTGAAACAAGCAAAAACTCAATCTCCTTCCGAAAAGTACAACTCCCGGCGATGACGATCGGTCATGGATTTATATTTTTCGGAAGTAGCTCGCAATTTATTAGTAATAATTTTATGTAATTCCTTTAAATAATCTATATGAACTTGCGCATCAACGGAAATACGTTCATGAGATGGAAGTGGATGGCGGTCAAGCAGATGGGGTATGGAAAACCCATAGACAATCTCGAAAGGAGATTTATTAGTGGAGCGGTTAATAGAGTTATTAAATGCGAATTCTGCTTGCGGTATTATAATATCTCATTGCTTCGGATTCTCCCCAGATAAACACCTAAGTAGATCGCCCAAACTTCTATTAACGACCTCGGTCTGTCCGTCGGTCTGAGGATGATATGCGCTGCTAAACTCAAGTTTGGTTCCCAATCGAGCCCATAGTGCATGTCTTCCAAAAATAACTCATAAAACGTGTATCCCTATCAGAAGTAATAGACTTAGGAATACCATGTAAACGAACAATTTCTTTAAAAAAATAACCAGTGATGTGTATGACACTAGATGTTTTTCGACACGGTATAAAATGAGCCATTTTTGAAAAGCGATCTACAACCACAAAAATAGAATCGACTTTCCTCCGTGTGCGAGGAAGTCCAACCACAAAATCCATAGAAATATCGTCCCACGGTCTCTCAGGTATTGGTAAGGGCGTATATAAACCAGTGTTTTGTGCGTTACCTTTATAGAGTTGACATGTCATGCAGTGCCTAACAAATTTGATGACATCGTTTTTCAGTCTAGGCCAATAATAACGAGCAGTGGCTAAGTCCAGCAATTTTGATTGACATACGTGCCCACCTAATCCAGATGAGTGAAGCTCTCGAAGTAACGTGTCCCTAAGCGGTCCTTCGCAAATGCAAAGCCGGGTGCCTCTAAATAAGTATCCCTCACTCAGTACGTACTGGGTAGTGGGGTCAGTCCCACTGTGCTGACATGAGAGCCAAATGTCTCGAAAAAAAGGATCAGTAGCGTATTGGTCGCGCTGCGAATCTAGTGTGGTAATATACGGCTGTAACGTGACTAGAAGATGGGAGCGACGACTAAGTGCGTCAGCTACTCGGTTAGTGATACCAGGTTTGTGTTTTAAGTGAAAAGTGAACCCCTGTAGGTAAGCAACCCACTTGGCATGACGCCTAATCTCCTTTTGGGAGTTCAGATGCTTTAATGCCTCGTGATCGGTATTCAGCACAAACTCACGCTGAATCAGGTAGTGTCTCCAATGACGGAGAGCCTGAACGATAGCGTAAAACTCTATGTCATAGGTGGAATATCTAGTCTTGGCCTCGTTCAGCTTCTCACTAAAGAATGCTATGGGTCGACCCTCCTGACTCAAAACGGATCCAATCCCTACAATGGACGCGTCACAGTCAACCTCAAATATTTTCTCGAAATCAGGGAGTGCTAAAACATGTGCACTCATAAGCTTTTCTTTAACGAGAATAAATGCTCGCTCAGCTTCAATCGTCCAAATAAACGTACCTTTCTTTAGGCAATCAGTCACTGGTGCTATCAAGGTACTAAAATTTCGAATAAATCTCCTATAAAAAGAAGCTAGCCCATGAAATCCTCGAGCTTCAGTAATCGTTCTAGGGCTACGCCACGATTCTATCGCCTTGACCTTTTCTCTATCAACCTTAATACCATCAGATGAAACAATATATCCTAAGAAGGTCAGGCTGTCAGTCAGAAATGTGCACTTCTTCAAATTTATATAGAGTTTGTTTGTGCGGAGGATCTCTAATACTTGTCTAAGATGAATTAAGTGCTGATAAGGATCAAGACTATATATCAAAATATCGTCAAAGTACACCACTACGCAAACTCCTATGAGTGGCCTAAGCACTTGATTCATCACTCGCATGAATGTGCTGGGAGCATTGTTGAGACCAAAAGGCATCACCATCCACTCGTATAATCCCTCCTTAGTCTTAAACGCGGTCTTCCACTCATCCCCGGGTTGAATCCTAATCTGGTGGTATCCACTCTTTAGATCAATCTTTGAAAATACGCGGGATCCACTAAGCACGTCCAACATGTCGTCCAAACGGGGGATGGGAAAATGATATTTAATAGTAATTTTGTTTATCGCTCTGCTATCGACACACATGCGCCAAGTCCCATCTTTCTTAGGAACTAATAATGCGGCGACGGCGCATGGACTCATACTCTCCCTAACGTGACCCTTCAAAATCAACTCGGTCACCTGCCTTTGGAGTTCCTCATGCTCTTTCGGACTCATACGGTAATGGGGAAGGTGAGGTAAACTAACTCCTGGCATCAGGTCGATACTGTGCTGAATGTCTCTCATCGGGTGAAGCTGATCGGGCAACTCCTCCGGCATAATCTCGGAGAACTCATCAATAAGGGGTTGCACTGTACTAGGGATATCTAATGTGGGGGTAGTCGAATCAATACCCGACAACATGTAAACTACGTCACTATCCTTCATCTCCTCCTGGAATTGTGGCCATGTCAGTAACATGGTGGCAGAGGGGAAGGATATAGCCGACACTGTAGTGGACGGAGGTGAAGATCTCTCCGGGGCTTTGGGAACAAGACTGTTCTTCTGGGGAAGAAGAACGATCTTGCGCCCGTCGCGCTCGAATGTGTAGGAGTTCTTCACTCCATCATGCATGAATCGTCTATCGTACTGCCAAGGCCGTCCTAGTAGGATGTGACAGACCTCGAAACTAGCGATGTGACACCACACTGCGTCCTGATATGTGCTACCTATAGAAAACTCTACGAGGCACTAGTGTGTGATCGGAAGAGTCGTGCTACTCGTGACCCAAGATAGACTATAGGGTTTTCCTAACGGCTGTGACTTCAACTTCAGCTTATCTACCATACGCTGAGAAACAAAGTTCTCCATACTACCGCTATCAATGATGATGGAGCAGAACTGCCCCTGAATGCATGCGGTCGTACGAAAAATATTGTTCCTCAACCATTCGTCGTCAGTGGGAGCCTTAGGAGTTAGGAGACTATGTTGGAGAACGCACACTAGCGATTCAGGCTGCTCTCCCTCAACTTCGTACTCACTCTCTAACTCGGGCTCAGGAGTCGGGTCAGGATGGGAGTCACTAAGGAAGACCCCATACTCAGGTTCTGACCCACTCTCAGAATCAATGACGGCGACGAAGTGGTGTCGCGGGCACTCAGAAGATTTATGTCCCGGCTCCATACACTTGAAACATCTAAAGGTGCCAGCCTGTGGTCTAGTGCCGACAATCTCCTTGCCTCTAGTGGATGTGGTGGGTAAGGCGGGAGTGCTCGGAGGCAAAGCGGGACGAGGGGGTCCGGCAGTCCGAGTCACCGAAGTGGAAGTGTGAGTAGATGAGGGTCTATCTGTAGACCTAAACCCGGATGACCTCTTCTGCGAGGCCTCGGCTCTACGTGCGCGACTCGAAACTTCTCCTAAGTCCTTATAGTCAAATAACTCCAGTTGATCTCTAATGGAATATCGTAATCCGTTCAGATATCGAGAGACAACCATGTCATCATCCTCTCGGAGATTGAGGCGAGACCGGAGTACTAAGAACTCGTTTGTATACTCGTCTACTGTTGACTTATCTTGTCTTAGATTGTGGAACCTACGATATAGGGTTTGCATGTAATCAGGAGGCACATACCATTTTCGAATTTGTTCTTTAAAACCTGCCCATGTGGTGATGGGAGGTTTGCCTAAATTAAACCTAGTTCGCTCTATTTGTTCCCACCAAACTAACGCGGGACCTTTAAGTCTCATAGTGGCGTACTCAACCTGCCTAGCTCGGGGCATTTGCTTCCAAGCCAAGTAGCGGTCCATCCTGGCACACCAATCTAAACAACGTTCGGGTTCTAAGTACCCTTCAAAGTCACCAACATCTAACTTGACTCCCATATCCCAACGAGGACGGTCATGAGGTTCGTCAAGTGGCTCGGGATCGGGTTCGGGCTCAGGTTGTGCAAGCTCTAGTGGCCTAGGGTTCGGGTTTACTTCGTTCACGGGTGCGCGGTTTATGTGTATGGTGACTTCGATATTATTAACCGAAGTACGCAACCCATTCATAACGTGTGTGACACTACCCATACCCGTGGTGAGAGTCTCTATCGCTTTCATTAGTTCATTCATTCGTTGGGCTAAGTCCCTAACACTAGTTTCTAAATGATCGACACGCTCATCCATATTTTTTTTAAATTGATTTTAAGTTTTTTTTTAAAATAATAATTTTACTTTTCGACGAAACAAAATATTAGAAAGTTATTTTATAATTTTTTTTTAAATGAGATTTTACCTGAGCGGGTAGAAAACAAATTTTTTTTATTTTTTATTTTGATTTTAAAAGGCAAGTAATTTTTGAAATGAAAAGAGGAATAATTTATATATATATATATATATATATTTTGAAAACCCGGATCGTTGATTCGCGGTAGGAGCGAATCAAATCGCTCTGATACCAAACTGATGTAAACCGATTTTAGGTGGTTGATTTATTTTAAAAACTATTTTCTTAACGGTCCTTTTTAAATTTGCAAGTGATATTAAATTTGAAAATACATGGGTTTGAAAACTAAATAGAAATATGGTGAACGACTTTAAATTTGAAAAACGAGGTGAGCGCGGTCGAGCGACCAAATCAAGTTTGCGCGCGAAATCTTTTACTCGTCACTTAGGGCTTGAAGAACTTCGTTAATCTCACTCGGGTCGAACCCTTAGATATTTTGGATAGTTCGAATCTTCGCCAACGAAATAAAATTTCCACAATCAGTCCACAAATATAACTTATGAAATAAACATGAATTTTATGAATGAGAACGCACGGCAAGCCCACAGATTAATTAGGAGGACACATAAATTTAAGCTAATTCAACGGAGCGGGGATGCGAGAAAGTTACCGAGGGAAGGATTGATCTTTCTCAAATCCAAAGGTCACGGGGAGGGTTGAGACAACCGATCGACGGAGGATTTGTCGAGGTCGACGTCGATCGATTCAAGGAGATGCCAGATCCCAGATCCCAGATCCCAGATCCGAGGGTGGGCGTGTAGCGGTTCGCGGCGTCTGGCGGAAGTTGGAGGTCGATGTCGACGCCAGTCGGGGCAGTAGGAGCGGCCGCACGCCTGGAGTCAAAGCGAGGAAGACGAAGTCGATCGTGGTTGTCGATGCTGGAGGAGAGGGTGGCAGGGGTGGACGTCGGCGCTGGTAGGGAAGGAGATCGGGAGTTCGGCCGATTTCGTAAGAGAATGAAACTTTCGTTCTCTACGATTCCAACCTGCCTCCCTCCTCTGTTGTCCGCTGGTTTTAACAAGGAGGATTTGTTTTAAATGGCATAATATCAAATTGGGACTTTCTAAAAGTGAGAGTCACTATTTGGTATTTTAATTTTATTTTTAAAGCAATATTTGGGCTGGGATTCCAAATGTGGGCAACCAATATTTGGAATTTTTTATGGGGTTTTTGGGTTCAAATAATTCCAAAAATTCATTTATGTCCTCACTCCAAAATAATTTATGTGTCTCCTGCGTAAATTTGGGCTTGCCGCTTACGTCCACACTCCTAAAATTACTGGACCATTTATTAAGGGTCTTATCGGGTGGTTAGACCGATAAGCCGTAAATCACAAGCTGATGCGTAAACAAGAATACATAGAGTAAATAAAATGCATAAATAAAACGTGATGCTGATGCGACGCAGGTTGCATCAGCATATATACATATATATATATATATATATATATATATATATATATATATATATTATATAAGGGAATATGTCATTCTATGAAGGGCCCTCTTGATAATTCGTGAACATGCTGCCAGCTACCGAGGTGTTTATATGTAAGCTCTTGCAATGTCATTTGGATGTGTTGTGTTTCAATTTAAATAGTAACAGATACAACACTACTTATGCGGGTTTTCTAACTGCAGAAGATTCAAGAAGTATGTGGAGCATTTAAGTGATACAAATATAAACCTACAGATACAACATTGAAGCTGGATCTCAGATTGAGCCTTCTCTTTTTGAGGCTCTTGAAAACACAAGGCATGTTTTACCGGTATGTTTTCCCCTACTTCCTTATTTTTCCTTGATTTTGTTCTGTTTTTAATTGCTGTTTGATTTTATTCTGTTTTTAATTGTTGTTTTAAAATGGACATGAAGTGTTTTACTGAGGTTGTTTTCATCAACACCACACCCACTGGACCGAGCTGTTTGATTCATTGTTATTTAGATATCAATGTTATTAAGATGATGTTTAAATTGGTGCAGGTAGCACTTTAGATTTGCTGGAATTTGAAGGGTTTTACAACTTCTGTTTGAATTTTTTTGGCTATTTAGGGGGGATCTACACCACAGACATAATGCTTTTGTCATCTCAGTTTTTTTCATACAAAATAGTTCACGTCCAAGTGTTTCTGGTATATATGAGCAGGCTAATGCTTAAGTTGCTTTGATGAACATAAATTTGTAACAATTTTCCCACGAGACCATAACTTGCAATTTCATAACGAGTTTCCTAATTTAAATCCATTAGGCAGTTTTTTCAGCTCACTATGAAAAAGTTTCGATGCAGAGTGAAATAGTATAGACAGATATTTATTAGCAATCAAGAAGTTAAAACTTTTCTTATTACACCATGGAAAGAGATTAGAAAGATCAACCGCTTTGCAATTGTATCTAACAGAGCCACTGGTACAACTAAGAGCTTACTAGGTTATGTAAAATTAATTTGCATATACATTGAAAATGACAAAAAAAAAGAAAAATCCCAATGAAGGCAAGAACCGTTGTTAGAGGGTAGCCAGACCATTAAAATTTCATGTTTTCAAAAGTGATTAAACGAAAAAGGAGACTTTAGAAATAAAAGATGTGCACATGGTACAATAATGGGGACTTCAAAGAGGCAGAAAAAGGCAGTTTCCTCTTTTTCTAATCCTGCGTGAATTTGTAAAATCGGATGTTTTTGTTATAGAATTTGTGCCACCAAGCAAAAGGTTGAAATCTGGTGAAATTTCATATAGAGTCATCCTTTTCCATTGCCTGCTTCAAAAGCATCTAGCACAGACATGCACGTGTGCGTTCATGTGAATATATGCATACTTTATTTATAAAATTATATTATTTTTGAGCGTGAACTATAACAATAACAAGTGTGCATGTGTAGAAACATCTATATATTTGTGTACAAAATTATATTATTTTTGAATCATCGAGCTCTCGGGCTGTTTCCCGTTATATCTCAAAGCTATCTCTGTTGATTTGTGGATTTCTTTCAGCTATATTGTTAGATTTTCGAATTAATCAATTTAAGTTATAAAATGATACTGAATTTGATTAGGATTATCTGGTCGTTAGCATTGTAGAAACGCACTAAAATTATCAATTGCTCTGGACTATAATTGCTGGGGAGTTTGATGAAAATATTGTTATCCCCAAGCCCAATGGATATCAGGTAGCATTTACTTTGAGCTTATTAATTTCATCATAACTTAGTGGTTAATATCTTTCCTAGAGATTTTTCTTGCCTCTCTCTTTACTTTGTCAAGGATATGATTCAAAACTATTATGGGGGATTAGTCTAAAATGGGTCAAAAATTAATCCGTGAATATATCATCAATACTCTATAAAAATATGCTCGGTATAATTTAGTGATGTCTGTGCATAATTCTTTCTGAAAAAATCTGAAACATGCTCACTATAATTTCTGAGCCATTTTGTTCAGGATTCACATTCAAGTTATGCGCTGCTTATGCTTCATCATTCAAGATAATATCCGTCAGTTTATATTTTTTTGCGTTTAATAGAATTGGGGTCATGGAATTAAAGTTCGAGGTTCGAAGATGGGACTTTGCTTAGTAGTTTTCTTCTGCGTTCTACTTCACGAGTTTTCGTATTGATTCAGTATTTGTTGTATTTGTTTGCCATGCTTCTATCTGCGGAGTCATATGCATTGTATCACTTTGAACTTTAAATATTTTATACCCGGATAATGATCTAGATATTAGGTTATATGTTCTGGCATTGACATCAATCTGGTACTGGTTAGATGAGTTAGGACCTTTCAACTGATTGTTACTGGTTGGTTTGTTTCAGGAGTTGAAGAGACAAATTTGATGATGTTTCCAACATTCTAAAAAGCTTTTATTGCTGCTGGTTGGTTTGTTTCAGTTCTAACTTCGGTGTTGCTTGCTTCTTTTCATATGTAATTCAATGACTGCACTTAGAACAACCTACCAAATATTTGACTTTATGACTGCACTAAGAACCACATCTACAATATCTAATTATTGATTATCATCAGATCTGTTTTTATAACTATAATACACATTCACACATTCAAAGATAATTGAAACCTGCTCATATGAGGGCGCATCCCGCTCATATGCGGTCGCAGCCTGCTTAAACGCGGGCGCTGCCCGCTAAGAGTCAGCAAGAGGCCGCCCGAGAATGTCAAACACAAATCGACAAATCCTCTTTGGGTGCGAACGGGCGAAGCCGATGAGCACCCAAGGCAACTGGGAGCATCGAGCACGGAGAAGCCCGTTTGTTGGAGAGTAGGAGAGAGGGGAAGAGAGATGGGAAGAGAGAGAAGAGGGGAGAGAAAGAGGTGTAAATGGAGGAAGAAAGTGAGGGAGTGAGAGAGAGAGAGAGAGAGTGAGAGAGAGAGAGGGATAGGGAGAGAAAATAAATTTTTTACGTTAAAATGTACATTTTTTTACAAAATAAAAATTGTAACCGTGATTTATATTTTTTTGCAGTCATTTTAAGTACTCATATGCATATGTTGTGGGCACAGCCCGCAGCGATGCATCGCACGGGCAAAGCACGTAGTGCGGAAGCGAGAGAAGCCTGCCTGAATGCGGTCAAAGGCCGCCCGAGAGCATCAAGCACGTGTGAAGAGGGGGAGGGGGCGAAACCCGCCGGGGGTGGGCGAAGCCCGTTTGGTTGCGGGCGAAGCCCGCTTGATTGCCAAGCGGGCGAAGCCTGCTTGATTACGGGCGAAGCCCGCAGCGACGCATCGAGAACGGGCTTAGCTCGTTCGAAGATGCTAGTATATATATATATATATATATATATATATAAATTGTCTTTGGTTAAACATTCAAAAAGTCAAATATTAAAAGTAATGATGAAAATCAGCCTGCGAAGAGGCGGGCTCTTGGCTACGAATGGTCGTAGCTTGCTATCAGTGCGGGCGAAGCCTACCTTTGTACTAACATAGAGCCGAAGACCCGTGCCGTTTGACTCGTGTATGAGTGTCTATATATATATACCTTACCTCTACTGATTTTATTATTTAATTAAGGCTTCCCCCATCCACCCAATCCATTATTCCACCAACTCCTTTCACACATCAATTATTTACCTCATGCCCTGAATTTGATCTCTAATCCCACATGCTATGCCAAATTATATTCCTGTTCACCATCCTTTAGATAAATAAAATATTCTCCGACAGCGGTCTGGATTCATGACCTATTAACTCCATAAGTGGTAGCGAATATTTAGAGGGCGACTCCACAGTTCATATAGTACTTATAAATAAATAATCGAATATTATCTTATATTTTATTTAATTGCAATGCTGTGTAGTTAGCTAGGATTGGGCTCTCGCAATATTAAGGCTCTGTTTGGGACAGCTCTCGCGACTGGAAAACTATATTCTAGCCGCCAGAGCCGATAGATAGTTGCTTGTGTGGATCGTGATCAGCGCGTTTTCAATAGCTCGTTTTGGGTCTAGTCAAAAATCTCCCGGCCACTAGTTTTCTGCGCTCAAAACTCGTGTTTTGGTTATCCCTTCCATCCCATGATCCCGCTGCTCGCAAATTGTTTGCTTTCCGACGGCCATTCTCCCCCATTATGATCTCTCTCTCTCTCCCTGTTGACAACAACCCCGCCCTCACCCTGCTCACGAACTCCAATCTCTACTTTGGCGCGATGCCGGTGGCCGCTGCCGTGAATCCGGTTTTGGAGCGGAGGGGGAAGTCGGCGATGCTGATTGGAGTTGCGCGGGAGGTTCAGGACGAGGTCGGAGCTGGGTCGGTTGCTTCGGTTTACTTCTGTATAAAAATCATATATATTATATTGGGGAAGACGACTGTTTATGTTGCACTCTCCAAAATGTCTGCTGCTCTCTAGTCAGAGCTTTTCTGAAAACTTTATTCTAATAGTTCTATTCAATCAGCAGTTTTTGTGAAATATTTTAAAGTCGGAAGAACACGTCAACCAACCGGAGAATAAGGACACCAAAGATGAACACAAGCTTTCACAATACTAATTTTGGTAGCTAGTTACAACTGAACACGGCTGAATACAAGTTGCATCCAACTTGAATCACAACAGCCAATAGAAGGTAAGAACTTGGTCACGGACAAGGTCCGCTTCTCCTCCGGAGCACACCGCGCAGGTGATACTCGCTCCAATACTCGCTCCTCGCTACAGAAGCTCGCTCCTCGCTACCACCGGCGGTATCGCTAGCGCCGGGCGTTAGCTCTCCTACTCGCAAGCTCGCTGCTCGCACTCCAAGATTCTCGCGTACTCGCCACGCGTCGCTTCCTCCAATACTCGCTAGCGCGAGCGCTATCACTAGCGCAGGGCGCTATCTCCCGAGTAGGTACTCGCACTCCCAGCTACTCGCAAGCTCGCTGCTCGCCTCTTCGTCTCTTGTCGCTACCGCGCGCGCTAGCACTAGCGCCGGCGGTATCTCCACTACTCGCTACTCGCTCAAGGGAGCTGGCCGAACTTACTCCAAGTCCGATGCTCGCCTGCCGAACTTACTCCAAGTCCGATGCTCGCCTGGTGGTGCTCTGGTATCTCTAACTCGCTCAAAGTTGATGATACTCGCCAGTTCCAGAATTTATCTCTTTAGAGGGTGGTACCCCTCTATTTATAGGCAAAACAAGGGGGGGTGTCGAGTAGGAGCTAGCGCTGGCGCTACTCGCTAGCGCTAGCGCTGACGCTAGCTCACTTCAAATCTAACACTCCCCTTTGAAGTGAGCTCCGGGAACAACTCCAAGCAACGAGCGAAGCCTCCGGAACGGCCCCGCAGATAAGGGCTTCGTGAATATATCCGCAAGGTTGTCTTCACTCCGCACATGCTCCACAGCGATCAAGCCACCCAGCACCTTCTCTCTGATGAAGTGATGCTCGATCTCAATGTGCTTGGTCCTTGCATGACAAATTGGATTGGTTACCAGGTTCAATGCACTCTCGTTGTCCCCACGTAGCACAGTAGGTCCGCTGACCTCCTCGTCCACATCCTCCACTAGTCTCCTTAGCCAGACACACTCCTGAGTTGCTAAGGACGACGCCTTGTACTCGGCCTCCGTGGTAGAAAGGGAAATAGAGTCCTGCTTCTTGCTACACCACGAGATAGCAGCTGCTCCACACAAGAACACGTAACCTGATGTCGACTTGCGATCATCAGCGTCACCTCCGTAATCTGCATCCGTGTACCCATGCAACTTGAAGTCAGACTTCTCATCATAGGACAACCCCATCTCAAGGGTGCCCTTCACGTACTTCAGTATCCCTTTGGCTGCCTCCAGATGAGGCTTCCGCGGCTCCTGCATATACCGACTAACTCGGCCGACAGCAAAGGCGATGTCCGGCCTTGTGATAGTCAAGTATATAAGACTCCCCACCAGTGCCCGAAAGATCTTCGGATCAGGAAGAATCCTCCCTTCTTCCTTCCGAAGCTTCAGCCCCGCCTACAGAGGAACGGAACTGCTCTTCCCCTCCTTCATGCCGAATCTTTCGACGATTCTCTCGGCATACGCCCTCTGGGAAACATCCAGTCCGCCTCTTCTCTTCTCTACTTGGAGGCCAAGGAAATGGTGCAGTTCACCAAGATCTTTCATCTCGAAGCGTATGGAAAGCTGCTGCCTCAGCGCCGCGACCTCCTCAGGGTTGTTCCCTGTCACGATCATGTCGTCGACGTATAGCAGTACTAGCACGTGAAGACCTCCACTCTTCTTCACGAACATGCTGGAGTCCGAGTCTGAGGCATCGTAGCCGCAGAACTGCAAGTACTCCGCAATCTTCCCATACCAGGCTCTCGACGCCTGTTTCAACCCGTAGAGGGCCTTCTTCAGCTTGCAGACATGATGTGGCTGAGACTTGGACACGTATCCAGGCGGTTGCACCATGAATATGTCCTTGTCAATCTCTCCATACAGGAACGCATTCTTCACATCAAGCTGCCACAACTTCCAACCTCGGCACGCCGCCAAAGCGATGATCGTCCTCACCGACGTCATCTTTGCGACTGGACTAAAGGTCTCCTCGTAGTCCTCTCCATAGGTTTGAGAGAAGCCTCGAGCGACAAGCCTCGCCTTGTACCGCTCCACTTCTCCATCAGCCCTCTTCTTAACCTTGTACACCCATTTACAGGTGACAGGTTTGATGCCCTCCACCATGGGAACCAGGTCCCATGTCTCGTTCTTCTCTAGGGCCTCCATCTCCTCGATCATGGCCGCGTCCCACTCCTTGATGCCAGCTGCATCCTCAAAGCAGGCAGGTTCCCTCTCATCGAGTGGTCCTGCGAAGAAGCAGGAAACCAAACTCACGAAGTTTCCCTCCTTATAGCGAGCAGGCGGGACGATGGTCCTCTTCGACCTCCTCAAGGCTTGGCCACTATCTACCACTCCTGTAGACTCCTCTGCTTGAGCTCCTCTCTGAGCTCCTCCTGAAGCGGTGCTCTCCCTGCTTCTTGAGTTCGTAGCTCCCCTGAGCCAGAAGCTCCTCCTGAGCCAGATGCTGATGGAGCACTTGGAGATAACTCCAACTCCACAGAAGGGTCCTCAGTGACCCACTCCTCTTCCCTGCTAGCTTCTCCACTCTCCGGCAACTCCACTGAAGAGACTCCCTGGTATGAGACCAGTTCGTCAAACACTACGTCGCGCAAGACGACGAACTTGTGGGTCTGCGGATCCATGCACTTCCACCCCTTCTTCTGCTCATCTTAGCCGATGAAGATACACTTCCTCGCTTTCGGCTCCAACTTTGTTCTCTGAGCGTCCGGGACGTGCACGAAGCAGGTAGAACCGAACACCTTCATGTGACCCACATTAGGCTTCTCCCCGAACATGAGCTGGTGTGGAGACACCATCCTGTTAGGACTCAGAGGTAGCATGTTGATCACATGAGTAGCACACGCCATTCCCTCCGCTCATAAGGCCTTGGGAATGCTCTTGGCATGTAGCCAACTCCTGGTAGTCTCCACCAGATGGCGGATCTTCCTCTCTGCCACCCCATTCTGCTGCGGGGTGTGAGCGCAGGAGAGCTCCCGCCGAATGCCGAACCTCCTGCAGAAAGAAGCAAACTCATTGGAGGTAAACTCCCCTCCATTGTCGCTTCTCAGCTTCTTCACTCTGCGGTTCAGCCTCCCCTCCACAAGCTCCTTCCACTCGAGGAACTTGGTGAAGACTTCTGATTTCTCTCTCAGAAAGTACACCCACGTATAGCGGGTGTAGTCATCCACCACAACCAGCGCATACTTATTGCCTCCATAAGTAAGGGTGGCGCACGGCCCCATAACATCAGCATGTACGCACTCAAGAGATGCCTTACACCTGGTCTCCGACTTGTCAAATTGAAGTCGATGTGACTTTCCATATTGGCATCCGTCGCACACATGGCCGTCGCCGTAGGAAGAGAGATGAGGCAGGCCACTCACTAGGCCCTTTGCCGCCATCATCTTCAGCTTGTCCATCCCCACATGACCCAGCCTCTCATGCCAGATCACAGCGCTTTGTTTGTCTTCAGCTTGTCCACGTAGGCATTTGCAGACAAAACATACAAATCCTTCACCCTTCTCCCGGTGAGCGTGACGTCAGCATCGACAGACGAAAGGTTCTTTAAGAACTTCACCTCCTTCGGTCCAAACAGCACGTGGTATCCAGCATCCACGGCGTTAGCCACCGAGAAGAGGTTCTTCTTCATGCCAGGCACGTGATACACACTCTTCAGTGTCACTGGCTTCTCTCTACTTCCAAGGGACACCTTCCCTTCTCGCTCCACAGAATGTACCGTATCATCCCCAGTGATGATAGCATCCGTCCCTTCATACGCTTCCAAGGAGTCGAACTTGGACATATCTCCTGTAAGATGATGCCCGCAACCGGAATCCACTATCCAGTCGTTCTCGATGTTGATGGAGGCTAAGACATCGACTGACGTTGCCGTCATCTCTGCCAGGAAACAATTGTCCCCCCTCTCACCGCCCTGGTGACCTCCACCTCTTCCTCCACCTCTCTGGTGATCTCCCTCCTTGTTAGCAGCATGACCGGCCTTCAGATTAGACCGGCAGTCCTTTGCAATATGCCCATACTTCTTACAGGCAAAGCAAAGGGTTCTCCCCTTCTCATCGCGCGCAGGGAGGAACTTCCCCCCATCTCCCTGAGAGGACGTTGAAGGTCCATCTCCGGAGTTCTTCTTTCTCTTGTCCCAGGATCTCCTCTTTCCTGAGAACAAGGCCTCGCCATCTCCTCCTGAGATGGATACTCCCGCCATCTGCTTCGCCAAGCTCTCCTGTGACGATAGCAGGTTCTCTAGCTCCAGAAGGGAGGGCTGAGTAGCCCATCCTTGCACGGAAGTAACGAAGGGGACATACTCCCTCCTCAAGCCTCGGAGTATGTGCCGCTTCAACTTCGCCTCTGAGATTGGCTCTTCGGGATCCAAGGTCGAGATCTCCCCACATAGGTTCTTCACCTTCAGGAAGAAGGTGGATATCGCCATCTCACCTTGAGTCGACTTCGCCAACTCATTCTCCAGGAATTGTAGCCGCGCCACATTCTTCTTGTTGAATAACTCATCGAGGGCTATCCAGATCGCAGACGCTGACTTGCAACCTATGATGTGGTCGAACAAGTCAGGTGATATGGCTCTCTTCAAGGTGAACTCCGCCTTGGCGTTGGTCTTCCTCCAAGCTCTCACAGCTGGACCATTATCACCGGCAGCTACTACTTCCTCTTGCTCCCCACCACCAACAACCTCCCAGAGATCCTCTCCAAGAAGGTAGCTCTCCATACAAGACATCCACTTCTTGTAGTTGGTTTGAGTAAGCAGCTCAATGCCAAGTCCCCTAGCATACCCTCCTCCGCCGTCCATCTTGGTTGCTTCGTCCTTGTTCCCATTATCCCTCTGATACCATGTGAAATATTTTAAAGTCGGAAGAACGCGTCAACCAACCGGAGAATAAGGACACCAAAGATGAACACAAGTTTTCACAATACTAATTTTGGTAGCTAGTTACAACTGAACACGGCTGAATACAAGTTGCATCCAACTTGAATCACAACAGCCAATAGAAGGTAAGAACTTGGTCACGGACAAGGTCCGCTTCTCCTCCGGAGCACACCGCGCAGGTGATACTCGTTCCAATACTCGCACCTCGCTACAGAAGCTCGCTCCTCGCTACCGTCGGCGGTATCGCTAGCGCCGGGCGTTAGCTCTGCTACTCGCAAGCTCGCTGCTCGCACTCCAAGCTTCTCGCGTACTCGCCACGCGTCGCTTCCTCCAATACTCGCTAGCGCGAGCGCTATCACTAGCGCAGAGCGCTATCTCCCGAGTAGGTACTCGCACTCCCAGCTACTCGCAAGCTCGCTGCTCGCCTCTTCGCCTCTTGTCGCTACCGCGCGCGCTAGCACTAGCGTCGGCGGTATCTCCACTACTCGCTACTCGCAAGCTCGTTGCTCGCCTCTTCGCCTCTTGTCGCTACCGCGCGCGCTAGCACTAGCGTCGGCGGTATCTCCACTACTCGCTACTCGCTCAAGGGAGCTGACCGAACTTACTCCAAGTCTGATGCTCGCCTGCCGAACTTACTCCAAGTCCGATGCTCGTCTAGTGGCGCTCTGGTATCTCTAACTCGCTCAAAGTTGATGATACTCGCCAGTTCCAGAATTTATCTCTTTAGAGGGTGGTACCCCTCTATTTATAGGCAAAACAAGGGGGGTGGCGGTAGGAGCTAGCGCTGGCGCTAGCGCTAGCGCTGACGCTAGCTCACTTCAAATCTAACAGTTTTTCCATCCACCAGAGCTGTCTTAAACAGACTCTAAGTTTTCGTTTGACGTGTCGTTTTTGCTCCGGTGAGTTTGGACAAAAACGCCACCGTCATAGAATGTATGTTTGGCATGACAATGATTACGACCACCACCAAGAGAAAAACCTTAGTTGTGAACATAAAAATGGATGAAGTCCTTTAGGTGAGGTCGGGCATTCACAAATGATGGTTCATAACCACCGCGTTCATGATCGTCACTACCATGCCAAATGGAGTCTAAATCATGTTATCATGTATCAATAATCTTTCACGAGACGGCTCTTCAATTCGCATCAATCATGATTTTCTGTCAAACCAAAATATTTAAATATAATCATGTAACATGTGCGGAAAGCGGACTCGAGTATGTGAGGTCATCGTGACAGTCGATTTGTGCCAAATTTAATTAAATTAAAAGGAGGGCGGGCGTAAGATCACCTTTCTATCCCAGATTACCGATCGTCCGCCGCTGACCAGATGAGGCCGATTGTCAGCCAGGGGCAGATCTAAGGGGGCCGGCGGGCACCCGGTTCCCCTCAAGAATTTTGCAAAATAATTAGTGGATTTGGATTACTCTCGCCGATGCAATGAATTTTGACTACTGACATGTCAAAACTGGTGGCTGGATGAGGGAGAAATGACTCCGAGAAGATGAAGACATTCAATTTTTTTTACACGAAGAAGACGATGCCTGGTCCCCCCTTCTATGAAGACGCTGTCATTTTGATCCTCTCTCCTTCTTCGGTTCCCGCAAGCGTGCAGCGGCCTCTATATTAGTAGAGGACCACAACAACATTTGCGTCGTCTACAGCAAGCACGCCGACGTCTTCTTTCAGTGCCCTATCAGTGGCGTCTGCTCGCTCTTCACGAGATCCTTGCTGATCGAATTCGCTCAATCACTCGCGTGTGTCGTCCTTCCTGACAGCACGGGAAAGAGCGGCCTTTTTCGAGCCCCGGTTCATCCGTCCTCGGCACGCCCGTCGTTTTCTCTCGAGCCTCCCGTTGCTCGTTTCATCGAGCCCATTCCGCAATTTTCTCCCCCGGCCGTACCACCGTCGCGACCCATCGTAGCTCCACCGACCCCTGCTCTTTCGGCCTTGCAGGCCATCTCTCCGCCTCTTTTGCCTGACCCCCCTTGTTGATATTCCTGAATCCGCCTCTGTTGCCAGCCGAGTGCCGCTCTCCGATCAATGAGTGCAAGAAGGTTTTTTCGCGGTCGGTGCTTATTTACGATTTTAAGCAGTTATTCTTGAAAGGATGTGTCCCAAATTGGGATGTGGTTTTATTGCTTCAATTTTAGAATATATTCATTCCAAAATTCCATTCTAGAAGTCGAAATTCCTTTCTAGCCGTTATTCACGATTTATTGTTGCTTTCTTCAGTGTGGCTTTGAAGCTTCAATTTTCTGGCTCCTACGATTGTGCGTTGACTGTACATAATTTGCCGCCCGAAAAATATTGTGATAACGATTGTGTACTTGGGATTCAAAGTTCCGGAAGTGTCGGGGGATGTTGTACTTGAGATTGAATTTTGGTGTGAGGGATGTAATATTAATCTCAGGGTAGTGAGAATTTTCATGTGCCTCTTTTCATTAGGTTCTTCAAATACTTTTTTTTTATAAATTATTTTATTTGAAAATTAAATTTATTATTGTGATTGTTTTTATTGTAGAGATATTATTATATATAACAATTTAAGATTAACATTCCTATTTTTATATTATGGCATGATCACTTTCTCTCAATTAAGGATCCGTTTGGCATGGTGTTGGCGGTGGTGAACGCAGTGGTTATGAACCGTCGTTCGTGAACACCCGGCCTCACCTAAGAAATTTCATTCACGTTTATATGATCAAAACTAGTTTTCTTTTTTTGATGCCGGTCATAACCTCTGTAATGCCAAATATGTATTCTATGGTGGTGGCATTTTTGTCCAAACTCATCAGACCAAAAATGCCGCGGTGGTGACGGTCGTGAACGCGGTGGTCATGAACCGTCGTTCGTGAACGCCCGACCTCACCTAAAAAAAGTTCATGCATTTTATGCTCAAAACTAGTTTATTTTCTTGATAACGGTCATAACCTTTGTCTTGCCAAACATACAATCTATGATAATGGCGTTTTTGACCCAACTCACCGAAGCAAATAAGCTGCGCCAAACGAAGCCTAAGTTTGATCAAATCTGAAAAATTCAATGACATGATTTTAAAATATGACAATTTCGAGTTAAATATTGACTAATTATCGTATGTTTAATTACTGCTGTTACATATAGTCCTATTCCTACGAACACTATTGAGTTGACAACTCTAATTGCCATTAGAACTACTAAAGAAATAATTGTTTCTGTTACTTCTACTTCCACTTAGCTTCTACTCAATCCGAAATAGATTTTTTAAGATTTTGAGTGCTTTAGAAAATCCACTATATATCTTGTTTTCGGTAACAATCAAACCGTCCAAAATACAACCGTATGATCTGTGATCAACGGCTTAGATGGGCTCGTCCCACCATGATCTTGGGTGAGAGTTTCTCACCTACAAATTTTTCAATATAATATGGGTTCGACCGGACCCCCACAACATATCATATACATAAGCAAATTCTATAAAGAGGTACAAGAACAAAAACTCATAACAGCATAAGCAGCACCAGCGGAATCACTTCAAAGATTATATATTATGAATGTTCATCTATTACATTAGGACTACAAAAGTATTTGGTCTTATAGTCTTATATTATATCTATGCATGAAAACCAAAATACAATACTATATATATATATATATATATATATATATATATACTACTTAAAAAGAAGTATGGATGGCTTTAAAAAGCCTTGATTTTAAAAGCCATCAAAAAAATCTTGACCGTTCAATATACAAATCTGATTATATTTGAGGCCTGCGAATAGCAAAAAGCCTCCCTCCCGCCTGGAGAAATCCCGAGCCCCCCATGGCAGGAGTCATAAGTATATTTTTTGAATAAAAGTCAGTGCTCATATGCCGGCGCAGTCCGTTCACAGGAGGGCGCAACCCGCTCATATGACGGCACAGTCCGCTCGAATGCGAGCAAAGCCCGATAAGAGTTAGCCAGCATGGCAAATGTCACCGCCCTCGACGAGAGAGAGTCAGCGCCCACGATAAATGTTGCCGCCCTAGCTAAATGTCACCGCCAACGCAGTTGCCGTTTCACTCGTGCGTGCATGTGTGTGTGTAACAAATGTCGCCGACCTCGCTAAATGTCACCACCCTCGCTAAATGTAGCCGCCCACGCCGATGTACTCACATAGGGTCGGAGGCCCGTGTCGTTTCACTCGTGTGTGTGTAACAAATGTCGCCGACCTCGCTAAATGTAACCGCCCACGCCGTTGCACTCACATAGGGCAGGAGGCCCGTGCCGTTTCACTCGTGTGTGTGTGTAACAAATGTCGCCGCCCTCGCTAAATATCACCTCTCACGCCGTTGCACTGATCATATAGGGTCGGAGGCCCGTGCCGTTTCACTAGTGTCTTCTTTGTCGGTAGCAGGCCAGGATCATGCACAATCGCATTTCATCCATCTTTCCTTTTTATCATAGCTTTGGACTTAGCCCGCTAAATTCCGCCACGAGCTATGCTACTTTCACTAAACAAAAGTCAGAGAAAAACAAGGGTCAATTATGAGCTGACCACAAACCGTGTAATAAGTACTCCTTTTCCTGGTCGTCCTAGCGGACTTCGGGGCGGATCACCACACACCTGCAAGTATGCACGAGCAACATGCAGTATGTATCCAAAGCAGGAAAACAACTATGATACACTAAACATGGTGAATGCTCAGTCACAAACAATCTTCTATGTTTGCATGAGTAAAATGAGTGGACCTAAGAAATGATGCATGGTTGGGTTCACCCAAAAGGCAACCTCCTATCACATCACTACATGTTCTAGTAATTGACATAACATTATACACCAATTAGGGCACTCATGGCCGCCAGTTTCACATCAATTGATCAAACATCAAGGGAGATCTAAGCTCATCTTCAACCTTGTTTCATCATAATAGGGAGGCTTAAAGCCATCTCACCTCTTGGCGGGAGATTCATCTCACTACCGAATATCGATTAATAGGGAGGCATACCGTCATCTCACCTCTTGGCGGGAGCATCATCGCACCATCGAATATTGAGTAACAGGGAGGTATCACTTCATCTCACCTATTGGCGGGAAGTCTAGGCACACCTCACCACCGAATGTCGATCAAGGGATATCTCCATCATCACAATCATGGTACGTTAGTACCCATTCAACATGCAATCATCACTAGGAATTCACTAGGCTCTTCACGGCAAACCAATGACAACACGTTCTACCCAAATCGCGGTATCCTCTACTAACTCTAGCTAATGGTTACATACACACCTTTCACTTTGAAGCCATTCTCCGGTACACAATCTAGAGAAGCTTATATGCATCACCACATCATCATCACTGATTCGGGCATACGGTCATGGGTAGGATTCACATATCATGTCTAATCTAAACTCGCATTTCAGATTCTCTAATGCATTCATGCCGAGGTCGCAATCCCACGCCCCTAGTGTCACAATCCGCATTTTCTCAATATATAAAAATATTATCAGAGTAAGAGAAAACACACGTCATGATATCACGCCGTTTAGGAGACAACTGCAGACGCTTAGACGGTTCTATCTTTACACTTTTCTTTATAAAAGGTGTTGGGTATTGTATCCACAATAGCCTTGATTTGTAGAAAGTCAACTTTGAACCAAGATTGAATTGTTTGTGTATTTGATATGCTTTTTCTAGTAATGCTCTTGCAGGTTCACTCTGCTAAGTGTAGACCAATGTCAGGTCACAATGGGTCAATAAGCACAATCTCATGCAATGTAATTCTTCATTGTGTGAGGTATGGGGTTGGCTCATGTGTGGTCTCTCAATTGGGATACACTTTATGATCAAGACTTTTAAAGGTTCAAAGCTTAGGTGTGCAGCATTGGTCTGAAGACAAAAGGAGAAAGTTCTCTAAGTAAACTTTTCGAGAAGTAAGGATATTTTCCGAGAAGTCTTTCAGTGATTTCGAAAAGTCCTTATGGATATTCGAGAAGAGTTGTTTCAGATATCTCTCGAGAAATTGTTGAAATTTTTCGAGTAGTTTCTTGTATTTCTCGAGATATCTTTGTTCTCTCGAAAAGTCTTCTTTGTTTTCGAGAAGCCTGTCTCAGCTCAGTTTTCGAGAAGTTTCCTCAGTTTTCGAGAAGTCCTTTTTCTCTCGAGAAGTCCTGTCATATATCTTTGATCTTTTCTTTCTAAAGCTGTTTTTCGAGAACTAGTTGTTTCTCTCGAGAAGTCTTGAAATTCTCGAGAAGTCTAGTCCTATCATTTCTCGAAAACTTTGTTTTCCTGTTTTGACGTCAAGTCTTTTCCGTCAAATTGACGTGACGTCTTTCCTCATCTTAAGGTTGAATCGTTAGGATGTCTTCTATATAATGATTGCTCCTTATGATTGATTAAGTTTCTTGTTGTTTTGAGAATCACAAGATCAGAGTTCATATTCTCCTAACCCTAATCTGATCCAAGATCATCGTCAGTGCCGCGCATCGCCATCATTGGAGTTCGATCGTGAGTTATCTGAATTCGTCTCCAAGTGGAAGAGAAAGGTCAATCGATCATTGCCTTACACGTTCTGATTCTATCGGATTGATCAAGACCTTAGAAGATCTGATTTGTGCCGATTCGATTCTTCGTCTTCTACATCAAGCCGAAGTCATTTCTGTCGCAAGAAGAAAGAAGATCTTCATCAAATTTTTTCAGATCTATCTGTGACTTGTTAAGTATAATTTCTATATCAATTTTATATTTGATTGTAGGAGAGATTGTTCTCCGAGTTGTAGGAGAGGTGTTCTCCGAGTTGTAGGAGAGGTGTTCTCTCTGAGTTGGTAGGAGATTGGTCTCCGAGTTGTAAGAGTTTTGACTCTGAGAATTGTAGGATTGTTCTTGATCCGAGTTTTAGTGAAGTAGTCAAGTCTAGCTGTGGAGCTAGATTGGCGAGGCCGGCAAGTGGAGTACCCAAGATCGGGGAACCACTATAAATTTCTTATGTCGTCTGTGGTTGTGGTTTGCATTTTGTGCGTTCTTTATTTTCAAGAATTTCAATTCCGCATAAGTCGCAGTTATCACCTATTCACCCCCCTCTAGGTGATTTTGGTTGGCAACTAGATATTTCAAAAGGCATAAACTTTATGTTTTAAAATATAATTTAAGTTTGAAGATTTCAAATACCATGTCCCTCGGTTTAGTGGATCCTCTAGTCCACAATCAAGAAAGTATAAATATACGCAGCGGAAAATTTCATATTTTACTTTAAGGTGTTCTACATGAGCATGAGAACTTAACCAACATTCTAATGAAATGCATCTTCTAAATTTAGTATAAGTAAAAGAGATTTTTACGAGCTTCAAAATATAGTGATAACAGTTAAAAGAGATGTTATGAGTGTGAGGAAATATACAGATTTTAGTATATAAAATATCTACTATGCATCATAACATAAATCCTCCCCAGAGAGCATTTGTATTAATAGCAAGACAACAGTAGTAGCATAACGAGCCAAAACACAGTCTAACACAAAAAGAAAACATAATATGTGTTGAAGCAAGGAAAATCCTAGGCTCCAAAATTCAGATCAATGCAGTCGGAGGCTACTTGCCCAGCGACCAAACTAGATGGCTTGACTGGCAACGGCGAAGGGACTAGAACGGTAACAACAGGACCCCAGGTGCTGCGGCAGAGAGGTCCCACTACGTACCCAGAAGCTCAGAAGAGATTTCTCCTCCACAACCAAAGATGGTCGAGCAGGGTACGAGGAAGGCACCCACTTGGCGAGTATCTAGGACGACGGTCGAGGGTGACGGTCAAGAACTCAGGTGAACAAGTCTTCGAAAAGGGGTTCCAAAAACTCAGCCAAAGGTGCCAATCCAAGTACCCTTTGGATCCTATTTATAGGAAAATCAAAGGGGAGGGGGGGGGGGGGGGGGGGGGGGGGGGGGGGGGGGGGTCTTATTTATAGACCTGCCATGGCGGCTATGACGCCCATGACGGCCATGGCCGCTGGAACCCATCCTCTGGCAGTCTTCGGATGCTCGTCATGCTGGATCCCCACCATGCTGGATGAAATTGCAATTTTCTAAGTGCCCATAGGAGTGACTACGAAATTGCAATTATCTAATTTGAACTTTTTAAGCAAATCTCTGGCATATTTTTCTTGGGATAAAGCTATGCTATCAAAACATTGCTTGATTTGCATTCCAAGAAAGAATTTTAACTGCCCAATGTCAATCATTCATATTTCTTTTTCATCTCTTCTCTGAATTTCTCAATTAATTTGATATTGTTCCCAGTGACGATTAAGTCATCTACATAAAGACATAATATTACTATGTTGTCTTTTTCCCTTTTTTATAGAGAGATGAATCATATCCGCTTCTTTGATAGTCTTTCTGAGCTAAATAAGCATAAATGTTTGAATGCCAGGATCTGGGAGCTTGTTTCAAGCCATAAAGAGCTTTTTGTAATTTATAAATTTTATTCTCCTCTCCTTCTATCTCATAACCTTTTGGTTGCTAAACATATACTTCTTCATTGATTTCTCCATTGAGAAAAGCTGATTTTATATCAAGTTGATATAAGGAGAATTTATTTTGTGCAACAAAAGCAATGAGAAGTTGGATTACTTCCATGCATACTACAGGTGTAAACGTTTCATGGAAATCAAGTCCAGGTGTCTGGGAATACCCCTTAGCTACTACTCGTGCTTTATGCTTTTGAATCGAACCATCTTCATTCTCTTTTACTTTATAAATCCACTTTAAACTTATAATTTCTTTGTTGGAAGGTCGATCAACTAACCTCCAAGTGTGATTTTCCTCCACCATTCTTATTTCCTCATCCAAATTTGATCTATTGTTGCTTCATCAAACGATGTTGGTGCATGAATAAACAAAGCTCAATTGAGGAGATAGATTTATTATATATCACTTAGTATTCTCATTTTTGTGGGTGGTGATGAAGTTGAGCTTTCTGTTGAGGAATTTTACTATCTCCTCAATTGATTATGAAGTTTCATCTTGATTTGATTCAACCTCTGGTTGAGGCCTAGACTGGAAGGTATCAGCTAATTTAACCCCATATGATGAATTAGGCTCATGTTCTGATGCCCAATACCACTTCTGATTTTCATTAAAAATCATATCTCTTGAAATGCTTAATTTACTTGTCTTTGGATTATAAAGTCCATGTCCTTTTGACTCATCACTATACCCCAAAAAATGCACTTTTCACTCTTTATCTCTAGCTTATGCCTCTCATCACTGTGAATATTTGCATAAGCTATACAACCAAATATTTTTAGATAATTTACCCTTGGTTTTCTATCGACCAAGACTTGATAAAGAGTTGATTTCTCTAGAGATCTTGTAGGGGATCTGCTTAATATATAAATGGTTGTGCTTACAGTCTCTGCCCAGAATTTTGATGAAAGAGATTTTTCTATCATCATAGTTCTGTCCATCTCGATTGCACTTCTATTTTTTCTCTCGACTACACCATTTTGTTGTGGTGACTTGCTTACTGTGAGTTTCCTATATATTTCATTGGCTTTGTAATATTGAGAGACTTCATTTGATACAAACTCACCCCATCTATATGTTCTCAACATTTTGATAGGAAACTCACATTGTTTCTACACCATTACTTTGAATTGAATGAAGATTTGAAAAGTTTGAGATTTGAATTGGAGAAAGTAAATCCACATAAACCTTGAATAATCATCTACTATAAGCAAATAGTACCTTTTATTTCCAATAGATGATTTGAATGAGGGTCCCCACAAATCTACATGCACCAATTCCAACGGCTGAGTACTCCTTTCACTTGAATGTGGAAAAGGTGTTCTGTGATGTTTGCCCAATGTGCATTCTTCACAAAACGCTGTGAAACATTGTTTTTGTGGATATTGGTGGCAAGCCATGAACTAATTCTTCGTGATGCAGCTTTCTTAAATCTTGTATGTTTAAATGCACATACCTCTTGTATCATAATTGAGTTGTGGAATTGAGTTGGTTGACACATGAAACAACAAGATTCTTCCCTGGCAAGAGTGTTAGAGGAAATACACAATTTTTGGACATTTGAATTGACATTACAAGCTTTGTATCTTTGTCAAATATATTACATTGATCTTGAGAGAAAAGTACTTGGTTGCCTTTTTGAATCAATTGTCCAACACTTAGTAAGCTTTGAGCCAAAGTGGGTACAAATTGAACACCATCAATGCATTTTATTTCCTCTTCTTTTGTTTTTTACAATAATTGTTCCTCTGCCTTCTATCTTTTTCAACCTCCCGTTGCCCAATGCCACTTCCGATTTTTGGGTTTCATCTAATGAAACAAAATAACTTATGTTTCATGTCATATGACAAGAACAACCACTATCTGCATACCATGTATGTTGATTGCATTTATCTTCTTCACCCCAAAAAACAATTGCTCTGTTTTCTTTTCTACAAACTTAGCATCTTGTTTTTTTATTAAACCAACAATCTTTTGCTAAATGTGTTGGTCTTTTGCATTTATAGGAGCAGTCTTGGGCTACATGATTTGGTCGTTTGCATAAGGAACAAAAATTCTGCAATTTACCTTTGTAAAACTTTGTTTTGTGTTTATTGAAAGGCTTGGTATTTTTTGTAATACCTTTTGTCTTTATCATGTCTTGTTTGCTGCTTTCAATTTTAGTTTGGAAGGCATGTTGTTCAATATGAGCAGATTGCCTTCTAAGTCTATCCTCATTGGATTGCAATGATCCTAGAAGGGCTGGAATGGATAGAGTTTCCAGATCATTGGATTCTTCTGTAGCAGTAACAATAGGATTAAAATTGGAGGGAAGACTTCTAAGTATTTTGGGCACGATTCTTTTATCTACTATATCATCTCCTAAATTTCTGATTCAATTGATAATGTTTGTTACGTGTGCCAATAATTTCTGTATATTCTCCTCTTCTCTCATGAGGAGTGTCAAATTCTCTCCAAAATATTTGCAATTTAATTGAGATTACTTGATTTGTTCCTTTATATTCTGTCTTCAAGAGATCCCAGGCATCTTTTGCTATATTGGTGGCCATTATTTGTGGGAAGATAGCACTTACTCCTTGTTGTATCAACAACATTGCCCAAGCATTTTTTACTTCATTATTTGCTAATGATTTTTGAGTGGATGCTGACTGCACTTGATCTGAAGCAAGAATTTGATAACCATTCTCAACAATGTCCCAAAGTGCTTGAGATTTGAAAAGTGTTATCATTTGAAAAGCCTAATAATCACACAATTCACCTTGAAAGATTGGTACAACATTTGGAGCATAGGTAAATGAGGACATCTTTGTGGTTTTAACAAAAAAAAAGCTCTGATACACTCCTAAGAAATTAACACCGAATTCAAAACAATTGAAATTGCATTCAACGAACAACGGTGTTACAGGTAATCAGTATTTTGTTTTCTAAAAAACACACTTAACACTAATACATTATCTCTTTATATAATGTATACATCCTTTTGAGGAGTCCCTAAACTCAAGATAAGAACGACTATGTCAATTCTCTGGAGCGACTCCTAGTTTGCTTTACGAAAGCTAAGTGCCTCTTCTCTTCTTCTTCGCTTCTCTTCTGTTCTTCTCTGCTTCTCTTCTGTTCTTCTCTGCATCTCTTATGTTCTTAGCTAGCTGAAAGCTGTAGAAAAAATGAGGGGTGCCGAGAAGAGAGATTCGAACGAAAAACAAAGAGAAAATCACAGAGAACACACAAATTTAAGAGGTTCACCCAAAATCGGGCTATGTCTCCTATCCCGCCTCCGCTTCACCTTTTTGTTCACCAATAGAGATTACAAAACACACAAGGTTACAAGGATCAACACCGATCCTACCTCACACCCCTCTCTTTGGACAAGAAACGGAGGAACCACCGCCGGAAACGCCTCTCCATGAATCACCTCGTTGACGCCCCCAAAATCCTGAGCCGAAAACCGCTGAGAAGAACCTTAACCCTAGATTCGTGTTACACGCCTTTAAATAGGCCGCTGGGGGCTCGCGCCCCCGGACCCCGGCGTTCGCGGGTACTTCGATCATCGGAGGGAGTCACGCTCCGACGTCTCTAAGCTCACGTGGGATAACCCGGTGTGAGAAACAAGAGAGCCAGAAATGTTCCCCAACTCCAACAAAAGCACCTCTTCGTTTTGCAGGCATCTCTCAAGCTTACAGATACCATTAGGCATACCACTTTACGTTACTAGTTTATTCTGCTCTTTAATCTATATGGTAGATTCCTTGAGGATTGTAGAACCTACATACACTTTACATAAGAGAATAAACTGATAATTTCAATTTAGTTTGATATTATTTTACAATAGTTTTAATTACCATAATTGCAAACAAGGCATGAAGGCATAATATTTTCATGGAGGCCCATAATTCATATACTATATATAAGAAACAATCTCTCAAGTTTGGGTTGCTTGGAGAAAAGTCATCCAAAAAAAATTTCCTTTCAATTTCTGAGACACTAACCTTTAAATTTATGAGACACCGCGTGGTAATAACAATTAGGCTCCGTTTGACACAGTGTTTTTGCTTCGCTGAGTTTGGACATAAACGCCGCCGTCATAGAATGCATGTTTGACATGACAACGGTTATGACCACCACCAAGAAAAGAAAGCTAATTAATTTTGAACATAAAAGTGGATGAAGTTCCTTAAGTGAGGTCGGGCGGTCACGAACGACGGTTCATAACCACTGCATTCATGACTGCCACCGTCGTGTCAAACGAAGCCTTAATCTTCATGTTAAGGCTCCGTTTGGCACTGACATTTTTGCTCCGATGCGTTTGGACAAAAACGCTTGGCACGGCAACAGTTATGCCCGCCACCAAGAAAATAAAACCAGTTTTGAACATAAAAATGGATGAAGTTTCTTGGGTGAGGTCGGACATTTACGTAACGATAGTTCATAACCATCGTGTACACGACCGTCACCACCGCGCTAAACGGAGCCTAAACCAAATATGCAGGTTGAATCATGTATATGAAACAACATACTAACATTGAGAAGCAATAATACGTGCACCAATGTCGTTATAATCCGCTTCTGGTTCAGAAGACTGCTAATTTCATATTTTATAATTTTAATTTCATGTGTAATAAATATTTACATTTATGCTTCATGTGTATATATATATATATTCTTAAGGGTTAACTACGGGGACCTCCCCTCCGAGTTTGCATAATTACAGGTCGCACCTTTCTATCTTTCGAAATTACATTTACCTCCCCTCCAAATTTTCCCAATTTACAAAAAAATTCTTTCCGTTAGAAATATGAATGAAAAAAGATAAAATCTGCTAAATTAGACTCTACATTTGAAATGTGTGACATTTTTCTTTATGAAGTGTGATAAAATATGCCAAATAATTTTATGATATTTCAATTTTACCCTTTGTAATAACTCTACATTGAAAACAGTACGTTTACATTTTACCATTTGTAATGGATATAGAATCAGTATAAAAAAATAAAATTAAAATATCATAAAATAATTTAGCTGATTTTATCAATTTTTCATCAATATTTCTACAAAAGCTAGGGGCATATTTGTAAATTGGAAAATTTTGAAAGGAAGGTAAATGTAATTTCTAAAGATAGAGGGGTGCAACCTGTAATTATGCAAACTTGTATGTGTATATAGACAAAACTTATTTAAGAGCCTTGTCTCATTGAATTTTTCACCATAACTCATGAAAGGCTAAATGACAAATTATTATCCTGAGCTGATGATGTCGGATTTAAGAAGATTTATGCAACTGATATTTACTAATAATAATGAATATTTTTTTATCGTATTAGTTATTCCTTTATTGGGGGTCAAATATAATTTTATGAGTTATATAATACTTAAATCAAAATTATAAAAATATGAAAATAAATCAGTTATAGCATATTAGCTCTATTCTTAATGGTCTTTTTAGATTGTATGGATGATGAGTTTTTTCAAGAAATATGTTTTGGGGGCTTTTTGAGTAATCGGTCCAACATGACTTTCTAAAAACTATTATCTTTGCTTTCAATTTTTTCTTTTTTATTCGAGTGTTTACTAAAACAATGCCCCAATCATTCAAGATCTGCATGCTTTTCTTCCTTCTCACGGCCACTGCAAATGTTTTCTTCTCTCATTTGCGATTCTTAATTCTTCACCAATTTGCGATTCTTCACCAATTTGCGATTCTTCAGTCATTCACGATCTTTGTTTCTTTCCGCTGACCTTTTGTGATATGTTTATTATGACTTATATAATATTTACTTATCTGTGTGATAAATGATTTGTATTAAATATTTTAATTTTATTAGAAAATTAAATTATTATTATTAAAAAATTGTTCTTAAAAAAAGATTTTTTAAATATTATATAGCTTTTTCAACCAGCTTTCTGGATAGCTCTAATGCTATTACTGATTTCCACCGCTGCTTCTCTATTGATGAGTTCCTTACGAAGCTGTTAAAAAAGTACATGAAATTCATTTATTGGAAGAAGAGAAATATCTTATCATTTGTCCCAATGGAAATATGATTTGTAATACAATTTAGACATAGTTTAAATGTCATGCATATTAAAGAAATACATAGTCAATTTTCTTTATAGTTTATATATTAGAATTTGACAAATCTAAAGAATAACAAGAAATGGGTGGGATGGAGATTGAGTGTCCGTTTGACAAGCTTTTTTGCTCTAATGAGTTTAGACAAAAACGGTATCGTCTGTCGAAGTCAGGAAAATTTCGACTTCAAATATTCGGATCAATGCAGCCGAAAGTTATTTGTCCAGCGATCCAACTTGATGGCTTGACAGACAACGACGAAGAGGCTGAATGAGCAACAATAGGACCCCAGGTGCTGCGGCAGGGAGGTCCCACCACGTACTCAGAAACTCAGAAGAGACTTCCCCTCCGCAACCAAAGAAGATCGAGCAAGGTGCGAGGATGGCACCAACTTGCGAGTATCTAGAATGATGACCAAGGATGACGTACAGGTCCAAGTCTTCGAAAATGGGGTTCCGAAAGCTCAGTCAAAGGTGCAGTTTCTGGTACCCCTGAGATCCTATTTATAGGGAAAATCAGGTGGGGTTATTTATAACCCAGCCCGGCTTGGCGACTATGCGACATTGATGGGATCTCGCCTGACTTCGGCGAGCATCGCCTATATATGGTCGCCCACCTGGCGAATATGTGGAGATGTTCGCACATGCTCGCCCAAGTCTTTGACTGCTCCTTCTGGCTGAGTGGTCTTTAATCTTTGACTCATGACCTCTGCTTTAACCTTTGACTTTGTCTTCTACCTACGTGGCTTGAGTGAGTCCTACCCTTGAAAAATACGGATTGTACACCGTTATTGCCACCGCCGCCAGAACCGAATCGCTTGCACCATGAGTAAGAGGACAACGATTATGAACGCCACTAAGAAAAAAAACGTAAATTTTGGACATAAAAGTGAAGGGAATTCCTTGAGCGAGGTCGGGCGTTCACGAACTGCGGTTCATAACCACCGCGTGAACGGCGGTTCATAACCACCGCATTCATGCCGCTACCGTCGTGCCTCAAACTGTTACAATTACATTCACTTCAACAAGAAAGTGATGATTAAAGATAAACTTTTGATAGTTGATATAGCGAAAGATTAAAAATAAGGAGACTTTGATAAAATTAAAAGAGAGTAAAATTATATAGAATAAGTAAAATTATAAAAATTATAAACATATAAAGGGTAAGAGAGTAAGAAAAAAGTTTAAGTGAAATAAATTAAAAAACTTAAAGTGGAAAATAAATAAATTAAAACATATATAATTGAAATAAATATGTTTGAATAAATAAATACCTGCTAATACATTCGACATGCGATGGCCGAAGTACTCCCCATGTAAGCGCCTCCAGCTTTTTTCTCTCTTTTTTTTAAAGATGAACATCATTTTAATTTAAATTCTAACTAATACAATAACTTTCAATTCAACGGTCGGATCGTGACGTTTTTACTATGGTATCAATTGACTCGACGAGATTTATCCAACGACATATTTATATCTATGATCCGACTGTGGATAAATCATATATGAACTATAGTGTTCATAAAATAATTAAATTATGTATGTTTAATTATACGAATGATAGTGTACGGGCCATTCAAGTAATTACGCTATATCCCCAAATTAAAAGTGATGATCAAAATTCATAAAATTGAAAAAAAAAATATTAGAGCTCCCATACCTACTATGGTAGGCTAAAGTTGATTTGGAAAAGTAATGATGGCCGGAAACCCATCAATTTGATTTGAAAAAAATGATGAAAAATTAGTCAAACACAATCTTAATGATGATTTTTTTAAAAAAAATTTAAAAATTATGCATAGCTATTTTTCTCAGTAATTAGTTAATAGTGTGTTTATTTTAAACGATATTAATTAATTGATATGGGCGGAGCCCCGTGACTGTCGTGATCATGATACCGTCACAGTCGAGACACTGCTGCGATTGGCCGTAGGTAATCTTGATCATGATTTGGACATTTGGGATTGGATTAGAGTCAATGGTGAAAATTCCTTTTGCAAAGGTAAACTTGCTAGTGGTTTGAGAGGATCATTCATCATGTGATAAAATTAGAAGCATGCATGTTGAGTTTTGCATTAAGGGATGCTCACGTGCAGCTCGCCCATGCAAGCACTTGACAAAGGATTTCAATGTTACAGTTGAGAGGCAGATGAGAGTTCCATCATCTGCTCACGTGCTGAGCCATCTTCTTCCAATTCCATTCTAAAAGCAGGAAGGAAAGAAAGAAACTTGAATGAGGAGGAGGAAGAAGAAGAAGACTTTAGTTTGCATGGAGTTAATGTGAGCACCTGTCGTTTTCTAGGGTTTTAGACCGTAGGTTTTAAGCTGATCAACAGGTCAAAAGCTTTATGATCATGGAGGTTTTATATGCTGCATGAGCTGAGATATAAAGGTACAATATAAGTGTGGGCTGCGGGTATCATGTGAGCTTCGAATCTTCCCCTCCTTTTCTCCTGGAAAGGGTCCGGGATCAGGCATGAGGAGTACTGTAATTGAATCTCTTTCTTTGAATTGGTTGAGGAGATGTCTTTTTTAATTAGTTGTGTACGTGGTTGATATATATGTTCATAGTCAGAAATTAATATCTCATATTTTTGTGCATATATATATACATATATATATAGAGAGAGAGAGATGTTAATGACACCTAAAAATAGATGTGTGCGCATCAGTGATGAAGGCACGCCAAAAAATTATTAGGTTTTTTTCTCTTAAAATTGATGTGCATATAGCACTTTTTGATGTGCCTTTAACACCACTATATATATAATATTTATATATTATATATATATGCAAAAAATATTTCCCGAAGGACCCCCCAATATGCAAAGACTCGAAGATAACCGTTAGATTTTATACTATCACCATGCAAGGGCACTGATGCAGCACGCCCGGACTCGCCTCTGCCCGGTGGCGTCACGCCAGCCAGCGGACCACGAACTGGCACGCGCCGCGAAAGGACTGCAGCCCAGGCACCCCAACCCGTCTCCGCACCTATTCTCAGCGCGGCGGGTTGTGGAGGCTGGGGCTCGATCCCCAGACCTCCTTGATAAGCACCTTTCATAATAGGTCAGTTGGTGATGAGGCCTGTTAGGAAAGGTGCTTATCAAGGAGGTCTGGGGATCGAGCCCCAGCCTCAACAACCCGTCGCGCTGAGAATAGTTGCGCAGACGGGTTGGGGTGCCTGGGCTGCAGTCCTTTCGCAGCGCGTGCCAGTTCGTGGTCCGCTGGCTGGTGTGACGCCACCGGGCAGAGGCGAGTCCGGGCGTGCTGCATCAAAAAAGTGCACTTTTTTGATGCAGACCAGGCGTCACACCCAGCCCGCTCCCCTGGCGCCTGGAGTCACACCAGGGGGGAGTCACACCCTCTCCAGGGGTCCACCCGGGCATCGCACCCGTATGGTTTTAATCAAGTCCGCGGACCGTACACCCCAACCCGTCTCCGGGGCCCACCACAGGCGCCAGCGGGTTGTTGAGGCCGGGATTCGATCCCTACACCTCCGAAAGGTGCTTATCAAGGAGGTCTGGGGATCGAGCCCCAGCCTCAACAACCCGCCGCGCTGAGAATAGGTGCGGAGACGGGTTGGGGTGCCTGGGCTGCAGTCCTTTCACGGCGCGTGCCAGTTCGTGGTCCGCTGGCTGGTGTGACGCCACCGGGCAGAGGCGAGTCCGGGCGTGCTGCATCAGGCACCAACAATGAACAAAGACGAAGCAACACTCTTTATAACTAAGCATAATTACATGAAGAGTAATTAGCATAATTACATGATTTTTTGTCATCATGGAGAAAAAAAAACTCATCTTTTGAAAGTACAAAAATCTCTCATGTAAGTTTATATTTCATAACAAGTATGCACAAAATTGCCTCATGGAGAAAAAAACTTCAAAGAGTATATTTATGCATATATGTTATCAAAATGTGAACTTATTTAGAAGAATTTAGTAATCTCAACAAAAATAGAGGGGTTCACGTTCAATGTGAGCTTATATATATATATATATATATATATATATATATTTATATCGTTATCATATATAAAGAAATATCAAATCCATGAATTTTAAAGGCGTTGAAATGATTACGGCCGTTAAATATGGCATGATATTTCATCAGCCGTCGGATCAAACCGTTCCCACTCTCTCCATTTTTTCATAGATCTCCTAAACCTGCTAGGGGGTAACCTAAAACTATGAAGGTGTAGAGTACCCTACAACATGAAATTACGATTTTACTCCTAAATTTATTGAAAAAAAAGTGTCATATGACCTGTTTTTTAATCTCACAAAATTTATCAATGGTGAGAATTGAACCCAGGTCTCCACTATGTCAACCAAAGATGACAGTCATCACATCATATGATTTTTATTGAACAAAATTAAATTAAGTTTTATATATACTGATATAAATATAGATCGTCCCCGCAGAAAGTAGCCGCCCCTGCCGAATGTCACCCCCGCCGAATGTCGCCGCCCCTGTCGAATGTAACCCCCGCCGAATGTCACCGCCCCTGCAAAATGTCATCGCCTATGGTAAAGATATATATATATCTTTATTATATAAGTGAATATAGCATTCTCCATGCTCTTACCGTGCTTTCATTTCCACCGTTGGATCTTTCACATGTTTTATCCAAATCATCTTTAATATAAAAAAATAAAAGTAAACTTCCCCGAGAGAGAGAGAGAGAGTGAGAGAGAGAGAGAGAGAAAAAAAGAGGAGAGAGAAAGAGAGAGGAAAAAAATAATCTTCTTAAGTATTTACGTATTTTTTTATACAAAATAAATATTGTAATGTTGATGTATATTTTTTACGGTAATTTCGAGTACTCATACGTATATGTTGTGGGCGCAGTCCGCAGACTCATCGAGCATGGGTGAAGCCCGTGCT
The DNA here is from genome assembly GCA_033032865.1 of Dactylorhiza incarnata. Classification (NCBI taxonomy): domain Eukaryota; kingdom Viridiplantae; phylum Streptophyta; class Magnoliopsida; order Asparagales; family Orchidaceae; genus Dactylorhiza; species Dactylorhiza incarnata. The sequence continues at coordinate 2,171,191 of JAWHQI010000327.1, forward strand.
AAGGCGGGCGAAGCCCTCCTAGATGCGGCCGAAGGCCGCCCGACAGCATCGCGTCGGGGGTGGGCAAAGCCCGCCATCGCAAGTCGGGTACTGTCGCGCTTGGTCGTAGGGGCGGAGCCCCGTGTCGGGCACTCGTATATATATATATATATATATATATATATATATATATATATAGGGCCATTTACCGGGACCTCCCCTCTAACTTTGCTAAATTACTGAGAGCACCCCTCTTATTTTCAAAATTACAAAAAGCCCCCTATAAGTTAGCATAATTACAAAAACTTCCCTTGAAGTTTTAATTTCATTACAAAAAACCCCATCCGTGATACAATTTAATTACAAAAAAACCCAGAATTTGTGTTCATTATATGAAATTAAAAGTTCAGGGGAGGTTTTTGTAATTTCGAAAATAAGAGAGCTAGGTGATCTCAGTAATTATGCTAACTCACAGGGGAGGTACGGATAATTATTTCTATATATATATATATATATATATATATATATATATATATATATATATATAACATGTGTGTATAATATGAATCAGTCATAGTTGAATTTACAAGTTGATTGCAAGGTAGTAGCTTTGAATAAGCAAAACACCCTTTGGTAATTAATTGTACGGATAGTGAATTTTTTTGATGAGTTCAAATGTTACGGCAGCTGTGAGTTGAAATATACTATAACAAAAGAAAACTACTGGTCGCAACTAGTCAAAGTCAACACCTCCACACATCATCTCTAATCTAAATATTATATGTATAGGCTAATCAATTACTAGCTAGGAAGATCTAGTAGTGGGGGTTATATATCCGTAATCGCTTTGGTGTTCTTTTGGCGGATTTTGCACACTCATACCGCCTCTGTGACGCTCTGACGGGGAGTGTTTGTTAGAAGGGGCGCTCAACCCCTCTCCACGGTTGACTGCAGTCCACCGATCCAACCCCTCTCCACGTGGCAGGAACTCTTTCAGGCCCACTGGCCATCGGGCCACACATACCCTCTTCTGCCACGTGACGGGTTGTTGAGGTCGGCGAGGCGTTGCACGCTCGGCCTCGATCCCCCGACCTCCTTCTCCATATATAAGAGGGGCACTCAACCCCTCCTATCACCCAACTGCGCTGCAGTGTTTGGCTCTCCTGGACGGTCTTACTCTCTGCTCCCGCCTTAATATCCATGAGGTTCACGTTCAAGGAGACTCAAAGAATACCATGGACAATCTAAACATCAGAGTTTTCTCTCAACGGAGGCAATGGGAGATTAGCAAAGAAATCATTCAGTTGGCTAATTCTATGCAATTCACCAGCTGACACATTCACAGGATGGAGCCTAACATCAACTGCGGGTTCTCCTTCGACTTCGTTCCATGTGTCATTCATTTAACCGTGACAAATCCGGTGCACTTCAACTCAGAGTGCCGGCTTTTGGACTCCTTTTGTAGGGAGTATGGTTAATATTTGGTGTGTAATTGCCCGGGGTGATTTGGGCTTTGTCTCATACCCATTGTCTCTTGTATCTTTAATTTGATAATATAAAATAAAATAAAAATAAGATATATATATTATATATATATATGTACGAGTGACAGTGTACGGGGGCCTCCGTTTTCTGCGCGACAGTACCCAGCCTGCGGAGGCGGGCTTCGCCCTCCCCTGGCGCGTTGCTGTCAGGCGATCTTCGGCCGCATCCAGACTTTTATAACGTGAGTCTCGTTATTTATGATTTCGAGCCCGATTTGTATCTTATTTGAAGAAGTGTTGAACATGAAAGTTGTAGACCTCATTGAAAAGAATAACTTTTATGTTGATCACTCTTTGATTTGAAGCCGTTTAGGGCTTCAATTTAGGCCTCAAAAAAGGTCACGCCGAATCGGGAGCCTAAACGGCTTCAAATCAAAAAAATGATTAACATGAAAGTTATTCGTCTTGATGAGATCTACAACTTTTATGTTGATCACATTTTCAAATAAGATAAAATCGAGCTTGAAATTGTAAAAAATACGACTCACGTATCATAGAAATAAATCACACACCGCCTATTTTGTTTGCAGTTTTAAATATATAAAGCAGCCCCTATGATTATTTGTTGAAGTGTTGCTGTTATCGGGCTTGTAGCTGGCTTATTTTGGGCTGATTTTGGGCTTGTAGCGGGCGAGTGTCAGCTAACCCGAGTTTGAAATATTTTGTCTTATAAATGGGCAAAAATGTAATTTTACATAGGGTTAGGACACCCTAGTAGTAGGTTTAGGAGACCTAGTAAAATATGGGGAGAGGATGCGGTTTGATTGAAGTTGATCAAATGACAGCAGAATTATGAACCCGTGATCAGACGGCTATTCTAATTTCGAAATCTTGAATTTATATTTCTTTTATAGTATTTAAGATATAAGTGAAAGCTATCTTTTGGTAAAACATTATCCCTTCTTATTTTGTCTCTCATATTTCTTTCTCTTCACAAAGAAGCAAAAGAGAAGATGATAAGTGAAAAAACCAATCAATTACTATATTTACTAAATTTTCACATTACTCCTATTTAATATTTTTTAATTGGATTATAAACCGTAAATTAATGAGGTATATAGTATAGTTAATTTAAAATTAAAATACATTATAATTAACAAAACATTCATAAGTTACATGAATTAAATAGAATTATGTCATCATACACGCCAACAACTATAACACTTTGCTATTTGCGGTTCCCTTATTTTGTATTCGACAAAACATAATTTTTCCGAGGGAAAATAATTGAAGTGGTACTCTTGCTCTCGGGGCACGGATGAACCTTGTGTATGCATGCTTATAATATATACACACACACACACACACACACTAGTTGCTATGTGAAGGATCTCGCTGCGCGTAATGTACGGCGGTGACAATACCTAACTGTCATTCGAATGGGACGGACTACTATAATTGCCCGATAAAGCACACGGGAGTCTGTGCACCAATGTATTGTTTTCTATAAAACATATACACACGCGCGCGCGCACACACACATATATGTAAAGACTAATCCAATAATAATGTCACAATTAGTTATAGGAAAAATAACAAAAACTTAAAAATGTGTGGCTCTGCATATGGAAATTAACAATTAAGAATGTGCATTAATCAAGATCCTGATAACCCAATTTTCTCAAAATAACAACATTCTAATCATAAATTCAGAAATTAAACATACAAAAGTTGTGAATTTAAATAATTAAAACCATGAATTATGAAGAGAAAATTAATCCATTATGATCATAATATTAAATAGGGAGACCAAAACAGCTTAATTCAATTCCTAGCTAGCCAGTGGTGCTGAAGAAATTAATTGTTGTGTCCACTCTCTTTGATTTCAGATGATTTTAGTAACCTTGACACCTAACATTAGTCAGGCTACTACTATCCTCTGAAACCCATATCCCACAACAAACTTACATTAATATTTATCCTCATCACCCCACACCTTATTAATTTCATGCCTACATATATAGCTAATCTTAATTAATCGCCTCCGTTAATTAATATACGCTCTAGCTAGTTGATGGACATGGTGAGATCTAGAGCTCCCACCCTCAGCATCGACTTCTTGCCGCCGCCCAGCTCGAAGAAATCGATCTCCGAGCTCATAATTACTTCCTCTCGCATTTTGCAGAAGCTCTCGTTCTCTCGGGAAATGGCGGACGGGGTGAGAGACAGCGAGAGCCCGCCGTCTGCTGCTGTGTCAGAGCTGGTGCTCAAGCTTAGCTGCAAATCTGGCGCCGTCCGATCATTTTCGCCGATCAGCCGCATCCTCTTGGCGTCTGTTGGGAAATATTCGCGATCCCTCTTTCCCATTTCTAGCTTTGTCAACTGCATCCCATGTTGGAGAGGTTGAATTAGAGTAGCTTAAGTTGTAATTAATGCTGATTTTGCAATAGTATGTTGCATAACAACAATTAATGAATGTAAATACTATTTCATAAACATTCATAACAATTCATTAATGCTTATTTGCTCAGGTGATTATTTGTTAAGAAAATAAAACTAGCTAGTTTTGAACGCACGACGGTTCATATATAACCGTCCTGTTCATGACCGTTACCGCCGTGCCAAACGGACCTATATTTCTAAACTAATTTTGTTCTGAATAGTTTCAGCCATTTTTGTAATATGTTTTCAATAATTTATTTTATTAAATACATTCTCAAATATAAAAACATTTTGAATCCGGCATAAGGTACTCTCCCACGATGAATAGGCGGAGACACCTACAATGTATATATTTTGTAACTTTGGCTCCGTTTGGCGCGGTCGTGAGCGCCGTACGTGGTTATGAACCGTCGTCCATGAACCCCCGGCCTCACCTAAGGAATTTCATCCATTTTATGTTCAAAACAAGTAATTTTTCTTGGTTGATCGAGGTCATAACCGTTGTCATGTCAAACATACTATACATTCTATGACCGTGAAATTTTTCTCCAAACTCCCTAGAGCAAAAACGCCACGCCAAACTGAACCTTAAAAACTAACCAACTGCATTCTTATTTATGCTTTGAGCTAAATTTACATTTTTCAAAACCTCCTTCAAAACTGCATGCAAATTAAATATCTATCTTTAGTGTGTGTGTATATGTATATATATAGCTCCGTTTGGCATGACGGTGGCGGTCGTGAGCACGGTGGTTATGAACCGTCGTTCGTGAACGCCCGACCTCACCTAAGAAATTTCATCCACTTAATTTTATGTTCAAAAATAGTTTTGGTGGTCATAACCATTATATTGTTTTGACAAACATGTATTCTATGATGGTGGCGCTTTTGTCCAAACTCACCTGAGCAAGAAAATCGCGCCCCAAACCGAGCTGTAATCTCGAAGCCACCGGTCCCAAGTAGAGAAAAAGGTAATTTTTTTTTTGTTTTATATAGAAGATATTTTAGCCCTATTAAATTAAAACTATGCATACATTAATTAATAGTAACTCAATGTTAATTATCATCAAATATATAAAACCCGGAAATAAATTTTTTTTTTTTGAAAATGTAGAACATACCTCTTGGCGATGAATTGGGGGCTGCAATAATGATTTCGGCTCAAGTCCAGTTTTGATGAGAAAAGGATCGCGAAGGGTTGACTTGTTAGTGCTGTAGTTGACCACCTTGTTCCCGAAATTAGGGTTCGTATTCAAAGACGAACTAACCGAAATCTCCGGACTGCGGTGATGAGAGCTGCCTCCCATCCAATACTCAAAGCTGCTGCTGCTACTCCTTCCCGCCGCCGGCCATTGCTCCTTCCCGCCGCCGGCCATCTGCTGGTTGAATCGCCACTCGCGATTTCTGATGCACACAAAACCCAAGAAGATATGTTAATTAGTTTAGCTCCAATAACTTGTAAATTAATTAATTTTACGTGCAATCATTTGGCATAAAAGTTTGATCTTTTCTGCAGGCCGAAATTTTAGTTTTTCTCTCCCATTTTGCTTCATTTTTCTGGGAAAAATGTTGTTTGAAAATTTTATCTTTACCTGAAGCTGCTGTTCTTATGATCAAATAATGTCTGATGGGGCTGAGTCTGGTGCAGGACTCTGTAAAACCAGTCAGTTTCATGGGTGTTTCCGGCGCCAAAGATTCCGCCTTTCTCCATTCTGAACGGCTGGTATGAACTCACTCTTTGATAGAACATCTCGTGGAGCCGATCCCTCCTCAGATGAGCATCGAACGGCGATAATGCTGCGTGATCGACGAAATGGTAATTGTAAGAAAATCATCAAGATTATTCGAAAGACTTCGGTTAGATCATCGTTATAAGATATCAAAATTATACCCGAAGAAATCGTGGATCTCTCTTGCCCAGAATTGTCCAGCTTCTTGCTTCTGTACATCTGAACAAAGGAGACGATTAACAAACAAATGACTGCTGTCAGATCACCAATTTGCAAATAATTAAGAAAAAAAATCAAATTTTTTCTCAAAATCTAAAATAAAAATCATAAATTGTATGGGAATATCCAGCAAAGTTCCTACTTTTTACCTGCAGATGGCTCTTCACATGCGCGATACTAAGCCCCCTCACATTCATCATCTGAAGCACCAACTTTGGCGTTGCTCCTGCACCAACAAAATCATCAAAAAAGAAAGAGAGAAAGTGAAGTCAATTTGCATTGACCTAAACAGCAAAAAAAAAGCTATTGAATTATTAATTACTCTCTTGGCCGCCCAGCCTCTCAACAGCATGAACGAAGGACAGGTGGAGCTCCGGCGTCCACCTCAGCCTCGGCATTTTTGACCTCACGTACTGCCTCACGGCCGCCCCCGGGCGCTCGCCGCCTCTCCCCTCTCCGTCCCGCTTACCGTCCTCCCCGTTGTCATCGTTGCTACTTCCGTCGTCGCAAGAGCTTCCCGACAACTCCCTCCCCCCCTCGACTTCTGTGGTGCTCCCCTTATCTTCCTCGTCGTCGCTTCCTCTCCCTCCGATCTCCTCATTGAGGTCCAGCTCCGGCGACCGCCGCTTCCTCGGAGTTTCAACCTTCCCGGCGATCTCCTTCCCCTTCTCCTCTTCCATCTCCTCAAGCTTTTCCTTAGGTTCTAATTAGAGGAAGGAAGGCTGAGGTGAAGGAAGCGGAGGAGAAGAAGAAGGGAGGGGGGAATAATATTAGTCTAAGCATATTGGTGACACGAATGGTGGAACCGTGGAGGCAGAGGTATACATAATAATAGAATTAATAGAGGTAGGTCCAATATTTTATTAAATTACTCCGTCCGAGATGAACTAACAAGTATTCCCTTAATTGAATGATTTTGTTTTTATTGGCCTTTGCCGTTTATTTTCCAACGGTAAAATCCTAATAATCAAATCCATTTTGATGAAATTGAGATCTTGAAATTAGAATCGGAGATCCATTTCAGTGGAAAATTAGAGTAAGCGTCTAGTCTATTCGGCGTGGTCGTTGCGGTCTTGAACGCTCCATCTCACCTAAGAAACTCCGTCCATTTTCTTGGTAAAATTAGATTTTTTTTTTTACACGATTGCGGTTATAATTTTTAACCGTTGTCGAGCCACACATATTTTATGATGACGATGATGTTTTTGTTCAAACTCATCGGAGCAGAAAAATGTCACGCGAAACGGACCCTAAAACCACAATTTCGGTCAAAGTCACAATTTCCAATGGTAAAATCCTAATAATCCATTCATTTTGATGAAATATTTAAGATCTTGAAATTAGAATAGAAGATCCGTTTCCGTGGAAAATTAGAGTAAGAGTCTGTTTGCTGTGGTGGCGGTGGTCTTGGTGTAGATGCTTGGGTCGTTGGGATTTCTTAACGGCCCTCTTTCCTTATGTATATTATTAAAAGGGAAATTTGGACTTCGGTAAAATATTTAAAATTGTCAAATATAGTCTTATTGTTTTAATCTAATGACTTAATATATATTATAATATTTTATTTAAAAAAAAAATTAAATGTTCATTCAAGTAATTACATTTTACTCCCAAATTAAAAATAATGATAAAAATCCATAAAATCGGAATAGTTGTTAGTAGAGTTCTTATGCCCAATATGATAGACTATTATTATGCATGTCAACGATATTTTCGAGAAAAACTGTCATTAGGGATGTCAAGGTATTTTCGAGAAACTATCAATAACTATCAACTTTATTTAAGTTTATTTGGCATGCACGATGATACATGCATCAAGATGAGGTTTTTTGTAATAAAAAAATAAAAAAATGATGTATAACTATTTTCCGCATTAATTAAGTGATAGTGTGTTTATTTTAAGCTGCATTAATTAATCGATTCACATATACTTTTGCGGTTGGCCACATAACTATTTATGAAGTTGAAAAACTAATTTTACTATGCAAATATGGGATTAAAATGGCCTAAAAATGAGAAATAGTACAACAATTATACATATTTTTGGAAGTAAACTAAGATAACACATAACATTGTCTGAAGTACAAATGTAATACATGTACATTAATTGTTGTATGTTAGACTATAATCATAATATATGTTGGTCTTAGCTTACATGAAATATTGAATTTAAAATATCTATAAAACTCAATCATTTGTTAAATTAGATCTAGTGCACCAAGGTAGAATCACTAGACACCTAAAAAGGGGGAATATGAAGGAACTCTATACAAAATAAAGAAGGTTGCTTGATAGTAAGCTAAATAGGACTAGAGCTATGGTATAATGAATGATGGCCTACAAAGTATTGGGTGGTTTGAGAGGGTCGGCAATCGTGGCCGGTTGTCTCTCAAGGAATATCATGCAAGGTAGGCGCTCTAAGGGGCCTTATATTTTACTTAAAGCACTACGCGCGGGAATTAAGGGATAAGAAGGGACCTCAATTATTGTAACATATGTTTTCTTTTTGCAAGCAACAAAACGATGATCTAATTCGATGCAATATGTGAAATTTTGAAAGTCCTTTTCAAAATGAAACATTATCTGTGGCGATCGACGAAGCTTGTGATCACACGCGGCAGAGCGACATAATTCAATTTAGGGCAAATCGAAGATAGGGTAGAGCGTTTAGGAAGGGTCCGTTTGGTATTTAGGTTTTTTTAGTGTTGTGCTGACCAACGTTATTCCTACGATTCTGTTCTCGAACTCTGGCACGCTTAGAGCATGTTGCGGTTCAAACCGTAAGATTGTGTTGAGTTTTCGAAACCGCAGCAGAGAAGTGCTATTGTTGTTGCCGTTTTTAGTAGTTATTACAATAATCACAAACACTCGACCTGTTACAAAAGGAAGTGCAAATATTCAAGAATTGAAAAATATTATAAAGAAATTAATATTATTTACATATATAATAAAAAATGTGCGTCCTGACAAAAAACGCACGCCCGGGCGAAAAATGCGTGCCCGGCAAAAAAAACTTGCTCGGGCACAAAAAGCCCGCCCAGGCGAAAAACTCGCGCCCGGGTGAAAAATTGGGCGCCCGGGCGACAAAAAGTGCGCCAAGGCGAAAAATGCGCCCCCGAGTGAGAAACGTGCGCCCGGGCGAAAAACGCAATCCCTGATGAAAAATGCGCGGTCGCGCGAAAAACTTGCGCCCGGGAGAAAATTGCGCGCCAGGGCGAAAAACGTGTGCCCGGACAAAAAACACATGCTCGGGCGAAAAACGCGCGCCCGTGCGAAAAACTCGCACCCGAGGGATAAATTGCGCGCCCGGGCGATAAAACGCGCCCCCGGGAGAAAAACGCGCCCCCGGGCGAAAAACGCGCGCCTGAGCGAAAAATACACGCTCGGGCGAAAAACACGCCCCTGGAGGAAAAACACGTGCCCGGGAAAAAACGCGCGCCCGGGCGAGAAAACGTGCGCTCGGGCGAAAAACGCGCGCCCGGGAGAAAAACACGTGCGCCCGGGCGAAAAACTCGCGCCCGGGAAAAAAATTGCGCGCCCGAGCGAAAAACGTGCGCCCGGGTGAAAAACGCGTCCACGGAAGAAATACGTGCGTCCGGTTGAAAAACGCGTGCCCGAGCGATAATTGCGCGCACGGACGAAAAATGCGCGCCCGGGCGAAAAACGCGCGCCCGGGCGAAAACTGCGCGCCTGGGCAAAAATTGCGCGTCCGGGCAAAAAATTGCGCGCTCGGGCGAAAAACGTGCGCCCGGGCGAAAAACGCGTCCACGGGCGAAAAACGCGCGCCCGGTCAAAAAACTCGCGCCCGGGCAACAATTGCTCGTCCAGGTGAAAAACGCGCGCCCATGCGAAAAACGCGCGCCCGGGCGAAAATTGCGCGCCCGTGCGAAAAACACTCGTCCACTAAAAGTACGGTCTTGCAGCATGTGTACTGAGTCAGGTGCGGACTCGTATAGTAAAATGTAAGAGTCTTTTTAATGAAAATGATAGGTTTATAGTTCAACAGAAATACGTGGCAGGCCACTTAGTAATCATCAACTAAGGGAGGCATTTTTGGTTCTAAGTAAAATGTATTTGTGGCTTGAAAGGAGTAGTACCGGATCTTCTCTCTCCTCGGGACTGAATAACTTCACCAACTTAGGGTGAGTAAAACTACTAAAAGTACGGTCTTGCAGCATGTGTACTGAGTCAGGATTTTGGAATCTCATGCGAATCCATGGCTGGGATCTCTATGGGGTGGTTTTCGAAACTCTTAAACAAACACAATAAAAAGCCGGTTTACATTTACTTAGATTTGGTATTTGACTGTGTCGGAAATGACAGAGAGAGAGAGAGAGAGAGAGAGACAGGAAATGACAGTAATATTTAACTAGTGAAATGTCGGATTCTCCACACCATAATTTTCTATCTTATCAGCTCTAAGAATAAGAACAAATTAATGATATTTACATAAGATACATATTATTTTAATGATTCTATTTCAATTCAAAACGATGCATAGGCTTAATTATAACCGCCTTTATTGAAGATTCTTTATGCATTAAAGTTTTTTTGTAACTATCAATTACCCAAATCTCTCATGGGAGATTGGTTGCAACCCTCTATCTTTTGAATTTCGCTTTACTGGGACCTCCCCTCTAAGTTTGAAAAATTACAGATTGCACCGCTCTTATTATTGAAGTTATTACAAAAACCTCCCCCGAATGTTACAAAACACAACATTTCCTCCCTTGAAGTTCACATTTCATATCATCCATATATGCACAAAAATACCCCTCTCGGAGTACATTTTCAAAGGGGGTATTTTGTGCATGAATGTTATGAAATGTGAACTTCAAGGACCGGAGGTAAATGTTATGTTTTGTAACATTCAAGGGAGATTTTTGTAATTTCAATAATTAGAGGGGTGCAATCTGTAATTAACTTCAAGAGGAAGTTTTGGTAAGAGATCGAGATATTTTTGTGTATACATGCATGTTGTAAAATATAAATTTATATGAAAGATTTTTATAGTTTCAAAAGAAAGAGACGTGCAACCTGCAAATTAGCAAAACTTTAGAGGAGGTTCCGGTAAGTAATCCTTTTAAATTTTTCTAAATGCATCTGAAATTTTATTGTTTTGAGTGCTAATTATGCGCAGAAAAAACAAATGATTCATTTATCAAGCTATGCAGGTCATTCATTATTACAATGTTCTTTTTATTTAGTCACATACGGAGCAAAAACACCGCACCAAACAGAGCCTTAGGCTTTTGATTGTTTGAATATGTGTTTGATCATCAATATTTAACATCAATTCTCTGTTGAATATCTTTTATTAACAAGTGTTGTGAGCGACGCTTATCTGATTTCTTCTATTAAATTTTAGAAAAGTTGTAGAGGCCGATCATAATTTGAAATGTCATGTTGGAGCCCTCATTGATGGTAAAAACATTGCTCGCTTTTGTTGGAGATGTTTTAATGCGGGAGTTGGGAGAGTTGTCATGATTCTTTAATTACTAATTAATGTCAATCATGAGCTAATTAGCCAAATTTAGTTAATATCATCTCTATAGGTCACCTATTGCATGGACATAATGAGTTAAACTGACTAATTTGGTCAACTTAGCCGGTTTGCTCTCCATATGATCTAATTGAATAGTAATAAGGTCATTTAGGTCTCAACAAAACTTGTATGATCCTATGAGGTCACTATTTGGTCAGCAGACCCATTCGACCAACCTGAAAATCAACAATCATCTTAAAACTATAATAACATTAATCAAAACACAATGCATCACTATTGACACCAATGCCATCTAGGCATTAAACACAATATTTGTGATAGTAAGACGTATCTTGATGCACATTTAGGAATAATACACAACAAATACATAATTTGATGCGTGTGATTCTAAGGCTGCATGTGGAAATGAAGAAAGCAAAACTCTCAATTTTATTCAAAAGTATTGATATATGCTTAGTGTCATGTGTGTGTCTTTATTTTTTTTCTCTCTCTCTCATTATATATATGGTTAATTACCGGGACCTCCCCTGACAGTTTGCATGATTACATGTTGCACCCCTCTATCTTTTGAAATTACATTTAAGCCCCCTCTAAGTTTCCTCACTTTACAAAAATGTCCATTCCGTTAGAAATATGGATGAAAAATGATAAAATCAGTCAAATTATTTTATGATATTTCAACTTTATCTTTTTACAATGCTTCTAGATTCATTACAAAGGGCCGGGTAAAATGAAACAAACCTTTTTCAATGCAAAATTATTACAAAAAAGTAAATTTAAAATATCATAAAATACTTTAACATATCTTATCACTTTTCATCTATATTTCTATAGAAAAAGATCACCTCCTAGCTTAGCTTACAGTAGCAGTCATTAAAAACGGTAAAATTAAATATCATAACAAATAAATGAAAGGTGAATATATTAAAATAATCCTACTAGAACATATTAAAAATACCAAATATGTTGACATTATTCGAAAGTATTCATGCCTAGAATTGGCAACGAGCCTCCCCCCATCAACATCATCAATTCATCATTGTCGGGTGAGTTTTGACCAACTTATAAATTATAATCGCCTTGACTCGGCCAATTAAATTAAACCCGGTTCGGCCCAGCTTTAGTGCTCTACTAGGCAAACAAATTAGGAAACCCTAAAAGTAACTTTAATTAGCTTGACAAATATTCCTAGTGTGACTCAGCGAAGACTGTGCTGTTGGTTAAACATCTATAAATATCGTGTCATTAATCTAAATATTAAATAACACTGATCAAAATAATAGCTTTAAGCTAATGACGTTTTTCAGCCACACCCACATTTTACTTGAGATATTTAGCTACTAGTAACTCGCGGTGATCATAATAGATCGTCGTGCGGGAGCAAATATACTCGTATGATATGTGATTTCAACGGTGTAGATTGTTTGCGAAAATATAAGGTCGTTGATGGGGTTCCCCAAAACGGACTTGGTCGAACCTGTGATTTTTCACCGCGACCTCGGCCGGCCCGCCGATACGATTTTAACGGGTCCATTCACGCGTAATTCCGAGTCCCTTTTGACCTCCGAACGGACTCCGGTGCACACGCGTACGTACTAAACCACCCCATCATGGGGTAACTGCAACCCCCACCCTTTCTCTCTCCTCTCCATGCACGTAACTTCCCTTTCTCTCTCTCCTTCATCCAACCCACTCTCTCTCTCTCCTCACCTCCGATGGCCTCGCTCGCACCTCGCCAGCCGGCCACCGCACCTACCCGGCACGGCGCCGTCCGGACCCACCGCGTCGTCCCGGCCATGGCCGCACCTCCAAGGTGCGGCCTAGGCCGTGCTAGCCAGGTGCGGCCATGGCCGCGCCTCCCAGGGGCGGCCTAGGCGGCCGCGCCAGCCAGGTGCGGCCATGGCCGCGCCTTCCAGGGGCCGGCAGCCTAGGCCGCGCCAGCCAGGTGCGTCCATGGCCGCGCCTCCCAGGGGAGGCCTAGGCCGCCCCATCCAGGTGCGGCCATGGCCGCGCCAGCCAGGTGCGACAATGGCCGCGCCTACCAGGTGCGCACGCTCCTCCCCTAACATGCATACTTCGGCGCGGCGCAAACCTTGTCGCCACATCGCTGCGCTCGCTGCTCGACACCCGCCGCCCGGCACTTGCTGCACAATGCAGGTCGCGCCTCCTTAACCGTGCAAAGACTTGATGGACGACACACTCACGACGCGCCACCTACTAAGTCCACATTCACGACACGCACGGAACGCCCCCAAGTGCACACCACGCGACGAACGCCTCCGCGCTCACCGCGCGTTCAGAACTCCTCCGGGCTCACCACGCGCACGGAACGCCTCCGCGTTCACCGCGCGCTTAGAATGCCTTTGCGTTCACCGCGCACTCAAAATGCCTGCGCATTCGCAGCACGTGCAGAACGCCTCCGCATTCGCCGCGTGCCCAGAATGACCCTGTGTTCATCGCGCGCTCAGAATGCTTCCGTGTTTGTTGCGCGCTCAAAACGCTTCCGTGTTCGTTGCGCCCTCAGAACGCATCCAGGTTCGTTGCGCCCTCAGAATGCCTCCACGTTCGCCGCACGCTCAGAAGGCCTCTGTGTTCATCGCGCGCCCAGAATGCCTCCGTGTTAATCGCGCGGTCAAAATGCTTCAATGTTCGTTGTGCGCTCAGAACACTTTCATGTTCGTTGTGCGCTCAGAATGCTTCCGTGTTCGTTGCGTGCTCAGAACATTCCCGTGTTCGCGACGCGTACAGCAGTTAACCTTTTCTAATTTCTTAGATTGCAGGTCTTGTTCGTTGCGCTCAACGGCGTCAACAAAGCCGCTCGAATTGACCAAATTGCCCAGGGGGCAAGACGGGAATATCCAAAAAGTGTGCTCCAAATCGACCAACGTGATTCGCCCGTCAGGTGGTTACAGTGTTTACAACGACGAAATTACCAGGCTACCCCCGCCCAAGGCTATAAAAGGAGCTCGGGGCGTTCAATTCAAGGGACCTTGTCTTCTACGCCCGAGAGAGCTCCTTTGAAGATTTCCTTGGAATTCTCCATCGGCGCTTGAAGATCTCATTCGATCTTCAAAGATCTCCTTCGATCTTCGAAGATCTCCTTCGAATCTTCGAAGATCTCTTTCGAGCCTTTGAAAGTTTCCTTCGTGTCTTTGAAAATTTTCCTTCACTTCAAAAGATAGACTTCTAATCGGGTTGGGAATCCTTCGAGCTACGAAATGCGACTCGAGAATCTGACTTTCATTCCTAGAAAAGTACTTAGTCTCTCGAGAGGTGGTCTGTCACTCTCGAGGTTCTCTCTCTCCACCATTATAAAGAGCAGCGGCCTGTCGCGATCGAGTTATCATATTTTAATTGTAACAAACCATAAGACAGTGGAATTTAGTCAGCACAGCTCCGACCGCGTGTTTTTTCTCCTTTTTCGGGTTTTCCATGATAAAAAGTCTTTTTGTCATTTGTTAACTCTTTTATTGATTGTTTGCGCGCTAGACTCGCTCTTGAGCTAAGGTGGTTTGATTCGACCGGTCTACCAGAGCGTCGAGTGACCCGCAACAATTTGGCGTCGTCTATGGAAAAGTGTTCCCCCAAACTCTACAAAGATTTTGAAGACAGTATCCACAACACAACGATAATCGCGACAAGCATCAATGGCAAGAAACGCTACCCACACTACTGAAGGATCGGTCCCTGGGGGACACGTCATTCCAGCTCCTTCCCACTCGCTCATCCACGCGCCTCTCACGGGAGAAGACGCAAATGCACTCATTGCGGAATTAGAGGGAAGCATGCGCCAGACGGAAGAGCACCAAACTGAGATGCTCGTGCTCCTAAGGAACAGAGGGGCGCCGCGAGCTCCAAATCCTGCCCCTGTTAAGGTAGTCCGCCTCCGCCAACTCCGGATCGCGCTCCGGCCGAGCGCTTCGCTCACGAGCACCACTATAACGCCCCTGAATTTCCGATAATTTAATTAAATAATATTTCAGCGTAATAGTGATGTAACGACGCTACATTAACGCGAAGTTATGGGTGTTTGCCAAAGTGTAGAAAATTTCAAAGATTAGAAAATTAAAATGATTAATTCAATTGCAAAATTCGTGGTCATAAATTGAGTAAATTAAATTGAAATCAGAGTTCGACGAGCTCTGATTTCGACTTCGCCATTGATCTTGTAGGGTCGGTATTTGCCTTCGGTGCGAATTTTGTTAAAATTCGAGTTAGTCCTAGTCCATATTGTTAATTAAAGGTTTAACTCATCGATAATTTATAATAAATAAATATTTTTTTAAAAATTTCATATAATAAGCTGATATTTAGGATTAGGTTTTTCCCCTTCTTCTCCCTGTTTCCGCCGAACCAGAGAGCAAGGGAAAGTAGAAGTCGCGCCGTTCGTGAAGTTACCATCGGCCGCCGCAAAAGTTCTAGTGGACGAAATCTCCGTCTAAGCATAGATTCGGAAAGCTCTCGCCGAGCTCTTCGCGTGTGCAGTAAACTTTCCAGTTTCGTGGATCTTTAGTGTTGGAGCGTGTAGCCATAACCCTCATTTTCGTCTGAAAAGTTTAAGGAATTCGTCCTCGTGGTCTTCTCTTGGCCGATCCATGGTGTGGAGTGCTCGAGAGGCCGGTGATCGTAAGGTTTGAGGCAAGTGGTGGACTTTCCCCTTGCCATGTTTACTTTTATCTCTTTTTCCTCCTTCCTTTATTACCTTAGTCAAGCAAATGTGGTGTGTTAGTTTTCTCTGAAAATTTTGGTTAATATAGCAGAATTCGTCGAGTATTCTAAAGTAAATTCATTGAGTATTCTCGTAATTCGTCGAGTGTTTACGTGTAATTCGTCGAGATTCTCGCTTAATTCATCGAGTCCTTCAATCAATTCGTCGAGTGTTCTCGCTTAATTCGTCGAGTCCTTTCGATCAATTCGTCGAGTGAGATTCGTCGAGTGTTCTCGCTTAATTCGTCGAGTCCTTTCGATTAATTCGTCGAGTGAGTCATGTAATTTCGTCGAGTGTTCGCACCGAATTCTTTTTGCGATCTCGACGAATTTGTTGTCATGAAGGTGGTTTTTCCTTGTAATTTTTCGTGGTTTTCTGTGGTGTCAGATTCGGTCAAGATATTTGTGGGTCATTACACCCTATTGGTTGTTTTTGGACTGTTGGTTGAGTTGGACAAGTGGCCGCCACCATAGTGCCTATTTTTCATCCTTGGACGTGTAGGTTGTTGGTTGTGTGGGCGTAATCACCGCCATAGTGCTTTTGTTCCCTGGATGTTTTGGTATGATGGTTTGTGTTGGAAAGATAGTCACCGCCTTAGTACCGTCTTTTGGCTAGGTTAATGATTCACTTCTTGAGCCAATCCGTCACTCTTCCTCCTACTTGGATGTTGTTATATGACTTCGAATGCAGTTTGTGCAAGTCTTTCCCTGTTTGGATGCTAGTAGTTCTTTGCTTTGATTGCTGTTGTTTCACAGCTATTTTTTCTTGTTGGGATGGTAACCCTCTTGAAGCATGTTAAGTTCTTTTTTACTCTATGTTTGAGTTGCCCTTTCTGGTGCCTTGTGTTGAGGCATTCTTTTCTTTTGAATGTCTCAGGTTTGGATCAGTTGCAGTTGAGCTGACCGAGTTCGGTTCTTCCAGACCTTCGGTAGTTACTCTTTACCCTCGTTGTGAGAGGTAGATTGTTGAATCTTTCTGGTTTGTTTTAATGCTATGTGTTCATGTCAGTTTGTTGGCACCCATAGTATGTTTTTTTGTGTTAGACTGTGTTTTGTTAGTTATGCTACTATTGTTGTCATGTTATTAATGCAAATACTCTATGAGAAGGTTTTATGTTAGGATGCATAGTATATATTTTATAAACTAAAATTTGCATATTTCCTCATGCTCATGACACCTCTTTTAACTAATATCACTTTATTTGAAACTCGTAAAAGTTTACTTTTACTTATACTAAATCTAGAGAATGCATATTATTAGAATGTTAGTTAAGTTCCCATGTTCATATATATAGGATAACTTATGGTGAAACAAATATTTTTTCGCTCGTATATTCAAACTTTCTTTGTTGTGGACTAAATGATCCACCAAACTGAGGGACATGGTGTTTGTAAGCTTTAACATTTGTTATTGTTGTAAAAGCAAAGTTAATGTCTTTTATAAAAAGAATGGGTAAAGATAGAGCTGTGCAGTTGTGCCCTTCATGGTGTGACATCATGATGCATGTTTTCTCTTACTCTGATAATATATTATTATATTGATAAAGTGTGGTTTGTGAAAACTACTATTGGGAACAGTGCCCAACAATATTTCTGATTTGAAGAAGTGCTCAGGTCAATGATAAAAACACTATGTATTTGATGAAATACTCTAGTTATAGCTGCAGAGAATAAACCATATGTCCAGTACCTCTCTTTTTTCTCTAAGACTAAAATCATCGAGAAAGATTGGACAAATCGTTGAAAAAGCATTCATATATAGTTGAGACAACTCGCAGGACTGAGCAGAAGGCTTATTGTAGGAACCGAGATTCGGCCCAACAAGGAGTTCGGACACCTAAGAGGGGGCAGCTAGCACTTACTGATCCCGCAGAGGAACCTAACCGAAGACTTAGTACTAAACACCCACCCTTGGTTGTAGTGTGGAGGTCCCACCTAATACCCGAAAGATCTTATAGTGCTTCCCCTCCTAAGCCAAAGCTGAAGTCGGGCACCTTGGAGAGCCTGAGGAGCTAATCAAAGATGTCCTAAGGAGGAAGAAGCCAAAGAAGTGGATCCTCTTCAAAGGTTCCCTTCAGGGTCTATATATAGTTTTTCTCTTCTGGTCTACAAATAACGTAACTCCGCATTTTGGTTTTATTAATCGCACCCCAAACTGGGCTGCTAACAGCCAAACTCCGCTGTTCTGAAGGGCTATTGGCAGCCCACAAAGGGTATCTAGATAAATTCACATCTGGACCCCACTGGGCGAGTGGTCCGAGAAGGCACCGCTCGCCAGCCTTCCCGCGAGCCAGGTTCGCGAGATCTTACTGTTGCGGAACGCTTAGGGCTCTTGGTAGACCGGTCCACTTGAACCACCTTAGCTCGTGAGCGAACTAAGCATGCAAACAGTCAATTAGAGATTTGTCGAGTACGCTGGGACTTTTTAACGTGGAAAACCCGGAAAGGGTGAAAAACCACGCGGTCGGAGCTGTGCCGACCAAACTTCACTATCTTCTGGGGGTTACAATTTGGGAGTTAGAATTCGAGTGCGACAGGCCGCCACTCGTTACAACAAGTGAGAGAGAGAGAGAGAGCTTCGAGGGTGACAGACCACCCCTTGGAAAAACTAAGTTCTTTTTCCTTCTGAGAATTCTGGAGAACAAAAGTGAGAAGCTGCGTCGCCTTTCGGGAGCGAAAGCGAGAAGCTGAGTCGCCTTTCCGGAGCGGAAGTGAGAAGCCGAGTCGCCTTTCCGGCACGAAAGCGAGAAGCCGAGTCGCCTTTCTGGAACCAAAGCGAGAAGCCGAATCGCCTTTCTAGAACGAAAGCGAGAAGCCGAGTCGCCTTCCCGGAACGGAAGTGAGAAGCCGAGTCGCCTTTCCGGAACGAAAGCGAGAAGCCGAGTCGCCTTTCCGGAACGAAAGCGAGAAGCCGAGTCGCCTTTCTGGAACCAAAGTGAGAAGGCTGGTCGCCTTTTCCTTCCGGTAATGCTGGAGAATGGAAGTGAGAAGGCTGATCGTCTTTTCCTTCCGGGAATGCTGGAGAACGAAACTGAGAAGGCTAGTCGCCTTTCGGGATGATGAAGATCTTCAAGTCCACGAAGGAGATCTTCAAGCGCCGAAGGAGAATTCCGCAAAAGTCTGCAAGGAGCTCTCCCGGGTCCAGAAGTCAAGGTCCTTTCAAATGAAGCCCTGGGGCTCCTTTTATAGCTTTAGCCGGGGGCGGTCCGGTAATTTTGCCGTTGGCAGTTTCCATAAATGCTTGGTGGACGAATCATATTTTCCGATTTGGGGCACACGGATCGCCATTTTTCGTAAATGACCACCTTGCCCTTCGGGCAGCTTGGGCGGCTCGGGCAGTTCGGGCAGTTCTGTTGGAGGCGAAAAAGGCGACTGACCGTTCCTGAAAAGTGAGAAGCCTGAAAGACAAAAAGTGAGCACGCCGGAAAGACAAAAAGTGAGCACGCCGGAAAGACAAAAAGTGAGACAGTCGGAAAGACAAAAAGTGAGACAGTCGGAAAGAAAAAAAGTGAGACAGTCAGAAAGACAAAAAATGAGAATGCTTTGAGCGCGCTCAAAAGCGTTCTGAGCGCGCAATAAACATGGAAGCGCTTTGAACGCGCTAGGAGGCGTTCTGAGCGCGCGCGAGCGCGGGGGCGTTCTGAGCGCGCAACGAACATGGAAGCGCTTTGAACGCGCTTGGAGGCGTTCTGAGCGCGCGTAAGCGCGGGGGCGTTCTGAGCGCGCTCAGAAGCGTTCTGAGCGCGCGACGAACAAAGAAGCGCTTTGAACGCGCTTTGAGGCGTTCTGAGCGCGCGTGAGCGCGGAGGCGTTCTGAGCGCGCTCAGAAGCGTTCTGAGCGCGCGACGAACATGGAGGTGCTTTGAACGCGCTTGGAGGCGTTCTGAGCACGCATAAGCGCGGGGGCGTTCTGAGCGAACGGTGGAGCGGGGAGTTGTCCCCCGAATAGAAATTGGGATCCGACGCACCTGACGAGGGGGCCCGACTATGACAGGGCCCCTTGCGAGCCCCCCTACAGAAAAAGGCGAGGGGAGGGGGCCGGACCGCACCCTATGGGCGGTGCGGCGGAATCGCACCCCGGGGGGGGGGGGGGGGTGGCGGGGGTGCGGCTTGGCCGCAACCCGAGGGGGGTGCGGCTGGGCCGCACCCCTTGAGTGGTGCGGCTGGGCCGCACCCCCAAGGGGGTGCGGCTTGGCCGCACCCGCCAAGGGGTGCGGCTGGACCGCACCCCCAAGGGGGGTGCGGCTTGGCCGGACCCCCTTGAGGGGTGCGGCTTGGCCGGACCCCCTTGAGGGGTGCGGCTGGGCCGCACCCCCAAGGGGGGTGCGGCTTTGCCGCACCCCTTCAGGGGTGCGGTTGGGCCGCACCCCTTGTGGGGTGCGGCTCCGCGCGAGCCGCACCCCGAGGGTGTGCGGCGGGGCCGTTCCCCCGCGACGGGGGGCGCTGCCCGTGCGATACCGTGCGTGCGGTAGCGCGCGCGCTTGCGGTTTGTTCTCCGCGCGCTCTGTTCCTAGCGGTTGGCGGCGGGAATGGCGTGCTCGGTTTCTTCGATTCGAGCGATTGCGTGCTGACCGTTGACCCCATCTCTCTTCAGTGGAGTTTTCTCTAGACGCACCCCAAGGCCTTTATGGATGGTATAACATAAGCCCCCTAAACCTTCGGAGTCCGAGTTTCGGCGCGGAGGAGTTCGGAGGTTTTTGATTTTTCTGCGGCAATTCCGACCCTCGTCATATTCGAGCGACGCGTTGTACCATGTCAGAGGTAAGTTGTTGCGACTTGCGCAACTATGAGCCTGTTGTCGTGCGTGCTTTCCGAAAGCCGTTGCTTGGCTCTTGTTGTGGGAGAAATTTATATCTCGCTTTGTTCGGTTGCGTGCTGGTCGCCCTGTGATTGTGTTGGAGATTGTGACGAGCTTGTCGTTCAGCGTTGACGCTTGAGTAGCTTGGGAGCGATGCGACAAAGCAGCACTGAGGCGAGGTTCCCAAGCAGCGCTGAGGCGAGGTGCGCAAGGTGTGTTGTCGGGCGTTAGTACCGAAGATCGCGGACTTGAATAGGACCAATTTTAGGACCCCCAAAGTTTCTGCGAAGGGCTGACGCTTCGCACCGTGACCTAACATGAGGGCGAAGTGCGGACGCTTTGTGTTGTAGTAATGAGGTCACTGGGGTAGGAGAGCGAGCTCTCGCGTCTGGTGGACGTTGGGTCCTTTGAAAAATATCAGAGCCTCTACTTTGGGACACCCGGTCGTTCTGTTCGGAAGAGCTCGACGTTTTTGTATGACATATACAAACACTTGTTATAGGAGTGGTCAGAGTCTCTTGTCGGACAATCCGAACATTCTGTTCTGGGAGAGGTCAGAGTCCGTTGTCTGACGATCTGTACACTCTGTTCTGGGAGAGGGCAGAGTCCGTTGTCGGAAAATCTGAACACTCTGTTCTGGGAGAGGGCAGAGTCCGTTGTCGGACAATCTGAACACTCTGTTCAGGGAGAGGGCAGAGTCCTTTGTCGGACAATCTGAACACTCTGTTCTGGGAGAGGGCAGAGTCCGTTGTCGGACAATCTGAACACTCTGTTCTGGGAGAGGGCAGAGTCCTTTGTCGAACAATCTGAACACTCTGTTCTGGGAGAGGGCAGAGTCCATTGTCGGACAATCTGAATACTCTGTTCTGGGAGAGGGCAGAGTCCTTTGTCGGACAATCTGAACACTCTGTTCTGGGAGAGGGCAGAGTCCATTGTCGGACAATCTGAACACTCTGTTCTGGGAGAGGGCAGAGTCCGTTGTCGGACAATCTGAACACTCTGTTCTGGGAGAGGGCAGAGTCCGTTGTCGGACAATCTGAACACTCTGTTCTGGGAGAGGGCAGAGTCCTTTGTCGGACAATCTGAACACTCTGTTCTGGGAGAGGGCAGAGTCCTTTGTCGGACAATCTGAACACTCTGTTCTGGGAGAGGGGAGAGTCCATTGTCGGACAATCTGAACACTCTTTGCTGGGAGAGACAGTACAATTGAAAATGACGCTGGAGGTTTGGGTGCTTGATGAAGAGTAATAAATAGAATGATATTTTTTTGTTTCACGAGATACAAGTAGATACGTCAGGCATAGAACATGCTATTCTTCGGGACCGTCCCTTTGGGGATTGCTCCCCTGCTGGATCATTCTTGACTTGTTGATTCAGGATCCTTGGTTTGGAGAAATTTTTTAAGGAGTCCCCGACGTGCGAATCGTTCGATCTCTGCGCTCAGTCGCGAACAATCTTTTGTTTTGTACCCGCGGCCTCGATGGAAGTCGCAGTATTTGGATTGGTCTCCGGAATTTGGTGCAAGAGCCCTAGGACTCTGGAGAGAGGGATGATCGTGGATGGCAAGGAGAACGTTAGTCCTGGTTGTGTTCAGGGGAGTGTAGTCCTGATGTTGGTGAGATCTTCGTCCTCGGCTGGAGTTGTCGTGACGCTTGTTGTTGTTATTGGGAACTGTCTGCGGCAGCGACTCCTCTTTCTTCCTCTTCGAACTCCCCTCGAACTGCCGGCGGTGCGCTTCAATTGCCTCATCTGCTGCTATCTGGGCCTCGACTCGCTGAACGAGGTCGGGATAGCTTGGTATGGTTTCTCTCATTAGAGCTGAGTAAAAGCCACTTGGGCGGAGTCCTCCAAGGAAAACTCCCCGCAGGAGCTCAGGGTCAACTCCTGGGATTTCTCGGGCCTCCGTAGTGAAGCATCGAAAAAAATCCTTGAGTGTCTCTCCGTTGTTTTGGCGGATCCCTGAGAGATGGGAGGGATCTCAGACGATTCTGCGGTTGGCGATGAATTGATCCACGAACTACTGCGCCATTTCTGTGAAGTTGTTGATGGCCCCATTCGGTAGGGAGTGGAACCAAGTGCGCGCTTGCCCCTTCAAGGTTGTCGGGAACACCTGACAGAGAAGCTGATCAGGGGCGTTGTAAATCCTCATGATGGTGGTGAAGTGATTGACATGTTCCAATGGGTCGTCCGTCCCGTCGATTGTTTCGATGTTGGGAAGCTTGAACCCGTTTGGAACTGGATGGGCCAAGACTTGAGGCGATAGTGGGGAGCCGTGTTTCGCGGGACGACGGGCGAGAGCTGCGTGTCGCCTTGCCTGGTCGTACTCTTCTGCTATCATGTTGCGTATCTCCTCTCGCGTAGTTCTTTCTACCGCTCGACCAGGGACAACTCCTCCTGTGCGATGGTGATCAGTTTCTGGCCCCCTGGCCGGCGGAGCAGGTTGAACGGAGCCTGCTGCGTCGGAGAACCCTTCTGAGGCTTCTCCTTCTCGAACGGCCTCCTCGTTCGGGGCATGGTTCGGAACTGGGGGTGGCGGTGCGTTCAGGGCCGGCGGTTGAATCGGGACTTGAGGAGCCCCGAGATTCCTTACGAGAGCCAACATCTCGGCTTGGTGTTCTTCAATATGCTGCATGCGCACTTCCAGCCCAGCTACGGGAGCAGGCACTGCCTCCTCCCCAGGAGGTGCATTGATAAGAGAGTGGGAGGGAGCTGGGTCGACGCGCCCCTCCGGCATTGATCCTTCAGTAGTGCGAGCACTCTTTCTTGCCATTGTAGTTGGCCTTCAGAGAGTTTTTTGGAACTTTCCCACAGACGGCGCCAAACTGTTGCGGAACGCTTAGGGCTCTTGGTAGACCGGTCCACTTGAACCACCTTAGCTCGTGAGCAAACTAAGCGTGCAAACAGTCAATTAGAGATTTGTCGAGTACGCTGGGACTTTTTAACATGGAAAACCGGGAAAGGGTGAAAAACCACGCGGTCGGAGCTGTGCCGACCAAACTTCACTATCTTCTGGGGGTTATAATTTGGGAGCTAGAATTCGAGTGCGACAGGCCGCCACTCGTTACAACAAGTGAGAGAGAGTGAGAGAGCTTCGAGGGTGACAGACCACCCCTTGGAAAAACTAAGTTCTTTTTCCTTCTGAGAATTCTGGAGAACAAAAGTGAGAAGCTGCGTCGCCTTTCGGGAGCGAAAGCGAGAAGCTGAGTCGCCTTTCCGGAGCGGAAGGGAGAAGCCGAGTCGCCTTTCCGGAACGAAAGCGAGAAGCCGAGTCGCCTTTCCGGAACGAAAGCGAGAAGCCGAGTCGCCTTTCTGGAACCAAAGCGAGAAGCCGAATCGCCTTTCTGGAACGAAAGCGAGAAGCCGAGTCGCCTTCCTGGAACGGAAGTGAGAAGCCGAGTCGCCTTTCCGGAATGAAAGCGAGAAGCCGAGTCGCCTTTCCGGAACGAAAGCGAGAAGCCGAGTCGCCTTTCCGGAAGGAAAGCGAGAAGTCGAGTCGCCTTTCCGGAACGAAAGCGAGAAGCCGAGTCGCCTTTCTGGAACCAAAGTGAGAAGGCCGGTCGCCTTTTCCTTCCGGGAATGCTGGAGAACGGAAGTGAGAAGGCTGGTCGCCTTTTCCTTCCGGGAATGCTGGAGAACGGAAGTGAGAAGGCTGGTCGCCTTTTCCTTCCGGGAATGCTGGAGAACGAAAGTGAGAAGGCTAGTCGCCTTTCGGGATGATGAAGATCTTCAAGTCCACGAAGGAGATCTTCAAGCGCCGAAGGAGAATTCCGCAAAAGTCTGCAAGGAGCTCTCCCGGGTCCAGAAGTCAAGGTCCTTTCAAATGAAGCCCTGGGGCTCCTTTTATAGCTTTAGCCGGGGGCGGTCCGGTAATTTTGTCGTTGGCAGTTTCCATAAATGCTTGGTGGACGAATCATATTTTCCGATTTGGGGCACACGGATCGCCATTTTTCGTAAATGACCACCTTGCCCTTCGGGCAGCTTGGGCGGCTCGGGCAGTTCGGGCAGTTCTGTTGGAGGCGAAAAAGGCGACTGGCCGTTCCTGAAAAGTGAGAAGCTTGAAAGACAAAAAGTGAGCACGCCGGAAAGACAAAAAGTGAGCTCGCCGGAAAGACAAAATGTGAGACAGTCGGAAAAACAAAAAGTGAGACAGTCGGAAAGACAAAAAGTGAGACAGTCGGAAAGACAAAAAGTGAGAATGCTTTGAGCGCGCTCAGAAGCGTTCTGAGCGCGCAATAAACATGGAAGCGCTTTGACCGCGCTAGGAGGCGTTCTGAGCGCGCGCGAGCGCGGGGGCGTTCTGAGCGCGCTCAGAAGCGTTCTGAGCGCGCAACGAACATGGAAGCGCTTTGAACGCGCTTGGAGGCGTTCTGAGCGCGCGTAAGCGCGGGGGCGTTCTGAGCGCGCGACGAACATAGAAGCGCTTTGAATGCGCTTGGAGGCGTTCTGAGCGCACGTGAGCGCGGAGGCGTTCTGAGCGCGCTCAGAAGCATTCTGAGCGCGCGACGAACATGGAGGTGCTTTGAACGCGCTTGGAGGCGTTCTGAGCACGCGTAAGCGCGGGGGCGTTCTGAGCGAACGGTGTAGCGGGGAGTTGTCCCCCGAATAGAAATTGGGATCCGACGCACCTGACGAGGGGGCGCGACTATGGCAGGGCCCCTTGCGAGCCCCCCTACGGAAAAAGGCGAGGGGAGGGGGCCGGACCGCACCCTATGGGCGGTGCGGCTGAATCGCACCCCGGAGGGGTGCGGCTTGGCCGCACCCCGAGGGGGGTGCGGCTGGGCCGCACCCTTTGAGGGGTGCGGCTGGGCCGCACCCCTTGTGGGGTGCGACTCCGCGCGAGTCGCACCCCGAGGGTGTGCAGCGGGGCCGTTCCCCCGCGACGGGGGGCGCTGCCCGTGCGCTACCGTGCGTGCGGTAGCGCGCGCGCTTGCGGTTTGTTCTCCGCGCGCTCTGTTCCTGGCGGTTGGCGGCGGGAATGACGGGCTCGGTTTCTTCGATTCGAGCGATTGCGTGTTGACCGTTGACCCATCTCTCTTCAGTGGAGTTTTCTCTAGACGCACCTCAAGGCCTTTATGGATGGTATAACACTTACTATGCGAGTGGTCCGCGAAAGCTCCACTCGCTAGGCCCTTGGCCTCCCGGGCGAGTGGGGCTCCGCCCCTCATTCGCCTCGCCGGCCCGGGCATCCAAAATCCTGGACGGGTGAGTGCTTGATGAAGAATGCGATCACCCCCTCTACTAGCCTGAGTCGCTTACGCGAGGCGGCGAACTCTCACTCGCCTCGTCGTTGCTAAGTGCACCCCAAAGCAGCGAGCCTACACTCGCCTGCCCTCGCACTACGCTCCTCGCAAAGAGGTGAGTCTGGCTCGCCCAGCCCTCGCGAACCGCTCATCGCGAGGCGGCGAGCCCTTACTCGCTTCTCCTATCCCCGATTCTCAATTTTACCCTTTCGCCCGCCTCAGCACAGTCTTTGTTAGTGCTTGATGCGTCTGCGGGCCCCGCCCACAACATATGCATATGAGTACTTGAAATGACCGTTAAAAAATATGTATCAATATTACAATATTTATTTTGTAAAAAAAAATACGTATATACTTAAAAAGATTTTTTTCCCTTTCTTTTTTCCTCTCCGCCATAAAATATGTGGAAGACATTTCAATTGTTTGGCGTGAAAGTTTATTTTTATTTTTTTTTATATTAAAGTTGTTTCGGATAAAACATGTGAAAGATCCAACGGTGAAAAATGAAAGTAGGATAAGAACACGGAGAATACTATATTCACTTAAATAATAAAGATATATCGCAGGTGAGCAACTATTTTAATTAGAGCATAATTTATGTTTAATAAATCTTAGAAATTAGAAAAAAATTTAATGTCAGTATTTTCCATACCGTCGAATCTAAGATTATACGGAATATTAGAACTCGGTGAGAGAACACACCCAAATATTTCTCTAGAAATCATAGGGAATACCGGCATGAAGATACGTTTGAAGCTGGCAGAGGTTTTGTACGGCTCAAAACTCCAGCTAAGAAGTACAGTACTAGCCGTTGAACTTTGAGACTTTTTTATTCTCATTCCGCCTCCTATTATGCTAGAATTAAAATATTAAAAAAAACTAGAAGAAAATTATTTGTTGATTCCATGAGAAATATGATTAATGTAAAAATATATTTATTAATGTAAAAATATCATGTGGTAAGAAAAACTCTCCTCTAGCATGCATACTCATATGCCCAGCGACGGACTCAAAATTTTTGTCTAATTCGAGCACTAATATAAATTAAATATAAATAAAAATTTTGCATTACAAAAGATTAAAAATTTCATTGTAGAAGAACAACATATATAATATGAAAAACTTGTAATATTGAAAACTTGTAATATGAAAACTTGTAATATTGCGGTTTCCAAAATACCTTACATATTACAGGGCTACTTTACGCGGATGCATATTTTGAAAACGCGTAATAATTTTTTTATTTGTAATTGTGTCCACAATATCTTTCTCAATATATGCTATTAGATAATCATTCATCCATTAATCCTCCATTGTTTGTGTTTTTTGACTAGGTTGAATAACCTTTGCAAAAAAGTTCTCCATAACAAATTGAACTTGAAGAATGAGTGTTCTGCTAAATAATTAGAGAGGATAAATCAATTTAAACTCCTTAAAATTCAAGATTTCAAGCCATTGTCATATCTCATATTGATCACTCAAGCCCTAAACTCAACTACTCAAGCAATACTAATTTTTGACAAAATAGAATAGCAGATTTACATTCAATATAGATTACCTGGAACAGAAAAATAGATTTGAGAACTTTTTCTCCTTCCTGTCTTAGCCGATAACAACCAACAAAAACAAAAAAAAATCTGTAAACAACAATACTGCAAATCATTAGAAAATATTTACCTAAACTAACACAAAAAAAATCTGTATTCATGCTCTAATATTCATGCCCACTAAGCGCTTATTCGAAAAATATCAAAAGCGTTTTTTTCGAATAATGTCCATTCAAATCAGTATTCATACAGATAGTGAGTATTCATGCCCGCTAATCCCGAAGGCATAAATATCGAATGGAGATTATATTTGGAGCCCGAAGGCATCAATATCGAATGGAGATTATATTTGGAGCCTGATCGAAGGCATCAATATCGAATGGAGAGTAGAGTGTACTGAATACCTGGAACTTGGAGAATCGAGTTGAAGCAGGCCAGTAATGGCGGAAAGCAAGCGAAATGCTAGTATGTGGAATGCGAGAATGAAGCAGGAGCAGGTGAGCAGCCCTTGCTGACGTTGCCGTCGTCCGTCGACCGCGGACTCGCCGTCGTCTCGTTGCGGCAAGGGGCGGGTGGAGACGAGTTAGGGAGGAATGGATTGAGGGCTTGGCGGCAGGATTTAGGGCTCGGGCGCTCGGCGGAAGGCGGAAGCAAAGTTCGCAAATAATAAAAAGGGACGGCAGGATTTAGGGCTCGGTGCAAAATTCCGCGATTTTCAACCCGGGCACGTGCCCAGGTATGCCACCAGGTGGGTCCGCATATGCCGGCTTGTCGAAGTCCGGCGACAGAAATAATAGAACACTAACCACGAAAAAAATTCTTTAAGGCTCCGTTCGTTTCATCGGAATTGGGGGTTTGAAATTGGCATTCATTTGTCAATTCCAATTTATGTTGTTCGACAGCCCTAAAAAAGGCGGAATCGGTATTGGCTTGAATTCCCATCGGAAATAGATTATAGGCTAATTTCGTGAGCCTCATTTCCGACCTCCCGACCTCTTCTTTCGCGATTCCCGCACTGCCACCCTCCTCTTTCGCGATTTTCGCACTGCTGCCATGCTCCCCCCTGCGATTTCTTCCTCGCTCGGCGACGTTGGCTCACTCACGACACCTCAAGTGCCATCTCTTCTCCGGCGAGCCCCTCATACGCCGCTTGCGCTTCCCGCACTGCCGCCCTCCTCTTTCGCGATTTTCGCACTGCTGCCCTGCTCCCCCTTGCGATTTCTTCCTCGCTCGCCGACGTTGGCTCACTCACGACACCTCAAGTGCCATCTCTTCTCTGGCGAGCCACCCATACACAGCTTGCGCTTCCCGCACTGCCGCCCTCCTCTTTCGCGATTTTCGCACTACTGCCATGCTCCCCCCTGCGATTCCTTCCTCGCTCGCCGTCGTTGGCTCACTCACGACACCTCAAGTGCCATCTCTTCTCCGGCGAGCGGGTATTAATTTTTTTGGCTTCGTTTTTCCGTCGTTTAGAGCTTGCGATTTCTTGCAGGTTTTATTTGTATTTTTCTTCAGTGTTTTCAGTGTTTGTGTATGTGTGTTGTGTAACATTTCCCAAACTGCTAGGCCCCTAGAGAATTTTTGTCATGACAAGTCATGACAAAAATAGGATAAGTGACACCGGGAACTAGGATGACCAGTTGAAAGGAGTGAAGAACCCATGGTGTGCACTCGGCCACCATGGGCCACCCTAGTGTAAAGTGGATTGAAAGAGGCTAAAGCACCTTGAGCATCACACATAGCCATTGAGATCCCCCTAGGATGGATCAAGTACACAAAGTGGGCCAAAGAGGCCCCATGAACTCATTAAGATAGGAAGGAATGCATTTTGGGGTGCATATAGCAAATCTTGATGGCCTAGCCTAGGGGTGACCAACAGACTCCAATGAGCCAACCTAACCACACCATGACCCCCATGACCATCCAAGGAGGTGAGTAGACCACTAGGGACCCTTGAGGCCAACCAAATTGGTCAAATTGACCAAAAGTCAACTTTAGACCACCTAGGTCAAACCACCATAAATGAGGGCAATTAAACTCCAAACAATCAAATTAACCCCACCAATATATTACAAACCCTAGTTGGGGTACAATGGACTCAAAAGCCCAATCATGAGGTCACCAATTGGCCCAAATTGACCAAAGTGCCCTTAAGGTCAACATAGGTCAAACCTTCGCCAATAGGTCCAATTGACCCCCAAAAACATGAAATTGACTTCACCCCTAGTCTTATAACGTTATAGGAGACACTATGGACCCCATGGTCACCATGTGGGGCCAGTCAACCCATCAGTTGACCAAGTCAACCCCTAAAGTCAACACAGCTCAAATTGGGCTAAATGGGAATTTTGGACCAACTAAACCAAGCCCTATGGGCTAAGGCCTCAATAGGAGGCCCAACCTGCAGCCCAATGGCAATTGACCATCCATGCCCTCAGATTTGAAGAAGGATTGACATGCAAGGGGGCAAAATTGGATTTTCCCCCAATTTGGAGAAGAGACAAATGGGAATTCATGAGGATAGCTCCACTTGGCCACCACTCCTTAATTCCTGGCCTGCCCTCTACCTTTCCAAGGAAATTCCAGCAGGATTGGGCTGAGCTGGCTACTGTTGAGAGGAGGGAGGAGGGAGCTCCACCAAGTGGCCGACCACTTTAATGGCAATCCAAGAGAGGTGCTGCCATTGAAACATATTTTGTCCCCTTCAGCTTGAATTCGAGCTGAGAAGTAAATTCTGGATGAGCTGGAGTTGTAATAGTGGCTGTTGAGGGAGGTGCCACCCTTGGCAAAATCGCCCAAAATGGAAACCTCGGCTATAGCCTCCCCCGGCCACTTTCAAACCCCTCATTAGCTTCACAATGTGTCAAGGAGAAGAACCCCCATGTTTTCAGGAGGAGACCAGCACTGAGGAGGAAGATCAAGCAGGAAGATGGACCTCAAATTCGGCCATGGCAATCACGAGTTTCCTTCAACCTCAAGCCAAATCAAGGCAAGTTTCCTTTCCCCCTCCACTTGTGCTAGAACTCTCTTCTCTCCGTTTTCGAAAATCGCAAGTGTGTGATGGGATCACCATTAGTTTTTCCATGTTCTTAACCGCAAAAATGAAAGGTGGCGCAGGCCACCTCCGGCCGTGATCTCACCGCCAGGCGATAGCCCTTGGTCGGGTGAAGGAGATGGCTTGGGCGATTGGCCGGAGACGACCTTAGTTTGCCGGAATCTTGCCCGCAAATCGGCCCAGTCGCGGCGGATCTGAGCTCTTGGCTCATCGAGGAAGACGAAATCAGGGCCGTCGATTTCGCGTGATTCCTTATACGCCGCCCAAAATTATTTATTCCATATCATTTGAATGAAATGTCACACTTTTACCCTGAATTATTTGTAAGCCAAATTTGAGGCCCCTAGAGGCCTTAACATGAAAAATGACCAGAGACAACTAATGTATATCTAGATGTCTACTTTCATTTGAAGGTAAAATCAAACCATTCGGACAAGTATATGACCCACAACAACTATTTTAGTATGGCTGGTCAAAAGAGAAACCAGATTTTTGAATGTGTATAACTTTCAAATGCCAAGTTCGATGAAGCTGAGATTTTGGCCATGCATGCATGTGCCATATACCTATCTTAGGTTCAAAAATCAGATTTTTTGGAAATTATTTTTCTAAGGTTTTAATCAGAACATGGAAAATCAAATAAATGAAATATTTGGAGTTATATAGCTCCAAATGACCCCAAATTTGGGTGTCATGTCTAATTAGACAACATTAGTCTTGAGACCAAATGGATCTCAGCATGTAGGGTAAATTCTCTTTGCATGTCTCTACATAAGAAGAAATTGGGGTGCTAATAGTCACCCTTGGTTTAAGGAAGCCTTAGATGGGATTGAAGGTGAAAATCACCTTGCATCTCACTAAAACCTTGGCCATGCAAGTAGAGTGACATATCTATCCAAACCCTAGAGTTTGGAGGTCATTGGTGCTAGATTCATTAAGTTTTTCTAATTAATTTAAATTGTCACACTTATAAATTAATGGAATTTTTGAGGTAAAATCAACATGGATATTATGAAATTTAGGACTAAGTATTTTTAGGTCAATACTATGCTCTACTAATTTTACCATATTTTATTGAGGTCATAATCAAGTACCTAATGTATAAGTCCTTATTTGCACACCAAGAGTATTAATTGGATATTGTGATTTAAACCTCCCTGAAATGTGATGAAACTTGGGAATTGGTATTTTTAGGTCAATACTATGCTCTACTAATTTTACCAGATTTTATTGAGGTCATAATCAAATACTTAATGTATAAGTCCTTATTGGCACACCACTTGTATTAAATGATTATTATGGACAAATACTACTTAGAAAATTATGAAACTTAGGCATTGCTGTTTTTAGGTCAATATTATACTTCTGTGATTTTATCAGAATTTATTGTGACCTGTAGATGGTGGTTGTAGTGTAAACCCTTATTGGCACACCAATTGTATTAAATGATTATTATGGACAAATACTACTTGGAAAATTATGAAACTTAGGCATTGCTGTTTTTAGATCAATATTATACCTCTGTGATTTTATCAGAATTTATTTTGACCTGTAGATGGTGGTTGTAGTGTAAACCCTTATTGGCACACCACTTGTATTAAATGATTATTATAGACAAATATTACTTGGAAAATTATGAAACTTAAGCATTGCTGTTTTTAAGGCAATATTATTCTTTTGTGAATTTATCAGAATTTATTATGACCTGTAGATGGTGGTTGTAGTGTAAACCCTTATTGGCACACCACTTGTATTAAATGATTATTATGGATAAATACTACTTGGAAAATTATAAAACTTAGGCATTGCTGTTTTTAAGTCAATACTATAATATACTAATTTTACCAGATTTTATTGAGGTCATAATCAAATAATTAATGTATAAGTCCTTATTGGCACACCACTTGTATTAAATGATTATTATGGACAAATAATACTTGGAAAATTATGAAACTTAGGCAGTGCTATTCTTAGGTCAATATTATACTTCTGTGATTTTATCAAAATTTATTATGACTTGTAGATGGTGGTTGTAGTGTAAACCCTTATTGGCACACCACTTGTATTAAATGATTATTATGGACAAATACTACTTGGAAAATTATGAAACTTAGACATTGCTGTTTTTAGGTCAATATTAGTCTTCTTTGAATTTATCAGAATTTATTATGACCTGTAGATGGTGGTTGTAATGTAAACCCTTATTGGCACACCACTTGTATTAAACGATTATTATAGACAAATACTACTTGGAAAATTATGAAACTTAGGCACTGATGATTTTAGGTCAATATTGAACTACTGTGATTTTATCAGAATTTATTGTGACCTGTAGATGGTAGTTGTAGTGCAAATCCTTATTGGCACCCCACTCTTATTAAATGGTAATTATGGATAAATAATCCTTGGAAAAATGTGAAACTTAGAGTTTGAGGTTTTTAGACCAATATTATGATATTGTGAATTTATCAGAATTTATAGAGATCTGTAGTTGATACTTGATGTGTAAATCACTATTTGTACCCCATTCATTTAAAATAGAAATCATGAGTAAATATTTCACGGAAAAATGTGAAACTTGGAATGTGAGGTTTTTAGACCATTACTATGTTATAGTAAATTTGTCAGAATTTATAGAGATCTCTAGTTGATACTTGATGTATAAATCTCTATTTGCACACCGTACATTTCAAATAGAAACCATGATAGATATTCCCTGGAAAATTATGAAATTTGGGATTTCGAGGTTTTTAGATCGTTACTCATTGTAAGCCTATGATAAGAACTTGGAACTCACTAGGACATGATAGGTCCAAGGTTGCATCTTGAGAGTCAAACCTAGTTCAATCCCACCTTGGTCTGCGAATAGTAGAAACTGAAAACATGGATTTGGACCCCTCCCTTATGGTCACCACCCCTAGAGTTATTAACTCTAAGAGATTTGCATATGCCTAGTTAGGTTGGAGGATTAATCACCAAAGGCAGTCAATGGAAGTAAAGACGGGGGTGCGTTTAGTAAAACTATCAATTCAGGAATCTGACAAGGACCAATTAGAGGAGGCGAAGAATGACTTAGCAGGAAGTGCAAGTTGTGATTGAGAGATAACACAAGAAAATAATTGGTCACAAGGAATGACATGGTTCGGTGTTCAATAGAACACCGACACATGTCTGCCCGAGTCAAATGGTAATCCACCCTAGGATTTTAGAGCAATTGGAGAGCAAATGGGCATACAAGAATGGGTAGCAACTAAATAAATTAAATATCTTGGAAAGGGGGATTTGGGCTTCAGTCACCATCACATTCCCTAGTACCGTTGCGAGCCCTTCACCAGGTAATCCACAGGAAGTCCAGGATTCACCCCAAGCTGCTAAGGTCAACTAACAATAGACAAGAGTAGTAAAGTAGGAGAACTTGAAACATAATCTCCCTCCCAAATCTGGGAAGGAATGAAATAAGGATTGGGATAGTCTTGCGAGCGGTAGGCTTGGGTTATAAGGAAGGACTGAGATAGTCCTGCGAGCGGTAGGCTCGGGTTATAAGGAAGGACTGGGATAGTCTTGCGAGCGGTAGGCTTGAGTTATAAGGAAGGACTGGGATAGTCCTGCGAGCGGTAGGCTCGGGTTATAAGGAAGGATTGGGATAGTCCTGCGAGCGGTAGGCTCAGGTTAGAAGGAAGGACTGGGATAGTCCTGCGAGCGGTAGGCTCGGGTTATAAGGAAGGACTGGGATAGTCCTGCGAGCGGTTGGCTCGGGTTATAAGGAAGGACTGGGATAGTCCAGCGAGCGGTAGACTCGTAGTTTAAATATAAGACTGGTGTAGTCTAGCGAGCGGTAGGCTCGTAGTTTAAATATAAGACTAGGTTATTGTCCTGCGAGCGGTAGGCTCGTAGTTTAAATATAAGACTAGGTTAAAGTCCTGCGAGCGGTAGGCTCGTAGTTTAAATACAAGATTGGTGTAGTCTAGCGAGCGGTGGGCTCGTAGTTTAAATATAAGACTGGTGTAGTCTAGCGAGCGGTAGACTCGTAGTTTAAATATAAGACTGATGTAGTCTGGCAAGCGGTAGGCTCTACTTTATAAATGTTGATTTAGAATTGCGAGCTGGAGGCTAAGTCGTAAGGGTTAAAACATGTTGCTTGTGTATAAGATGTGGTGGGTCTTCGGTTCTGTCTTGGTCATTACACCGATATCAGTTCGTTGGCTCGACAGTGCTAGTGGTTTTATGGGGGCCAGGTTGTCTTATTGCGCGCGTCTGACGGGACGGATTCCCTAAACCTGCCTGGCCAATTCAGTTTAGTACGCAGGAGCTCGTGAGTACCGGATACCGGTATCACAACGTACGTTAGGGCCTAGGTCTGGTAGTGTGACTTACCCACCTAGGTGAGGAGACGCCCGTTCTCTGCCACCGTTTGACCACGACGGGAGGTGCCTGAGAGGTTAGCTACCTCCGAAAAGTGGGAACTAAAGGTCTGTACGTACAGAGTCGTGTGCGTGAGTTGCATCATTACATTGCACATCATGACATAGCATACTTGCATAAAACAGAGACCTCATAGTATAAATTAGTATGAGCTCTTTTATACGATGAGTTTACTTCTTGCCAGATCCCTTAGCTTATGTGTTTGTGTGTGCATACACATAAGTTAAGGTTACTTTCATAGCTGCTCTAGTAGTTTCTTTACTTGCTCTAGTTTTCTTTATAACTACTCTGGTTTAATTTTCTAGTTGCTTAGACTATTTTATAACTGCGTGTGTATACTCACTTTGACGCTCGTTTATATACTACTCGGTTTCTTTGTAGCCCCTTGATTTATTATGATAGATTTGCTAGAAAGGCGCTTGATGTATATATATATACATGTTGTTAGCTATTGATATAGTTGCTAGATGTAAATGCTTTTATATACATGTTGTTAGCTATTGATATATACTGCTAGGTTAGTAATACCCGCTTGTCACCTGCTTTTGATTTACCCTTTGATGTCCTCCGCTTCCTCCTCCCGTACGGTGCCTAGGAGTCGCGGGTGGAGGCGGTGAGCAATATACTGAGTCTTATAGACTGACGGTCGGTGGACCTCATCATTTTAGGGATGATGTGTCAGAACAGCAGGGCCTCGTTCAGGAGACAGGACAGGAGGACGGGATGAAGCAGAGCAGCCACTACACGTCGTCGCAGCAGCAACTACAGATGCATGAAGATAGTGTTTGATAGCTTCCGCATAGATGTAGAGTGAGAGTGTTATTGCACTATATTTGAACATGTACCAGGCATAAGCCCTTATTCGTTTAGTTCTTTCTCATCGTGGACATTGTAATCATGTATTATGATAAATACATAATGTGATTTTGTGGACTTGTTTCATTTAATACTTCAATTACTATGATTATGGTTGGCCTGGATGATGATGAATAGCCGGCATGATCGGCGTCTTGTGGCGGCGACCATTGGGTGTAATGGGGTCACCGCAAGACGGCGGTTCTGGGCGGTAAGACACGGTTTAAAAGCAAAAAAAAAGGTCTTACATGTTGTGTGTGTGCAGGTTTTATTTGTATGGGTGTATGTGTGTGGTATGTCTGTGTATGTGTGTTGTGTGTGTGCAGGTTTTATTTGTATGGGTGTATGTGTGTGGTGTGTCTGTGTATGAATGTGTATGTGTGTGTATTTTTTTGTATGTGTGTATTTTTTTTAGTGTGTGGTGTGTGTGTATGTGAATGTATATGTGTTTTATGTGTTTGTGTATGTGTGTATGTATGTGTTTTTGTGTGTGTGGTAGACTTGGGCAAAATGACTGGCGGGCCCAGGCTGGGCCCGGGCATGCCGGGCCCAGGCCTTTCGTAAAAAGCCCGGGCCCGATTTTGCCAGGCCCGGGCCAGGCTCAGGCCTCCTCCTAAGGAGGAGGCTTGCCAAGGCCTTACAGGCCGGGCCTGGGTCTGGCCCGGCATATTTAAATATTTATTTTTATATTTAAATTAAATTTAATTTATATATAAATTTATATAAATATGATAATATTTAAGGAAAATAAAAAATAAAAAATTCATCCATCCTTATGTAGAGTGTACACAAAATGATAATGAAAAAATTTATTATTGATAAAAATATTAACTACAAAAATATGCGATAACAAAAATTAAGTATCATACATTTTATCATTATGAAAATACAAAATATACGAATACAAATATTTGACCTTTAAAAAATCTAGAATAATACAATATTAGTCTTGCAAGACACTTAGAGTTGAGCCCTCGGAAATGACGTTCAGGCTTGATCTTCTGTGCCCAAATTTAGGCCGCCTAGCTCATCTTCAACTTCAGATGAGCTATCTTCGATCGACGCGACATGCTGTCTCCTCTTCATAACATCCAAGTGGTCTTTGTAGCATATGCAAATTTCCAAAGACTCGTCGCTCAGGCGGCTCCTTCGGTCGTTCAGAATCCTGTCACTCAAAGAAAATGCAGACTCCGAAGCTACAGTACTAGCTTGGATTGTTAGTAAATCTCTGGCCATAAAGACCATAACATGATATATATTAATTTTATTTCTACACCATTGTAAAATATCAAAATTTTCTATCTCATTTGAACTTATAAAATCTTGACATTGTGTTTTCGTATATAATCCTAATTCATGTAAAGTACTCGAAGTTCGTTGTTTTTTTCGAGCGACTAACTCTAAAATCTTGTTTTTAGACTATCTTTGGTTTTTGGAAGGGTGCTATCTTCTCTAGGTGGCGATCCATATAACTGATCATAATAATTATAAAATTCTGTAAAATCATTATTAAAATTTGAAACACTTATATTATCAAAAAAATTATAAGCTGCGGTTAAATTTAAATTATTATTTATTTCTTCGATAAAATTTTCTACGTCATCTAAGCTAATTAAAAGATTTAAAGCTGCGACGCATGAAAACATAGCTGTCATTTCTTTATAATATTTTAAAAAAAATTCTTACATTATTTTAATTAACGGACGCTAAGTTTCATATTTTTTTATAATTTTTAAATTATCTGTAATTAATACAAAATTTTTGATAACGAGTGGACTAGTAGGATAATAAACGCAGATAAAATAGTTGTCGATCTATAAAAAAACTTCTAATAATTCCATATAATTTTCAATTACATCACAATCAGAATCATGAAAATCATGAATTTCGGACATACGATAAAATTCCATTAGTTGTGTTTTTTGTCGTACTGCTCTTTTTAACATTTTATAAGTTGAATTCCATCTTATAGGCATATCAAATTCAGGTTTTATAAATTTAAGCCCTTGTGCATTTACAAATTTTTTAAAATCTTGTTTGCGTTTTTTAGAAGTATAAATATATTTTAACATAATATGAATTTTATTAACATATGGTTCCATATACGAT
The DNA here is from genome assembly GCA_033032865.1 of Dactylorhiza incarnata. Taxonomy (NCBI): domain Eukaryota; kingdom Viridiplantae; phylum Streptophyta; class Magnoliopsida; order Asparagales; family Orchidaceae; genus Dactylorhiza; species Dactylorhiza incarnata. Next base: position 2,209,284 of record JAWHQI010000327.1, read on the forward strand.
AAACTATCATGTACAATTAAATTTAAAACTTAACATACGCAGCGAGTGTGAAAAAAAATTCCACTTAATATTGGTTTCAGATCACGTTTTAAATAATCGATTGCGACCATACTATTGCTAGCATTATCGAAAGAAATCCTTATAATTTTATCTTTAATTTTAAATTCACGAATACATTTTATAATTACGTGATAAATAGCTTGACCGGTATGTGGATATTCGAAACACTCAAAATAGATAATGCGTTTATTAAATTCCCATGAATCAGAATCGATCCAATGGCAAGTAATACATGTATACGATACTCCTGCTTTTATATTGCTACTCCAAACATCACTCGTCAGACTAACTCTATCGTCGCAAGTTTCAAAATAATTTATTAAGTCTTGTTTCGATTGCATATAAGATTTATATGCATCACGCTTAAGTGTTGATCTACTTACTTGCTGATATTTTGACTGAAGCCCTCTGTGTATGTATTCAGTTTCGTCCTCGTTGTCGTTTTGCCCGAACGACAATCCACGTCAAATGACGTTTCTCAATTGAAGCTCTCGTTGATGCATCTGATCATACGTCCAGATTTGCCCGCCTGCAAAAATTTGCGCTTGAGTAGCCTCCGGAGCTTGCTTCGACAGACACGATTTGATATGTCGGGCGAGCGTCGAATTTCCGCTAACGGTCAGCAACTTCGAACAATGTTTGCACTTCGCCTTAAATTCAGTGTCGATTCGCACTTTCTCAAAGTGCTCCCAGACTGGAGCTGTGTGCTTATGCTCCACAATTTCGTGCGTGGTCGATGCGGAGGATGAAGGCATAGAAGAGGAAGACGCCATCTTCTCAATAATTTAGGGAGAGAATGAGAGAGAGTGAGAGATAAAGAGGAGAGAGAATGAGAGAGAGTGAGAGATAAAGAGGAGAGAGAGAATGAGAGAGAGTGAGAGATAAAGAGTGTTGAAACCAATTTCTTGGTCTCTAGTGAAGCTCGGGCCCTCAACAAGTTGAGGGGCAGCTAGCCCTTACTGACCCCTCGGAAGGAGCAAACTGGAGATTCAGAACTAGACTTAGACATTAGTCACAGCGAGGAGGTCCCACCACAAACCCGGAAGATCTTTGAGTGCTTCCCCTCCCAAGCCAAAGCTGTGACTGGGCACCTTGGAGAGCTAGAGAGCTAACCCAAGGAAACCTAGGGAGAAAGAAGTTCAGAATGCTCTAAGTGGGATCTTCTCCAAAGGTGCCCTTCAAGGCCTATTTATAATTTTTTAGTTCTGGTCTGCCAATAGCGGAGTTCCGCCTTTTGGTTTTACTAAACGCACCCCAATTTGGTCTGCGAACAGCCAGACTCCGCTATTTGGAGGGGCTAACCGCAGACCACCAGGGGCAGAGGGGTAATTTTGCCTCCTTAGCCTATGTGCAAGTGGCATACGAGAACGCCACTCGCGAGAGCTCCCGCGAGTCTCCTCGCGAGTATGGCTCGCGAAGCCCCTCTTAGGCGAGCACTCTGCAAAGGCCCCGCTCGCCCTCCTTCCTGCGAGTCTCCCGCGAGTCTCCTCACGACAACCGTCGAGGCCAGGTCTCGCATTGCTTCCTGCGAGTTCCCCCCGACACGTACCCCTTAGCTCTTGCGACTCCTTAGTGGTGAGATGACCTCTTCCAGCCCAAATTACTAATCTTCGGGCCTTACCTTCTCAGACGAACACAGGGTTGTACACAATCCCCACTCTTTGCGAAATTACACTAAGCTCGCAAAGAATCATCCAACCCCGGATGTTCGCCGGCGACTGCTGATCGGTCGGGAATCTTTTTTCTGGGTCGCACCCCACCACTATAAATATTGCCAAAGCTGGGGTGACGCGCGCCATTATTCTCTCTTATTCCACCTCCTTCTACTGTATCTGCCGGAGAATGCCTCTTTCCGAAGAACTTCAGGCTCGTCTGAGGGCGTCCAAGGCGGGCGAGCTCTCCACCATGGCCAACGCTGCCTCCTGGATGACTCGCCAGACCACTCCTCCTGCGCCCATGATGAAAAAGGCAAAGCCGGTCCGCCTACCCCCAGGGGGGAACGGGTCCGTATTGCTGGACTCCTCTCCTAACGATAGGCCCACTGAAAAGGTAAAGGAATATCCTTCTAGCTTAGCTATTCATTTGGTTTCTCCAAACCTCGCCTGACTGCAGGACCTGCCCCCTATCGATAAGGACGCAGTCGAAGACGTAACCGATCCTCGCCTCGATCTTCCGGCGAGGACTGATCCTGTTAACGTAAAAGCTGTTGGTAAGTGTCTCGCTCTCACGTGCTCATATTATCTTACAGCCTCCCCCCACGTGACTCCAGCTCGTCAAGGCTCGCGACCTTAGACACCGGTCCCGCCTGACACAACCCTTAACACCCCGGGATTCAGTGTCCTGAAGGGGGGGGGAGGGTTTTGGTGGCTCGCAACTGACCCCGACTGCCCCTGTCGACGACGTAACACGCTGCGGTGGTCTTGGGAAGTCCGTCTCGCATCCCTTCACTAGTCTCTTTCAGGGCAGGCCTACTACTTCTCGCCCGCCTGCCGGTCAGGATTTTGCTGTATCTGTCGAGACGTCGCTCCCTATGCACGATGCTTAGATTTGTTCGCAGGTGATTCAAAGACTCTCCCCTCCGACTCTGACTTTGGGTAGGAATAGATGTCGCCCATCCCCTTGCCGGAGCAGATGGATGATTTCCTGGGCGACCCGCGGGATCCCGAGGCCATGAAGAAGCGAACCTCAGAATTGTTTCGGAAATAAGGATGAATGCTGCAGAATCTTCACCTCAAAGCGAAAAGGGATAGGGAAATTGCCGAGGAGCGGCACGCCGCTTTGCTGGATGAGTGCGCGCAGTTCCGCGCAGAGATGCTGCAAGATATTAGTGAGATGACCACCTCCCCAGGGACACATCTCGCGTGAATGGACGACCATGCTCGTTTAATTCAACGCGAGGCGCGCGCTGTCAACGCGTATCACTACCCCAGGATTCCTCCGTGGTCAGGAGTGTGAGGCTGTGGTAGGTGGAAATGGATACACTACTAGTCCTCGCTCGCACTCCTCTGCCCGGCAAGTCTCCTCGCGAGTATGGCTCGCGAAGCCCCTCTTAGGCGAGCACTCTGCAAAGGCCCCGCTCGCCCTCCTTCCTGCGAGTCTCCGGTGAGTCTCCTCACGACAACCGCTGAGGCCAGGTCTCGCATTCCTTCCTGCAAGCTCCCCCCCCCCCCCCCCGGCACGTACCCCTTAGCTCTCGCGACTCCTTAGTGGCGAGAGAACCTCTTCCAGCCCAAATTACTAATATTCGGGCCTTACCTTCTCAGGCGAACACGGGGTTGTACAAAGAGGAGAGAGAGAATGAGAGAGAGTATGAGAGAGAGAGAGGGTAGAGGACGGCTATGGGAGAGGGGGTGGGGGGAGTTTTTATAACTTTTTTTTTATTTAAAAATAAATAAATAAATAGTAGCCTAGGCATAGGCTGCCAATTTTTTGGCAGCCTACGCCTAGGCATTTAATTCCTGGCAGCTGCCAGGAATTAATGATTCCTGGTATCTTCCAGGAATGCTTTACAACGGCTCTCAAAAGAGTGATCAACAGCTCTTTTGAGAGCCGTTGATCAACGACACTATGCCGGGCCAGGCTTTTCCAGGCCTGGCCCGGTCTTTTCCCGACCTGGTCCAAGGTCGGGCCTAAGGCCCGGGCTGGGCACCAGGCCGAGCAACTAACTGGAATGGGGGCCTTGTTAGGCCCCCAAATCCCGGCCCGGCCCTGGATCGGGCTTTTTCAGGCCCGGGCCTTTCGGTCTTTTACCGGGTCGGGCCCAGGCCAGCCTAATGGGCCCTGTCCTAATGCCCAGTGTGTGTGTATGAATGTATGTGTTTGTTTTATGTGTTTGTGTATGTGTGTATGTATGTGTTTTTGTGTGTATTTTTGTGTGTGTATGAATGTGTATGTGTGTATATTTTTTTTGCGTGTGTGGTGTGTGTATGTTTTTTTGTATGTGTTGTTTGTTTTTTTGTATGTGTGTGTGTGGTGTGTGTGTATGAATGTGTATGTGAGTGGTGTGTGCGTATGTTTTTTTGTATGTATGTGGTGTGTGTATGTTTTTTGTATTTGTATGTGTGTGGTGTGTGTGTGTATGAATGTGTATGTGTGTGTGTGTGTGTGTGTGTGTGTGTGTGTGTGTGTGCATGAATGTGTATGTGTGTGGTGTGTGTGTGTGTGTGTGTGTGTGTGTGTATGAATGTGTATGTGTGTGGTGTGTGTGTGTATTTTTTTTTGGAGTGTGTGTGTGTGTGTGTGTGTGTGTGTGTGTGTGTTTGTATGTATGCGTTTTTGTGTGTGTGTGGTGTGTGTGTGTATGAATGTGTATGTGTGTATGTTTTTTTGTGTGTGTATGAATGTGTATGTGAAATTATGTGTGTGTTTTATGTGTATGTATGTGTTTTTGTGTGTGTGTGTGTGTATGAATGTGTATGTGTGTGTGTGTATGTTTTTGTGTGTGTGTGTTGTAGGTTTTGTTTGTTTGTGTGTGTGTGTGGTGTGTGCGTATGAATGTGTATGTGTGTAGTGTTGGTGTATGTTTTTTTGTATGTATGTAGTGTGTGTGTGTGTATGTTTGTGTATGTGTGTGGTGTGTGTATGTATGCATGTGTATGTGTGTGGTGTGTGTGTGTGTGTGTGTGTATGAATGTGTATGTGTGTGTGTGGTGTGTGTGTGTGTGTGTGTGTGTGTGTGTGTGTGTGAATGTGTATGTGTGTGGTGTGTGTGTGTATGAATGTGTATGTGTGTGGTGTATGTTTTTTTTGTATGTGTGGGTATGTGTGTGTGTGCGTGTGTTTGTGTCTATGTGTTGTTCTATGTGCAAGATTATTATTGCATATTTATTTATATGTAGATGGATGAACTAAAGAAGCGTCGTAGACGTAGGAGAGGAGCAGTGGCAGCGAATCTTGCTGTGGCCACTGTAGTTTTGATGAAACCCAAGATTGGAAGAGATCTTATTATAGAGGCCGATGCTAAGACTATTTTAAGGAGGCCGTTGTTTGCTCGATTATATAGTGGAACAGATGTCAACTGTTTTAACCAACTTCGTATGAATAGAAGCTCTTTTGAAACTTTATATAACATTCTAATCGGTAGTAGATTATTAAGAGACACGCAGAATGTTGCAGTTAGAGAGTCAGTTAGTATATTTTTTATATGTCTTAGCTCACAATAAGAAATTCCGGGTTGTCGGTGGAACATATATATCTTCGTTCAATTGATACAATCAGCCGTCATTTCAACAAGGTGTTGGGGGCAATTCTAAAGTTAGGCACCGAGTTTATAAAGCTCCCTAATGCGCAACAACACAAAGATGACTATTACATTGTATGCATCATTATGATTTAATTTGTATTGAGATATAAGTTACTTATAATTTTAAACAGGTTCAAATTATAAACGCATGTTGCATTCTACATAATTTTCTCATAGAGAGGAGACTAGAAAATCATGCTAGATTACTTGCCGAAGTAGATGATGATATATTAGTGCAAGATGCAAGTTCAGAAAGTTTTGAGTACGTGGACGCAGTTGGTGCAGTTCAAGCAACACCCGAGTGGAGCACATTTAGAGATACTATGGCTATAAACATGTTCAATGAGTATCGTGCTCGTCGTGGGATATGAGTATCATGCAACTTAATATATTTTGATATTTTCGTGTTTTTTAAATCATATCGTCATTTTTGGTGTGTGTTTTTTGATGTATTCTTGTTTCTTATATCATATCATGCAACACAAATATGGTGTAATTCTATTGATTACTGTAATTTGTTCACTTTATTTTATTCTATGCATGACTAAAGTGCAGACAGTAGATGGATAAAAGCAAAGAAAAATGTGTCAAAGCTAGTGAACGGTCTTATGTTCCCTGGACATCACAAATGGACAGTGCTTTGTCCACAGCTCTCCTCGAACAATAGAGTTTGGGGAACAAGGCGGCTAGTGGGTGGAAAAGTGTCGCCTACACAACGGCAATTCAAGCATTAAAGGAGGATTGCAATATCAAAATTAGTAAGTAGAAGATAATGGCTCGAATAAAAATATGGAATAAATACTACGAAGAGATATCAGCAATGCTAGATACTAGTGGATTTGGCTGGGATTGAGAGCGCAATGTGGTGAAGGTAGACAGTGAAGATGTCTGAGCCAACTATGTTTAGGTAATATTTTAATTTGACAATGACTTACATGTTTAGAAATTTTAAAAATTTATGAGTCTAATTTAAACTAAACTTGTAGGCACACCCGACAGTAAAACATTATCAGAGCAAAGTGATCGTGAATTGGGGCGACTTAGCTATGATATGTGGGGTTGATAGAGCTACTGGAACTCATGCTGCTACTGCATCAGAGTCAATGAATGAGATCCGCATTGATGATTCAGTGGAAGACAATGTGGTTGAGGAGGTCGAGTCACATACCCAAAAGAAGAAGAAAACATCTACGGTAGATATTATTGCGGATGCTGTTTCTGCAATAGCGAGGAACATGGAGCATGAGAACAGTTGGCCTTCTCAGCCGCCGACGCCAATCTCAAAGGCAGACAAGATATATGCGGCCATTGCAGCTATTACAGATCTGACTGAGGCTGAGGTCAGACAGGCTATCGATATGCTGAGTATTGACGACACGAAAAGCGACGTGTTCATCGCTTTACCGGTGCCAATTAGGAGGACCTGGTTCCGCTTACATTTACTCGATTGATTATGTATGAACTTATGTTTTGTATGCTGCGGACTTTTTTTATGCTGTGGACTTATGTTTTGTATGTTGTTAATGCATACTTCTATTTTAATTCTGTTTAAAATTTAATTTTATAAATTTAAAATTTCAATTCCGTCCATTGAATTCCGACATACAGCCGAACAACGGAATTACCAATTTCAATTCTGATGACAGAATTCCTGCAGTTAGCCGAACAACAGAATTGGAATTGCCTTCAATTCCAATTCCTGCATCTCATTTCCTGCGAAACGAACAGAGCCTAAAAAAAATTAAAGAAGAAGTACATGAGACTATACGATTCCCAAGCCTAATACATATCAAATTAGAAGCATTAAGGGTTCGTGTGACGTGACATTTTTGCTCCGGTGAGTTCGAACAAAATGTCAACTCCTTGAAATATAGGTTTCATAAGACAACGTCATGAGAAATAAAACTTATTCCGATGAGGTCGGGCGTTCATGAAAGATGGTTCATACTTCATACCGCTGTTTCTACGACCGTTACAGCTGTGTCAAACGGGCCCTTAATCAGGGTTGCTCTAAGATCTAATTCCGTCAAATTCTTTATAATATTTTTATTTTTGGACTTTAGAAAAATCATGATCATGTCCTTATAATGTAAGGCTCATTGTTTTATTGGACATCTCTGGAAACTATATGAAAATTTATTGATGCATATGTAATACAAACTGTAGTGCTAGTAAAATAATTTTTTAAAAAGGATTTTCTAGAAGCTGCCTTTTTAACTTATAAGGTGTCTTTGTAGGATTCATTGATGTAAATAGTTTTACTTTTATTTTAATTTAAGGCGATAGACCATTCACAAAACTAGCCGTTAACTATTTCTCATATCCAACAAATCAATGACATGTACTGCTTAGATTTGTTTGCTATTTAGAAAAAAAATCTAGTTTTGAGCATACAAGTGGGTGAATTTCCTTTGGTGAGGTTGTGCGTTCACGCACAATGTTCATAAGTTTTGTTGCGGGTCGCTAGATGCTCTCGTTAGTCTGGTCGAATTGAACCGTCTCAGCTATAAAGTGAGTCGAGCGAGCAATCAGATAAAGTAAAGTGAGGCAGCTGGTAAGAAAACTTTTAACGCGTGTAAAACCCGAAAAAGTTAAAAAACCATGGGGCCGGATCGGTGTCGACCAAATTCACTATATCTTTTGGCGTTACAAGTTATAGAACTCAAGAGTGTGACAGACCACTACTCGTTGTAGGGGTGCAAAAAAGAATGCGAAAGAGAAAAATCTCCAAGGATGAAGAAGATCTCTTCAAGAGCCTAAGGGAGATCTTCAAGTTGCATTCAAAGGAGATCTTCAAAGAGGAAGGAGATCTTCGAAGAACGAAGGAGATCTTTGAACGCCGAAGGACAACTCCGAAGAATCTTCGAAGGAGCTCTCTCGGGGCGCTGAAGGCAAGGTGTCTTCAAAAGAGGGCTCCTTTTATAGCTTTGGTCAGGGATAGCATGGTAACTTTGTCGTCGCAACCACCTAACAGGCGAATCACTTTCGTCGATCTAGAGCACACAGATCGCCATTTTCGGAAATGACTGTTTTGCCACCCGGGCAATTTGGGCACGCAGTTAGGGCAGCGTCGAGCAGTTATATTGGTGGCACTGACGACAACGAAACTTAGGGGGTGCAGTCAGGCCATACCGGGAGGTGCACGTACCCAGAGAGGGGCTGCGACCTTGGCCGCACTGGCCATAAAAAGGGTGTGCGGTTTTGGTCGTACCCCAAGGGGGTTGCGGCCCTGGCTGCACCCCAAGGAGGGGTGCGGCCCTATCCACACTCCAAGGGTATTCACTTATGGTGTAACGATTTACCATCAAATGAACCACAACGGTCAATCTCGTTGAAATCAAATCGAGTCACATATAATTTTTACTAGATCACCTATATCTATTATGGTAGGGTGTCCTAGACCTATATATTTTCAAGTCACTGACCTACAACGTGAAATTACGATTTTGTTCTTATCTTCATTAAAAATTTAATAATTGCATAATTGCGCTTGCATGAGATCGAACCCAAAACTTGTAATATATTGAATCAAAACACAACCACCACACCAACTGACAAGTTGTTGTAAGTACTTACATTACTATCTATATGAAAGGAATTATAACATTTAGAATAATGCGATGCCCCGCTCCATTTAGAAAATATATGTATGTATATAAAAAAGGGTACTAAAAATGCCCCAGACAGTTTTTTATTTTCTAATATATATGTATATATATATAATATAATTCTATAAAATTCACATATTTTAAAATGCAATTTTTTTTAATTTTAAAATTTCTAAAAAAAGGAAAAAAAATTAAATATAACTTAGAGCAGGCGAAGCCCGCCGGGAGCAAGCAGGGTACTTTACGCGAGGCACGAGAGTCCCCCGATCACCGGTGTGTGTGTGTGTATATATATATATATATATATATATATATATATATATTATTGACCGGAGAACATGTGAAGCTGAGCAGCGGCTGCCATCTTCTCCTCTTCCTACTTTTGACAGGTTGTCTGGTTCTGTAAACAAGCAGCCAACCATGAGAAAGTAGCTGCTAGTGCTTGCTAGCTTTACAGTTGACCTCTATTTCTTCCCGCTAAATAATTCTGCTGACGTCATTCAAACTTATTTTCTCCCTTTACTTTCACCGCTGGCACTTGTCAGCTGAAATTTTCACGTTTTATAATATAAAAGCTGTTAATTGGTCTCAATAAACGGGTTCAATCTCTGGTGTGATAACAACTGAAGTTGAATTTGTTGGAATTAAAGATGACTCACTTCAATATTAAATACCTATATATACCTATATATATATACATATATACCTATATATATACACGAGCAGCTTCGCACGGGCTTCGCCCGTGCTCGCTGACTCTTAGCTGGCGCAAGCGGGCTGCGCCCGCATTCGACAGTACCCGGCTGGCGACGGCGGGCGCCCGCCCCCGGCGGACTTCGCCCGCCCCCGGCGGGCTTCGCCGGCAACATATACATTGAGTACTCAAAATGACCGTAAAAAAATATATATCAATATTTTATAATTATTATTCTTCAAAAACATTTATATCTTAACAAAAAAATCATTTTAAAATAAGTCATTATATTTCAAAATTAGTTTTTGTAGGCCTAATGATAACCTACTATAGTAGGTTTAGGAGGTCTACTAAAAACTTTTGAAATTTAAGAATTTCTATAATTATTTTTATTATAAGGATACGATGGAATTACACAATACATTTTATGAATTTCCATTTTGAATGTTGCACCAAAGACAACTTCTTCTATATAGTAGTTAAAGATATATATATATATATATACATATGAGTGACAGTGTACGGGGCCCCCCCGTGCCCCGCGCGACAGTACCCGTACCGCGGTGGCGTGCTTCGCCCGCCCCTAATCGGCGGGCTTATTTTAAATTTTTTGTTTAATTTAATTTTTAAATAATTTTATTTTTTAAAATTATATCATTTTTTGCCTTTTTTTTAATAATTTTTTTCGGCTTCGCCCGCCACCAATCGGCGGGCTTATTTTAAATTTTTGGTTTAATTTATTTTTTAAAATTATATCATTTTTTGCTTTTTTTTAATATATTTTTTTTTCAATTTTTAAATTATTTATACGATATTTTATTATAATTTTTCGAAAAAAAAAAACTCTACGCAGGTGGTCTGCGAATAACCAACCGGCGCAAAACTGTTTGACTATTCACAGATTATGGTGGTCTGCGAATAGCCAACCAGCGCAAAACTGAAAGACTATTCGCAGACCACCTGCGAATGGATAGGATCATTTGAATCTTCATCCGACGGCTTATATTAGTTGGTGGACCGGGTTACACCATAACTTAATATTTTTATATATTAGTATAGATATTCATATATACTAATATATATATATACAAATATATATATACATATATACATATATATACATATATACATGTATATATACATATCTTTATTATATAAATGAATATATCATTCTTCATGTTTTTACCGTGCTTTCATTTTCCACCGTTGGATCTTTCACATGTTTTATCCGAAACATATTTAATATAAAAAAAACTTCCCAGTAGAGAGAGAGTAGGAGAGAGAGAGGGGAGAGAGTGCGGCAGAGAGGGAGAGAGAGAGGGAAAAAAATAATTTTTTAAAGTATATACTTATTTTTTTTTACAAAATAAATACTGTAATATTGATGTATATATTTTTTACGGTCATTCCGAGTACTCATATGTATATGCTGCGGGCGCAGCCAGCAGAAGCGTCGTGCACAGGCGAAGCCCGTGCGGAGGCGGGCAAAGCCCGCGTGGATGCGACCGAAGACCACCAAACAACATAGCGTCAGGGGCGGGCGAAGCCCGCCGTCGCCGGTCGGGTTCTGTTGCGCTTGGCCGTATGGGCGGAGCCCCGTGTCAGGCACTCGTATATACATATATATATATACATATATATACATATATATACATATATATATATATACATATATATACATATATATATACATATATATATATACATATATATATATATATACATATATATATACAGATATATATACAAATATATATATATATACAGATATATATATACATATATATACACGTATATATATACATATATATATACATATATATATATACACGTACATATATATGTATATACATATATATATACAGAGAGAGAGAGAGAGTATCTCGCACGGGCGACGCCCGTGCTCGATGCTCTCGACGGTCTTCGTCCGAATCAATGCGGTCTTCTGCCGCATCCATTCCGTCTTCTGCAGCATGAATGTGGGCTTCACCCATATAAAGTCAGTGTTGCGCCCATTTTCATTGCTCTCAAATGCACGGGCTTGGCCATCATCAAGTCACTGCCGAATGAATCTCCCTGTCTCATGATCCATTTTCTTCAACTCTGCATCGTCCAATTAACATGGTAGCCGACCTTTCTAACAACGGAGCTTGGAGATCCTTGCAATACAAAAGATCTTTCATCCGAGGCTTCCATATACTCCAATTCTTGTTGTTCATGCTCACCATTCTTGTGTTCTGCTTCATCTTCTCTGAATGACCCGACGGTTTGAGACAACCTAGTTCTGATACCACTTGTAGGGAATTGACCCACTTGTAATGGGGGCACACATAAGAAGAACAAATGAAACAAACACAGAGAACATCAGATCTTTGCGTGAAAAACACTCTCTAAAACAATAAGGGAAAAACCAGTGACTCTTCTGGCTCTTGCTTGATCTTGAAAAGTGCTTCGGCATCTTTCTTCCTCTTCCTTGACGTCGAGAAGCGCAGCAGGAAACCTCGACGTAAGTCTTCGAAGGCATAGATGGATCCCGCAGGGAGCTGGTGGAACCAATCTCTAGCCTTCTCCTTCAGAGTTGTCGCGAAGAGTCGACATTTGAAAGCGGCCGACATGGGCATGATGGAGGCCATGTCATCAAACCACTGTAGGTGTAAGACGGGGTCATTCTTGCCGAAGTAGTGAGACATCTTCGCCCCCTTGAACCCCTCCGGAACCGGGGCTGAGAGGATCTGCTCACAAAAAGGACTTCCCACGCTCGCCCTCTTTTGGGGCTGGGCGAGTGGGGGCATGCGCCTCCCCGCTCGCCCCCTTGTGCCTCAGCGAGTGGGGTTCGAGGACCTCCCCACTCGCCCACTTGGGTCTCGGCGAGTGGGGGTCGAGGACCTCCCCACTCGCCCCCTTCCGGCACCTACTTCCTGGATGGCTGGCCGAGGGTGTTCTCGCCAACCTGCTGAGGTGAGGCCTCCAGACCACTTTCTCTCCTGCCTTCGCTTATCGTGGCGAAAGCTACCTGCAAGGTCTGCAGGACCTCTTGCCTGAAATTTTCGAACATCTCCAACATCACCCCATCTACCGGGGGCTGCGAGTGACCCGGGTCGGAACTTCCTCCACCTCCGCCTATGGAGCTCATCTTGAGGATTTCTTGAATCAGTCACTCTCCACGCTCACCGCACCATAAATGTTGAAACCGACTACTCGGTCTCTGTGGAGTTCGGGGCCCTCAACGAGGCTGAGGGGCGACCAACCCTTACTTCCCCCAAGGGAGAGCTCTAGGTTGAAGGTGTCGGAACTAAGAACTGGACCAAGGGCTTAACGGGGAGGTCCCGCCACGTACCCGGAAGTCCCCTTGGAACTTCCCCTCCCAAGCCACTACTAAGCTTGGGCACCACTAGAGCCTCTCCTCACCCCCTAGAGAGACTTGGGGAGGGAGAGGGAGAAGGAGAGAGCTAGCCTAGGATGAGAGATCTCTCCAAATGGTGCCCCCTTGGTCCTATTTATAGGATTTTTGAAGTTGGGCTGCAAATAGCCAAAAACTGGTCTGCCAGATTACCAGAATACCCCTGAATTGGGCTGCGGATAGCTGAATCCCGCTGTTCTGAAATGCTAAATGCAGACCACTGGACTGCGAATAGCCAAACTGGACTGCGAATAGTAAACTGGATGAGGGGGGCCGAGTTGGCCTCTCCGCCGAATGCTGGGCGAGAGGGGGGGGGGGGGGGGTCGAGCTGGCCTCTCCCCTCTCCGCCGAATGCTGGGCGAGAGGGGGGGTCGAGCTGGCCTCTCCCCTCTCCGCCGAATGCTGGGCGAGAGGGGGGTCGAGCTGGCCTCTCCCCTCTCCGCCGAATGCTGGGCGAGAGGGGGGTCGAGCTGGCCTCTCCCCTCTCCGCCGAATGTTGGGTGAGAGGGGGGTCGAGCTGGCCTCTCCCCTCTTCGCCGAATGCTGGGCGAGAGGGGTGTCGAGCTGGCCTCTCCCCTCTCCGCCGAATGCTGGGCGAGAGGGGGGTCGAGCTGGCCTCTCCCCTCTCCGCCGAATGCTGGGGAGAGGGGGGGTCGAGCTGGCCTCTCCCCTCTCCCCTCTCCGCCGAATGCTGGGCGAGAGGGGGGTCGAGCTGGCCTCTCCCCTCTCCGCCGAATGCTGGGTGAGAGGGGGGTCGAGCTGGCCTCTCCCCTCTTCGCCGAATGCTGGGTGAGAGGGGGGGTCGAGCTGGCCTCTCCCCTCTCCGCCGAATGCTGGGCGAGAGGGGGGTCGAGCTGGCCTCTCCCCTCTCCGCCGAATGCTGGGGGAGAGGGTGGGTCGAGCTGGCCTCTCCCCTCTCCGCCGAATGCTGGGCGAGAGGGGGGTCGAGCTGGCCTCTCCCCTCTCCGCCGAATGCTGGGCGAGAGGGGGGTCGAGCTGGCCTCTCCCCTCTCCGCCGAATGCTGGGCGAGAGGGGGGTCGAGCTGGCCTCTCCCCTCTCCGCCGAATGCTGGGCGAGAGGGGGGTCGAGCTGGCCTCTCCCCTCTCCGCCGAATGCTGGGCAAGAGGGGGGGTCGAGCTGGCCTCTCCCCTCTCCGCCGAATGCTGGGCGAGCGGAGGTCTCCGCCTCCTACCGCTCGTCCTCCCTCTCTCTATCCAAGGGAAAAGCACTCGACGAATACTGGGTTGTACACAATCCCCGCTCTTTGCGAGGTTAGCTTAAGCTCGCAAAGAATCATCCAACCCTGAGTGTTCGATGAGTGTCGCTGGAAACCCGGCTAACAGTGCCAACTTGGAAAGAACACCTAGCCTCTCCGAGAGTTCTTCCAACCATGCCGGCTAGCGAGAGCCCGACTAGCGGAACCACCTCGGGGGAAAAACATAACCTCTCCGAGAGACCTTCTTATCCTGTCAGCTAACGAGGGGAACTAATCATTTAACCTCCCTGGGAGGTCAACCTGCCCTGCTGTCTAGTGAGAGCCCGGTCAGCAGAACCATCCATGGGGAACATCACATATCCTCCCTAGGAGGTCAACCTGCACTGCCGTCTAGTGAGAGCCCGGTCAGCGGAACCATCCAAGGGGAACATCACTTAACCTCCCTAGGAGGTCAACCTGCCCTGCCGTCTAGTGAGAGCCCGGTCAGCGGAACCATCCAAGGGGAACATCACTTAACCTCCCTAGGAGGTCAACCTGCCCTGCCGTCTAGTGAGAGCCCGGTCAGCAGAACCATCCAAGGGGAACATCACTTAACCTCCCTAGGAGGTCAACCTGCCCTGCCGCCTAGTGAGAGCCCGGTCAGCGGAACCATCCAAGGGGACATCACTTAACCTCCCTGGGAGGTCAACCTGCCCTGCCGTCTAGTGAGAGCCCGGTCAGCGGAACCATCCAAGGGGAACATCTCTTATCCTCCCTAGGAGGTCAACCTGTCCTGCCGTCTAGTGAGAGCCCGGTCAGCGGAACCATCCAAGGGGAACATCTCTTATCCTCCCTAGGAGGTCAACCTGTCCTGCCGTCTAGTGAGAGCCCGGTCAGCGGAACCATCCAAGGGGAACATCTCTTATCCTCCCTAGGAGGTCAACCTGTCCTGCCGTCTAGTGAGAGCCCGGTCAGCGGAACCATCCAAGGGGAACAATACTTAACCTCCCTAGGAGGTCAACCTGCCCTGCCGTCTAGTGAGAGCCCGGTCAGCGGAACCATCCAAGGGGAACATCACTTAACCTCCCTAGGAGGTCAACCTGCCCTGCCGTCTAGTGAGAGCCCGGTCAGCGGAACCATCCAAGGGGAACATCACTTAACCTCCCTAGGAGGTCAACCTGCCCTGCCGTCTAGTGAGAGCCCGGTCAGCGGAACCATCCAAGGGGAACATCACTTAACCTCCCTAGGAGGTCAACCTGTCCTGCCGTCTAGTGAGAGCCCGGTGAGCGGAACCATCCAAGGGGAACATCACTTAACCTCCCTAGGAGGTCAACCTGCCCTGCCGTCTAGTGAGAGCCCGGTCAGCGGAACCATCCAAGGGGAACATCACTTAACCTCCCTAGGAGGTCAACCTGCCCTGCCGTCTAGTGAGAGCCCGGTCAGCGGAACCATCCAAGGGGAACATCACTTAACCTCCCTGGGAGGTCAACCTGCCCTGCCATCTAGTGATAGCCCGCCCGGTCAGCGGAACCATCCAAGGGGAACATCACTTAACCTCCCTAGGAGGTTAACCTGCCCTGCCGTCTAGTGAGAGCCCGGTCAGCGGAACCATCCAAGGGGAACATCTCTTATCCTCCCTAGGAGGTCAACCTGTCCTGCCGTCTAGTGAGAGCCCGGTCAGCGGAACCATCCAAGGGGAACATCTCTTATCCTCCCTAGGAGGTCAACCTGTCCTGCCGTCTAGTGAGAGCCCGGTCAGCGGAACCATCCAAGGGGAACATCTCTTATCCTCCCTAGGAGGTCAACCTGTCCTGCCGTCTAGTGAGAGCCCGGTCAGCGGAACCATCCAAGGGGAACAATACTTAACCTCCCTAGGAAGTCAACCTGCCCTGCCGTCTAGTGAGAGCCCGGTCAGCGGAACCATCCAAGGGGAACATCGCTTAACCTCCCTAGGAGGTCAACCTGCCCTGCCGTCTAGTGAGAGCCCGGTCAGCGGAACCATCCAAGGGGAACATCACTTAACCTCCCTAGGAGGTCAACCTGCCCTGCCGTCTAGTGAGAGCTCGGTCAGCGGAACCATCCAAGGGGAACATCACTTAACCTCCCTAGGAGGTCAACCTGGCCTGCCGTCTAGTGAGAGCCCAGTCAGCGAAACCATCCAAGGGGAACATCACTTAACCTCCCTAGGAGGTCAACCTGCCCTGCCGTCTAGTGAGAGCCCGGTCAGCCAAACCATCCAAGGGGAACATCACTTAACCTCCCTGGGAGGTCAACCTGCCCTGCCGTCTAGTGAGAGCCCAGTCAGCGGAACCATCCAAGGGGAACATCACTTAACCTCCCTAGGAGGTTAACCTGCCCTGCCGTCTAGTGAGAGCCCGGTCAGCGGAACCATCCAAGGGGAATATCTCTTATCCTCCCTAGGAGGTCAACCTGTCCTGCCGTCTAGTGAGAGCCCGGTCAGCCGAACCATCCAAGGGGAACATCTCTTATCCTCCCTAGGAGGTCAACCTGTCCTGCCGTCTAGTGAGAGCCCGGTCAGCGGAACCATCCAAGGGGAACATCTCTTATCCTCCCTAGGAGGTCAACCTGTCCTGCCGTCTAGTGAGAGCCCGGTCAGCGGAACCATCCAAGGGGAACAATACTTAACCTCCCTAGGAGGTCAACCTGCCCTGCCGTCTAGTGAGAGCCCGGTCAGCGGAACCATCCAAGGGGAACATCACTTAACCTCCCTAGGAGGTCAACCTGCCCTGCCGTCTAGTGAGAGCCCGGTCAGCGGAACCATCCAAGGGGAACATCACTTAACCTCCCTAGGAGGTCAACCTGCCCTGCCGTCTAGTGAGAGCCCGGTCAGCGGAACCATCCAAGGGGAACATCACTTAACCTCCCTAGGAGGTCAACCTGTCTTGCCGTCTAGTGAGAGCCCGGTGAGCGGAACCATCCAAGGGGAACATCACTTAACCTCCCTAGGAGGTCAACCTGCCCTGCCGTCTAGTGAGAGCCCGGTCAGCGGAACCATCCAAGGGGAACATCACTTAACCTCCCTAGGAGGTCAACCTGCCCTGCCGTCTAGTGAGAGCCCGGTCAGCGGAACCATCCAAGGGGAACAATACTTCAAAGAACTTTCATTTCATTAATCATTCCGTTACATGCAAGAAAAACTAAGTAGGGAAACATTCTCTCCTACTACATGGACGCAAAGAAAAAACAAAGCACGGAGACCGGGACTCGGACTTCTATTCCCCGGCATGGTCCTCCTCGACCTCCTCTAGTTGTTGACGCTGCGGCCTCGGGCCCCTCGCCTCCCTCATTTCTAAGAACTCGGGGCAGGCGGATGTCGCGTGGCCTTCCTCCTGATGGAAGTCACAGTAAGGCAACTCCACTCGGACGCCCCCTCTTCCTCCCCTACGATTTCTTCTTCTTCTGTGGCCGATCGCCATGGCTTGCTGGGGTGGTGGAGAGGGTGCTTTCGGGCCCTGCCTCCACTCTGGGAGGTCAGTCTCTTCTTCTTGGAAGTTGTCCTCCTCTTGGTCGAACTTCCTCTCGGGAGCCTCTACCTTCCTCCCATGCTGCCTTGCCTCTGGCTCACTCAGCTTGGCCAGCCTTCTTGTGAACTCCGGGTTGGCCTCCTCACTTTCAACTTCTTCTGCCACCCTTTCCATCAACTCCTCAAAGGACAAAGGAGCTCTTCTCTTGAGGTCCATCTTGAAGAAGCCCTCCCGCAGCCCCACCGTGAAGGCGAGCTTGAGGGTGTACCCGGGCACTTCTTGGACGAGGAGAACCTCCTCCCTGAACCGCTCCAGATAGTGAGCCAGTGACTCTTCTGGCTCTTGCTTGATCTTGAAAAGTGCTTCGGCATCTTTCTTCCTCTTCCTTGACGTCGAGAAGCGCAGCAGGAAACCTCGACGTAAGTCTTCGAAGGCATAGATGGATCCCGCAGGGAGCTGGTGGAACCAATCTCTAGCCTTCTCCTTCAGAGTTGTCGCGAAGAGTCGACATTTGAAAGCGGCCGACATGGGCATGATGGAGGCCATGTCATCAAACCACTGTAGGTGTAAGACGGGGTCATTCTTGCCGAAGTAGTGAGACATCTTCGCCCCCTTGAACCCCTCCGGAACCGGGGCTGAGAGGATCTGCTCACAAAAAGGACTTCCCACGCTCGCCCTCTTTTGGGGCTGGGCGAGTGGGGGCATGGCGCCTCCCCGCTCGCCCCCTTGTGCCTCAGCGAGTGGGGGTCGAGGACCTCCCCACTCGCCCACTTGGGTCTCGGCGAGTGGGGGTCAAGGACCTCCCCACTCGCCCCCTTCCGGCACCTCCTTCCTGGATGGCTGGCCGAGGGTGTTCTCGCCAACCTGCTGAGGTGAGGCCTCCGGACCACTTTCTCTCCTACCTTCGCTTATCGTGGCGAAAGCTACCTGCAAGGTCTGCAGGACCTCTTGCCTGAAATTTTCGAACATCTCCAACATCACCCCATCTACCGGGGGCTGCGAGTGACCCGGGTCGGAACTTCCTCCACCTCCGCCCATGGAGCTTATCTTGAGGATTTCTTGAATCAGTCACTCTTCACGCTCACCGCACCATAAATGTTGAAACCGACTACTCGATCTCTGTGGAGTTCGGGGCCCTCAACGAGGCTGAGGGGCGACCAACCCTTACTTCCCCCAAGGGAGAGCTCTAGGTTGAAGGTGTCGGAACTAAGAACTGGACCAAGGGCTTAACGGGGAGGTCCCGCCACGTACCCGGAAGTCCCCTTGGAACTTCCCCTCCCAAGCCACTACTAAGCTTGGGCACCACTGGAGCCTCTCCTCACCCCCTAGAGAGACTTGGGGAGGGAGAGGGAGAAGGAGAGAGCTAGCCTAGGATGAGAGATCTCTCCAAATGGTGCCCCCTTGGTCCTATTTATAGGATTTTTGAAGTTGGGCTGCAAATAGCCAAAAACTGGTCTGCCAGATTACCAGAATACCCCTGAATTGGGCTGCGGATAGCTGAATCCCGCTGTTCTGAAATGCTAAATGCAGACCACTGGACTGCGAATAGCCAAACTGGACTGCGAATAGTAAACTGGATGAGGGGGGCCGAGTTGGCCTCTCCGCCGAATGCTGGGCGAGAGGGGGGGTCGAGCTGGCCTCTCCCCTCTCCGCCGAATGCTGGGTGAGAGGGGGGGGGGGGGGTCGAGCTGGCCTCTCCGCCGAATGCTGGGCGAGAGGGGGGTCGAGCTGGCCTCTCCCCTCTCCGCCGAATGCTGGGTGAGAGGGGGGTCGAGCTGGCCTCTCCCCTCTTCGCCGAATGCTGGGTGAGAGGGGGGGTCGAGCTGGCCTCTCCCCTCTCCGCCGAATGCTGGGCGAGAAGGGGGTCGAGCTGGCCTCTCCCCTCTCCGCCGAATGCTGGACGAGAGGGGGGTCGAGCTGGCCTCTCCCCTCTCCACCGAATGCTGGGCGAGAGGGGGGGTCGAGCTGGCCTCTCCCCTCTCCGCCGAATGCTGGGCGAGAGGGGGGTCGAGCTGGCCTCTCCCCTCTCCGCCGAATGCTGGGCGAGAGGGGGGTCGAGCTGGCCTCTCCCCTCTCCGCCGAATGCTGGGCGAGAGGGGGGTCGAGCTGGCCTCTCCCCTCTCCGCCGAATGCTGGGCGAGAGGGGGGTCGAGCTGGCCTCTCCCCTCTCCGCCGAATGCTGGGCGAGAGGTGGGGTCGAGCTGGCCTCTCCCCTCTCCGCCGAATGCTGGGCGGGAGGGGGGTCGAGCTGGCCTCTCCCCTCTCCGCCGAATGCTGGGCGAGAGGGGGGCTCGAGCTGGCCTCTCCCCTCTCCGCCGAATGCTGGGCGAGCGGAGGTCTTCGCCTCCTACCGCTCGTCCTCCCTCTCTCTATCCAAGGGAAAAGCACTCGACGAATACTGGGTTGTACATGCCCCCAATCGGCGGGCTTATTTTAAATTTTTGGTTTAATTTATTTTTTAAAATTATATCATTTTTTGTTTTTTTTTAATATTATTTTTTTTTTCAATTTTTAAATTATTTATACGATATTTTATTATAATTTTTCGAAAAAAAAAACTCTACGCAGGTGGTTTGCGAATAACCAACCGGCGCAAAACTGTTTGACTATTCACAGATTATGGTGGTCTGCGAATAGCCAACCAGCGCAAAACTGAAAGACTATTCGCAGTCCACCTGCGAATGGATAGGATCATTTGAATCTTCATCCGACGGCTTATATTAGTTGGTGGACCGGGTTACACCATAACTTAATATTTTTATATATTAGTATAGATATTCATATATACTAATATACATGTATACAAATATATATATACATATATACATATATATACATATATACATGTATATATACATATCTTTATTATATAAGTGAATATATCATTCTTCATGTTTTTACCGTGCTTTCATTTTCCACCGTTGGATCTTTCACATGTTTTATCCGAAACATATTTAATATAAAAAAAACTTCCCAGTAGAGAGAGAGTAGGAGAGAGAGAGGGGAGAGAGTGCGGCAGAGAGGGAGAGAGA